>OW386292.2:36848172-37479394 GCA_936432065.2 Rutpela maculata
TCACAAATTTTGTTGTGAGAGAGTTCACTTTTTATCAAGGTGTATTAAATAGGTGATTCGACATACTCCTATTCCTCTAATGGCTTTATAAGTGCATGGTTTCTTTTTACTTTAGTAGATGGCACGAGCTTTAGGGTCCTACAATTACCTGTGCATAGATGGACGAATTTGCCATGCTGCATGTAGTGTTGCATATATGGGGCCCGTGCACCATTTGACAATCTTTCAATGTTTTTAATTTAGCTACTTAATGATGTCACTGGGCTCTTGTTTCACTAAACACAAACAATAAGCCGGGAATGTATGCAACGCTGTATACACGTATGCACAGAATCTATAAAATTATCTTCCTATGCGTAAGTAATGACAGATCCTATTGCTCCTACCATCTGTTACCTTTTGTATAAAGTAAGCAGTTATAAAGCCACTCTGTAGGTTCTTGTCGCATCACTTGTTTAATACACCCTGCTTTTATGATCCCCACAGTTACTTTTGTCACATTTTTGCCCAACCGAGCGAATTTTTTGAATGGCCCTATTTTGAAATACAAAACCCATAGAGTTTTATTACACACAGCAGATTGACAAATGATGTTGAGTTTTTGACTGTATATTTTATTGCATATATGTTCTTACTTGGCATTATTTTGCTGTTGTTTTAGGAAAAAAATTCTTGTTTTATGAAATTCTGACTGTTATTGTTTATTTATTTCAATTACTTTTTTTCCCATCGCTTTTTTAATATTAGGAAGTATGTTTATAGAGTATAGTAATATTCTTCTTGTGTATATTTTATAATCGTGACATATAATTAATTGTATTTGCTTTTCTTTCTACTCAGTGTGATTTTGCACTTAAAGTTGTATGGAACCGTGGGAAAATTATATAGACTTTTAAACAAATTAAAAAATTGGGATGTTTAGTAATTTAACCATTTCGCATCAGAAAAAGTTTAGTGGTTTACTGCAAAACAGTTAAATAAATGCTTTAGTTTTTAATTTTTGCCAATTTCGTGTTCAAAATACAAAAAAAATTGCAAAAAATCATAATAGAAAATAAATTATTTAAAGCTTCTAGTACAAGATCCGGCATAAGAAGTTAATACCCCCATCTGTTATTCATATAAGAAATAGCTTTTATGAAAGATAACGTGCAGGCTAATAGATCGCGACTAGGTTGCCTACATATCTTGACCATGACATTTAATTTGAAAAAAAAATAATTCTTTTCTTTTTTTTGTCAGGCGAAATCGAAATTTTGTCTTTAAACGTATATAGCCGCGAAACCATTAACCCTACGGGAATTTTTCAAGAAAGCAAATTTATCACTATTTTATAATCTTTCTAATAGATCCCAACTGGAAATTTACATTTTCCAAGGAAACGTGTTTTTTTTCTCATCTCTTGCGAATATCTAGATAAACGTTGGTTCTAGGAAAAAACTGATAGGGATCTATTAGAAAGATTATAAAATGATGATGAATTTGCTTCCTTGAAAAATTCCTGTAGGATTAATGGTTTCGCTGCTATATACATTTAAAGACAAAATTTCGATTTCGCCTGACAACAATTTTCAAATTAAATGTGATCGGGTCAAGATATGGCTAGGCAAACTAGTCGCGATCTATTAGCATACATGTTATCGTTAATATAAACTATTTTTTATCTGAATAACAGATGAGGGTATTAATTTCTTATGCCGGATTTTAGACTATTAAGATAAACGATTTTTGGTGGCAATTTATTTTAAAAATACGAAATTGAAAAAATTGAAACTTGAAAATCATTTTGTGGCAATAATTTAAAAATCTTTTTGCATGCTGTTATAGATTGTTTAAGGGGTTGCTTGGCCCTGGGTTGGCCTTTCTTCACCTCGACCTAAAAGGTCTTTGCTATTATATCTAAAAGTTGAATATAATGCACATAGAATTTTTAATTTTTTTAATTTATACACACGGTATTGAAACATTTTTATTTTCTTTATTGCATTATTAGCAGCAGGTACCCCAAGCAGCATAATATCCCAAGGAACAATTTTAGTTTCTTAAATGTATACAAGGGTGCTATAAAACTATTTATAAAATGCCTTGAAAAATTTATTTTGCTGTAACAATATCCTTAATACCATCATAAAGCGACTTGTAGACTAAAAGGGCCCACCTTTATGAAGGTTGTTAAGGCCTTTTATAATTCCATCATAAAACTCCTTAGTGTGGCATAGTGCTGCTCTTGAAAACCTTGTTTGGGCCGTTTTAAAACCTTTCTTAAAACCTATTTTAAAGCAGTTCTATTAGCTTCCTGCATTTCTAGAAAACACCTAGAAGGCTACCTTAAAACTTGTTTTTAAAACTCTTATAAGTCCATATTAGAACTGAGAAGCTATAAGAATGTCCACGAAGGAATCCAAATAATTTTATTATTGCATTTATTTTTTCTAAACTGATTTAAGCAAACACACCATCAGACTTATTGAAGATAAAATGGAATTTGAAATGTATAAAGCGTAGAGCACTATAACCTCTCTAAGGCCGATTTAAAAGGTAATAAAAAAGCCATCAGGTATGACAAAAAAATTAAAACCAACGGCAGTTTATCGTTAAAACTACATAAGAAAGGCCCAAAAAACAAGAGCCCCTCAGAAATAATAATGATTTTAATATCCATACAAAATTTGCATAGACACACGTAATCAGCAAATTTAAAAAAGTGGGCTGCTTCTCGGTTCCCACGGTAATTTTTAGTCGTTTCTTGTAATTCTACCTTAATTTGCTAACGAAAAAGTGATAATTATAATTGTGAAATTGACCTTGAATATTTTTATATAACAAGAAAAACATGGCCGGCCAACTAAAAACCTAATTGTCATTTTACAGTCCTCTCCAGTGTTGCCAGGTCTAGTGAAATTTCATTGGATCTGGTGATTTTTTTTAAATCTAGTGATTTAGTGAAAACTTTTATGAAAATGCCCATTTTTAATGATTTTTTAATCATCCAATTTATTGTCCTCTACTGGTAGGTAGACAAGCATTAAATTCGAGTTGCGATCCATTTAATACAAAACTGTTCACGTTAATCGCTACCACGGTCAATAAACTCTACAGTTACCTCGATCAGCAGCTCTTAGACGAGAGAGGCGTGCGGAACGGGGAATCGAATGAAAGAGACAGACATATCTGATTTCCATGCAAAAGACACAGAATATCTTTCATTCGATTCCCCGCTCCGCGTGTCTCTCTCGTCTAAAAGCTGCTAATTGAGGTAACCGTATAGTTTATTGACCGTAAATCGCTACAATCGAATAGCCTGGGCTCGTTGCCCTCTAGCGTCTTGTAGACAAACAGTACTTTCTAGTTACAAACCATTTAATACAATACAGAGTACGAAGTCTGGCAACGAAATAATCAGATAGAGGACGCTCAAAGCTATGCTGTGCTCAGAGAGCTCAAGAAAATTACGTGTCCTACAGACACTGCAACTTTTGAAAATTAAAGATGAGAGCTTTAATTTCAAATCTAGTGAAATTTTAGTAAGATTTAGTAACTTTTTAAAGCGTCGTCTGATAACTTTTAAAATTTTGATCTGGCAACACTGGTCCTCTCATTAAACTATATATTCTAATAATGGTAATGACCTAGAACATTTACTCTAAATGGAGCCCTTTTAGTCTTTTTGTATACTTTGTATAATCCCTTCCTTATAAAAATGCAAATGCACTTAGCGAAGATGACATGGACTTGATAAAAGCTGTAATAAAACGTTTGGGACGTTGACATTTGATACAAAAAACTTAAAACCTAACCTCAAAATAATTTGTATGTGTGTGTGTGTTTTAACAGTCCTTTTAAAATGGCCACTCTTTTTTATTTTCTTCCACCTTTCCAAAAAAGACTTAATCACACATCAGTAAGTCGTGAAATGCTTTTAATTAACACACACACACACACACACACACATGCATCAACGACACTTCAGGCAGACATATTGTTTATTATTTTTATAATAAATGTTTTATTGAGGTTTTGGAAAGTGTTTTATGGAATTAAAATTTGCCTTTTAGATTTATAGAGGCCTTTTTTTCTTCATAACGGTTTCATCAGAACATTTATCAAAGATGTTTTAAGAGTCTAGTTTTGTAATGGCCTTTAATAAGTACTAATAGGCATTGAAAATGTCTAGTTTTAAAAAGGATTTAAAATGCATTTATTGCAAATATGTTGAAACCATAAAGAATAAATTAAAGCCTCTTTAAATCTAAATGGAATTTAAGACGTTCATAAAACTAATTAGCTTTATGGAGAGTTTTATGTAGGTTATGATAAATCCATTACAAATACATATTATCCTAGAAGCAAATTAGCTTTATAATTAGGTCTTACAGAATGTTTTAAAACTTTCTATTAAGAAGTCTAAAAGGCCTTAACTACAACATCAATAAAGCACATGACTATTTCCTAACCCTGACAAACCTTTCTTAAAACCTCCTCAAGTCCAAATGACTTTTAAATTGTTCCTTGGGATGTCTGAACCAGGGCACAATATATGGTAAGTACGCGCCATATCGAGACACATAATAAAGTTCGAGTTGTGATGGACACTGTGTCCCAAGTAGTAATATTTTGTGGACCGTTAGTAGACACAGGAACAAAATATCGTGTCAAAATAGACACTGCGCCAAAATTGGAACATTTTAGTTTTTTTGTGCACGTGATGTTTCCATGTTGAATCTATTTTGGAACATTAGATACATCGTGCCAAACTGTTTAGACACTGTAGCTAAAATGTGTCTAAAAGGTATGTACCCATATTTTTTTAAGTTAAATGGGCATCCATATTGGAAAAAGACTAATGAAAAATAATAATTTTAAAATTTAACAATTTATGTATTTTGATACACAAATATTTTTAAAATATATAACTTTTTGTGTTTTGCAATGCCAAAAATACATTAGGAATAGTAATTTCCTGGAGAATTACGAGTTGTTTATTAATTATGGTTAATAATTAAATATTTAAAACAAATGTCATTATTTTTGCAGCATGTTTATTTTCTATAGGTATCTTATCATTCTTGACGGAGAAAGATATTTTGTTTTATATTTTTGGACCATACACTTTGCCTATTCACACTGAAAACATATTTGTATCTCAAAGTAACTTATATGATAATAACAAGTAAAATTGAAAATTTTTAAAACCTCCGATCAATGTATGTAATCGTACCAGTTTCATATGACCGAATCAAAATGAGGCCTAAATCATGTTCTTCTACCATAATTGTCTGCACATTTTCAATTTTACTTCAAACGGACAATTTCTAGAGAAGTTCAACATGGCGAATTCAAGATGGCTACCAAACATCAAAATCTAATATGGCCTATAACCTTCTCGACAAAATACTCTTTCAAATAAAAAAAGCTGCATCAAAATCGGATCACCCGTTGAAGAGATATGAAGCCACAGACAGACAGACAAACAAACATACGCGTCAAACTTATAACACCCCTCTTTGGGATCGCGGGTTAAAAACATACTATTATTTATCCAATGTATTTGACAAGATGCTTACTGTGTCAGCTGTTAGTATGTTTCTAATTGTTTCGGGTTCCAAAAAAATCACATTCAAGGAATCTTTTAGGAACAGTTTTGTGCGCATATTGAAATCAGGTTAGAACACATTTTCATCACCATTTTAATTTACTAAGTCTTCATACACTGATACATCATTTATGTCTTGTTCTACATCGTCTTGAGGGCAACAATTTATTTTATTTTTATCAATATTTTTATTAACACGTGACACATAACTTTTGTGATATACACCTTAGCATTTTACACAGATGTAACAAATAAATCCTTTGTTTTTGCAGCACTTAAGTTTTTATGACAAAATATCGGTGGCCAAACAATGGTTCACACTGTCGCCAAACTTCAAACCATCTATGATAGTGAGGAAGCCAGCGGCATTTTTAGTAGTTATATTCGTTTAAACTTGGTTTTATCTTCTTTTGGTCATATATTAATCTAACTTATCCACAAAACAAACCCCTGCCACTTTGTCAGCAGCATTTCAATTATGTTAAAAAAGAAAGTGTCAATGCTATGTGTGTTTAAAGGTGAGCATTTTTATGTTCTTTATTGACATTACAGTATGATGGAAAATGATTTCCTACCATCTTCATTTGTAGACCGTCGTGCTTCTGTCATTAACAGAAATATGTAATAAAAAAGCCAATTGACAGAAATGTTTAAGAATAGGATTTTGCAGGGTGAGAGGGAAATATGCATTTATTTTCGTTAATAAAAAAATATTTAAAAAGTCATAAATGGTATAATCTTTAAAATAGTTTCAGGTACTTCCCATTGCTCTAAGGAATACAACCATATTTTATCAAAAATTTCGTATATACATATTACATGCATATTGCATATACATTCTCAAGTGTTCACTCTATGTCAAAAACAATCTTAACCTCTTTGAGGAAAATGGCTCAAACCATAATTACTCAACCAGGTTTCGAAACGCTCTTCAAAATGAAATGCATAGGACAGCAGCTTATGAAAGATCTGCACACTACAAATGTATACAAATTTACAATCATCTACCAAATGAATTTAAAATCTGTCCATCTGCAAGTAAATTTAAAAATGACATTAAAAGATTCCTTGTATCTAAGTTATTATTCAGTGCATGAATTTTTTAATGACAGGTTTTAACTATTACATATACATGTAAACATTTTATATCTAATTCTAAGTAAACCTATTGTAAAGTATATTATTTTTAATTATTTTATCTGTACTGTGTAAGTGTTCCTGACCACCAGTTTATTAACTTAAACTCGGACTCGTAACATGACATCCTATATATCATGTCGTCGCCGAGAAGTCAAAACCTCGTATCTCAAAATTTGTTGATTTTGAGTTGCAAATATTGCGAAATAAACTATGTTGTTCCGCACCGACTGCAATAACTCTTATCACGATATAGTGAATATTACGCATGCCCACGTTAAAATTCAAAAGTTTGTATCTCAGTGTAGGTTTTGAAACCTCTTATCTCCACATGTTTATTTACGTCTCCCACTTATTTACGTTTTTTGAGGTACAACGTTTTGACTTCTGGGCGACGAATTGTGTATTTGAAATGATCTGTAATAAGGATGAATAAATATTATTATATTATTATTATTATTATATAGTTAAATGTCATGCTCTAATAATGAAATTAAGAATAATTTTCATTGACAAACTACAATATTCAAGTACAACAGAAATTTACAATAAAAAAATATATATAGTTGTATTCGTTAGAACAATAGCAATTATTTAAAGATTACACTATGTTTGGTTTTTAAATATAAAATATTAAAATAAACTCATATTTCCCTCATTCAGCAAAGCTAAAAGCTAAAAAAATTTTTGCCAATAGTTTATTATTGCAAATTGTTAAAAAACTTGCTGCCTACCATTCGACGGATCATGACTGGCAGGAGCAAAAAAAAGTCCTGGTGCACCTGTGCCTGTTGATTTTGTTGAAATGCAGTCTAAATAGATCACAAAATTAGTAAATCATTTTACGTAATCTCTCAAAAAAGAGTGTCGTACTATAATGAGATTGATAAGATTATGAAAACCATGAATACTAAAGACAAGGATGATGTATGCCGTGCTTTCAACATTTCCGTAAAACTGGAAGAAAGAAGCGCACGTTATAGTTGGTTATAGGTGGCACGGTTCTCACTAGCACACTGGAACTCGAGCTGCTTATTGGCTAATGACATTGTTGCTAGTGTTCCTAGCGCCACTGTGCTCTTCACATTTTGCGGATCGGTTTTCATCGGAATTCCCATTAGCATCTGTAATCCTCGTCTTTATAATTCATGATGAAAACAATCAAATAGTTTGACAGCATATGTGAACTGTGAATCTCATATGTCAAGCTCTTTCTGAAATGTTCCAATCCGATTCTAACCTACATTCACCCGTGTCTGTTTCTAGTGAAAACATTTATGTATTTATTTAGAAACTTACTAAAAATTCTGTTACTGTTGATTGACCTATTTATTTTTTTTACAATGATTCGTTTGAAGAAAAAAGCGTATTTATTTATTTACAGTTGTGGTGTTAACTACGTTTCTTTTTTCTAATAGTTTTTTTTATTCCTGCATAATATTATTGCCATAATTTGTTTCATATTTAAAACTCCTTGGGATTCCCCCCATGCAAATTTTTTTTATACATTTTAGGCTGCGTTACCAATGTCAAATATCGCGTTTACAGTCATCAATATTTCAAATGAATTCAGATTTGATTTAATTATTAAAACTATATAACTTAAATCTAGTATTATATTTTATATTTAAATATTACATGAAGTTTTCTCCTTTGGATTATTAAACGCGAATGTACCACTCAATCGCCCATAATTTATCACTAATTATTTTATATCCTTTAATGGACTCAAATGTTCAAATAAAATATAATACATTCTAGAAGTGAATATATTTAATGCGAAGAAAAGTTAAAAACGGCATATTTGCTCCTAAGAGATTAAACTTTTAGAAGAATTTGTTAAATTATGCCAATATTAGTTTGACGTTTTACTACTAGAGAGCAAGACAGAAGTTCTTCGAAGTGGTAACATTGCTGCAATAACACTAGAAATACAATAAAAGACTTATTGAAATAGCACTTAAAAGAACTTTTACTGATTTAATTGTCCATGCTGATGTTAACACATGATCTTGTCATTAAAAGCATAACTGAATAATTGTTTCACTCGCTGTCTGGTAGTATTAATTTCAATAGCAGTGGCCACGACGTGATACCGTTCATATAGCTCTCCACATGCACATCTTAGCCAAATCTAGTAATTCGTAGAGTGGTTTCTGTTTCACTATTTCTATTTAACAATTTAGTGTGGCGTGCAAACGCACTCTTAAGGTATTAAAAAACTACTTATATGCAGGGCCGGTTCAAGCCTAATTAGAACCCAGGCAGTTTGATTTTAGCGCTCTGCTAAAACATGCATTTTTATGCTTTTGATTAGCTTATATTTCTGATAATATATTTAAACACACAAGTTTATCCTTTTTAATATAAAGTTGCATTTTGAAATATTTAATGTAATCTATGCAATATTTTAGTTGCTGCAGCTGCCTAGGTAGCGTGCCTCTTGAACCGGCCCTGCTCATAATTTTAAGGGATTTTTGGTTCTTGTCTGTTATCAAAAACTACGGTTTATATATTTTCATACCACTGAAAGAAAATCTCACTGGGTAGAATCAAGACTATCTCTTTGTACAATTTAGGTAGTCAGACCAAACAATATTTACGTTTGTACAAAAGTAAATATTCTTTGGTCAGACGTTGGGCATGCCAAGCAGTTCACGTCAAACTATATGATAGATGCCAATGTTTATCCTTTATAATACGTCGCCTTGGTTCGACAAGGTTCTATCTGTGTCAACCATGATTTTAAGTTAAACGAGCGCGAATGTTCCGCCAACTGTAATATCTAAGCTTAATCCAGTATTCACTGGCAAAAATTACTATACAAAGCATCAAATAACTATCCAACAGAGCGGTCTGCAATTTTTAGGATAGAAAGATATTTATGTACAGAAACCTTTAAAATCAAAATATCAATCAAGTGCATATAGAACCTTGTCGAACCAAGGCGACGAATAATAGTTTATTGTATTATCTGTTTTATAGATAATTGTGTTATGGTGAGGAAATACTTATTTTATTTTAAAATAAATAATACGATGTAAGCTCATTTTTTTTTATTTCATAGAGAAAGCTTTTTATAACCATTGGATTTTCTTTGTTTAAATAAACAATATTACAGATCCATAACAATAGTAGGTGAAATTAAACAAACAACTACAGTTATACTACAACATAACAATTAAATAAATAATAAAACTAACTTCAGTGAAGACAACAATGATATAAAAAATGCATGTCTGCAATGGATATCCAAATTTCGCGACACCTCTCATCAATTCGTACAAGGTTAATTTTTACTTAACTGTCGCTAAGTAATGATATACAATGCTTTTATTTAATTTTCAACCCCACCAATCACAAAGTATTATATAGTATCCTTGAATATTTTACATTATACAACAGTCAGAGTTGGCGTCGGGATTATTTGGTAGGCCCATGGGAATGCCTTGGGGATCGAAATGGAAAGGAGTTTCTACGTCCCCTACTAGCTCTGCAGGGGGCTGTCCATAGTCTTGAAGCTAAAAACAGAAATCGATTGCATATTTTTATAATTATTTAGATAAATCTAAAGAACATAAATAGTATTTCATTAGGAGTCTGGAAATAAAGATTCGCATGGGAAGTCATGCAAGCACGGAAAAATCTATTTCTGGACGTGTAATGAACGATATTTTTTATTATACTTCTTTGAAAATGATAACATAAAAACAAATTGTAACAAAAAAGACATACGAAAGAAACTTGGAACATTTTTATTTTCATAAGTTATAGGAATAAAAAAACATGTAACTACTGGAGTAAGAATACTGAAAATTAACTAACTATTAATAACAGCTCCAACTAATAATGTTTTTAGTTTGTATTGTTATTATTAATGGTTATGTTTATTGTGCAATTGGTATTATTGGACAGGTTAATTTATTTTGGAGTTTCATTTTGTGAAGCTGCAATTATTGAAGCAGATTCCTCGCAAAAGTTTTGATTTTCTTGAACGAATGATACACTTGTATTTTGCGAGTAAAGTTTTCGTGATACCTCAATTTTTCTTTGTATTTGGAAATGGATATAATCACTTATCGCTGTGGTACACAAATCAGGGTCAATTATTGGCTCAATCTCTCAACATGGAAAATATTACCAATCAAGTTACCCTGGTCATAAAATATTTTCGAAATAATCATCATGCAAGAGCTGAGTTTTCTTGTAGAAATGGCTCTGCTTTGACATTACCAATAGAAGTTCCCTGGAATTCTATTTGAGACTCCTTGGAATGATATATAAAAAATTGGAATATTTTAATAGTCATACGCGAGGATGAAAATGAACGAGATAACATTGCTGTCGATATTAGAAGGCGAGTGACTGATCTCAATTTGAAAAGAAATTGTGAATCGCTTATAGAAAGACTAAAACCAGTGGCCGTTTGTCTGGGTAGGCTGCTGTTTGCACACAGATTAAAACAAACCAGATGTTTCACTTAACCCAATAGTGCCTATTGTATGATTTATCATACAGAGGTTAGGTTGTCTCTAATGAAGTGTAAACAAATCGAGTGTGATAAATTCAGTGATTTTACTCATCTAAAGTGTTATTTGCATATATAGACAATAAGCTTAGGACAAAAATTCGATTGTTTTATACTTAAATAAGTTATAACCGAGCGTTCTATAACCAGTAAATTTCTACGCAGCAGAAAATGAGCTCACGGTAAGCTTATGTTCCACAATTTTCATTTGAATGTACTTTATTTGACTTTTATTCATGTAATAATTCTTTGTACATATTATAGAATGTACCTATACCATTTCATAGTCATATCAATTCTTTCTGTAATTGCAGCAGCGGAAAAAACTTTCCGTATGATATATCATACGGTAGGCAGATGGTGGTATGAATATTAGTTTTGTTTCAGAACTTCTTTTTCATTGGATAAGGCTATGGAGCCTTATTTTGGCCGTAACAATATGGAGCAATTTATAAAACGAAAACCAATTCGCTATGGCTTTAAATTTTGGTGCCTCACAACCTCCCAGGGGTACTTGAAATTCATGGGCAGTGGGGATAAAATCAAGGGTAAAACTTTGGGATCCAGTGTCGCCGAGAAACTTTTTATGAGATATATTCCCCTATATTCCTCCACATTCGACCATATATTTGGATAATTTTCCTTACCATTACTTGAACTTCTGCAAAATAATGAAATTCAATGTATTGGTACCATCCGCTCTGAACGTACAGAGAAAGCTCCTTTAAAAGAGCTGCAAAAATAAAAACGAGGGACTTGTCATACTCTATTGACTTTAATAGTGGTATTCAACTCACCAGATGGCATGACAATAGTCAAGTGAATATCGCAACCTACATCAAAAACAAAGACATTTGTTTGACAAAAGGCACGTGCAAAAGATGGTCTAAACAACAAAGGAAGCAAGTTGATGTGGATCAACCGACACTTATAAGTCTCTATGACCAAGGAATGGGAGGTGTGGATATGTTCGATAAAATGAGAGGATTCTATCGTATACGAATCAGATCTTGCAGATGGTATTGGGCAATGATTCGCTTTGGCTTGAATGGATCGGTAGTGAACAAGTGGCTTCTTTTTTCGTTTTGTCTATCCTCCCTTCTGCAATTTTTGAGGAGAATTGTTCTCACAGCTTTAACTGCCCCTGAACATTTAGCTGGCCCCAAACCAAAATGTAGTAGGAATGTATTAAAAGAGGTCAGGTATGATAAAACTGATCACCTGATTGACAAAATTGCTACACAAAGACGTTGTGGATATTGTGGCAAATGTACAAAATTTTCTTGTGTCCAATGTAACATAGATTACATCCAGACATGCTTTCGAAAATATCATACCCCTTCTATGTGGTATATTCTACTACTTTCTCTTAAATTTATAGAATATTTTGTATTATAATAAATACATTTTTTTAATAATATTCTACATGCATATTCCTATGGTATGATATATCATACGTCAAAAAAATTGGTGAAAATTCACAGGAATAAATAAAATGTGGTTTGGGGGGTACTAACAAGCCTTAAATGAAGGTCAACCGATATTTTTTTCAAAAGTTTTCCAAAAAAATTACCCGGGCACTATTGGGTTAATAGTATGCCCTATGTAACCAGTTTCATTTTTTGTTATGTGACGTTACCTTCCGGGATTCTACGCAGAAATCATAAACAGAGTTGGCTTCAGCTCAAGAGTTATTTCAGACAGAGGTGTACTTAACATAAAGTCACTGCAATCGAACTAAAAAACAATACAAAGTCACTTAAAAACGTGTAAATACAGTCCAACTCAGAGAAATATTAAAAATGTTGAAATCATAAACTGTCACGGAGCCTAAACACACTCACAAACATTCAAATTAAGACTGATTGGTACAATGCGCAGGGGTGCTATTCTTGAACGGTCGGGTCGTATTTGCGCACGAATTTTTCCGCGTGATTACATCGGATGGTCTGAGGGTAATCGAATTTTGATTTCCGTATATGAAATGACTGGTGGCAGATATTTCTGTTGACATTAATTTAACCGCACAAACTACCCAGAGGCCTTACTAAGCAATATTTTGTGTACTAAGAGGTGATTTAATAAATATAGTGATGGCTCTAAATAAAATAGTTTATTTAAGTGGACTTGCAGCATTAGAAGAAGCTGAAATATGAGCATAGAATGTGACAAATTTTCATTTAAAATTGCCCAAGCGCTTTGGATTTTAAATGCCATGCCAGTTGTTAATAGGCGTAAAAAATGATTAGTGAAAGTCATCATTATTTCCTCAAGAATTAAGTACCTTAGATACATAAGGGCCCAGGTCCATTTTTGATGCAGTAAAGCTATAAACACTGTTGACTTTATCAGCATCGTCTAAACCATTATTGGGGCTAATATGTCAAAAAATACTTTACGTCACTGCTTCCACTCTTAACAGTGGCATGGCATTTAAAATATTAGTTACCTCCATCCAAAGCACCTGGGCAATTTTAAATGTAAATTTTGCGCAAGACTTTCCATTTTTTAAGCTTGTATGTGCTTCCATGAACTTAACCAACATCCTCTTCTGCTCCACAGTTATAGTACCATTTCCATTTAAAGCTCTTTTGTTTTTACATAGGTATTTATTTTATTTTATTTATCTCATTTTTCTCAGTGTACATTCATATATAATTAAAACATAACAAAACAAACAAGCAAAAGTTATATTACCAATACGTTTATTGCTCCGCATTATGTAGACATTTATGTCACGATCTACATAAATTTGAACTAAACTAATGTCAAATATGATATTTGTTTATATATTTGTTTATAAATAGGGTTTTTAGTTTCATTAACGTGTACACACTGTTTAAAATGCTATGTTGCCCCACGATCATTAAACTATAACGGTTACCTCATACAGTAGCTTCTAGAGGAAGGAGCGCGCGGGGGGGGGGGGGGGGAACTTGGGTCTAGCGCCTACGTCATGTAGCCACCGATATCTTTGTCTCTATCTTTTGCATGGGAATAGGATATATGTCTCTCTTGCACGCTTTATTTGTTTAATTATTCAGATCAAGGTCAAAGTCTAGGTAGATCCAGAGCCGGCACTAATTGCCGCGTGTCGTGTTTTCAATTTGTCTGACATACTACAACGACAGTGTGTTTATTTTTATATTGTTTGTCGCACGTTGCACTGTTGCTGTCTGGTGTAATAAACTAGTTTGCTGTCGTCCCAGTGTATACTGTTCGTTTATATGTGTTTATTTATTGAGTGAGTAGCAAAATGTCTAGTGCCGGCTCTGGCTGGGTCTAGAGGCTACGTCATTTTCGGTTACCTCCCCCACACGCTCCTTCATCTAAAAGCTGCTGGATGATGCAACCGTATAGTTTACTGACCGTGATGTTGCCCTACTTTTCATGCGAATATTAATATCGCACGAAAAGTTCAAATCGCATGTTTTCGAGAATTCGTTGTTTTGTTCGTAGACGGAAAATATTCGTGTGCGATCTATCATACACGAATTTATTCGATTAAGCTCGAGAATAGCACCCCAGATCACCGCACAAATTGGTACCTTCCTGGATTTGATTTATTATCTAAACCGCGATATGTCATAAGTGCCACATCTGGTTTGTTTTAATTTGTGGTTTGGATAGGAAAATTGCACACTATCAAATGCAGTATTTTACTGAAAAGAAATGATAATAAAAAAGCTCGAGAATACCCATGAAAAATTGCAAATTAAAATCAAAGAACGTTACAAAACAACTGTTACCCCGTACTATTTATTACCATTTATGATCAGACCAAAATATATGAATAATAGTCCCAACCCCGACAGCCAGCAGATAGTGGGACAAATAATGTTAACTCCAGAAGAAAAACATAAAGCACTATGTTGTGCAGAAGAAAATCGTTGGGATTTTTTCAACTCATTTCAAAGTTTCTTTCCAAATCTCAGCCATTTGTTGGCTCGTTAATGTCCAAACCCGCAGTAGATTTGTCATTTCGAACTCCACAAAATCCTGAAAAATTAATAATAAAAAATGGGGTTGTGCAGTTAACTACTGCTGTTGCATCTTCAGTCTCGGCAGAAAGGATATTTTCGACATTTGGTCCACAGCGACTTGAGAAATAAAATTGGGGGTAGATGAGGCAGTGAAGATGACCTCTTTAATGAAACTGAATAGAAATTAATATTCTGAATATTTTTGAAGTATGTATTATCTACTGTACTCACTCACATTACGTTCATTATACATGCTGTTCTGTCCAATTTAAATTGATTTTGTTTTCGATATTTCCATATTCCTTATTACCATTTATGATGAAGTTTTCACGAAATTTATGGTTTTTAAAAAAAAATTAATTCAAAAAAATGATTTTTTCCACCCTGCTCCGAAGGATAGTATATGCTATCCTGCATCGCTTGATAGATAGATAGATAGATATTTATTTACCAATATAAGATACAGGTTAGTGTACATTTGGCAGGTCAGGATACATACATATAAAATTTAACATTTTCAAATATAATGGTGTATAAAAAACATATTATTACAATAATATATAATTACATAGGACACACATATATACACATATAAATATATATATACACATATATACATACACACATGGGTAATAAATAGATAAGTGAAATAACAAAATTAAAAAAATGTAGACATGGTGCAGTGTAGGTTAAAGTTTACAGACTGTTGTTAATTATATTTGTCTAGGAACTCCTTTACTGAGTAGAAACCATTTTTCAGTAAAGTTTCTCTAACTTTAATTTTAAATTTGCTTAGGGGGAGGTCCCGTAAAGCTTGTGGTAAGCTATTAAATAATATGATACAGTTATATTCAGGAGAATCTTTGAAAGTTGTCCTATGAGTGGGAATTAACAATTTGTCACCTTGCCTTGTATTACTTCCACGTCTAGTGGAAGTATAGTAACGACAAAAAAATTTTTAAAAATTTTTATTGTTCAAATAGGCTTAAAATGTCATGAAACGTCAAGATTTTAAGTTTGAGCGAAAAAAAAATTTCTGTCTGTCTGTCTGTAACTTTTTTTTGTGCGCACGTTTACTCTGGAACCGTATAAGATATTGACTTGAAATTTGGTACACATATGTACTTTAACGAGATCTAGAACTAGATTATATTTTCATCTTGTTCCGTCGAAGGGTTGGGGGGTAAATTGGGGTAAATTTGGGGAAAATGGGTAAACCAAGCAGGTAAGAGTCCATGAAATTGGTATTTAGTATATACAAGAGAAGCTAAGGTCTCAAAAAAATTTTTGGCATTAGCCACCCCCATTACCATCCCCACCTTATTAAAGGGGATGAAAAAAAAATGTGATTTAGTTTATGTACAGGAACCAGAAACCTCAAAATATTTTTTTACTTCATCCACCCCCCACTACCACCCCACTACCACCCCCCTATCACCACCCCCGCCCCACTACCGATGTGGGGTATCGTTTTATGGGTTTTTGGGGTAGAGGATTTCAAATATTATATTATTAAAGTTCCATAAACAATTATTTTCACATACAAAGTTTTTTCGTTGTGAGTGACTTGAATAGAGAATCTGGATGTGGAAGTAGTGATTCCTTGGGCAGCGGTTTTATATACATGTCTCTCATTTAAACAAGTGAATATTAAAGGATTGCTTTTAACAAATACTAAACACTTGTATATATAAATGCAGGGTGTGGTGAGAATTCCTTTGTCAATGAAAATATCTCGACAGCTCTCTCTATAATTCATATTGAACATTAAACGTAGTATTCGTTTTTGAATAATAAAAACTCTTTTATAATATTTACCCCATGTCATTATATTAAAAGATATATGCGAGAAGGCCATTGCATAGTATATATTTAGTAGCCCAGATTCGTTGAGAGCATCCTTCATTTGTAGCAGTGCATAATAGGATTTATTTAGTAACTTACAAACATGGTCAACTTGATACTCCCAAGTCAACCTATTGTCAATATGGGTTCCTAAAAATTTAGTGGTATCAGAGAGCAGACGATTTTCTAAGGATATGGATCTTCTTATATTAAAGTTTACGAACACGGTCTTGGTGTCATTTAACATGAGTTTATTAGGGTCACACCATACCTTCATATCATTGATGACAGAGTCTATTTTGCATTGAAGCTCCTCAAGCGACATAGCAGATACAGTTATTGTTGTATCATCTGTATACATTGTAGTGAAGCCATCTCTTATATGAGCTGGCAGGTCATTTATATATATCATGAATAACAGTGGCCCCAGTATCGAGCCTTGTGGAACTCCCAAATTTACATCATAAGTTTCTGACTCGCTATTATTACATTTTACAACCAGTGTTCGTCCCAACATATAAGAACTTATCCATTTCAATAAATTTCCCCTTATACCAATGCGTGATAGCTTAATTGAGAGCATGTCATTATTTACTGTGTCAAATGCCTTTGACAAGTCAAAGAATATAGACACCACATATCTGCCTTCGTCTAATTTCTTGTATACATGGCTCAAAAGTTGGTAAGATGCTGATACTATTGATATTTTAATATATCACTATCCTCCTTTCCCGGCTGAAGTATAATGTAAGAAAATAAAATTTTATGTGCACATGTACCTTTTGCATAAGAGCCAAAACTTTCGAAAATCTTTCTTTCTTCACATCTGTGCTATCTGATTCCTTTTCTTTATTCAATTCTTCCAATACCTCAACCATAAGTTTCCTTTGATTCTCATACCTGTCGATGTCTTCCTTTGGCAAAGTCGCTCTGTTCCTCTCAATATATTCTGGTAACTTTTCGACAAAGTCTTGTAAACTAGGCCCTAAGACTTCTTTGGATAATAACCCCTGCATCATACCTAAAAACGATACCATTAAATGAATTCTAGTTTAGTTCAAGATTTTTATTAAAAACTTTTTTACATTGTACCCTTCCACCTTAAATTTTTTTAGTAAACAAAGAGCTTGCCTTGCATAAAAGGCAGAAGTTCATTTTCCTGTCCTAATCCACCTCCCGGCCCAAATATCTTCATCAAATCTTCTTCGTTTATGGGAGCTTGTAATCCTTCCGCACCTGCATTTAGACCTTGAATCGCTTGAGAGATGGAAGCAGCAAAGTCAGTCGAATTGTCTGTGACAGAAGTTGGGTTTTCCAGAACTTGTTGGGCCGCATCTAGAAAAGAAAGGCCCCACTATTGTAGGGTATATAAAGTTTCGTAAAAGGTAATACATTAGTTCTATGATATCAGTTTCTGAAATATTGTATATTGTATTGATAAACAGCATTTATTATTATCCTCCTTAGCCCACCCTAGCTGTACGTGCACCCCCCGATCCTTGGGGACAATGTTTTGCATAAAGATTAAAGCCTAAGGAACAATTTTAGACATGTCCCCAAAAAAAAAAGAAACTGGCTGTACTTTCAAAATGGAGGCCATATGTTAAAAAAAACTGTTGCCAATGTTGTTTTTGTCATTTAACACAAAAACTAAAAAAGATGGACAAAAATTTAATTTTCTACAATTTTGTTCCCATACAATATTTGGATAGGAGTTGCCGTTTTCGAGATCAATGTCTGCAAATTATGTGCTATCTAATCTCACCAAAATGTTTTGAAAAAGTGGCTAAAACGAATTCAATCATAGTTACCGATTTGATTAAAAAAAGAGAAAAAGACTTTGGGTGTGAGATATTTTCAAATATAGAAAATTATAAGTTAACTATCACAAGAGCGATAATAATCACAAGAAATATTTTAATTATTTTATAATGTCTGCTAATAATTTCAATAAACTTCTGGAACACTGTTGAACAATTTACAGCGTTTGGAAACTATTCTTAAAGTTACTAAAATCAAACTTAAATATCATCAAAATATACCATTATCGGATAAAAAATTTCGGATCCATATGAATTGATATTTTTATTCATCCGATTCGGATATCGGATGCATGAGAGCGCACCTTAAGACATGGACCTTATTCTAGCACAACCTCTCAAATGATTCCTCAGGCTTTTATCTTCATGAAAAACATTGTCCCCAAGGATAGGGGGGAAGGGGGGTGGGGTGTGTGCATGTACAGTTACGGTGGGCTCCCGTAGTATATATAGATCAACATTTGATTTACAATAAGACATTTGTTTTCGTCCATAAACTATTTAAAATTTTATAGAATGATTTAAAGTTTTAACTTTGTTCAATGACATATGCCGCTTGTCACTACTGACTGTTCAATTCGTCACTATCCATCAGTCCTGGCCAAGGTATAGTTGAAATATCATCATAAACAATTTGGTAATGATAGGCAATACATAAAATTAATTTCATCTAATGATACCTTGGTTAAATAATCAAGATGAAAATAAGATTCAGGTATTAAAACTTACACCCTTATTTAACATAGTCGCCTATATTTTACTTAATAAAAGTGCGCTCTCATGCATCCGATATCCGATGATCCAAAAGTTTTTCTATTGGTGGAATTATTTGAAATTAATTTGGCGGCAAGTTTTAACTTTTATCCGACATCGGACATTTTGACATTGAATATTTTTCTGATGAAGTACAGATCTTAACCTCACTTTTATTGACAGATTGTTCCTAATCATCAAAACATTTTGAAAAAGTGGCTAAAACGAATTTAATCATAGTTATTGATTTGATTAAAAAAAAAAAGAGAAAAGACAACCTTTTTCATGAAGAGCCATAATAATAACAAGAAATATTTTAATTATTTTATGTCTGCCAATAATTTCAATAAACTTCTGAACACTGTTGAACAATTTACAGCGTTCGAAAACTATTCTTAAAGTTACTAAAATCAAGCATAAATATCACCAAAATATATGATTATTGGATAAAAAATTTCGGATCCATGTGAATTGATTTAGTGACATCCAATGAAAAACATCCGATATCTGATTCGGATATCGGATGCCTGAGAGCGCAAAGACATGGACCTTATTCTAGCACAACCTCATTAAGGCCCGGTACTTTCATTTCCCGTTACTTCTATTCTATAGATAGATCCCATGCAAACAATTATTGACACAATTGAGGCTACCAGCGCGAAAACGGTCTAACCCACAGAATTGTGGGTTAGGCCGATTACGCTCATGACATGTTGCCCTAATTATTTAAAGTAAAGTGAAACTAGTGGCACCATCTTTTTAATAGTGGCAAAGGTCGCTTAGGCCGTTTCACATTATAAATGTATATACTTAGGCAGCAAGTTGAGCCAATAAACTCAAACGTCATAAAATGTGGCTAAGGCTGTTTTCGCGCTGGTAGCCTCAATTGTATCCAAGGAAATGATCTGGAGAATACATTTAATGAGTGATGAAAGTACCGGGCCTTAATGTACAAGCAAATGTCATATTTGATCGCAAATTCTACTAAAATTAATTCATTAAAAAGATGACATTTTGTTAAATTCGTTCTAGGAAAATGCCTAGCAACACTTGCTTAAAGCAATATATTCCCTTATAGTCCCAGAGCCGCCAGACCTCCGTCATTTTAGCAAATCTAATATTTTGACAACAAATAATGTAATATGTAGTTAAGAACATATGCGTATTTGCTAGCTTGAAAGCGGGGCCCTTTTACAGAAAATAGGTACAAAAGGTACATAAAAATTTTACTCACCTACGTTAAAGTATAATAGTTGGTTTATATATAGAATAGAATAGAATACTTTATTTGTCTTTGTGGCTACAGTATTTGTAGATATGTCATCATGTAAAAAAGTTAAAAAATAGAAATATAGTAAAATACAAAAGTTAAAACTACATACATACAGATTAAAAGGTACACTAATAACAAACACTTACAAAAGCTACCTTAAATAAAATGAAATAAAAGAAATAACATTGAAATGACTCTAAATTACAATTCTTCTCCAGTTTGTATCTTTAACACAAACTCCCCAATGGTGTAGAATGCTTTATTTGCTAAGTAATTTTTTAACTTTTCTTAATATATGTCACTTTTCAAATGACAAGCTAACGACATGGTGTAAGCGTCAACCTACTAATCTTGAGGTTCATGGTTCGAACCCAGAGCGTTCTCAGCTTTTTTTTTTTTTTTTAAATACTAACTTAAGGTGGCAATTACCAAGAAAGAGACAACCGATAGGGAAATATTTATTATTTTTGGCCATAACTTTTTTTCTTAGTACGTATATTTAAAAAAAAAACTATGAGACTACGTAAGTAGAACCATAGCAAAACTATTGCTAAGAATTTTCACTCAATAATTCCAATCGTTTCCAAAATAATGAGATTTAAAACTACGAAATAGGAAGATTAGCGGGGCCCTATTACAGGTAACAGGTGCAAAAGTTACATAAAAACCTTACCTTACGTTAAAGTATGACAGCTGGTTTTTATATATGTTTTACAGAATACTGTTAAAAACCAACATTCATTATTGCCAGACACTTTCCGTGGGCCCTAACTTCGGCCAGACGCCATCAAGTTAAAAAAAAAACGGGGAAACCTACGTTATAGTAGCATGCCTAAATTTTATATATGTTACTTGGGGTACTATTTTAAGACCTTTTGTAAGCAGCCAGACCAATTCGAAGGGCCTAACATCCTCCCAGACACGATAAAAGTTCCGCTGTGAGTATGAGGGCGAGGGGAATATTCATGCACATGAGTGCGAATAAGAAGTAATTATTATCTGTAATTTGGTGGTTTTAGCATAATCTTCCTATTTCGTAGTTTTAAATCTCATTATTTTGGAAACGACTGGAATTATTGAGTGAAAATTCTTAGCAATAGTCTTGTTATGGTTCTACTTAGGTAATCTCAGTTTTTTTTAAATATACGTACTAAGAAAAAAGTTATGGCCAAAAATAATAAATATTTCCCTATCGGTTGTCTCTTTCTTGGTAATCGCTACCCTTAAGTTAATATTTGTTGAAAAAAAAAAGCTGAGAACGCTCAGGGTTCGAACCGTGAACCTCAAGATTCATAGGTTCACAAAAAACAAACAAACAAAACAGATTTTATTCTTAAGTTTAGTACAACTATGTGCCTTGCCGGATCCTGGCCCTGAGCCAACCAAACAACCACGGCACGTAGTGCTGTGGTGAATGTAAGGTTGGACGGGCAGGTCCAGTTCGGCTTAACGATTAACGGGGGAGGGGATTAGCTCTCCTGTTTGTTATAAACAAACTTAAAAACTAATAATATTAAAAATTGCTGTCTATGCAGAGACCTAAAATTAATTAAAAATAACACAACACTTGGCAAAGCACTTACAAAATTTGGGTTGTTGACTCGGGTAAAAAGCTAAACGAAAAAACCCGTACGAAAACTGTCACCCTGGTGGTCTCCCTGCCTCCAGGAAGATATGATAATGTAAAAGAGTATCGTTTAAAATGTTATAATTTTCAAGAATTTTTTCGGCCTAAAAAGAATTTACGAACAAAATGACAAAAAGAACAAAAAAGAAAAACAATAGGAAAGGAAAGAGGGAATTAAAGATAAAGCTTAGGAAAGATGATAGGTTAGGGTTTTATAAAGGTTATGGTAGGGGTAGGTTGACGCTTACACCGTGCCGTTAGCCTGTCACTTGAAAAGTGACATATATAAACCAGCTATCATACATACTTTAACGTAAGTGAGTAAAATTTTATGTACCTTTTGTACCTGTTTTCTGTAAAAGGGCCCCGCTTTCAAGCTAGCAAATACGCATACATTCTTAACTACATATTAAACTATTTGTTGTCAAAATAGCTTTGCTAAAATGACGTAGGTCTGGCAGCTCTGGAATCTTACTCCATTATAACTTTACCTGCCATTTGTTGCAGCTTTTGCTGTATAAATTCAGGAGTCAACTGTGCGTTGGCGTCATTGCTGGCCAGCAAATTTGCGAAATTATCCTCAAATTGGTTGGCAGTTCGTTGAATGAAATCCGCAGACCAATCTTGTGCTTCCAGCTGTGTGTTGGCTGAATTGCTTGTTTCCTTCGTCGTGCTATCTGATTTGCTTTCGTCTTTTTTAGCTTCATCGCTTTTTTTAAAGTCTTCTAAAGCACCTGGGTGAGAGAGCATTAATAAAAGTAAGGTTAGGTTATGTAATTTACATTACTGTCTAGTAAATCAGATAATTCTTCGTCTACTTTTTCTGCTTTGGGAGCTTCTTTCTTGTTTTCACTCATTTTTTACACGCTACTTAGCCTAGCAAAGAATTTTAAAACCTAAGACTTTTAGATTAAAAGAAATCAGCTGATTTAGTATTGTGTAATACCAAATCGCTTTTTAAATAAGCACAATTCACTTTATTTCACAATGTTTTTAAATTTAGTACATTAAATTTGAAATTTTGGACCTAAACTGGAAAATTAATGACAAAAAAAAATTCCGACTAAGATTCTTAGAACTTTTTTGACGTGTGCTACGAACACAAACCACCCATACCTATAGACTTTCAACTTATATGGAAGCAAATGGAATCACTTTGTACGGTCACGTGATGTAAGTGTAGTTGCGCTTCCAACCCAGAGATGTCGCGCTCTAGAGTAATTTTATCAATAGTGTTGGTAGCAAAAAAATAGTTGGCAGCGACGTGGTGTCACAAACGTCAAAGTTATGGTCAAAGTTGTTTATTGTTTGGAAATGGGATATAAAATGTTGTGTTATTAATTGTGAGGACAGTATGATTCATAAGCATCGGTTCCCTCATCCATCTAAAGACCTCAATAGATTTTAAAAAGTGGTTAAGAGTAATCAACAATCCACTGTTTGTCATCGACATTTTGAAAGCCGGTATTATTTATGCGGCAGGTGCTTTACAATGGTGATCTAATAAAACACTTTTTACTTTGTTTTTTATCGCTAATGTATTGTAAGTAAACTTTACTGCAGTTTCAACATTAAGCGTTCCATTTTGAAACGAGGATCTCTTGTGAAATGTGAAATATTTGAAAATGACACGCTTAGTGTTGAAACTGCAGTAACGTTTAGTTACAATAAATTAGTGATAAAAAATAATGTAAAAAGTGATTTATTAGATCATCATGATTAATTAATTATTTCAAAGAAGGGCTTCCACTATTCAGTTTTAATTAATATATGTTATTCAAACCTCTTGAATCATTAATTTTATTACCCAAAATATTTTGTTTCTGCAGCATAATTTCAGTGTCTTTGAAACTGTGCTAGTCATATTTTGATATTTAATTATCAAATGTGGCATAGTACTGCTTTTAAAAGCATTTAAATGAGATTTAAGATTATTTAAAACTTCCCGCCGGCCGCCAATATAGCTCCGCTTGCGCTTCCAACCACCAGAGGCGCTTCAGTTTTGATCCCATTTGAATGTACGGCAGTAGAACGTCTATAGGTGTGGGTTGTTTGTGGCTACGAAACGATACGACGATGAGATGGCGTAATATAATATCTAGTAATATTTTATTTGGTTAGATTGGTCACATAAGCAAATAAAAAAGTAGACCGATTTTAGACAAGGATAGAAAGTGAGATACTACTGACATCTATCTGTGAACGGAGAAATTAATACTGTATAGACAACAAGTTATACCAGAAATTGATCGACTGGTTGCCTGTCTCTTGCTTTTGAATTTGAGTAATTGTACAGTTATTCATTATATATATTGACCCCCCTTTATTTCTATTATTGGAAATTAAAAAAAGTTTCGTATAGAAGTTGTAGGGTTGTATATATATATCTTTATATGCAATTAAAAAAACAATTGGTTGCATAGGTCACGTGATATAACAATGAAAAACCCTATATGTTTTTACATATTCTTTTAGATCTGTTTTTCCTGATTTCAAATATTTAAGGGTTGATAGGTCTAGCTGTAATATTTCTTGACATATCCGGACATTAACAATTTGATATACATATGAGACTAAAAATAAAATCCTGGGATGAACAATATTTTATAACTATTTTATGATTATAATTCACTTTGTCCTTTAAATACCCCCCACAAAAATGCATCCAAAGGTGTTAAATCAGAGCTGTTTTGTGGCCATTGGTCTCTACCGGATTTTTTAATTATTTTATTATTTTTATTTTTATTTTTTTGTTTATATATTTGAAATCAGGGAAAAAGATCTAAAAGAATATGTGGTGATCACGCGAAAAGGGACCTGGAGTGAAAAAAAATATTTTTTTGTTTTTTTGGATTTTTAGATGCAACAGACATTTCTACATCCATTAGTCCAAAAAACAAAAAAGTTTTTTTTTCCCTCAGGTCCCTTTTCGCGTAACCACTCACATATGTAAAACCATACAGTGTTTTCCATTTTTAATACAACCTTTATTATTATATCATGCGATCTATGCAAGCAATTGTTATACTTCCGCATCCAGTGGAAGTATAGTAACGACAAAAAATTTTTTTTAAATTTTTATTGTTCAAATAGGCTTAGAATGTCATGAAACGTCGAGATTTTGAATTTGAGCGAAAAAAAATTTTCTGTCTGTCTGTCGGTCTTTTACTTTTGTTGTGCGCCCGTTTACTCTGGAACCGTTTGAGATATTAACCTGAAATTTGGTACACACATGTACTTTAACAAGATCTAGAACTAGATTATATTTTTATCTTGTTCCGTCGAAGGGTTGGGGGGGTAAATTGGGGTAAATTTGGGGTAAATAGGTAAATCAAGCGGGTAAGAGTCCATAAAATTGGTATTTAGTATATACAAGAGAAGCCAAGGTCTCAAAAAAAATTTTGGCATTAGCCACCCCCATTAACCACCCCCACCCCATTATTAAAGGGGATGAAAAAAAATTGTGATTTAGTGTGTGTACAAGAACCAGAAACCTCAAAATATTTTTTTACTTCATCCACCCCCACTACCACCCACTACCGATGTGGGGTATCGTTTTATGGTTTTATTTTGGGGCAGAGGATTTCAAATATTACATTATTAAAATTCCATAAACAATTATTTCCACATACAAATTTTTTTCGTTATGAGTGACTTGGATAGAAAATCTGGATGTGGAAGTAGTGATTCCTTGGGCAGCGGTTTTTTTAATTGCATTAAAAAATATATATACAGGGTGGACCATTAATAATAGGTCATAGTTCAAGGGTAGATTCTTTGGATCATAATATGAGGATATAACCAAACATGCTTTAATAAATTGTTGTTGTGGAAAAAGATACAGGGTGTCAAAATTGTAATTTTTTTTCTTTCTTTTGCAATATCTCAAATACCTCTTGACCGACCTATCCCTCGATTGATCCAAACAGAATTTTTTGTGTTGATTCCTGATACACAAACATCAAATGTTCTCTACAAAGAAGTCCTTTAAAGAGCCCATTCACGCTCGGATATGTTCGGCGAACAAGTTGATGAAAGTTTGGTACTTGGCTCGGCAAACATGCACGAGCGTGGGTGAGTTCTACATTCTACAGGTCTAGTTGGTAGTTGAGTGTTCGACTCGAGAATCCCTACGAGCACGAACCGAGCGTTCAGGGGCGGCTTTAGGAGGTCGGTGGGAGGACACGGGCGATCACCTCCCTGAAATAATATGCACGTCCTAGTAATAATATACAATATATATATTAAAAGTCCTCCGGAAATCCATCAAATCGCATACCACCCTCCCCCCCTTCAAAGACGTCCCTGCGAACGTCGAACATGTCGAATATGTATGTGAGTATTCTTAGCGTTTGTGGTAGTTTCTGTTCAAGTCGTGAGAGATGCGCATTACATTTTTCTATTTGTTTTATTTAATTTTTCACTTTTATCATATCGTTCAGTGACAATAACAAATTTTGGATCGAATTCCTAGCTTTATACAGAATACAGCATTAAGCAAATTTTGGAGCCCTTTCAACCAGTACGTTTTTACGCGCTTATCTACTTTTCCTTCAACCTTATCTACTTTTTCTTCGACTTTGTTTATCTCTTCTTTGACTTAACTCTTTAGTTCTTTCTTGGCGGAAATGATTGCGTCCTGTTGTATTTTCATTTGATCGTTCAGGATTTTCCTTAATTCTTTTTGGCGTCGTTCTTGTTCCTCTCTTTCTTCTTGGCGTCTTCTTTCTTGTTCCTTTTTCTCCTCTTGGCGTTGTCTTTCTTGCTCTCCTTTCTCCTCTTGGTCTTGCTGTCGTATTTTCAGGTCTGCCATCCTTTTTCTCAGTTCTATTTTTTCTTCTTGACGTTGTCTTTCTCCTCTTGATGTTGTCTTTCTGCTCTTGATGTCGTCTTTCTTGTTCTTCTTGACGTCTTATTTCCAGATCTTCCATCATTTGAGTTCGTCTTTTTCATCTTGACGTCTTCTTTCTTGCTGTTCTTTTTCTTCTTGAAGCCGCTTCTTTTCCTACTGACGCGTTCTTTCTTTCTTGATCTTCTTTTTCTTCTTGACATATTTTCTCCTGTTCTCCTTTGTCTTCCTGACGTTACTGCTCCATCATCTTCCTAAACTCCGCAAATAGGCCCTGCATTTGTTTCTCTCCTGCCATACTCCTTGTTGTAATGGGCATACGATATACGATGAAGTTAACCGAGTTTATTGCACAATAACGTTAAGAAAATCCATCTCGTCGATCTTTCCAGTGGAACTTTCTAGAAAAATTTCGAAATTGCACGAATCTTATTTAAAGGATAGGGACCTAGCACTATCCAGTTGAGAGAATGTCACTATCTCCACTAATTTCCAAATAGAATGTTCTAGAAATTTTCTTCAACTAACACAAACAAGTCTTATTTAGAGTCGATATCACTTTCCAGTTGAAAAAATTCGTTTATCAGTTACCGAATAGAATGTTCTAGAACTTTTTGCGAACTAACACAAATGAGTCTTTTTCAGTGTCTCTGTCACTTTCCAGTTGAAAGAATTCGATTATCTCCACTAGTTTCCGAACAGATGTTCTAGAAATTTTCGCGAAACCGCACTATTAACAGTTTTCAGTTCAAAAATAGTCCTTACACAACGTCCCGTAAGTCAGTTCTCCGTGTCACCACTAATGGGCTCATTTAGTGATGTTTAATTTACAATTTATTTTTGCATTTTCCGTAATTATTTAACCTTTTAAGTATATAGTAAAAAAATGAGGCCGCTAGCGTTAATATTAACTGTAATATTTGATTTCCAATTCGTAACATATTTGAAATGGTGGGGCGCGGATGACGTCACGGCACCCGCACGACTGGTTTTATGCGCATGCGGTTATAGCACGCCTGTTGTGCTTGCCATATGAAACTATATGGAACCAGACGAGCGGTCGATAGCTGCAGTTGTTTTTACGTCATACTGTGTTTTCGCACGCTCTATTTTCATTATTTATTTTGAGGGAGGAGTTGAAAAAAAAATCTAATATTTTGCACATTTACTAACTACAAGGTGTACTTTCGAAATATGAATTTAAAAAATGCTAAATGAGCCCATTCTCGAGAAGAACACTGTAGAAACCTTCTCGAACATTCGAGAAATCTTCTGTTACAATTCCGCTTCTGACACCAATTGTTACGTCTTGACGTCTTTTGACGTCCTTTTGTAAACACCCTGTATCGTGGATCCGAAAATTATAACACCAGGGTAAAACTTACGTACTAATTATAATAATTAATTACTTTACTAATAGTCCCCCTTTTTTGAAAATGATTACAAAAGTGGTAAAAATGGTCTTAGCGGCTTCATTTTAACGAGTCTACCACACTGTAAAATGTTCAGAGTACGGGATGGGCGCTTTTCCGCGCGCGCAGCACCTAAACCTGTCGTTCTAGCGCGGTTAGGTTTTTTATTATAAAACTCAAATTTTTTATTTTAATTGAAAAATTACACGTCAAATCAAAGGAAATTTTTTTTATCCGAAAAAAAAAAGAGGGCGTGATTGTAGAGTCCGACACCTGCGACATATCACTCTAGCGCGGTACCGTTTTGTTATTGCACAACACCTAATTTTCAATTCCAATTGCTCATAATTGCCTAAAAAAGATAGTCCATAACGTGTCCGACAAATTTTCTGCCTCGTTTTTCCAGTCCGACAACCTTAATATGTCAGTTATGGCGGGTTACGTTTTGCGATTACAAAAGTTATAATCTTAATTTTTTTCACTTTCAAATAAAATATGTATATTAAAAAAATAGGCGTCCGACAAAAAAAATGACGCAAACTTATATAAACTAATTAAAAAAATTAGAAAAATAAAATTAATTTTTGAAAGTAGTGCCAAAGCGCGCGCACTAAACTATACTAAAGAGTGTGCGCGGGAAGAGTAGCTGATGAATTTATCGCCTCATGGTCCGCCAGGCTCCATTTTTATATATACACTTTGCTTTGCCGGTTTCGTTCTTGAACCCTACTTATCACCCATGTATGAGATAAACAGTCATTATACAGAGCGTTGCTTTACATATGAGAATAGATACCACAAGTCATAACAGACGTTTCGTGTATACTTTTGGTCGGTCTCCCTTTGCTGCATGACACGCCTAACAGCATTACTTCTTTTATCGTGGTTACCTGTTAAGTTTACAGAGACATAGCATTACGCACGATGGCTATTTGAACTTATATTTTTAAAAGTTTTCCTTTACTGATTGGTACGTCTAACAGTGTCTCGTATTTTGTCGTGGTTGCTTATTGAGCGTACGATCTCACTAAAATTAAATATTTTTACGTTGTTATAACTGACTAATATTTATTTGAAAATATATAGAGTACTAGCTAAGTGAGTTTAGTCAATCATTATACAGAGCGTTGTTTTACATATGAGAATAGGTACCTCAACTCATAATAGACGTTACGTGTATATGTATGTACTTTTGATTGGTCTCCTTTTGCTGCATGATACGCCTAACAGCCTTACATCTTTTGTCGTGGTTACCTGTTAAGTTTACAGAGATATATCGTTATGCACGATGGTGTCTTGAACTTATATTTTGAAAAGTTTCTCTTTACTGTTTGGCAGGTCTAATAGTATCCTGTATTTTATCGTGATTGCTTGTTGAGCGTACGATTAAGGATGCATCGTATTAACCTTTTTTTTTTTTTTTTGTCGGACTAGTAATATGATCCACTATTTTTGTCGGACAGTGCTATATTTAGTTCAAAAACGTACCAATCTATCATGTGTAATTTTTGTCCGAAATTTTGCAATCGCAAAACATAACCTGTCATAACTGACATATTCAGATTGTCGGACTGAAAAAACGAGGCTGAAAATTTATCGGACAACTTATGAACTATCTTTTTTAGGCAATTATGAGAAATTGCAATTGAAAATTAGGTGTTGTGCAATCACAAAACGGTACTGCGCCAGAGTGATATGTTGTAGGTGTCGGACTCGACAATCACGCCCTCTCTTTTTTCGGACAAAAAAATTTTCTTTTGATTTGACGCATAATCTTTTAATAAAAATAAAAAATTTGAGTTTTGTAATAAAAAATCGTAACCGCGCTAGAACGACAGGTTTAGGTGCTGCGCGTGCGGAAAAGCGCCCATCTCGTACTCTGAAAATTTTACAGTGTGGTAGACTCGTTAAAATGAAGCCGCTAAGACCATTTTTACCACTTTTGTAATCATTTTCCAAAAACGACGCTGTACTGGGGACTATAATATTACACTAAGTACTATAATTCACTACTTCATCGACTTGATCACTTTGCTTACTTGTTCTTAAAGTTTCTCAATTCATTATCTGAACTAAAACTGTTTACCTTCTGAAGTGTACTAAAACTGTCTGACCATTTGAATTGTACTAAACTGTCTTCTCTCAGCTTCTCCATGTCTTTATATACCCAAAGATGAGGGCTCCAGAATATCCTCGATTAATCTGTCACTTTCTAGTAGGCTCTCTACAACTTCCAGACTCTGACACAGCACGCCATCTCTGGGCCGATTGCCAAACTAACTAACCAATGTTGCTTACATAAGGAACTTAGAGGGACTGTCATAGATCTCTCTGGGGGTATATCATGTAACAATGGCATGTAGTAAGAAAATTTGAAAAATGAAGTAAACATTGTTTTTAAAAATAAATGTATTCAAAAGTTAAATAATATATAGACAGAACACAGATCTCAGGGAAATGAGTGGGTCAACAAGTCAAAATACGATATAATTTTGAAATTAATTATTTAGTGACAATAATAGCATATTTTTTAATGCAATTACAAATTCATAAAAATATTTATTTTTCTATATTGTTTGGGCGTTTGTTTTAAAATCTAAATTGCTATTTTTCAACAGATCTGTAATTCAGCAAATATAATGTTTTTCGTAATTGTTCATAACATTTTGGGTTTAAAAAATATAAGGGAAGTGAAAAAAGTGCTTCAGTTCGTTACTATAATGCCTACCATGTTTGGATCTTTCTAAATCTAACTGGCTCTTCACAAAATGTGGAATATTCGTCGGCATCTAAAAGCTGCTGACATCTACTAGATCATTGTAGGTGTTGTAGAGAATTCCAGAACCGTTTACTTGGCTTTATAAATAGAGGGCGAAGTTACTGCACAGGACGGTACAGTACAGTTCAGTTCAGCTAGTGAGTTCAGATCAGATCAGAAAGAAGTAGGCAAGATAAAGTGACTGAATTGTTGAATTATAGTACTCAGTGTTATATTAGTGAAGTAGTATCTATTGTAATTAGCTTCTCTAGTTAATAAATAGATGTTTATTGTTAATCTTGTGTTATAATTTTCAAACCTCAGGGTGTAAATGTAGAAGAACTCACTACCGTGCGTCTGATTGACGCGACACCAATTTATTTTTCAAGGGCGCCAGTCGCGTTCTGCCCCGTTCTTCTACTCCCAGGCGGGTTCGAGATAAGATATAACTCGATAGACGAGTAATAGGTCAAGGCTGCACTACCTTAGATTATTAACAACGCTCTCTTAGGACGTGATTTTATTTATTTACTGAAGGGGAAGGAAGTTTTGTAATTTTTGCATAAAAAAAATTCCTATCGAAGATTTCTCTCCGACGGGATTAAAATTTGACGTGATTAATATTTGTTTACCTGCTAATAACGGATTCTGCACTTAATGATTTCTGAAAAAAATTGCATAAAAAAATCCCCATCGAGCTCCCATAAGGCGACCAGAACGTCCAGAACAGTAAGTATCAAACTTGAGGAATCATGAAATTTTGATTAACTCAGTTTTTTCGGTCTTCCAAACGAAAACTCCAGGGATTAAGACTAGCAACAAGACATTTATTTAACAGGTTTAAAACAATACAGTTAGATTCTGTGAAATGATATGATATAATGTGAAAGAATCACGCCTTCCCGACTAAGGCAAGTTAATTTTACCATACAAATGAGAGCGTGTGCTAACAATCGATTTGGTAGAAAAGATTCATTTAACTTCCCCAGATAGTGGAATAAAATCCCAGCGAAATTATGCATTAGTGTGGCCCATCTCTATAGGGGGTGAATTTTTTTTTGCGTATTTTTTAAGTCTCACCCCACGAAAATATACTATTATACTAGGAATAATTTATGTCAAAGTTTCAGATAATTCGGTGAACGGTAACCCGTGCCGCATTCAGGTAGAAATTTGTAGATAAGATTTTATTACGGTAATACACTTAAATTTTACTTAAAATACAAATATCTACCTCTTTTCTCATAATGTTTTTTTTGGTGTAATTATTTCCTAGAAATTATTTGTTTTGGAAGTTTGGAAATATAATGCACCTACGGTAGGTTTTTATGTCAGTTTGCAATTGTGTTTTACAGTGGTGACATTATAAGTTCTAGCATACGTTCCTTTTTGAAAAAACATTTAACGATGGCTGATGTTAGATCCTTACGAAAGGATACTTTCATTTACTTAGTTGGACACTATTCGTCACAAATCATTGGCAATAAATTGCCGTCTAATAGACAAGTATTACAAGTGCTCTTTTATAACATTCGTGAAGTGAAGCTAAGTTAACAATAAAAGAGGTGTCAGTTTTTTGGGATAAAGCTCGCATTCCGACACGTCAGGATTTTCATTGTGTTAAACAACTAGATAAACTTTATGCAGAGTGGAGGAACTTACAAAAATCGGCTAAAAGGGCCAGTGCGGGAGGTAAAGAAAAAAATTTCGTTGAAAAATTGGACGATCTCTTTGACATTTCTCATGCAAATGCATTGGAGTTGATGAAAATAGATGAAGATAAGCAGTTTTTAATTAACCAAAGAAAAAAAGGGACGTCCTGGATTTATGCATGGTATTGATTACCAACTTGCTTCTCAAGAAAAATCAGCTGAGGAGAAATTACAGAAATTATCCGAACGAATGCAACGAAGTCAACAAGAAAAAGCTAGATTAGAGGAAACAGTCACCTGTCACCTGTCCATCATCAAGTAGTAATTCAGCCGACTCCAACGAAAATGAAGATGAAATAATCGAAGCCCAAGAAGAGTTGTTACAAGACCAGCCTGGCCCGTCACAGCCAAAAAAGAGGAGATTGTATGGAACATGTAACATCATCACACCAAAAATAGCCGCTGCATTTGATGCTTGCAAAATAAGCGACAGGTATGGAGTCCATATTTTGACGGCAGTAGCAGAAGCACTAGGACATGACACCACATCTTTGTCCATAGCAGAACCACACTTCAGCGCTCTAGACAACGCATCCGCGAAGAAAGAGCTGAAATATTAAAAACTGCCTTCGGTAATTCTGAATTGCCGGCCCCAGTCATCCATTGGGATGGAAAACTTTTACCTTCTCTCACTGGAATGGGAAATATCGATAGACTTGCTTACTAGTGGAGATATTGAACAACTACTTGGAGTACCAGCTTTGCCCAATTCAACTGGAAGAGAACAGACTGAAGCAGTTTATGATGTGCTTTGTGAATGGAATTTGGACGAAAAGGTAATAGCTTTGTGTTGTGATACAACAGCATCAAATATGGGTTATATAAATGGGGCAGCCACACTATTGCAACAAAAATTAGAAAGAGATATTCTATATTTTCCTTGTAGACATCATATTTTTGAAGTGGTTTTGAGAAGTGTGTTTGACACAAAAATGCCTTTCTCATCTGGTCCAAATGTGCCACTATTTAAACGTTTTAGGGAATTTTGGCCTAAAATAGATCAAAATAAACTAAAAACTGGATTTCAGGTATCAAAAATTAAACACATTTTACAACCAGTTAAAGCCGAAATTGTAAAGTTTCTAAATGCAGCTTTAACTTTGCAACAGCCTCGTGATGATTATAAAGAATTTTTAATGCTTTCTAAACTTTTTGTTGAAGAAGAGCCCACTCACACGACATTCTATCAACCAGGGGCATTTCATCATGCACGTTGGATGGCCAAAGCCATTTACTGTCTAAAAATATTTTTTTTCCAAGATCAGTTCCAACTAACTAAAAAAGAAAAAGTAGGTAATGAAGATATATGTTTCTTTATTGTAAAGGTTTATGTAAAGGCCTGGTTTACAGCGTCATTTGCTAGTAAAGCACCACTTCATGACTTAGACTTTTGTAAAGCACTCATTAATTATCAAAATATTGACAAAGAAATATCTCAAGCCGCAAGTAGGAAAATAGTGAACCATTTGTGGTACCTTAATTCAGTAAATGTTGGCTTATCTTTCTTTGATGACGATATTTCAGTTACCACTAAAAGAGAAATGGTTAAAGCTTTGAATAGGAAAGCACCAAATCAAGAGGGTATTAAACGACTTATGATTAGTAACATTACTGACGTTGAAAACAAGGAAATTCAGGACTTCATATGCGAGAACACTAAACAGTTTTTTCAAAAATTAGGTTTGTCTATGGAATTTTTGGAAAATGATCCAACAACATGGAGGGAAAATGAAAGTTATAGGCGTCTGAAAATAAGGAGTACGCCACCTGGTGGTCTATAGTAAAACTAATTATGGGCTTTTCTGTCATTGTCTCTTTAGTGTACGATAATATCAACAATAAGTAAAATGATAAACTGAGATGCTAAGTTATTAAAAATATGATAGCGTTTAAAGGGGCTACAATTTGCTGGAGCCAACCTAGTCGGTATCCTTTGTAGATTGCAGGGACAACTCGTGAAAGTTGAGTTGGCACGACAATGTTCAAAACATACCCTCTTTGATGTAGACACCTTTAACCAGGCATTGAGAGGGGAAAAAGCTGGTGCAAATAACCTTGGCCCGGGTAGCAATAATAATGTCCTAGACAATCACACATTGTAAGTGAAATTTTTGAAATAAGTAAATATATGTAATTCCAGTATATCTAAAAGTAATGTATACTATTGCACCATGCACTATTATGTTTTAACCCCTGAATATTTCTATTTCATATTTTACAAAATACTGTTTCATTTATTTTACTTAAAGAATTAATAAATGTCTTTTCAGTTATATTCAATGTACCACTAATTTCTTGGGTATTTGAATCTGATACACTTGTTTGTAAACATAGAGCATACACATTTATTTATTAAGTTTTGTGTTGAATATGGGTTGTACCACACAAAATAATATATCCTGCATTTAAATCATATTCCCCTTCATACACACACTTAGAATTTTTACATTTTTAGTGCTTTACAAATGTTCCATACATTGCAATATGCTTAACCTAAATGTCACTCATGTTTCCTGAAAAAAAAAGTGATTTAAACTACAACTGTACATAAATTTAGAAATATTTAAGTTTATTAATATTTAACTAGCCAGGCACCGTTTATGTCGAAGAAACTGTACTTTTCAAGGGAAAAACTAGATAACCTAAAAAATATATGAATATTGCTGAATAATGCCATTAACGTCTTGAAAATCACTTACAACAAAATCTTACAAACCTTTAGATCATATATTATTAATGTTATTATTTTTAACGCCAAAAATAACAATAAACAGAAAAATATCAATATAAGTATTCTCCACACAAATAAATAAAAAGCCTATAATTAGTTCACGAGTTCTCCACTTCGGCGCTGGCATCTTAAATTCAGACGCCTATACCCGATGTTTCAATATTGTAAACAAAATTAAAGTTGTAAATGATGCCGCTGAGAGAGGAATCAAACTTATTACTGACTATAATGACATTTTAACAAAAAATGAAGACCAAAAACAGTTTTTACTCCAAGTTGTAAATGATTATAAATCACAGTTTCCAAATGTAAAAAAAGAAACCCTGTCGCATGCTTTGGCCTAGTGCAAAAAATATTGTTTTTATTACTATATGTCTTGTAGATTTAGGATAATATTTGGTACTATGTATGAAAAAAACGTTTCGTAATAAAATACACAAAGATAAAACGAGAGTTTTATTTCAAAAACTTCTAGTCTAGTTTTCTTAGACTACGAATTTACAGTAGTATGACACATGTCATAGTCACAACAGATAATGTCTTTGATATTTGTATGACTTGATTAGTCATTCTAAAGATAAATGTTGCTGATTAAAAAAAAAAAACAATGCATCAACCAAAGAATGTAAATAATTCCATTTACTTTTATTATTGCATAATAATGCATTCTGCGGCACCCCTTGCCTTCAATTTGCCTCAATAATATTTTGAGGGGACTGTTTTTTCTTCAAATGGAACCATTTGCAGGGGTGAGAAATAAAAAATTTCGATTTCGAAAAAGATGGGCCACCCTATTATGCATACATGTGACCATCGACGTAGAACCAGATGAGACCCAAACAGTTGTGTAGAGCATGTTTAGGACAATATGAAATGCAAAATTAGAAAATTTTTTAGTAGAGCAAAATTTTTAAAATGGCCGTTAAACCCGCCGCCGACCCAGTTCGAAAATACGTGTTTTTTAATACACACATTGCCATTAAAAAAACTATACAGGCTATCGTTTTGATTTTTTTATGTAGTTGTAGTTAATTCTAGGGCGTTTCGGATGATGTGTTTGATATTTTTAAAATATCTACCGATTTACCAAAAAGTGTTCTAAAACTTCGAATTTCTAAAATTGTGTACCTAAAATTTCACACTGCTACAAACTCTGCGAAATATTGGAAATTTCTATACACATGCAGCGAATAAAATGTAGTCCAGAGAATGAAAAAGTTTTTTAAAAAACAAAAAATTGTCAATCGGTTGAATAGTTCTCTAGTTATCGAATTTTCAATCAGCGCCCAATTTATAGAAACGCGAAGTCTCTAGCTAGCAGCTCAGACGACGTTTACATACATGCCAGTGGCCGCGATAGTAAGGCGACGCAAATCCGTACTTAGATGAGCTTAGATGAGCTTCATATAAAAGCAAAAAGAACAATTATTTTTTAAATAAATTAAAGTCAAAAATATTCTATATATTCTTCAATATTATCTGTCAGCAGATTATTATTACAATTGTAACACGAACATTCTAGACAACTTCGCAAAAACGAAGAGTATATTGCATTTGGTCGGCAGATTTCTAAAACAATAAATATCGCTCGTAGAGAACAAATTTTCATATCATTATGTTAGTGAACGAATTCTGAACAACTTTCAAAATGTCCGTCTGTCTGTCCGTCAACTTAAGAAAGAAAAGTCCGATTGTATTGAAATTTGGAAAGTAAGTTAGCGTTAGCTAGAGGAAGAACTCTATTGTTTTTGAAAAAAATCAATCAGTAAATAAAAAAGTTATTAATAATTTATATTAAAATAATATATTTTCTTAATTTTTGTCATTTGTACTTAAATAGAAATCTTGCGAAATGTTATTCTGTATATATTTTTTTTGTATATACATTTTACTAATATATATATATTTCATAATAATATATCTAATTCGTTAAAATATAATACTCGAATGATATATATACACTACAGACATTCAATTTTTATACTGATGTCTGATGGTCCAATGGGTAAAGTTTTATCTTGGCAATCCAATGGTCTTGTGTTCAAATCCCTGACAGGGTGGTTTTTTTTCATATATTTTTTTTTCACAACAAAGTTGGTATCACAAAATTTAGAAAATCTAGCATTATTTACAAGAAAACTGCGAAGAGTATCCTATAGAATATGTAACAAAAGATCAGTAAATCAGCGAAGAGTATAATGCTTCCGTGGTCCTTTTATGTCTATATTACTACCATCTACACTTTCTGAATCGGTTGCTCTTAAATTTGACTTTGGTTGGATAATCTAGGAAGCCCGAGATGAAATGTGATATTTAAAATTTCCTTTGCCACTTAAAAGCATTTTTTTGTGTTTCAGAATATTCTTCTCCAATCGATCTTTTCGTTCTTTGATAACGTCTATTAACATTAATAACCCTTTTTGTGTTGGTTTATTAACTGTATTTCTCTCAAAAGAATTACAGGGATCCCCACAAATTAGACAATTTTCGGACATGTTGCCAAAACTGATATTAATGATTGTGTGATATTGAGAATGTTATCTATGCAGTAGCCCTAATAATATTTACGTTATAATATTTACACCCAAAATATTGTTAATTGAAATTTTCAGACGGCTATATAATTACACTATCAAAAACTAATTTGCACGACACTTTAACAAAACTACAGCAATTATTTTTTTGCAAATATATTGTATTAAACCAGTTCATCACAAAACACAGCGTTGAAGTGTTTGATAAGAGGCGATACGATGAATAGCGAAGCACCGCCCGCCGGTCGGCGCGGGATTACTATGTAACAATTTGTGTCACTTTAGAACTTAAAAATCGATAACTCGCAAACTAATAATACTATCTCCAAAAATTTTTTTTTTAACTTTTTCACTCTTTATGCTATATTTCATTCGCTGAATGTATATAGAAATTTTTATTATTTCATACAGCTAGCCGCAGAGTGGAGTTGTAGCTGCAAAATTTTGCAAATAACAAGTTTATAAATACTTTCTGGTTAATTGGTGATAATTTTGATAACATCAAATAAACCATTCGAAGCGCTGTAAAGTTTCCCACAAACATGTAAAATATCAAAGCGATAGCTTATGTACTTTTCTTTAAAAGGCCGTGTGTGTATTAAAAAACACCTATTTTCGAATTCGGTCTGAGGCGGGATTAACGGCCATTTAAAAAAAAATTGCTCTACTAAAAAAAGTTCTAATTTTGCATTTCATATTGCCCTAAACATGCTTTACATAATTCTGTGAATTTTATCTGGTTCTACGTTGTGGGTCGCTTCTGAAATAGACCAGCTGCTAGTCGGGCGATATTACTCCACTAAGAATTTAATGCAAGTCTTAAAAAGAAGTTATAAATTTTGTGATTATGGTAATTATGGCTGACTGAAAATAATATAAAAATATTTTACTAAAAACGGCGTACTAGTCCCCATGCAGGTTCAATATAGGAAAAATGACACCGACTTGTCTCCAAGCGACTTTTTGGCAAAATGGATTTGTGAGTCATTTATGCACAAGGCGGTGGTTTTCTCTATAACTTTATTATTTGGAAAGCATTTGGCTTTCCTACCATCGCTTTGTATTGACTATCCAACGCACTCGTTCAAATTATGAATCCAAACTTGTTTTATGCGAGAAATCAACCTTGTCCATTTTCACTGATTTTTTGCCAATATTTGCCTAAAGACGCTACGCGCCTTCGCCATATTTGTAGATTTCACCCTTTTTGATGTATAACATAGTTAAAATTTTATAGCCAGTCATTCGAACAGTATATATAATGACTGTACCTTCATGGTCATTGTCTTTGGTGGAGGAATAAAAAATGTTATATATAATTTCGTAAAAGTATAAGGTTTATTTTTTCTTGATCAAAAATTATACTTTTATTTTTGGTTCATTTTTCTATCACCTCCATATACTTTCACTCTCAGGGCCTGGACCAAATCATATTTTTCTAAATAAAAATTCGGTGTTTCTTCTAATTTTCACCTGGCTGTACCTAATGTCTTAACGAACCCATAACGGTCCTTTAGAGCTAGTGTATGGCTCTGAAGCCTTTCAGACTTGTATGTTATGATCGAAAATATCCTTAAATGATTTTTTTACCTAAATCGAATTTTTATTTTGGCTTCGACTTAGGTCGGTTCTATAACATAAACACGTAACATATCTTTACCTGATATGTTGTTTTCTTTCTGACTGTTCCCCCTTGTATAATTCTCTACTTTTTGATTTAAGCCTGTCACTCCGGGTGCAACCGAGGTGGCTAATTTAGTATAAATCTAAATCTAAATTTATAATAAAACGTACTTACATGTCGTCAGGTTTTTCAATTTCCTGTAGGACTTTCTATATTGACTATAACCATATTTACCTGTATCTAAACTGGTATGGCAGTTAATTTCTAATTTTACGTTCTATTGCGTTATAAATTTAATTACAATTTTAATTGGATAATAATCTAATTATCATATTAATAATAATGCAAGAATTATATATACAAATACTAAATACTAAGCTGAAGTTAACAATAATTAGCTTATGAATAATGCGTTGAAAATGTATTAATTTTCTAGTGTGCTCTTTGAAGTCATATTAACGGGGGTGTCGCTAGGTTTTTTTGGGGGAAGATGGTTAATAATTCCCAACTGTCATTACAGGAATTTTCCCAACTCCTCAAAAAAATTTTCCAAAATGAAAATTGATGAGCGAGAGGGTGACATTTTTTCCAAATTCTCCCAAGTGAAACTTAAATTTCCCAACTCGACCACGATGTGGGGGAGGACCGCCCCATAGCGTCACTCCTGCATATTAAAACAAGTAAAATTGGAAATTTTTGAATATCCCAACAATGTCCTCTAATCATCACGTAATGTATTATCTTATCATAAAATGAAAACCACATCGATATCGGGTGAAACATTGAAGAGCTACGTGAGAAGTATTAACTCTTTATTGATGATGTGCAGCTCTCAGAGGCGTAACTAGGACTACATGCCCAAGGAACAATTTTAGTTTCTTAAATATATACAAGGGTGCTATAAAACTATTTATAAAATGCATTGAAAAATTTATTTTGGTGTAACAATATCCTTAATACCATCATAAAGCGACTTGTAGACTAAAAGGACCCACCCTTATGAAGGTTGTTAAGGCCTTTTTAAATTCCATCATAAAAGTCCTTAGTGAGGCATAGTGCTGCTCTTGAAAACCTTGTTCGGGCTGTTTTAAAACCGTTCTTAAAACCTATTTTAAAGCTGTCAGAAGCTTTTCTATTAGCTTCTTGCATTTCTAGAAAACACCTAGAAGGCTACCTTAAAACTGGTTTTTAAAACTCTTATAAATCCAAATTAGAACTGAGAAGCTATAAGAATGTCCACGAAGGAATCCAAATAATTTTATTATTGCATTTATTTTTTCTAAACTGATTTAAGCAAACACACCATCAGACTTTATTGAAGATAAAATGGAATTTGAAATTTATAAAGCGTAGAGTGGCACTATAACCTCTCTAAGGCCGATTTAAAAGGTAATAAAAAGACATCAGGTGTGACAAAAAATTAAAACCAACGGCAGTTTATCGTTAAAACTACATAAGAGAGGCCCAAAAAACAAGGGCCCCTCAGAAATAATAATGATTTTAATATTCATACAAAATTTGCATAGACACTAATTGTCATTTTACAGTCCTCTCCAGTGTTGCCGGGTCTAGTGAAATTTCACTAGATCTGGTGATTTTTTTTAAATCTAGTGATTTAGTGAAAACTTACGAAAATGCCCATTTTTAATGATTTTTTAAACATCCAATTTATTGCCCTCGACTGGTAGGTAGACAAACATTAAATTCGAGTTGCGATCCATTTAATACAGAACTGTTCACGTTAATCGCTACCACGGTCAGTAAACTCTACGGTTACCTCAGCAGCTCTTAGACGAGAGAGACGCGCGGAGCGGGGAATCGAATGAAAGAGACAGACATATCTAATTTTCGTGCAAAAGACACAGACAAAGATGCCTGTAGTGTCTACAGCTGTCGTAGGCTGTAGACCCTAACAGAATATCTTTCATTCAATTCCCCGCTCCGCGCGTCTCTCTCGTCTAAAAGCTGCTAATTGAGGTAACCGTATTGTTTATTGACCGTGAATCGCTACAATCGAATAGCCTGGGCTCGTTGCCCTCTAGCGTCTCGTAGACAAACAGTACTTTCTAGTTACAAGCCATTTAATACAATACAGAGTACGAAGTCTGGCAACGAAATAATCAGATAGAGGACGCTCAAAGCTATGCTGTGCTCAGAGAGCTCAAGAAAATTACGTGTCCTACAGACACTGCAACTTTTGAAAATTAAAGATGAGAGCTTCAATTTCAAATCTAGTGAAATTTTAGTAAGATTTAGTAACTTTTTAAAGCGTCGTCTGATAACTTTTAAAATTTTGATCTGGCAACACGGGTCCTCTCATTAAACTATATATTCTAATAATGGTAATGACCTAGAACATTTACTCTAAATGAAGCCCTTTTAGTCTTTTTGTATACTATCACAAATCACAAATAATCCCTTCTTTACAAAAATGCAAATGCACTTGGCGAAGATCACATGGACTTGATAAAAGCTGTAATAAAACGTTTGGGACGTTGACATTTGATACTAAAAACTTAAAACTTAACCTCAAAATAATTTGTATGTGTGTGTGTTTTAACAGTCCTTTTAAAATGGTCACTCTTTTTTATTTTCTTCCACCTTTCCAAAAAAGACTTAATTACACATCAGTAAGTCGTGAAATACTTTTAATTAACACACACACACACACACATGCATCAACGACACTTCAGGCAGACATATTGTTTATTATTTCTATAATAAATGTTTTATTGAATGTGTTGTAAGGCACGAATACTGAGTTTTTAGAATTTTCCTCAAATATAAAGATTGCCAGATAATATTAAAATTTATATCTAGTGGTTTTCTAAACAGCTGAACTTATTAAATAAAAATTCATAAAAATTATATAAGAAATTACTAACCTTGGATTTCTAAGAGCTCCTTGTGTAAAACCGGTTGTGGACATATTTCATGATTGTGTCAATACGTGATGTTACCAGCACACACATCCGGCTGTATTTAGTGACGTAGTTTTTAAGCGCGAAAATTTCTATTCAAATTTAGAAACGTTTGCTTCAAGTATGGATGATTCAGTTGCAGAAATTCAAATGTTTTAACTATAAATAAGCATTATTTTCGCAGACAAGGAAAACTAAAAGTTTATGAAAACATGTAATTGTTGCCATTTTGCCTATAATGGGTGTAATCATAAAGACCAAGTACAAAACATGTATTCATAATTAACATACAGCATTCAATAGCAGCAGAATGATATTAATTATACAACTAATTATATGAATTAACTTGATCACTACATGTTTCTCTCGCGTTTTATTTAATAATTAACCGTAATTAATATAGCGAAGGCAATCATTATTTATTATAATTTTCAACAGAATTGAATTTCATTAATCGCTACATTCTTGTAGATAGAATCTTTAGAGTAAGAATAGTTTATTACGTAAATCTAAATATATTTAATGTTGTATTCTTCCTCCCTTTACCACTAGTGTTTCCAAGTCCAGAAACTAAAAATGCTTTCGGGACTTCGGGAACAATTTCCGAGAATGATCCCACCAAAATCAAAGTAGTGCTCCACTGCAGCTCTGAATGTAATTTCCTAGAAAAAAAGTGTTTTAGGTTAAATGTCAGAGGCGTAACTATGGCAGGGCAAACCGGGGCAGTGCCCCGGGGCATCGGGAGATTAAGGGGCCCCGGGAGACTAAGGGTCCTAGCCGGCGCCTTTTTTTTCGGATTTCTCCCCCCGCTCATCAAAGAAATGTTGGGATGAAAAAAAAAATTCGGATTAGGATTAGGTATTAAGAAAATAATATAATACAGGGCCCCCAACAATTTTTTGTCCTGGGGCCCCATGACATCCAGTTACGCCTCTGTTAAATGTAAGTATTTTTATTTAAATATCGGTGGTAAAATAAAAATAATATGTACGAAATGAGGAATTTAAAAAATTTGTATTATGAACTGGACATAAACAAATGCAGGTGTAAAGAAAATAAACTGGTGCCTAAGGAATCACTACTTTCACATCCAGATTTACTATGGAATAAGTGTCTTAAAACGAAAGAAATTACAATATTATATTTGCACTCGACACTCGACTGTCTGGAAGTAATTGTTCATAGAACTTTAATAATTTGAAAGCGTGTAACCCACAACCTTTAAAATGATATATGTAAAAGAACCCTTAAATTCTGTTTTGGGTAAAAGTAAAATTTGAAGTACTTGACTGTTTGCCTTAGATTTATTAAGCTGCGGGAGACGACACTTAAAGAGTTTGCTGGGGACCACCGGAATTCGTCCATTCGTAGAAACAGACACTTAGGAGAGACAATTACCTACCAGTTACAAATAAACAACAAGATTGATTATTAAACTTCGAAAATTTGTTGCGGCTCATAAAATAGTTTGAGATTTTTAAGCATTAAGGAAATACCATGAAAGGAAGTCACGACTCGGATTAGCTATTAGCTTATTGAATATATCATATTCAAAATTATACTCCCAGAGCTGTGTTATTGTTATTTACGTATGGTGACAGGTAAAGTCCTCCAAAGGTCCGGGGGGGGGGGGGGGGGCGATGGCCCCCAACGCCCCTCTCTGGATCCGAGACTGGTCTCACGGTAGTGGAGATGGTAGAGGGGCTGTTGCCAAAAAATTGAAGCCTTTAGTTCTTGTACACATACTAAATCATAATCATATTTTTTTGCCCCATTTATTAATGAGGTGGAGGGAGGTAGAGGGGATGACTAATGTCAAAAAAAAATTTGAGGCCTTTGATTTTTGTTTACTCTCTAAATTACAATTTTATTTTTACCCCCTTTAATTCCCCAGTAACACCTCATTGTGGGGGTGGTAGAGTGGATAGTTAATGACAAAAAATTGAGGCCTTGAGTTTTTGTATACGCACTAAATCACAATTTTATTTTTTTACTCTTTTTAATAATGATCTGGGAGTGATAGTAGGAGTGGCTAATACCAAAAAAACTTTGAGACCTTGGCTCGAGCCTTGGCTTCTCGTACATACAGTAAATCTCAATTTTGTGGCCTCTGACTTGCTTGCTTTATCTATTTATCCCCTGTTACCCCCAACTCTTCATAAGATAAAAATATAATCCAGCTCACGTTATAACACATAGGTGTACCAAATTTCAAGTCAATATCATAAACGGTTCCAGAATAATCGTACACAAAAAAAGTTACAGGCAGACAGAACAACAAACCGAAGGACAGCATTTCTTTGTTTGCTCAAACTTAAAATTTCGACGTTTCGTGACATTGTAAGTCTATTCGAAAAAAAATTTTTAATTTTTGTTTTCATCGTTACTATACTTCTACGTGGATGTGGAAGTAATAAACACTATTTTGAAATAAAGTGAGACCTTAGAACCACAATGGTCTTTAACGATTTATTCGTAATTTTGAGCGAACTTTCGTCTAAAAAGATGGCGGTATTATCAATTTCGAGGCATTTTAGTGTCTCGAGGCTTCTCTTGTGGTTTCAAGAGCGGATTTTTTTGTAGAATTCCGGGACGGTCTCTATCCTGGAATCCCTGGACTGAAAATCTTATTTACCGCTTCATAACTTCGCATCCACGTAGTGGTGCCACTCCACTCATAGTTAAAACATAACGAAAATGACGAGAAATCGACGATTTCTCGTTATTTTTCGTTATTCTCGTTATGTTTTGACTATGAGCGCAACGTTGATACACCTTTATATTTTCATATTTTATTAATCTCTCAATGACACATAACAAACATCAGTAACAAAGTGTTGGCACGTTCAGGGGATTTTTTCTTCATTCATCCTTTCTATACTAAATAAAATAATGGTAATTTTTTAATCTCATCCTTAAAATACAGTAACTGAGATCAGTGACATTTTTTCAGTAAAGACACAAGAGCTTCAAAAAACCGACCTGGATGTCCTACTTTTTCTAATAAATCCTAATAATTGTGATTTGAGAAGATGGCAATAAGTAAATGTCAGTTAGTGTTTTCATTTCAAAACTGATTAGACAAGGTAAAAGTAAAACTGTTTTATTATTTTTAAATGACAGTGTTGCAACGCTGTAAAACCCATGTCAGTGATACGATAAGTAAGCGCGATATTCTTGTCTCGTCCTCCTGCTTATAGTTATACTCTCTAAACTGAAAACATTACATATTTCTAATTAATTTTAAATCAATAAATGGGTGTGAGTTGAAAAATTAATTTATAAGGATTTTTTACTTCCTTTGGACCAACATGTCAAAAATTTGTACGTATACAGCAGACACCCTGTATAAGCCCCCTTAACAACAACATATGCTTCTCTTTAAGTTACAATAGTTCATAAAACTTCGGAACAATCATTTGGTTTATAAAATATTACTTTGGGAAAGAAATAAAAAAAAAGAAAAATTTAAACTCGAGACATTATCAACGAATATAAAACAATTTAAGAATAATTTTTTTTTGCTTTCATAATTATTTTGGGTATTTATCTTATAAATTTCATACACTCAATATCTTTAATATGAATTAGACCAATAGTATACAACGTGATCTACCATAACTTTAGGAAAATTTAACAGTATGTTATCCTCACCGAAAGGAGTTAAAGAAATGACAAAAAAATGACCCAATTTTTTTGTAGAAATGCGCTGCCAATGACTTTAACCAATCTGACGTAACGCGGTACAACCATATCACTTTATCAGACTTGGATTGACACTATTAACAGCAAAGCTGGAGAGGGTAGAAGTGACTTTTTGGTTTTAATCAAATCACACTACAAAGATAGCGAAATAAATCGAAATGAATCGAAAAGACATTGACCCTGTGGTAGTGAACTCTGAAACAACAAGCAGATATAAGAGATATTTAGTTAAACCCGTCAATAACACGCCGGTGTCCTGATTGTTCGACCGAAAGCAAAAAACGCGGCACTTTGATCTGTGCTTTGACCGCACTCGGCTTCAGTTTTTATGCCAATTAAGGAAATGTAAACAACTCCAATATGTTCTTTCAGAAGTAAGTTCGTCGCCCTAATACTTACCTACTCAACCTCAGTAGTGTATTTTCGCAAATTTACTAATAATTTAATATACTAAATTACCTCAGAACACTAAAATTTTGCAGGGGCTTTCCACATTGAAGTCTAGTACACCATTTTATTTTCTGCATTCATGGTAGATCACGCTGTATATGACTTGGGGAAAATTCTTGTTTTTTTTTTCACTTTAAATATTACCTATATCGAGTGTATGAATACACGAAATAACACTTTTCAATAATAGAAAGCAAGTGTAAAAATTTAATTTGGCTTCTTTTTTTTTAAGTACCGAAAAATATTATATTCTCAAAATCATTCAGAACTTTTTCATCTTCTTCTTCTTATTAACCACGCCTTGACAGATATTTTGTAACCCATGCATTGTTTTAGTTGACCCTCCCTTTACTGTATAGCACGTATCCCAGCATCATGTCATCGCGGTTTCCTGTAAGGCGTACGTTATTGGGTGTACAATATATTAACTACAACATATAATTTGTGCCACATTATGCTCACGTGGGTTTGAACCTGTCAAAAAAGTTCATAAATATCCCAATTCCGAATAATTAGGTGGTTCTTGCCGCCTCAAGTTGAAACATGCAATGAATACACTATCCAATTATTCGGTTTTGTAATGAAAAATGCACGATCGACTTCCTAGTTTTGAAACAAACACTGCATCGTATTATTACGTACGAAAGTAATTATATAGAGCTTCCTTTAAAGTTCATCAAAACTTAATTAATCACTAGCGGTTGACATAAAACCTTACAAAAAGCAAATCCATTAAACAAACAGAATGATGACTGGTGAATTCGAATTTGTTACACGTCAAATCCGCCTTTGATTTCATCAGAGTGGCGGGTCGCGCTCGAAGAAATACTTTTTGATATATTCTATTAACGATTGATGTTTAATTACAATGTTACCTGTTTAATTTGTCTTATTTTTTTTTGGATCTAGTTGGCTTAGTGGAGACCTAGCAAATGGGGTAGTCGGCCAGAGGCGGGATTTGGAGGTGCAAGAGGGCAGTTGTCTCCAATATGTCACAGACAGGCGCAAGAGGGGGCATAAGGGCCGGGCGCACAGTGGCCCTAAAGTGACTTATTTTTCAAATCAATCTGCAGGTCTTAATACTTAAGCAATCGCATTTTTTTTATGAAATCTTCGTTTTTTAATTGCCTATCGATCTGTCAAACCATATTTTCGATTTTTTCCCTGATTTTTCAAAATTTTCCAAAGAAGTTTGAAATTTCACCAAAATTTTGAACAATCAGGGACAAAAATCGAAAATCTGGCTTGACAGATCGATAGGCAATTAAAAACGAAAATTTCAAAAAAAGTAACGTTAGGGTAGGAACTAAACAGAGTGCAATAAATATTTAATTTTATTTTTATTTACACTTGTTCTAGTAATTAATATTCTATGAATTCATGCAAGGAAAACTTTGGTTTTCTGTTTATATGAGTTCAGAGCACTCTCAATTTGCTAAAATAACTTAAAAAAAAGTTTTGGTTGCATCGTTCAAAATAAAATAAGTATTCATATATTGAAAAAAGAGGCATTTCAATAAAGAAAATTTATATTCCTGAAATTCGGTAAGGGAGCATAAAATTTCATTTTAAACAACTTAGGACAAATGTAGTTTATTAGTGATGAATTTTACAAATTTGCTTATAAAACACCCGCCACCGATCCAACTAATTTTTAGTATACCTTAGTTTTACAACAACCAGGACTCAATGCCCAAGTGCCGAAAAAATTTTGGTGCAGTACACCTCTTGTAACATCTAAATATATTTAGTTAATATGAATCGTGCAAGCCTATGATGGCAAGTTCAGTGGCAAGAACAGATTGAAATAAGTGCTTGTTTTGTCACCTGGAGACAGGTGTACCGCTTATTTGCCCAGCATTGTCCACTAGGTCGGACCGTGGGGTCGGCTATGTAAATCTGGCAGAGGATGCTTCGACGTTAAATGAGTTTGGGAAGATACCTGAATATGTAATCGAAAGACTGAAGGAGGATGTTTCTTGGAAACTCTGCAATCTAAACAGGCTAAATTTCGCAAAAAGTGCCGTGCAAGGCACAACAAGACTTATTATTCAGCGGGTCAAGAAAACCAAAAGCAAAGTTGAAAATAAATTAGTGGTGAAATCAAGTATCACAAAGGTTACATGTTCTACAAAAAGTTTGTTTTTCCTGCAATAAGCCCGCGACCAATAAGGATACCCTGCATGATGTCACAACTCTGAGGATCGAGAAGCGTATTTGCGATGGAGCAACAATAGGGTCGTTTCCTTCAACATAATTCACAAAATATTGTTATATGATCACAAAGTATATTAAATATATGTTGATATATCATATTAAAAAAAGTTTTAATCATCACATGCAAGAACAAATTGGTTTTGAAAATAAAAAGGCGGTAAATAATGACGTAGTATATAATGAGAATTCAATTCTAGAGAATTTTTATGTTTTCATTTATCATGTTGGTGGAAGTGCTCTGTTGATTTGTTGTTTACGTTTACATTGCGTGTTTAATATTTGTTTATAATTTTTTTTTTTAACTATTTAACGTCGGCCTATTTCCGCTACCAGGGCCTATCACCGACGCCAGGAGACGAGCTACCCCCAACCTGGAAATTTTGCCGAACCTCTTCCCTTAAGAAGAGTAGGGATCTTTTACTTGCCTAACATTTAATAGACAAGGGACCGCCTGCTTTACATCCCCTCCGAAGGATGGTATATCCACTACGTAATCCTCGTCTGAAATTACGTAACTTCCGCGTATACACTGATATACAAGCCGCTAGAAGGTGGGACAAGAACGCTGTATTTCCCAAGATGGGACCCCCATCCAAGTACTAACCGCGCTCGACGTTGCTTCAACGGAATATCGACTGATATTCACATTGAAGTCGCCTCTACGCTCGCCCCAAATTGCTTATAATGGAACCTAATTTTGTGAAAGGTACTTCAGAGAATTTACCCATAATGGATTTTTATATGGTACACGAGTAATTCTTTAAAATAATTTGACAATGACTCACATCGATACTAACACTAACAGCAAATACGAAAAGTAAATGACGCCTCGTCTAACTGCGCATGCTCTCACATCTGACGTAGCGATGGGCGCGAATTCAATATTTCTTAATTTAAATAATTAATTTCACTATTAAAATGTCTTTAGATTGTAAAATAAAAAAATACAGGTCAAATAAAATTTAATAAAGTACTTGAATAATTTTTTTTTAAATGGTCAACGGACCCTATTCTTCAACGACTGGATTTCTTGGTCAAAATGGCCATAGGAGATCTGTCGGCCCAGGAAGCATCTTATCACAAGAATTGTCTTTCGAACTTCTATAACTAAGTTCGATCAAATGAGAGAAAGATGAAAGGAGATGAGACAGGTTTCTTAAATCTTGCATTTGCTGACCTTTTTTCAATTAATTAGTATTTTATTTTTGCATGATTCAATGAAAACTGAAAATTAATTATATGATTTCAGAGTTACCTTAACTTCATACCTACAATCATTTCTATAAGTTTTCGCTGTATAATGCAAAGTAAAATACTGATTAATTAAAAAAAAAAGCAGTTTCAACAAAGTAAATTTATATTCCTGTTTAGCAAAGAAGCATAAAAATGCATTCTAAACAACTTTTCTTACTGAAATTCTTTCATATCTTGAAAACTTAAGGTAGTTTATTAATTTATATTTTTATAAATTTTCTTATAAAACACCCTGTATAATACCTATTCAACTCATTTTTTATATACCATAGTTTTACATCAAGCAGAACTGAATTCCCAAATGCCATTCCAAAATTTTAAAATATTTTATTTATTTATTTATTTATATAGTTACACCACCCCACAGTAAGAACCAATTACGGGGTGGGAAAAAAAACACAATACAATAATTTATACCTAATGGTAAATAATATACAAACAGACAAAAAGGAAAAAGAACAGATTATATACATGCATAATACACTAACAGATTAAAAGAATATTAAAATAAAAAACCGCTGCCCAAGGAATCACTACTTCCACATCCAGATTCTCTATCCAAGTCACTCACAACGAAAAAACTTTGTATGTGAAAATAATTGTTTATGAAACTTTAATAATATTATATTTGAAATCCTCTACCCCAAAAACCCATAAAACGATACCCCACATCGGTAGTGGGGTGGGGGTGGTGATAGAGGGGTGGTAGTGGGGGGGTGGATGAAGTAAAAAAATATTTTGAGATTTCTGGTTCCTGTACATGCACTAAATCACATTTTTTTTTCATCCCCTTTAATAAGGAAGTGGGGGTGGTAATGGGGGTGGCTAATGCCAAAAATTTTTTTGAGACCTCAGCTTCTCTTGTATATACTAAATACCAATTTTATTGACTCTTACCTGCTTGATTTACCCATTTACCCCAAATTTACCCCAATTTACCCCCAACCCTTCGACGGAACAAGATGAAAATATAATCTAGTTCTAGATCTCGTTAAAGTACATATGTGTACCAAATTTCAAGTCCATATCTCAAACGGTTCCAGAGTAAACGTGCGCACAAAAAAAAGTTACAGACAGACAGACCGACAGACAGACAGACCGACAGACAGAATATTTTTTTTTTCCCTCAAACTTAAAATCTCGACGTTTCATGACATTTTAAGCCTATTTGGGCAATAAAAATTTTTAAAAAATTTTTTGTCGTTACTATACTTCCACTGGACGTGGAAGTAATTACAGATTACTACGAAAAGATACACTTAATACTTGAAATACTCGAGTAAAATATCTCAGGCTGTCCTTCAATTGACATGTAAGTGTTACACATAAAAAATAAAGGAGAGAACATCAGAGCATTTGTTCGTGGAGTGGGAAGATAAAATGTTTTATGATTACGTGTCTCAAATGAGGGGTCATGAAAATTTAACATATTCAAGATGTTAGGGATTTTGTCCATTACACCTCTTGTTACATCTATCCTGCGACGCACTTTATATATAAATGGTTGCCATAATCCAAGACGACAGCCGAAAATTCCTTGAATCCCCAAAACCTACACTTGAACACCTAAATTACCTTCCAGTGTCATGTGTCAACCGATAATGTATGTAGTAAAGTTACGCTTGTTTGAGCCGCCATTTTAAATGTCACTCAATTTTGAGCGCAACAATCATGTCTCAACGTGTTTCCACGTTTACATTGCAGCATATACATAAAAGCTATATGTACGCCAAATTTCATGCTTTCTTCCAGAAGGGACTGTATATTTTAGAAAGGAGCCGTAGGAGTAGTGGAGGGGAGTGGAATTATAGTACCAGTAAAGAAAAATTACTTTTCTTTTGTTTAAATAGGCTTGTCATGAAATGTCGAGGTTTTAAGTTTGAGCAAACAAATGTTTCTGTCGGACTCTGTCTGTCTGTCGTTCAGTCTATAACATTTTTTTTGTGCTCAATGCAGGGTTTTGTAGTATTCCTCTTGGTTTCCTTGTCTATGATTAACATGTGCGATCTGAATAATGTTGTCATCATTACTAGAAAATACATTTTATCTACTATTCCATTATAATTTTACTCCATTAGTAATATTTGCCTAGTCGAGGCAACAGGTACCGTTGGAGGGACCTACTCACACTATTTACAAGTCACTTGTATTACTGGAATTTATCAAGACCAAGGAGCCCGCAGCGTCAAAGGTGTCCGAGTCTACTTTGCGCTGACGAGAGCCAAAAAGCTCAAAGCCGGTCCGGGAATAACTCTGGACATTTGCCGAAGCAGTTCCCTTTACCTCTTCACTTCACCAGCATTTGTTGCAAGCAGTGCGTTTCTAGTAATGATGACAATATCATATCCTAATCATAGAATTAGGAAATCAAGAGGAATGACAAAACCCTGCACCATGCATACATTTTATCTACCCTTCCTCTATAATTTTACTTCATTACATTCATTAGTAATGGTAATTGTTATTAGGGATGGCACTGAACAGGCATTTCTGATGAACCAATCTGAACAGTTCCGGCCAAGAACCTGTTATTTAAACCTGTTCACCTGTTCTTCCATGATGTCCGTTCATTTAACGCCAGCAGCACGCAGGCAGTCAGGCACATATCTCCCACTCTTCTCCAGCTAGTTATTTATATATAATTCGATGATTCTTAGTTCTTATATCACACAATTTTTATATCACTCATGTTTTCGTTCTGTTCAGAATTCACCGTTTCCAAGTTGGGAAGTAGGCGCAATCTCTGATCAACCACACAATTCTTTACCCTTACTGCTCTTCGAGTGAACTGGTTCAGTTCTTTCCAAAAGAACCTACTGAACAGGCACTGAAACCTGTTCAGAAGAACTGTGTTAGTTTTTTCAGTACCATCCCTAATTGTTATTAATATTCCCGGCTTTTTAATTGGTTACAAATCTAACACATCGCAGGTAACTCTTTACTAAACATTGCCATCAGTTTTCAGGACTTTTGCAATTTTTCACGCAAAATGTGAATAAATTTGTTAATTAACATTTTTCAACGTGTTCCGTGCCTCGGTAACGGCAGCAAAATGAAATCTACTAGTTTTATTACTGCTCGGTCAACTTTTTTAGTATTCGTAAATTTCTACTAAAATCCGTTAAATTACATTAATTTATTTCTTCATTACAAAATTTACTTATTTTGCTAGTTTTGTTGAACAAGATTTAACGCCGACCCTGTCGGACGATAACTGTTTACGAGTTATCATTCCAGAAATTCCATAAAATCAGCGGATAAAATAGCCGCGCGGGAACTATTCCTCCAATGGCAAGTACATATATGACATAATGCCTGTGTTGTCCTTTTATTTAGGCGCGAATATGGAACCACAAATGAATGTTATGTAGACACTCTCCATATCGGCTGCAAGCCGGGAAGTCGTTAAAATTATGGTTGGAATATGAACCACTTAAGTGTTTATTAGTTTTGAGATTAAACTTCTTCGGTGAATTGTACCGAGTAGATGAAAAGCTAATACCAAAATATGTTCATTATAGACTTCCTGAATTAAAGTAGCGTTTGAATAAGTGTAAAAAAATTAAATCTTAGAGTTAATGTTACTATCAGTGCCGGATTAACCACTGTTGGCGCTGTTAGGCGCAATACTCAACTGACGCCCCTTTCTCATTGATGCTTTGGAAAGTAAAACAACAGAAATTTAAACTTTAACACAGAAGTAAGTATATTTATGTAGGTAGTCAAATGAAACAAAAGTAATTTCCAAATGTAAAATAACTTAAGCTCAAAAGAACAATTGTATTTTTTAAAATGTTTTTTTCGGGATTTTGCAAGAGCAAATGACTTAATTAGCTCCTCGTCAGAAAACTTAAAAAGTGACAAAGATATCACACACCTTTCCGCCTCTATGGCAATCATTATGCTTAAACCTAGCATTAGATTTATACTGAATTTAGTGGAATTCTGGGTGTTGATCCGTTGAGGCTAATGTAGCAAATCCGTAGCGTTGGTGTTTATATCATAACCAACCAAAATAAACAAAACAGAATCATATCAAGTGTTCAGTGTACATGTTTTGAAACAAGGTAAACAAAATATAGTTTATAATTAAATGATAACAACGAACATCAATTGCGCGCTTTGGCATTTGCGCCGTTAGGCATGTGCCTAACTGTGCCTAATGGCTAATATGGCTCTGGAACTATACTTATGATATAGTTTTGTATAGGTTGTTAACGTTACAACTGGTACCGACCTATAAATTTGAGTTTGTAACCATGACAGTGCCTTCGTGCTGCAGTTTTGTAAGTACATTTATATTTCTATCTTGTGTTTACCGGCAACTGGTACCGGCTCTTGGCGAAGTTCTGGTAACTTTATCGTTACCAATGACGCCAATTTGGTGCAACTTTCAGTGCTATGTGCGAGCATTTCGTTACATCCTTTTCGCGAGTGCTCGTCTTTCACTGTTAATAATATTTCTTATTTAATACCTGTAAATAATTTTTTGTGCAGAGCACAATCCTTTTTTTTGTAACTATCTTGTAGCCTACTAAGTATTTCATTTCCTATGTTATTACATTTATTTACGTTTAGAGATTTTTTATGATATAAAATATCAAAATTTGTTTATTGGTAAAATATCAATTTTTCATTTAGTAATAAATACGTTGGCCAACTAATCAACTAATAATCTTGTTATCTATATTTTTGAAATCTTTCCAGTACTTTTTATGTATTGTGGCCTTCTGCCAATAATTATGGATTTATCTTTGTAAGTTACCGTATATATTTACCTTTTCTGTATATGATAAATCCGTCTGTCTCTCTGTACATCTTTCATTCTGTTTGATTTTTGTAACCGTAAGCACATATTTTATTTGTCAATTGCTCTACCACACCTTTTATCTTTACAATTCATTTTGTTATTGTTGCAGATTGTACATTGTTTAAGGGGTAGCTTGGCTCTGGGTTGGCCTTTCTTCACCTCGACCTAAAAAGTCTTTTGTGAATTATTGTTAGTTAGTTATGTTTTATTTCTAAAGTCCCTTAGTTTATTTACGAATTTTACTTTATTATATATCGGACTGGGATTTATTCTCTTTATTTGAAGTAATAAGGTAGGTTTTTGATTTTAATTAATAGATTTACTTTTGCTCATTTTTTCCTTTGAAACATAGTTTTTTATAAAATAACCAGGCTATTCTTTTTGTCTCTTTTTGAGTACTTTAAGAAAGATAATTCCCTTTTAGAAAATAACCACGTTATATTACTGTACTTGACACTAAAATATGTTCGAAGAAGACCATTGAGATTATTTTAAATTTTCTATTTCTAATGTCTTTCTTGACTGGCCTATTTTCTAGAATTCTTACCCAGTCTTCAAGTACTTTAAAACACATAATTGCTAGGTAGCGCGTATCTTTGATTACCTACACACTCATTAAAGTTATTAGAGGCGCAATTTATACAGCAGGAAAAGTGTAATAATGGATTGAGAAATTCCTCGTGGCCTTAGTTTTTGTCGTTGCTTCTCTGGTTAAAATATGTCTTGTTTGAATTCGATCCATTCAATTATTTTTGTTCTATTATAGTTAAATCATGCGGTTTTGCGGCTTTTAAAGAGAGAGCACCAGTAGTTCTGACCCGAAATTTACAATGTTGAGGTTGTTAATCCGTATAAGCAGAAAATTCTGATTATAGTATTTACTTTTGGGTTTAGCACGGTTTTAGGGACACGGGGAATTTATTTTAGAAGATAGGTAATGCCAAAACGGCTGAGGTGTAAACTAATTCGTGGATAATTAGCAGAAAATACAAACACAAAATTATCATTGTTAGTATTTAAACCTAACATTTTTTATCAATAATCATTATAGAAAAAAAAATGTTTGTATAGAAATCAGTTTTATAATATGATGAACTCAAATATCAAATAACAAAGTCTGTATCTATATTATGTGTACAGGGTGGACCAAATTAGACGGGATTTGGGGTTTTCTTTAAAACTATGGCAGATATACAAAAAGCAGTATAGCTCGATTTTCGAGAAACAAACAATGGCGTAAACCGCGATCGTCTACCTTTTTCGACTACCGAGCTACGAAACTGTTTTTGGAAAATTGGCAATTTTGAATTACTTCTATATCTCAATTACCAAGTGTCGAATCGAAAATCGAGTAACACATTCGTAAGGCACTTTTTTGAGGAGAATCGGTTGCTGATAAGAAGAAAATTATGCATGCCTCAGTTTTCGAGATATAGACATAACTTTTGCTTTTTTAAATGGAACACCCTGTAAATTATTTCGTTATTCGATCGCAACTTAAATTAGCTATCCAATATATCATATGTCATATTTATCTCTAGAGAAAGTGGTTAATTTTAGAAAAATTTAACATATTTGTGAGGAGGCCATGGAAAACTATTAACAACAAGAACACTTCTTATAATATAAAATAGTTTTGCCAAAAACAGAAAAAACTAAACTACAATAAATTTTCGAATTGTCTTCCATTGACATCTGTGCATATTTATCGCATTTCTAATATTTATTGAAAAGGCTAACTACTTTGTGAGTTAATTGTGAGTGAGCATTGTTAAAAATAATTCAATTTGGTAATAGTCAAAAATATGATATGATTAAGTGTTTTATAGGATACGGAGAAGATTCAAATTTAGCTTCCGAGCTTTATTTTATCTATAACTTACCTAAAGTTATAGACAGCAAAACTTTGTGCCAACAGTGCCTCCTAAACAATGAAAATTCGCACGTAACCGCTACAGTTAATCGTCAAGGACGATTTGGATTTGGTGTATGGTGTGGTTTTATTGGATACCAAATAATATTTTTTCCACGGTAATTTGAATACCGAAAATTTTATTAACAATCTACGACAAGAAATAGAGCCCTTTGTATACAATATGCCTGTAAGACAATTTCAAAGATTAATTTGCCAACACGATGGCGCCTCAGGTCATACGTTAAAGGAAACACGAAATTATTTAAATGGTCAATTTGGATAGGTATCTATATATCAGGACTAGTTTATCAATGTCTAGTTAGCTAAGTTAACTAAATTGATAACTAACAATTAATTTAACTAACTGGACATTATTAAACAACAAAGTAGCTTAGATATTGTTTAATTTTTATTAAATAATGGTCCTATTTTGGGGCTAGTTAGATCTCCTGTACTCCAATGCTTCAAGTGCCTACGATACGGTCTCACTCAAAAGCTATGTAGAAGTAAAGAACAAAAATGCAAAAATTGCTCTAAAATTATCAAATAGAATCATAACTGCGACGATGAATCTCTCTACTGTATATACTGCGAGATGGATGATCACTCTTCATTGTCCAGAAAGTGCCCTGCTTACATTAAACAATACCAAATTAAAAAAACCATGGCAATAGAAAATATATCATTCAGAGAGGCCGAGGCTCTAGTTAATAATCCATCTTATAGTAAAATAGTAACAAATAATAGGTTCTCATTGTTATATGATGTAAATAATTTCCCTTCCCTAAACTCGACCCCCCCCCCCCCCCCCTTCCAAGTCCTTAAATTCAACAAATCAAAATAGACGACCAATATCCCGTACTCAACCCACAAAACGTAAATATGTCCCCAGCAAATCCTACCACCCCCCTCCCCTCCTCTAAGAAATCCCTCCATGAAGAAATTGCTTGCTTCTTCCTCAATTATTCCCAACCCCTATCGAGATGAATTCATGCAATATAAAGAAAAATTAATATGCCAACTAACAAATTACTTCCAAAAATTGTAAATAATATTAATAACAATGAAAAAAATTATAATGTTAATTTTGAAAACGATCATAAAATTAAAGAAGATATATTATCAATCATAGATTTGGGTAATACATCAGATGTAATAAATATTAGCGATAATGAATCTACATATTAATAAGATTAAAAAAATTAAGGTTCTCCAATGGAATGCTAGATCGGTTGTTGCTAATAAAGGCCACCTACAAAATTTTCTCAATTGTAATAAAATAGATATAGTTATGCTTTCCGAAACCTGGATTAAACCAAATTCGAATTTTTTTATTAAAGGATACAACTTTGTAAAAAGAAACAGGAATGATGGCAAAGGAGGAGTTGGCATCCTCATATCAAATAACATTACACACACAGAAACAATTATAGACGCAAATTTTAACAATGGTATAGAAGTTTGTGCCATTTATATACCTGATTACACATTATCTCTAGTTTCGTTATATAAGCCTCCTAATGTCACTACAAATAAAGTGGATTGGGAATATTTATTTGAGCAATTTTCTTCTTCAACAATAATTTGTGGTGATTTTAACGCCCATCATAATTTGTGGGGCTCCTCCCAAGAAAATGTATCTGGCAAAACTTTAATCGAATCCTTAGAAGACACTAATTTTGTTATACTAAATGATGGGAGCCCAACTCGGTTAACCTCCCCAAACCAATTACCCTCAGCTGTTGATCTTACTTTAACAAGTACCAACTTGGTAAGTAAATGTAACTGGAACATTTTATCTAACACAATGGGATCAGACCACTTCCCGATACTGATTGATCTTGAGGTTAGCGATCTGCCAAAAATGATTAATCCATCTACTAAGTGGCAGAAAAGCTCAGCCGACTGGTCGAGTTTTCAATCCTACATAGAAAATGCTATCCAGGAAATTCCAGAGCGTCTAAGCAATGTTGATCAATTTAGCCTACTAGTATCTTCTATAAATAATGCGTCTTGTAGCTCTATGAAAATAAACAAACCATTCTCACCAAAGGTACCTCGTCCCATCTGGTGGGACGATAATTGTACTCGCTTGGATATTTCTCGTCGAGAAGCACTGACCAAATACAAAGCACAGTCTAACTTAGAAAATTATCTATCTTTTAAAAATATAGATGCACAAACTAAACGATTATTCAGAATTAAACAAAAAGAAAGTTGGAAAATATTTTTAAATAAACTAAATAAAAATACCCACCCTTCAGAAATATGGAAGTTCATTAAAAAAATTAACAATAAAAATTATCAGACTAAAAAAAACCCTTTAACAGAGGAACTGATTGAAAAATTACTAGATTGTTTTGCACCGGCTTATGTACCAAATAATATCTCACAAATAAACCCGAATAACTACCACACACCAACATCAAACAACAATCTAATTGAAAAATTTACTATAAGCGAATTAGATATTGCTCTAGAAAACACGAGCAACTCTTCACCCGGGATAGATAGTTTTTCATACAAAATGTTGAGAAACTTGCCAGACTCTGCAAAACAGTTACTTTTACAAATTTATAATAACTGGTGGGTAAACGGAGATTATATTCTGCAGTTTAAAGAAATAGCAATAATTCTATTGTTAAAACCAAATAAGGACACGCTAGTACCTTCATCACATCGACCTATATCACTTATGTCCTGCCTAGTTAAAACTTTCGAAAGAATGATTAGATTAAGACTTGAATGGCAAGTAGAAAATAGATCACTGTTACCTCATGCTCAATATGGATTTCGTAAGGGAAATGGCACTATAGATGCAGTTGCACAATTAGTATCCGACGTACAATTATCTTTCTCACAAAATACGTACTTAGCTTGTCTATATGTTGATTTAAAAGGTGCATATGATGCAGTTGACTTAGATATATTAAATAATAAGTTATGTAATTTGGGAATCGGAATGAATGTAGCTGCTAGAATTACCGAATTATATACTAATAGAAGAATCTTTATTAAAGACCATAACAATAATTTGCATGGGCCTAGAGTTGTTTCTAAAGGACTTCCACAGGGTTCAGTCTTGAGTCCCCTTTTATTTAATGTATACACTCAGGATTTGCATGGTATGTTTAGCCTCCCAATAAAAACAATTCAGTATGCAGATGACATATGCATATACACCGACCAAAAAACATATAACGAATGTATAAAAGACCTAAAGTACATAATGTACTGCCTAAAACAGTGGTTATTTGATAATGGATTTACCATAGCCCCGAAAAAGTCGGCGGTTATGATTTTTACCAGGCATAGACTCAGGACACCAAATATTATTACACTCTGCAATCTTGATATTCCAATAGTATACCATTATAAATACTTAGGTATAGTATTGGACAATAAACTGAGATGGTCTAAACACATCGAACATATCAAGAATAAGTGTGAAAAAGGCATAAATATGCTAAAGTGTGTCTCTAAAAGCAAACATGGTGCAGATCCGAAAGTTAGTCTAACCTTCTACAGGTCTTACATTCGATCTATTTTAGATTATAGTTGTGTGCTATATGGGTCGTCATCTAATACAAATTTAGAAATATTAGATCGTATTCAGTATAAAGCTATCCGCATATGCATCGGTTCTATGAAGAGCTCTCAATGCCCTGCTATTCTGGCTGAGGCCCAAGAAGCTCCCTTGAACCTAAGACGACATTTCTTAGCCTGTAAATTTATTATTAAATTAAGATCGTATAATAGTAATATAATTCTCAACAATATATACAGTCTTTCAATAGAAAATTTTACTAATAAATTTTGGAACATAAAAAATAGCCCTCCACTAGCAGATGCATTTACAAACACAAGCAAACATGAAAAGTTTATAACGTGTAGTGATAAACATCCGATTTTCATGTTGGAGTATGATGTTTTATTATTCAAGCCAACAGTCATATTTCCTAGCTTCACAACTATTCCCAGAGTCAATAATAACCTTCTGAGGTCCTTATTGAGCAGCCACAATAAAGACATAATCATTTATACCGACGATTCCAAATGCATTGAGGGTACAGGGTGTGCTTTCTTTGTATCTAATAACAAACAATCTTTTAAGTTTACACTGCCGGATATAAGCTCCATTTATACAGCCGAAGCTTACGCAATACTGCGTAGTTTGAGTTGGATAACAGAAAATAATTTATGTAAATGTAATTATGTAATTTTATTGGACTCACAATCTTTTCTACAGGCGATTAGCAATGCCTGTTATAAGTCATGCAACAATCATGTAATTTTTGACATTAAAAGGAAGGTAGTGGATTTCCAAAAAAGAGGTACCAGTGTACTTTTCATATGGACGAAGGGAAATTCCGGGATTGCAGGAAACGAAATTGCGGACAAACTCGCGAAAGAAGCTACATCTCTTCGGGAAATTAATAACGTAGTTACTAATGAGGATTTAATCAACATATACAAGCATGATATTCGCGCAAAGTGGGAAATATACTGGTCCGATTTTACAAAAACGTCTCATAATCACTATACGCTAATTTACACGAAACTTCCAAAGACAATCCCTCACACATTCAACTACTCAGTCTCAAAGTTCTATTCATCCACGATTACTAGATTAAAGCTAAACCATGGTTGTTTTCCCTCTCACTTATACAAAATTGGTGTAGAAAATTATCCTCTTTGCACTTGTGATGGCGTTTCTATTGCAGACCTAAATCACATCTTTTTTTATTGCGATTATTTCAGACAGCCTAGAACAATCCTTTTAAAAAAATTGATACTTAACAATGTTCAATTACCGGTAAACACCACCTATTTATTAAGCCTGAGTTGTAAAGATATTTTCGATATCCTAGTTGAGTTTATCAGAGCAATAAACTTAAAAATATAAACTTAAATTACTTACAAATTCTGTGGCTAAATGACTATGTCCAATGCCAACCCCCTCCCCTCACCACCACCACCACCATTATTGTCTTTAACATATAGATGTTATTATCGGAGTCCATCAGTTCTGCGAAGTATGATACTGGTTGCAGTAACTGACACGATCCAGTGAATAAAATTTTTAAGTCGTTCTGTCATTTCTGGGAAATCAAGGTCTGAGGATTTCAACTGTTGAAATGGAACCTTTCACCTAATCCAATGTTTCGTCTCGATCTCTAAAGTTAAAGTATTCTCCACAGTTTGCTGCGATGTCATTTGAGAAAGAATTTCTTCGGAAAGTCTAACATTTGAAAAGCGTTTTGTTTTCCAAATATATTGTTTAAAAAGCAAGCTATCCGAAAATATGCACGGACTCTAGGAAGCAATTTGTTATCCAACTGCTGATGAAGTAATAGCGAACTTTTGTTATTCGGCGTGAGTCATTGGATTCAGCTGTGGTCAGCTGACTACGTTTGCCTTTAAGAGCAGGCATAAGTACTTTATAACCTCGTTGTTCCAAATAGTCTATTACATCGCGAAAGCCTCGATCGACGATACAAATATCACCTTCCTTCAGAAGATTTTGCAAAACAATTTTCATGATCTCCGCATCATTCTGGGTTGCGTGAAAAGATCCGAGCATTTCGGACATGTAGCCGTTTACGATTTGCACCACAAACGGCTACATAGCTTGCTTTTTAAACAATAGATTTTGAAAACAAAACGCTTTTCAGATGTTAGTCTTACGGGAGAAATTCTTTGCCCAGTGACATCGCAGCAAACTGTGGAGAATACTTTTACTTTAGAGATCGAGGCGAAACATTGGACGGGGTGAAAGGTTCCATTTCAATTGTTGAAATGGACCTTGATTTCCCAGAAATGACACAGAACGACTTGAAAATTTTATTCACTGGATCGTATCCGTTACTGCAAGCAGTATCATACTTCGCAAAACTGCACTCAAAGAAAATGATAGGTAAATTCAACCAAAAAGAGCATATGAAATCGCGCCTATCTAGTTTCATAGTTAAATCAATCAGAAAAGAATAGTCATACAACTTTATTTGTTTTCGTAAACAAATAGTAGTTTAATAATCATATCTTCTTGTAACAAATTAAATAGTACAATGACATTTTTTTATGTTTACTAACCATTTTCAATTTGGTCTACAATTAAATAGTACAACGACTTTGTTTTTTGTTCACCAACTAATTTTTAGATTGATCTACACTTTATTGTATGATGAAGTTTTTTTTGGTTAGCCAAAATCTCAGTATTGAGACATCAGACCACCCAAACCAAAGATTAGAGATCGTTTATAAGATCCATCCAAATATATCGATGATCCCTGAGAGAATTTGAACATTGCAGTCATGTTATTAATTTTCTATAAATTCATAAGAGTATAAGATAATGCATGATTGATTGTTGTCAGTAATTTATATGTCATCTGGGAATAATTTCTGTAATAGACTACGTGGTAAGCAAGCAAATTTTATGGTAATTCTTTTAGAACTTCTAGAAGACGACAATAATATTGGTTTGTCTACCAAGTACAATAATACAGCGAACTGGGTTAGAATTACAATTCGATAATAGTTAAAAATAAAATATACCGTTATCTAGTTTAATTTGACAGAATTCAACAAAATAATAGTCAGACGAAAAAAATAATAGTCTTATTCATCTATTTTTTAAGTTAATGTTTGTTTTGTTGTACGACAACTTTCTATTAATTAAAATAACAATCACCTCTTGTTTAAAAATACCATCAATATAATTTAGTTTAACAAAATTAACGATATTGTTAGTTAACCATTTTTTTTTTGTTGAATTTACCCATACTATTTCTTTGAGTGTGATGGACTCCGATAATAACATCAATATGGCTTATGTTAAAGAAAATAATAATATAATTAAAGTAAAAGTGAGGTCGCAACATGTTAATAATTATAATAATCGTTTATGAGCCAAATATAAATATTTTATTGTTTATGAGCCAAATTCGGTTGGTTTCCGAGGAGCAAGGCGATAATATTACGAGTGTGCAAATGGTAGACGCACAGTCGGGTGCTGTTCACACATAGCTACAATAATTTATTATTTATCTCACGCTCGATATATTTCGAAAATTGTAAGACCTGCAGAGGTACTAAGTAAACTTTTTGATGTTACAAATTATAATATAGTCAAGAATAAAGATTAAGACTCCAAACATCTCATAATCGAAATTTAATTTTTTACACCACGACTCACCACTTTAAAAAATCTGAAAAAATTACAAGCCAACAAGCATATGAAGTGGTTATTACTGTAAAAAAATAAAGATAGTCACTTGATAAACCCTAAGAAAAAAATTTTCAAAATTTCAAACATTTTTGGCGAGCCGAATTTTAGTCCAAAAAATCTAAAAAAAATTTCTCTTAAGACTGTATGGACCCTGATTTTTTTCAAAATTTTCAATGTAACAGGAAAAGCGAAATTAAATAAAAACTGAAAATCACGTCTCCCTCTATAACTGGCACAACAGTAGGATTTAAAATTCGACAGAAATTGTTTATTAATAGAGAGCTAACAAGCCATGTATGCAAAGTCCAATTTGGCTCAGGGGCATTTTTCACTATGCTTATCCGGCTATACCCATTGGAACAGATGTAATTTATCACGATAGCTATTGAAGTGCCAGTTGGACTATATTCGTCATACAGGGTGTTCATCAGAGGTAAACTATTATGTTTTATATAAACTATATTTTATTATAATTTTAGAGCAAAATTTTGCGAGGGTTTTTGATTAAGTACTAGGGATTGCAATACCGGTTAACCGGTTATCAGGACAAAAACCACCTGACGATAATTACCGGTTATTTTAATTTTTTACCGATAATTTCGGTAAATTCTGAACTTACGATATGTCACGTATGCAACGTTTCTATTTATGTCAGTGACTAGTATTCACTAAATACAGAGTGACTGTCCCAACACTGAGCACTTTTGACAATAAATAATAATATAAAAAGTAAAATCCAAACACCAATCCCTAAGAAATACAAGAGACATTGACAATATCTTGCGACAGGAAATTTAATATTTCACTGCCTCAAATATCCGTGGAATACATTTAGAAGTATATCATTACCAATTCTTATTAACTTATCGACCCACCAATATCGATTGAGGAAGGGCATCTTCAGCTGGTGGTATTCCATGCACAAATATCAGACGACTAACACCTATAGTTTTGAAAAACTAACCCTTTTAACGGGCTATTTTTAGAAATTTTGTAGTTTTAGATTAGGTATTCAGTAAATGCCCTATTTGAGTTTATGTTTATAATTTTTGTTATTTGAGTTGATATTTTTGTTATTTACCGAATAATTGTTTATTTAAATTTATTTCATTTATATTTTTTCCTTTTGATAAAAAACCTTTTGTTTGTTCATTATATTAATTATACGTATATAAAAATGTTTTTTGTTAAATTTAGATAATTTTGTACATGGAAAAAGACAATTCCCATTTTCGCCACCCTAATCATTCATTCTAAAAATTACCGGTTAACCGGTTATTTACATTTTTATTTACCGATTTACCGGTTATTAAAACTTCCGGTAAATTGCAATTCTTATTAAGTACACAAAAATAGAATGATATATAGCAGGCGGTCCCTTGTTTATTAAATGTTAGGCAAGTAAAAGATCCCTACTCTTCTTAAGGGAAGAGGTTCGGCAAAATTTCCAGGTTGGGGGTAGCTCGTCTCCTGGCGTCGGTGATAGGCCCTGGTAGCGGAAATAGGCCGACGTTAAATAGTTTAAAAAAAAAAAAAAAAAAAAAACGTCGAATAGGCACAGTGCGTCTCAGGTTAGAACGACTTTTACGTAGGTTAGATGATACAGTGTGTGCTATTTAATACCGCAACACTTCGTTATTTTGGAACGCGTTGACCAATTTAAAGAAAAATTCTGAGATATACTGCTCGATGAACTTTATTTGACTGTTTTGAGAAATTTGTAAGTTTCATATTTTCAAGGCCTACTAAGCTCCTCTAAATGGGTCGAAATTTTGAGATCGACTATAAGGCAATTTTTTATCGGCAAATTGGATAGCATATCGACTCATAGTTGTCTCAAATACCCCTATACAAAATTTCATAGTGTTTGTTATTCAATAGCCAAATTTAAAATTTCTCACTTTTCGACTGACCCTGTATAAAAGTCGGTTAGGTTTACTAAAAAAGTAAAGTAGTCATTCGACTTAAGGAATATCGGAACTAAATGAGGAAGAAAGAAGAAAAGTTATTCTTTAAATAAATAGTGCTGTTACACATCTAGATTTAAATAAACTTTTATTTGATAAATACGTTAATCTGCTTTTAACGTAATATTTATCAATTCCCTTTTTATTATAAAAGTATTGTTAAGATTTTTAAATAAAATTGTTAAAATAAGTTACGATTCAAATTGAACGCTCAGAATCTTTGATACATCTTTGACTGAACATTATTCCGATTAGTGACCTCCAATTGTACCACACACTTAAAATGCACAATTTGTCGCCGTATACTGTTTGAAAAAATTCTTCTTATAAAACAATGAGGTAATTTAAATAACTGTACATTCGAAATACATCATCATATTTTTACGTGCTGTGTTTACATTGCCCTGGAACACGGAACACGTTCTATTATAATCTACGTGCCTATATTAAAGAATTTTTTTCGTAAACATGGAATATTTTTTCTTAATCCTAATTGTTACACATAAATTTAACTAAGGCATTACTGGGAGTTCTCCCAGGAGAACGTTTTGGCGCGGTCCTATACCAACTTTCTTCCGGAGGGCATACTTTGTACAAATAGATTACTTTTGAAGTAGTTTTTCAAGGAGCCCATTTTATAAAATAAACTAATGGTAAACCCTTGATGTCCGAGCTCGGTGGTTTATTTATAACCTGGAGTTTATATGGGCACAATGAAAGTACATTGTGTCCGGGGGGTGTCTCTAAGTCTAACCTAACTATTTAAAACATGTTGATTATATCAAACCGAAAACGTTGTCAATTAATGATTCCATCGGTAGTCTAACAATTGATTATAAGGCCGGACATTTGGTACAAAAGTCGAACAGCATTCGTTCGCCATAAAAACATAACTAAAACACAAAATCAGTTTTTTAATATGTTTATTAAACTTCATTAATTTAAAAATAAACATTAATTTTTATCCGGACGAAACTGTAAAAAGCCAAACATGTCCGGCTAAAGCCGGACGCCTGGCAACCCTAATTATAGTACAGTAACTGGAGATTTTAATTTAGCACAATTGTCATGCGAACTAATCTGTGTTTTTATAATGTAACAGTAAACGCCTCAAAGAAATGTTTCATTATTTAGTCCCTGCAAATTAGTCCAAAAATCGCTGTTCTATGGAAAATCTTCCCACAGTTATGAGACTTGTAAAAGTGAAGTATTTAGGTTGTCTAAACATGATTTTCACCCCGCGCAGTTCTAAAAAGACGTGATTTTTGAGAAATATATACATATATATGAATTTTAGCGTTTTTTCCCTTTTCTCTCTATTTTGAGGAAAAACTATGCATTTTGGTGAAAAATATCAAGAGAGCAAAGTTGTAGAACATAAAATTTCCTATAAGTTTTGTCTCTACTTTTCGTTTCACCGCTAGAGGGCGCGAAAGAAATATATATATAGACTTTTGCGCCTTTTTTTAGATTTTGAGGCAAAATTAAGCATTTTTATGAAAAAAACCGCTGCCCAAGGAATCACTACTTCCACATCCAGATTCTCTATCCAAGTCACTCACAACGAAAAAAACTTTGCATGTGAAAATAACTGTTTATGGAACTTTAATAATAAATATTTGAAATCCTCTACCCCAAAAACCCATAAAACGATACCCCACATCGGTAGTGGGGTGGGGGTGGTGATAGGGGGGTGATAGTGGGGGTGGATGAAGTAAAAAAATATTTTGAGATTTCTGGTTCCTGTACATAGGTACACTAAATCACATTTTTTTTCATCCCCTTTAATAAGGGGGTGGGGGTGGTAATGGGGGTGGCTAATGCCAAAAATTTTTTGAGACCTTAGCTTCTCTTGTATATACTAAATACCAATTTTATGGATTATTACCTGCTTGATTGACCTATTTACCCCAAATTTACCACAATTTACCCCCCAACCCTTCGACGGAACAAGATGAAAATATAATCTAGTTCTAGATCTCGTTAAAATACATACGTGTACCAAATTTCAAGTCAATATCTTAAACGGTTCCAGAGTAAACGTGCGCACAAAAAAAAGTTACAGACAGACCGACAGACAGACAGACCGACAGACAGAAATTTTTTTTTCGCTCAAACTTAAAATCTCGACGTTTCATGACATTTTAAGCCTATTTGGACAATAAAAATTTTTAAAAATTTTTTTGTCGTTACTATACTTCCACTGGACGTGGAAGTAATTACGGAAAAAAAACATCATTATATTATTATTCTACACAGGAATAGAGTGTACATTGTTTTACCAAAATTTTGTTATGCTCATGCATGCATTAATTTTAAATTCAATAAATAAACCAAAAATTTCTACTAAATTTAATTATCCTGATTTAATTATGCTCAATAACTTATTTATATATATATATATATATATATATATATATATATATATATATATATATATATATATATATATATATATATATATATATATATATATATATATATATATATATATATATATATATATATATATATATTTTTACGATTATCAAGCCATATCCATTTACCCCACATTTACCCCATTTTACTCCCCTTCGACGGAATAAGATGAAAATATAATCTAGTTCCAGATCCCGTTAAAGTACATAAGTGTACCAAATTTCAAGTTAATATCTCAAACGGTTCCAAAGTAATCGTGTTCATAAAAAAAATTAGCGACCGACAGACAGACAGAAATTTGTTTTCGCTCAAACTTAAATCTCGACGTTTCATGACATTCTAAGCTTATTTGAACAATAAAAATTTTCAAAAATTTTTTTGTCGTTACTATACTTCCACTGGATGTGGAAGTAATTGTATAAGTCTTTATCAGTATAGATTTGGATCTAATTTAAATATGAAAATTATATCAGAATAAGGCAACCAAATGTTTTAAGCAGTATCAATTTGTAAATCCAAACGTTTACTTATACCACGTCAATGAGAACTTATGGGAACAGTATCAAATATAATCCGTGCGACTCTCAGTGGTTAAATCGCAAGTGTTTTTTTTAAGAAACGAGCTGCATTAGCTTAGAACATTTTTGATTTGTAATTGAAGATTAAAACGTTTAAATAGGGATTTATGAGATCAGTTTCTATGAGCAAAAAAAATTACTGTTATAATAAAAAGCTATATATACATTTATTTTAACCTATAATTATTATGATAATTATTATTATACAGTATTGGCAAGTTCTGGATTAGGTATTGATAGTTTCAACGAGTTAACCGACCGCCCACAATAAAGACGTCTACCAGTACCCTAGCAGAGCAAAGTGTGACACGCCCCTTAATTTATATCATTGCTTGCTTCGCTCTCGTTTGCTCTTATTGCCGTACCTAATCAAATGCTTGCCGATACTGTAGATGCGTAATTAAATTTTGGCAAAAGAAGTACATTCTGTTCCTGTGTAGAATAATAATAATATATTTTATTCTATGTAATTTTTCATAAAAATGCATAATTTTGGCTCAAAATCTAAAAAAGGCGCAAAAGTCTATATGTATATTTCTTTCGCGCCCTCTAGCGGCGAAACTACAATAAAAAAATAGGGACAACACTTTTTATGCTCTACAACTTTGCTCTGTTGATATTTTTCACCAAAATGCATAGTTTTTCCTCAAAATAGAGAAAAAGTGAAAAAACACTAAAATTCATATATATGTATATATTTCTTAAAAACCACCCTTTTTTAGAACTACGGGGGGTGAAAATCTTGTTTAGACAACCCAAATACTTCACTTTTTACAAGTCTCATAACTGTGGGAAAATTTTCTTTCATTTTTCCCAATTTGAAGGGGCTAATCGGGGGCTTGCCATTTTATAGGAGGTGGATGCCACTCATTTATAGAAGGTAGCACGCACATTGGAACTAAAGGATAATCAGATTTTGAGAAAAAAAAGGTTCTGTACAATTTTTCATATAAATCGCTATTTTAACTTGAGAAAACATGTATTTCAAAACGGTTTTTGTCGAGAAACTCGACAGGTACCATTTTTAGGTTTTTCGATTATATCTCGGAAATGGTGGACTCTAGAAAAAATATGTTCTAAATAAAAATGAAAGCTAATTAAATTTCCTATAAAATTGTTTCCATACATATTTGTCGAATTTCCAACAGTTTTCGAGATATACGTTACTGAAAATCGATAATTTTCGAAAAAAGCATTTTTACCTAACTCTTTTTGTCAAACATTTGCTTCTAGTGCCTCCCACGAACGTTTCTCAGAAAAATTGTCAGAAACGAAGTTGTAGAGCATTAAATTTCCTTCAATTTGATATACACTTAAAAAATAATTACTTCGAAAATTATCGATTTTCAATAACGTATATCCCGAAAACCGTTGGAAATTCGACAAATATGTATAGGAACAATTTTATAGGAAATTTAACTAGCTTTCATTTATTTAGAACATATTTTTTCTAGAGTCCATCGTTTCCGAGATATAATCGAAAAACCCAAAAATGGGACCTTCCCCCCTCCCTCCCGCCGTAAGCTCACCTCCCAGGGGCGGGGACTTTTAGTATGTTTACCTACTAACTACTCCTAACAAAGTCCCGAGGTCAAAAAGTCTCGCATATTCCATGCATTCTACAATATATTCATTGACTGGACTATTCTCTAATGACCTCTAAAAATTTTGAAAAAGCAGTTTGCGAAAAATTTTTTTAAAATTCGGTAGCTTCCCCTGGTCTAGGGACTCCTGGTTATTTTTTTTCATATACATTTAACTTTTCATAAAACTACAACTCGTTTTGGAGTTTATGAAAATATTTTCATTACTAACTGAGGTACAACGAATTGAAATATTGTAATTTGTTAAATTGTAAATTAAAAAATTTCAGTTCATTGTATTTCAGTTAATAATGAAAATATTTTCATAAACTCCAAAACGAGTTGTTGTATTTTTATGAAAAGTCAAATGTATATGACAAAAAAAAATAAACAGGAATCCCTAGACCAGGGGAAGCTACCGACTTTTAAACATTTTTTTCGCAAACTGCTTTTTCAAAATTTTTTAGGGGTCATTAGAGAAGTGCTTCTCTAGATGTTATTTCCCATATTTCGTATGGGTCCTATGCGCCACAGACGAGAAAAAAAAATGTTGAAATTTCACCAGCCGCCACTGATTACAATGAATTAATTTCAAATATTTTTTGTTGTTTCTGAAGTATAAAAACAAAGAAGTTATTATTACTGAAGTATTTTACGTGTTCACATTTTTTAAATAAAAAATTGCGCTATTTTGTGTGCATAATTAGCCAAATTGAAACAAAAATCCAAATATTGCTTTTCATTAGTGTTTAATTTTTTGTCTGTTTAAAGCACTTATACTATAAATGAAATATAAATATTATTAGCAATATTTTCAAAAATAAATACATTATAGAACGTTAAAAGAATTCTTATTTCTTAGTATCTCTATATCTTAGTATCTCTCTCTTATCTCTAAGTCTTATTTCTTTTTACTTACCAGAATTTTAAATGAGAAATCAATTTTAACATTTTATTACCCCATTCACATCCTTCATTTTGAATGTTTAAATTATGACGCCACATTATACTCGGCGACCTCAAACCTCAAGGGCCTGTATATAAATTAAAATATTTAACCTGGTGTTTAGAAATTAACTGCCTTTTCGTGAAAAAGGAAAGTACGAAAGGGAAATAAGATAATTTTAAAGAAAGCACAGAAGCTAATTAATTATACAGGGTGATTTACCATGACATGCGGAAAATTTGTCAGGAGTTAAAAAAATGAAAAATGAAAAAAATGTGACCAAGAAAATTACCTTATTTTTTTGTAGAAATGCGTCGCCAATGACTTTACCAATCTGACGTAACGCGGTACAACCATATCACTTCCCCTCCCCCTTTATCAGACTTGGGATTAACACTATTGACAGCAAAGCTGGAGAGGGTAGAAGTGACTTTTTGGTTTTAATCAAATCATACTACAAAAATAGCGAAATAAGTCGAAAAGACATTGACCCTATGCTAGTGAACTCTACAACAAGTAGATATAAGAGATATTTACTTAAACCTGTCAATAACACAAAAACACCAAACTTCGGCGGTTCTTTGTACCTGCCGGTGTCCTGATTGTTCGACCGTACGCAAAGAACGCGGCACTTCGACCGCATCCGCCAGCTTAACTTTTTATGCCAATTAAGAAAATGTGAACATCTTAGATATGTTCTTTCACAAGTAAGTTCATCGTCTTATTATTGGCCACAGACAAGTAACAGTAGCGTATCTTTGCAAGTTTTAATGCAACAAAAATTACTAAATGACCTCGGATCACTCTAAAATTTCGCAGGGACTTTCCCACATAGAAGACTAGAACACCATTTTATTTTTCGCGTGTCATGGTAAATCACCCTGTATATAAAAAAAAATTAATTGTCAATTTGTCAGGTTTTACTTATTTAAACTTCTGCTTGCGATAATAATTATAATGCACAATAGTTCTGTACCATTAAAACATTAATTTCTCTCAAGGTGGTGACATTAATCGGTGGACGATTTTTTTTTTTTTTTTTTTTTTTTGTGGCACTGTGGAGCTAGTCCAATCAGCCAAACTCGGTGGACGATTCTTTTTTAATTTCTTTTTTTTCGGGACACATACAGAACTAGGTATTTTTTCAGGAAATTTATTATAAACCCGTTTGGGGTGATTGAATCCAATGGTATATTCAGATTTGAAATAAAAAGTCGCTAATAAGATTTCATCATTTTCCACCCACAAAGACAAGTGCAGCAAGTTAAACTTTTATGTTCTATAAAATTTAATGTATCACAAGAATGCACTTTTCTAAATCGGACCTAAAATAAACTTTTTATGGGGGTGGTTCCAAGCAAAATGGAACACACTGTATATATAAATGTGTATTTACATAAATAGTCAAGATAGGCTTGCAGATAGAAATATATAATCAGAACGTTTTGAAATACTGATAAATAGTAGAAATTTACAGAATGGTAAATATATATATGCTTTGAGGAATAATGTTGAGCCCCTTGAGAAACCTAAAGATGTTTTGCGATCTTTAAGTTTCTCAATCTACCTTCAGTTTCAAGGTAATTTTCACTAAAAAAGTTACCTTCTGGTAAGAGACATATAAACAAAAAAAAAATATTATTATTTTTTAATTATTTTCGTCCACCCTTTCGCCCTTATACGAAATATTATTCAAATGCGCCAGAAAGTAACGAAGAATTCAGAATTGTTTGTACCTTTCTACTTATTTTTTATTTTGCGGCAGGTAGTACTTACTATTTTTTTCTAAAATAATCTCAGAAACAACTACCAGTAATCAAGAATTAAGTCAAGCATATCTTTAATTTTAATAATAACCAGAGAACACAAATTTGACAAGACAATGTTAAATCAATCCTCCTAAGAAGTGATTGGATATAACAAGAAACGATCAACAAAAAATGACCTATCCATTAAACAAAAGAGTTTGAATCCTGATGTCAGATTACGATAAGTGACAAAAGGCTATTAGTGTTCAATTTATTCAACTAGTTCATTTAAACTTAAAAAATGAGCGCTGTTAAATATTGAAGTACAATTCATTTTTTGTAATAGAAAAGGCAATATGATAACCCAAAATTGCTTTGGAAGATGTCAGTAATTGAGCTTCATCCTTTATAAGTAATATTTGGTATGAATACAGGGTTTGTCGATATATACCTATCATATATCTATTATCTTAAGGATAGATTATGCAGAGTGAGAGATAAATATGCGGTTAATTGTAAATATTTACAAAACCATAAATCTTTAAAATAGTTTCAGTACTTCCCATTGCTCTAAGTAATTCAACCATATGCAGTTGTTATCATAAATTTTGTACCTAATTAAATATCATGCTCTAATGATGAAATTATGAACTATTTTCATTGACAAACTATAATGTTCAAGTACAACAGAAATTTACAATAAAGAATATACAGATTCAGAAAGTGTTTGTTTTGGTATTGCACTAGTTTCAACAATTTAACCGACCGCCCACAATAAAGACGTCTACCAGTACTCTAGCAGAGGTAAAGAGTGACACGCCTTGGCCTACGTAAATGATGAATGAAATCATTTACGTAGGCCACGGACACACCCAATCAAGAGGATTTATACATGATTGCTTGCTTCGCTCTCGCTTGCCGCTCTCGCTTGTTCTTATTGCCATCCCAAAACTAACATTTTCCGATTCTGTATATAGTTGTATTCCTTAGAACAAGAGCAAGTATATAAAACAATTTTAAAGATTATCCTGTTTGGTTTTTAAATATTTATAATAAATCGAAAACAAACGCATATTTCCCTCTCACTCTGCAAAACTGCAAAATTCTGCCCTTAAGACCATTCGCGCCTTCTCCATTAAACCTACAAGTGAGCAGTAAAGCCAAGATTTTGAAAGAGAATGTAAATATTCTGTCTTCGTCGTCGGACAAAATCCGCAGTGCGCATGAACGGTGGTTGATTAAACGCCACAGAACATAGAAGGAATTTTCAATTAAACAATAACAGAAATGGAGTTTTCCATCTTTTACTCACTGTTGAAAGAGTTATCTGCATGTCAGATATCTGTTTTTGGTGCAGGAAAAATGAATTTTGACCTGGAAAAAATTAGTACAAGCAAGGAATTTGGTGGAGATGTTCCACTTATCATCCTAATGAATATACTAAAAGTCCCCTAAAATCTAAGCTGTGCTTCGCCCGCCATATTGAAAAATGCCGGCTCATTTTCAGATTTCTGTTTATAAGTCCTTTATCGTTGCAGATAGGAAAACAGTTTCAAATAAAAGATGTAGGGAATAATAAAACAAATGATTTCTCATATTATCATTTTTTCTCTAAATCGAACGATTTTTGAATTGAGGTGCATATTGTTATTGAATTTACAAAAATCACAATTGTGTACAAAATACACTTAATCCACTGCATTTAGTGAAAAATGAGCCGCATCTTTAGACCAATTCATACAAAAACAAATGTTGGTTTTCCAAGTAGGTTCTGGTGTCCTTAATAAGATCTCAAAAGTCCCCGATGTGGGAGTGTAAGGATAAAATTTGGCAACGCTGTAAAGGGCTAAAATCGTGCTCGGAAACGAATTTTTCGAGGTATCTCGGTTTTCATTGCCTCTACAACAAAAATACTTCAGGCTAGAAAGAAAGCTATGGAAATTCTCTATAAAAAAGATAGAGGGTCTTTTTTTCTTATACGCAACAGTTTTCTTGAAAAAGTCATACCTAAAATTAAAAAAATTCGAAACGACTTTTTCTCGGTTAAACGTTCAGATAAATATTTCTGTGGAACATCTACTGATATGATAATTGAGCAATATCTTATGAAATCGTCGAAATCAAAAGAAGGTTTTACTCGTAGAAGAAGTACAGATGAAAGTGTTGTGAATAAATGGGTTTTAGGTCACAAGGGCGGATCTAGAAATTTCAATAATTTTTTTCTCGTCTGTGGCGCATGGGACCCATACGAAATATGGGAAATAACATCTAGAAAAGCACTCCTCTAACGGCCCCTAAAAAGTTTTGAAAAAGCAGTTTGCGAAAAATTTTTTCAAAATTCGAGTGCCCCCCCCGAGCCAAGGGACTCCCGTTTAAAATTATTCTTTTTTGTCATATACATTTTACTTTCCATCAAAATCCAACAATAGGTTTTGGAGTTTATGAAAATATTTTCATTATTAACTGAAATACAATGAACTGAAATTTTGTAATTTACAATTTAACAAATTACAAAATTTCAATTCGTTGTATCTCAGTTAGTAATAAAAATATTTTCATAAACTCCAAAGCCTATTGTTGCATTTTTATGAAAAGTAAAATGTATATGACAAAAAAGAATAATTTTAAACGGGAGTCCCTTGGCTCGGGGGGGGGCACTCGAATTTTGAAAAAAAAATTTCGCAAACTGCTTTTTCAAAATTTTTTAGGGGTCGTTAGAGGAGTGCTTCTCTAGATGTTATTTCCCATATTTCGTATGGGTCCCATGCGCCACAGACGAGAAAAAAATTATTGAAATTTCTAGATCCGCTCTTGTTTAGGACTATTGACTGCAAGTAACATCAGCGAAGGACTCGGCAACTTTTGGGCTTTCTTTTCACTCTGGGGAACAGCATGTTGACGCAAGGGAATCTCACATAAAGAGAGATACCGAGGATGTTCATAAAGTGTCAGATTGGTTCAATTCTCGTAATCCCTTCCCAATTGTGCCAAAAATTATGTCGATTGCAACAGGGTGATGGAAAAATAACATGTCATGATGCTCATAGGATTGGAACTGCTGCAATGGATTAAAAAATTGGCAACAATTTCTGTGATATTAAATTCTCACGTGCAGATAGAGTGCTTCCACTATAAACTGTCAATAGCAATGTTAAAGTCCATGATACCACAATGCCCAATGATCCATTATTGTTGTTTCAAAGGATTACTTTCATGAGGAGAACAAATGAAGTGCTTCGCACCTACTTGGAGTATGAATTAGCTCCGTATCCGGTGTCACTCTTTGACGAAGTTGGTATGCGCAAGACGAACAAGTCAGCTTTTTATGACAATTTCCAGCCATCTGAATCTGAACCAGATCTCCAAAATGCCACTCATATCGTTGATGGGGATTTCTCTTGCACCGAGTTATATGGCATCAACATGAAACCTACGGTGCTATTTTCCAAGCATATGTTAATTATGTGCAAAATCATTTTGGCTCGACCTCTATTACTGTTTTTGATGGTTATGAAATTATTAGCAACAGTGTGAAGGCTATGGAACAGCTTCACCGGTCCTCAAAAGCTTCATCTGTTGACATTTACTTTGATGAGCATATGGTTGCAACTGTAAGCCAAGAGAAGCTCCTTTCCAAAAATAAAAATAAAACCAGATTGATTTCGATGTTGACAGAAAAGTTTGAGGCAAATAATTATATTGTTAGACTTGCTGAAGATGATGCTGACATTTTGATAGTCGAAACAGCGCTTGAGGAATCATGTAAAAATACTACGGTTGTGGTTGGGGAAGATGTGGATCTTCTTATAATTTTAACTGCTCGTACACCTATTAATAAAGAAATTTTTCTCCTCAAACCAGGCAGAGGGAAGGTCCAACGAAAAATTTATTCTTCACGAAGCTTTGATCACCATAAAGATATTCGAGATTACATATTGTTTCTGCATGCATTCTCTGGGTGTGACACTACATCTGCTCTGTTTAATAAAGGCAAGACTGCCGCTTTGAAAGTGATGAAGAAACGGCAGGACTTGAAACTTGTAGCTGAAGTTTTCAGCAAGACTGGTACTCCTGACATAGTTACTTCGAATGGGATAACATTTTTCCTCACAATCTGTAACGTTCCAGTTAAAGAAGTTTCCATCGATAACTATCGGTATTCTTGCTTTATTAAAGCTGTGGGCAAAAACAAACCAGTGAAATTGAATTCATTACCACATGACGCAGCTCAACAGCATCTATTTCATGTTTATTTTCAAGTACAGAAATGGTTGGGTAATGTATTGAGTGGGGATGGATGTTGAAAGATACCATATTGTGGCCAAAAACAACATCCCAACTTCTTGCGCCTGATTGCCTTCTGAAGATGACTTTCTGCAACTGTACGAAAGGTTGTGGACCATTGTGTGACTGTAGGAGGTTGGGACTTAATTGCTCACCAGTTTGCGGCAACTGCCATGGAAAATCTTGCTTGAATGCTGAACCGATTGAAAACTCGTCAGAAATAGAAGCCGTCACTGAAGCAGAGACTGAAAGTTCCCAGATTGACTCCGATTTCCTCGAAAGAATCGATGAATTTATAGAAGGAGAAAACGGAGAAGGAAATTATTAATTTGACAACATTTTAATAAGTATGACAGTCGTGGATTAGGCCTACCGGGGAAACCACATAAAAAAAACACGCCTAGTACTCAACCTCAAGGGTGGTGTGGAATAGAGTACTTAAATTATCCATAATATTCCATAAGTTCAAATTCAATGCAAGATTTTCAAGAAAACTATTGCGTATACGAAAAAAGACCTTCTATCTTTTTTATAGAGAATTTCCATAGCTTTCTGTTTGACCTAATGCATTTTTGTCGTAGAGGCAATGAAAACCGAGATATCTCAAAAAATTCGTTTCCGAGCACGATTTTAGCCCTTTACAGCATTGCCAAATTGTATCCTTACACCCCCATTTCGGGGACTTTTGAGACCTTATTAAGGACACCCGAACCTACCTGGAAAACCAACATTTGCTTTTGTATGAATTGGTCTGAAGAAAAATCCTAAATGCAGTGAATTAACTGTAAAGTGCGTGTTTATAGGTTGTAAGTAAAACAAAAAACATTTTTTTAGGTATATTACCACCACAAAAGAAAAATATACTGTAATTATGAAGCCTATAACAAATAGAATAAAATACGAAAATACGTTATAACATTAGTTCGTCATTATCAAAAAAAAAAAAAAAAAAATCTGTTCCAAGTACTAAACCTATCATGCCTTAAGTATTTTTGTGTGCTGAATCCGAATTTTCAATTAAAAAAAATTTACTGCGTAGATTTTGAGTAAATCTCGGTTTTTATCGTCAAAATACGTTTTTTGACAAATTTTGACGTTTACTCGAAATCTACGCGTTAGAAAATTTTTTAAATTGAAAATTCGGATTCAGCACACAAAAATACTTAAGGCATGATAAGTTTAGTCCTTGGAGCTGAATTTTGTTTTTTTTTTGTAGACCTGTGTAATTTAAAATGTTAGAGAAAAAATGTTAATATCAAAAATTGTTTTGTTTTATTATTGCCTACATTTTTTATTTGAAACTTGTTTTCCTATCTGCAACGGTAAAGGATTTATATACAAGAATCTGAAAATGGGTCGCCATTTTTCAATATGGCGGGCGTAGCACAGCTTAGATTTTAGGGGACTTTTAGTATATTCAATAAGATGATTACTGCAACATCTCCACCAAATTTCCTGCTTGTACTAATTTTTTCAAGGTTCGCATAATAAAAATGTATAATTATTATATAAATCGGTGATTCTTCCATTTATATTTCAGAAATGTATAAATATTTTAGTTCAGATAGAGAGACAACTGCTAGAAGAAGTATTCATTTACAGAAGTACTGTTTATAATTCTATAGTGAATCAAAGCATTATACCCAGTATTAGATGAAATCTAGAACCTGGGATTTTCTCAGGTAACAGGTATACACTAGTGGCACCTAGAAATCTTGGGTCAATTCCTATAATAAGATAGAGTAAAATATAAATAGGAAAATAATGTATGTGAAAGAAAGCGATATACTAACATCGATGCCAGGCACTTCAGCATGTTAAGAGTTCCGCCGACGACTAAAAGTAGCTAAAGAGAAAAGTGGCAATAGCGTAGGTTAAATCTGTTTCTTTTCAGCATATTATTTGTCAATTTCTCTTCTTTTCTACCTTACAATGGCATCGACTCAATATTTTAATATGCCACTACTGTATTTGTTTTTGCCATTTTGGTTTATTCCACTATCACGAAATAATATAATTTAATAACAATAAATTAAAAACAAAGGTGGCAAATATATTACTAAAGTATTAACATTGGCAACACTACTTCAAAAATATTCCCAGGTAACCGCTTCACGCGCAATCGCAGACGATGCCGTGCTCATTGAGAAAAATTTTCTGTCCCATAACACAGGCACACAAAAAAAATGGGTTGTTCTTTTGACTATACCAAGTTATCTTTATGTATTTTCATGCGCTGAATTCGAATCTGGAGTCAGAATTGCTCCGTCACCCACTATTTTTTTGTACTATTTATGTACAGGTCTGTACGGATAATACCACATCTCTATAATCAAATAGAGATAATATTAACGAATTACAAAATATTTGTTTACATCTTTGAGGAACATTATATTCTAGATGGTATAACTTTTTTAGACGACAATATGCCAGCTTTATTTTATTTTTAATATGGCTTTCAAACTGCAGGAATGAATCAAGAGTTACGCCCAGATTTTTTGCTTCATTGACCACTGGAATTATTTCATTATTTATTTTGAAAGTTAAATTCATTAATTGAAATTTTTTATTCATTAGCACTGTTCCTATTAAAATGACTTGTGATTTGGACGCATTTAATTTTAGGTTACGGTCATATGCATATTTACAGAGATTTAAACAATATTGTTTATATCTTGATTGATCTTAACTTGTATAGTTATTATCTGCTAGATCAAATGAACAATAAATTTGCGAATCATCGGCATATTGATGGAAAGTGGTGTTTTTAATAATTTTAGATATATCTGAAACATATAGTGAAAACAGTAGGCCCTAGGATTGACCCTTGTGGCACATCTGCCTTTAAATTATAAACTGAGACATTTGATTTATAACAACACATTGACTACGTTCTTTAAGATATGATGACATTAAGTGAAGTGAAATGTCTGAAAGTCCAAAATAATGTAATTTTGATAGCAGTAGTGAATGATCAAGGGTGTCAAAAGCTTTTGAGAAATCCAGCAGTAACAGACAAGTGCACTTTCCATTGTCTATTTCTCTGATAACATCATCAACTATGTGTGTTAATGCTGTAGTTGTACTATGATTTTTTTTAACCTTAACTGACAAGTCGATAATAATTTATTTTTTTTACAGATATTCATAGATTTGGTTATGTATATGCCTCTCGATTATCTTTGATATAGCACATAATAAACTAATTGGCCTTAGATCTTTGAAATTTACAGGATTTTTTTTTATTCCAATTTTCTGTAGTATAAATGCTGTAACAGGTTATTTTATAGGATTATGTAACTAATGACGTAGCCATAATATAGCGACAAAATTTTTATACAGATAACGGCAGCCAAGTACGTATATCGGGCCGGGTTTACATGCGAAATAAATAGGCAACCGATCGCAGATCGAGGCCCCACCATTTAAATTCCTTTGTATCATTGCGCATTCAATCCGCATCGCACCCGTGAATGTCTAGTTACCCATAAATTTGTACGTGTACGTACTTGGCTGTCGTTATTTGTATAGTGTAAAACTACTACGGGATATACTGCAGAGCGATATAATTCGTCATACAGCTAGTATATAGCGGCATGTTTTGTTTTGTTGCATAAAGACTGCCGAAGGTTTTGCAATAAAACAGTTCGACTTGGTATGCAGTTACTATACAGCCACAAACACTTTTATCTTACAGAAACAGATCGCAGTTTACTTTAGAGAACAATTCAGCTTTTTATGTAGGCATTAAACAACTACAAAGCTCGCATATTGGGTTCTCTTGAAGAACAGTGTGCAGCCATTATAAAACCTTACAGCTGTTTGGTTAGATTGGTTGTAATTACATGTGTATCATAGCTTCATAGTGTCTCTGGTTGTTATCTGAAAATTCAGATAATTTCAATATTGCCAGTAAAGAGTCAAGTAATTCCATAATATTTTTCACTACGTTTCATTCCCTTCCATGTTGACATCATCCTGATTATTCTGATGCTGACGGGATCGGAAACTATATATTAACTGATGTATTTGCCATGTTATAACAAGTACACTACTGATTTTCTGCACAGTTTTATAAACTAACTACCGTGGTGAAATGCTGCAACAACGAACCTTCGCCTGTATAAAAATTCTTTATCTACTCTTATTAGGTTATGCACTAATTAATGAACTGCTTTTAAATAATTAATAGTATCCATAAACAAATAACATGAGTTAGGAGTGAGTTATTATAAATCACTTGGTACAGAACCAATCATCTATATCTTCATGCCTAGCCTGTCCAATCGACGTAACGCGCGACACGAAGGTGGCTCTGTCCGAGAAAAATTCTTTTCCGATGCGGTGAAATAGAACGTTCCATTATTATTGAGGGGAGGAAGGTGATTTATCATGTTTGACTAGTTTCGACGTCTTTAAATCACGTTAAATAATAATTGTGCCAAAAAAGATGAATTCGGTTAGTGAAAATGAACTAATCTGTACACCACCAAAATGACGACAAGTAGCTAATGATACAATATATAATTTATTACCCGAAAAATCGCAGAACAAATATAAAAGTGTGTACAAAAATTAAATTTTTCAGTTAATTTCATTAATAAACAAACTGAGTAACAAGAACTGTTGCCTATATAAGCTTAACAGCTTTATAATTTGTTGTAAGAACGTTTATATCACCTGGTAATATTACATTAAAGGAATGACACATAAATTCTATAATAGGTCTGTAAACAACATTTATGTTATCGTTATAAAATAAAAATATTCGCATAGTTACTTGAAGCTCTATAAGAGATATGTCGAGAATATTTACAAGTAGGTAATAGAGCCTTTATAAAGCGGTTTTATAAATATATTGTAAGATCATTCTTAGGGCGTTTTTTATATCACCAAAAGTACATAAAAGAACATTTTTCCACCACTATATTATATTTAGGCAACAATTCAGCAGAATATTAGTGCAATAATGCTAGTTACTTGTTAGGCACGCTGTACAAAATAGCGGTATATAGGCACTCAGTATTAAATTATGATACGATTCCTGTTTTAGAATCGACCTTAAGAGACTGACCCATAATATAGAGACACGTTGCATTCATAGTGGTATAAATAGCAAAACCCTTAAAAAAAGATTAATAAAACAACAATATTTCATTCACCACTGGCGAGTCTACCTCTAATAATACGACAATCTAAATATATCTTAAATTCCTAAATAATTGATGAATCACGTTAAAAATAATCCAAATCAATGTAATTGAGCATAAAGCGATTCGAACATAAACGCGGTAGATAAATAAGTGTAAATCTAAAATCTCAACGTGTATAAACCAACATGCTCACACAGAAGTACCTAACAGTAGTTTGATAGTGTCAATATAAATTACCAACTGCGATAATAATGAACGATTATATAATACTGCGGGCAATTGTCACTGCAATTTTCAGGATAGTTAAATTTATAGTTATAGAAATACCAATGAATGCGCCATTCCAGTCCTTCTGTCTTATCGGTGCTCCCTGTCCCCTTTTCAAATAGAGATTAGCAAAGATTAAAATGAAATAAAAGGGGTGCATAGAAATTAGTACTATATATTGAATAGGAGATCGAAAAATTGCCTTTTTCCGCCTCAGGCTCCGCACACACTACACGATCGGACAATATGGGTTAAATGAACGATAAGTAGTGGCCATTCAAATAGTAAAAATGTGATTTATTACTGGATTTTCTATGACTGTCGCTGCATGTATTTAGGGCGATCCGAAAATGGCCAAATCCATTTTTTTTTTTAGAAATTATCATCAAATTATAATTTGTCTGTTGAAATGATAATATATTATTTTGAGGCTCCGAGCAAACGTTTTCACGCATAACGCTACAAAAAGGCTTATAAAAGGCAGTGAACAGTAAGGTTGTTTACTATGTTCTTAACAAACACATGCCGGTTTTAATACATAAGCAATCGGAACGTTTTTTTTAAGTCTTCGTTTTTTAATTGCTTATCGATCTGCCAAGCCAGATTTTCGATTTTGTCCCTGATTTTTCAATATTCTTGATGAAATTTCAAACTTTCTTGGAAAATTTTGAAAAATCAGGGGCAAAAATCGAAAATGTAGCTTGACAGATCTATAGGTAATTAAAAAACGAAGATATAGAAAAAACTTTTTGATTGCTTAAGTATTAACACCTGCAGACTGATTTTTTTCAAGTCTTCGCTTTTTAATTGCCTATCGATCTGTCAAGCCAGATTTTCGATTTTGGTTCTTGATTTTTCAACATGTTTGATGAAATTTCGAACTTCTTTGGAAAATTTTGAAAAATCAAGGACAAAAATCGCTTGACAGATAGGTAATTAAAAAACGAGCATTTAAAAAAACTTTCCGATTGCTTAAATATTAAAATCTGCAGACTGATTTAAAAAAAAGGCACTTTGGAGCCACTATGTCAGTATATAGTATGGGCGCGTAGGTCATTGGATGGGAAATTTTTGAGGGATGTTATCACCTATACTAAATCGAAAGATTGTATTAAATGTAACAAAAAAATTCATGATGCCATTTTTGAACCCGTGGCTGTCACCCCACAACCTCCTATAAAGGGTGCAATTTTTAACTTGCTCTATCTTCGTTATTATTTAAGATATTTTGAAAAAATTGTTTTAAAATGCTGTTGTATTAACTGTCTATATTATTCTTCATATATATTTTAATAAATGTAAAGAAAAATGCAAAATATAATCTAATATATAAAAATCTCGTGTCACAGTGTTTGTTATCGAACTCCTCCGAAACGGCTTGACCGATTTTTATGAAATTTTTGGTGTAGGTATATTTGGTAGGTCTGAGAATAGGTCGTAGGCTATTTTTTATACCCCTAGGTGATAATGGTGGCCCTATCCAGAAATTTTCTTTTTATTTTTTGGACAAAAATTTATAATTTATATGGCAAAACAACGTTTGCTGGGTCAGCTAGTAAAATATAATATTTATAAGCATAAGTGAATAATATTTATAAATATAACTGAAAATATGTATTTGTTAACAGAACAAATTTATTATATAAAATAAGTATAGAAAGTGTATATAAGTTCTTCATTTGTTCTCCAACCTGGAAATATAAATATATTTTAATTAGCAGGTAGTATGAATAGTTTTTATAGAAATTATTTACCGTCTTATTCATCTTCCGAGTCTGAACCTTCTAACTAATTATTTTCGCATTCTTCATCCTCTCTTCCGCAGTCACACATTTCTATACATTTAATACTTTCCTTTGCATTGTTTTCCTGCGCATTTGGTTTTTTGCAGTGCCACTTAATTAAGTTTAAAATTTCATTAGGTGCGCAATCCTTATAGCATAATACCGGCAGCACTCCGTTTTCTGTTACATGGCTTTTTCCGAATTATAACAAATTTGGCATTATAAGAATATTCGTAATAGGGCCGGAAGAAACGCTGTAGATGTCGGTGGAAAAATATTAGACTACAAGGACTTTTTCGTAAAGAAATACCATCTCAAATCCTTTAATGTCATTTGGCCATATCCATAAATTTAAAAAATTATCGATTCTAACTGCAGTGCTATGGATTTTAGGTAATTATGAGGATCCTCTTTAATATCCTTTCCTAAAAGTGTCAATCTTGTCTAAATGTTGGTTGTGGCACATTGTTAATTTTTCTGTTTCTCATTGGGATGCTCTGCCACATGTATTTTCTTCTAAACAATGTTCGTGAAGTCTACAAAATAATACAATTATTCAGTATTTTACTGGAAAATAACCGTTTAAATCTTTAATTGAGTGTTTTGAAAATATTCCAAAATGACAATTTTCCTTTCCCAAAAAATCCGCCGACATCCGGAATGACATCCAGATACAGCATGTAATGCTGGTGCTTGTCTTTGAAGTTGTGTAAATTTGGCAACGATTTTTGTTAAACCTACAGATTTTCTCCTAGTTCCTGTTCCGGTTGGAAATAAAACATTTAGCAGTAATATGTCTATATATTTAATAAGTAGTATGAAAACACCTGTGTCTGGTGATACTATTTTAAGATTGCAATTCACTTTTAAGTATCTTTTAGATATGTCAATTGTGTGCAATATTATTTTAATAGCTTAGAAAAATTATATTACAAACGTTGAGAATGATATTAATAAAGACGTCAAGCAATTTTGGAATTTTGTTAAAACGAAAAATAATAGCAAATCTGCAATACCCAGAGACATGGTTTAAAATAATGAGGTTCTATCAAGGGGGAGGTCTATTGCTCAAGGCTTCGCCAATAATTTTAAGTCTGTATTTCAAATACCTAAACAAATAAATTCAACAAGTGTCAATGGTGTAATTGATGGTGAAGATTTGGAATTATTAAATATTTCGGAAATTACTGATGCTGATGTCATAAAGGCAATAGATAAACTAAAACCAAAAAAATCGATGGGGCATGATAGTTATGTTATGTCATAAAGGGTTGTAAGGAAGCATTTGTTAAGCTACTAGTAGTCATATTTAATATAGCTCTTAGAAATCAAAAATTTCCTGATAAACTGAAAATAGCACGAATTACTCCCGTTTTTAAAAGCGGAGATCGAAGAGAAATTATAAATTATCGTCCTATTGCTATATTATCAAATTTATCTAAGATATTCGAGACCATTATATATAACTACCTATATGAACATGCTAAAAAGAAAATTTCTAACTTTCAATATGGGTTTCAAAAGAAAAGATCAGTAAATGGAAATCTAGTGGATTTTGTGACCTCTACGACGGATGCCTTGACAAACAATAAACAAATGGATGTGATCTATACCGACTTTGCTAAGGTATTTGACAAAGTGGACCATGGCATATTGCTAAATAAGCTTAGAAAATTCTCCATCTCTAGTGATTTAATAACATTTTTGTCTACTTATCTTATAAATCGACAGCAATATGTCATGATCAATAATTTTGAGTCAAATTACTACACATCAGATTCAGGAGTTCCGCAGGACTCAAATCTAGGCCCCTTTTATTCTTAATTTTCATTAATGATATTGTAGATTCTGTTAAACATTCATCAGTTAGCCTCTTCGCTGATGATATGAAAATATTTAAACAAATAGGTGATTATCAGGATTGTTTGCTTTTACAAGATGACATAAGGGAAATATATAACTGGTCTGTTCAGAATCAGCTGCCCTTTAATATTAATAAATGCAAGGTAATGACTTTCACGTTATGCAAAAATATGCTTGATTATAATTACGAAATTGGAAACGAAAATTTGGAAAGAGTTTATACAAAAACTGATCTGGGTGTGATATTCGACTCGAAACTGACGTTTAATGACCATGTGATAAATATTTCAAATAAGTGCTATAAAAATTTAGGTTTTATCTTACGCAATTGCAAATCATTTAAGTGGGAAAAAACTATTTTAATGTTATATTCCTCCTTTGTAAGATCGAAACTAGATTACTGCTCCGCGGTTTGGAATCCTTTCTATACCAGGTACATACAAATGTTAGAAAATGTACAGAAAAAATGTATAAAACATATTAATTTCATTTTGCATAAGAGATATACTAGTAACTCTTCTTATTTAGATCAACTTACTAAGTATAATTTAATGACACTAAATAGCAGAAGAACTTACTTTGACATTGTTTATTTGTATAAACTTCTACATAATCTTTCGTATGACGTAACTACCTTAAATAAAATAATAATCAATGTGCCAGATGAAAGAACACGTTTTCAAAGAACTTTTTCATACATTATACCAACTAGAAACTACGAACTAAAGTCACCTTCTGTGAGAATGGCAAAGAGCTATAATTCATTACAACGATATCTAAATATATTCAGAGATACATATGGAACGTTCACAAATAAATTAAAAAATAGACTACTTAATATACAGAATGAAATAGAAATTTTGTAAGCATTTTATGTCTTTAACTTATTCTCTTTCTCATGGTATCTGTCTTATTTTAGGTATTTTCATTTAGTTTAAGTTAGGTTAGGTTAGGTTAAATATATATGTACAGTCTGTAATTGGCTTGCGAAAGCTGTAGACTTGTCATAATAATAAATAAATAAATAAATAAATATCCTCTACTTCTTGATTACTACACAGATTTTCTATTACACCTCCCTGATTGGAAACGCAATGTCTTGCCCAAGATACATAAACATTTTTTGTGCATAAATTTCTGCTATGGATAAACTTATCATCAAAATAGGCTGTGGCAGATTATAAATATTTAGTGAATTCCTTACATAAATGTCGAAAGCAGACTACGCATGCATCAAATTAAAATCTTCCTGCTCGATCAAAGAGGTTGAGCAAGTCGAGCTTCGTCCGAGGCCTTTATTTTGTAATATTCGAACGTTTAAGATTTAGCTCAGTTAGCTCGATTTGCAATGAACGATTGTGACGTGTCGCATCAATCAGACGTAATATCCGAACACGGCTATAAACAATTATTACCTTAAAAAAAAAACAACTAAAATAAGTTTTGACATTGTCAAAAATATTTGGGTTGGTAACCTTTACGAATGTTGATTTTTAGGTTATAAAATATATTTAGAGACATAACATGTTTAAGTTTTTCAAGTTTATTCTCATTTTTAATGTTTGACTACGCATTTTTTGCTTGGAGCCACAGTGACTCCGAGCAGATAGTTAAAAAACTCATGCAAATAATTTTTCTATATAGACCATCTTAGGATGACGTCACGATAAGTCGACCATATTGCCTGAGGGATAACCAAACTTTTTATTCCAATGTAAACAAAGAAGTAATCTCAGTTTTAAATGTGAAATAAAAATAAAACACCATCTTTTTTGCGACAAGGTGCGATTGTGAGATAAGGTTTATTTTGAATGTAAAAAAGCTTAGAAGAAAGGTAAAGAAATCACTTTCTGGCAGAGTCTATTGAATACTACATACGGATAATATATCACTGAAATCTAGCACTTAGTTATTTAAATGTAAACTTGCCTTGCCCATAACAATGAATACATTTGAGTTTATCTTTCTTGCACAAACTTCTTGCACAAATCCAGCCTCATAATATTTATATGCTTGTAAAGATTTGTATGCCATTAATTGCTGATCTGCGAAGAAGCTGTGAGTCGACACTAAGTAATTTATGATATTAATTACGGACACAGAAGGTAAAATAGACAAATCTGCAGAAAGGTCTCCAGTCTCCACTCCAAGGGTGTATGGGTCAATATTGTCTATTATTTTGATTTTCTCATCGTAGCGACACTTTACATCACCCATAAGGGTTGGATAATATTCACTATATGACATTATTACGAAAACACGCACAGTTTCTCAAGAAAATCAGAAAAAAATATATAAAACCACGCAAACTGCGTTTTGTTGTCCCTCAAGCAAAATGTCAAAATTGTCAAAACCATGTGACCTAAAAATGATTGATTAATAAAAAAATAGATTGCTAATTACAGGTTAGATTTCTAACCCACAAAAAGAGTCCTATTTTATTAGGACAAAGTATTTAGGACTTCATAAACATTACACTGTACTAGATTTTGGTTGAAAGTACGGGAACCAGGCAGAAATTTTAATAATAGCTACGTAATATTCTTAAATCTTAAGAAATATATATTTTTGAGGTTAGCTGTGACGTCACGTACCATAAGCTATAAATCAACATTCACAAAGGTTACCAACCCAAATATTTTTGACAGATGGCAAAATACGTTTTCCCCTAACAATAATACCAATAATATTTTTTGGATGCTGTCATATGTGCGCATATAACGAATTATTTTTAATTTTTTTAACGGAAACCAAATAGAAAGGGTGCAAGTGTGATATATCGTTGAAATTGGAATTTATACTGCTTTTTAATGGTTCAATTACAAATTCTAAGTAATCATAAAATAAACAACTTGTGCCAAAATAGCACTAAACGTAATCCGATCTCAACCAAAACCTTTTCAGATCTTCTGGAGCACTAAAGAAACCCTCATGTAAAAGTTTCATCCAAATCCGTTTAGTAGCTTCGTAGCTATCGTGCTAACACACAGGCATTAGTTACAAACCACTTTTTTGGGTTTCCGGGACCTCGAAATCGTAAAGATTTGATGTTATCTCAATTTTCGATTTTGGATTAATTGTAGTAACCTCCCACAATTATTGTGGGGAGGTTAATGAACACAACACTATAAAAACTAAGTTCGTAGGCAAGAGCACTTAATAATTTTGATTATTGATACGGGAAACAACTAAACGAAAACATCCGTTCGTTGGTAATGGGTGGTAGGGATGGCCATCTTTTGGAAAAACCATATAACTCTTGGTGGACAGCTTCCCTGCCAGATGTGGCCGGAGTAGTGTTCATGGTGGATCGTTTAAGTTTGAGTTGATATATTTTGTTTTATCTTCTGGCCTCGGCCGATTTTTCACTAAATCGGTCGGGGAATTAAGCTGTCAAATTTTTGGGTTCAATGTTTTTCTGGGGGAACTTGGTTTTTGACAGTTTTCGAAAAAATATTTTAGGTTGGTACCAATGTCTTAAATTATTTTTAAGTTATGTAGCACTATTTTTGGGTTATGTTGCTAGAAGAATTTCCGGCGGGATGGCGGAAGTAGCGGAAATAGTTTTTAAAATATAATGTCACTTTTAAAGTTTTATTGGAAAAAACCCACCGAAAACGTTCCGGTGAGATTGCTTATACTTGTAGGGCTTGTGAGCGGTTCACGAAGGCTTCTCACACCTTCCGTGGGCTTTATGAACGTCGAAAAAACTTGTAATGTCTCGATGCACTTGACACTCAAATTTACTCAGCATACAGTCTGCACGCTTTAACACACTAGTCTATTGAACGTTAGGTTAGACCACTGAGTACAGTAACTATACAGAGGCGAAGGCTAGCCTTCCCGCCAAAACCAAATTTGTATACTCATCGCCATTTCTTAATTGTTTAACAATCAACCTCACTTTTATCTTGACACTGTTGATGTTTATCGTGTTAAGTTTGGATTTGTGAATTTTTTTTTCCACTCATTTTGGGATATTGAAAACATTAACCGAGAATTAAAATTCTCATAAATAAAACCTAGTGTACAACTCAATTGAAAATAGGCGCCGATTATAAGCAATTCAAATCGTAATATTTTTCAATCCAACTCGAAATACACTGTCTTTTCAGTGTATCCTTAAATGGGGATCTGCACATGACGTCATAGCTAACCTCAAAAATATATATTTTTTAAAATTTAGTACTACGTAGCTATTATTAAAATTTCTGCCTGGTTCCCATACTTTCGACCAAAATCTAGTTCAATGTAATGTTTATAAAGTTCTAACTAGTTTGTAATAGATGGCAGGACCAATAAGTTCTCTCATTACTTACGCATAGATAGATAATTTTACAGGTTCTGTGCATACGTACATACAGTGTTGTATACATTCCCGGCTTCTTGTTTTTGACAAGAGTCCAGTGATATCTGACATTAAGTAGCTAAATTAAAACATTGAAAGAATATATGTAACACGACATGCAGTATTGCACGTGTCGTCACAGCTAACCTCAAAAATATATATTTCTTAAGATTTACAGGTATTACGTAGCTATTATTAAAATTTCTGCCTGGTTCCTGTACTTTCAACCAAAGTCAAGTTCAACGTAATATGTATGAAGTTTTAAATAGTTTGTCACAATAAAATAAGACACTTTTGCAGGTTAGGAATCTAGCAGTCTATTTTTATTAATCAACAATATTGAAAAATTATTTGCGTGAAGTTTTAAATATTTGCTTGGAGCCAGTATGGCTCCGAGCTAAAAATGCCTATACAAACATTAAATATGAGAATAAACGAAAACACCTTAAAATTTGAGGTTGTGTTAGTTATACGATGCACATGCCCAGGTAATTGTAGGACCTTATTACTCGCGCCATCTATTAAAGTAAATAGAAACCATGCACTTACGAAGCCATTATTATAATAGAAAAGTGCCGGACCACCTATTTAATACACCGTGGTGTAGACGCAACTGGTACGCAAGGTCACAGAAAACGAGCCATCAAAACTGAAAGGAACCGCCAAAGACTTCGCCTCTGTGCAGTTACTGTATTCTGTGGTTCCACTATAAAATATATTTTACACAAGAAGCGTGTTATTTGGTTTTTAATTTTTTTCACGGAAACCAAAGCTAAAGAGTGCAAGTGTGATATATCGTTGAAATCGGAATTTTTACTGCTTTTCAATGGTTCGATTACAAATTGTAAGTAATCATAAAATAAACAACTTGTTGTGCCAAAACAGCAACAAACGTAATCCGATCTCAACCAAAACCTTTTCAGATCTTCTGGAGCACTAAAGAAACCCTCTTGCAAAGTTTCATCCAAATCCGTTTAGTGGCTTCGCCGCTATCGTGCTAACAGACATACACACACACACACACACACACACACACACACATACATACACGCATGGTGATGCACTGTGGAGGACTGTCCTGGTACCCAATAGTGGAAGATTTGCTGGTTTTATAGATTTCGGATTGCTCTTATTCCACTTGTACTGTTCCTGTTTTTAATTTTTCTTTACACTCCTCTGTTTAGGAGTTATACAGAAAAGAAGATATACTCCACAGTTAATTGACGATCTATCGTGAGTGTTAATCATCGACAGTTAATGTGGCATATGGAACTGTGTTAAGACTCCTCCACACTTTATGTTGAGTTACACTCCGTCACAATGATAGTACAGTTCACACCAATAGAAGCATCGATGATCTTTGACTAATAAGAAAATATTTACAGATTATACAGTGTGTCCCCGGATGGGGTACCGCACTCTTGTAAACTTTCTTATTTTTGATTTGCCTAGAAAAAATTTCGCTTGTCTTACGAAGTCATAAACAGATGACAAACAAGATAAATTATACAGGGTACTGTAAAAATTAGAAAATATGAAATCGACTTTAAGCAAACTACCTTTTTTATATTTTTATTGGAAATTTTATTTAACAAAGTATTTTAAATTATGAAGAAAGCTAAAATATGCAATTTAGTTGCAAAATAAGGAAATAACAATTTTCAAAAAGTTGAAAACTATTTCACATTGTAGACCACCTATTAGTACACATTTTTCTAATCTTTTCTAAATTCTGCATAGACAGAATGAGATCACATCTTTGTTTATGTTTGCAACGGCATCCACAATTCTGTCTTTAATAAATCTACGTCGTCTTCAAAGTCGTTTGCTTATACGTTTTGCTTTAAATACCTTCATAATAAGTAATCCAATTGGGTTAGAACTGGCGAACGGGCTGGTCATGCTGTTGATCCATAGTGGCTAATCCACTTGTCGTGGAAGTGATTTCTAATCTTTGTCTAACTAGAATTGTCGAATGTACTAGGCATCCAGTTTGCTGAAAATTTATCTTTCTTCTAAATTGTAAATTTTTATTGTCTAGTTCGCTCAAAACCAAATTACTGAAAATTTCTAAATAAGTATTTTGATGCAAATTTCCATCCATAAAATAAGGACCGATTACTCTGTGATGCATTATGCCGCAGCAAACATTTGCTTTTTTAAACTTTTGACTATTAGCGATAATTCAGAAATTAGGATTTTTTGGGTGTTTTTGTACAGCATCCCCAGAGGAATCAAATTTATAAATTATTTTACGTATAGTACGCGAAATATAAGAATTGTTTTATTGTCGACCGTTTGCACGGCTAATTCTTTCGTCGGAATACCCGGCGCTTTTGATATTTGATAATAGGAATACTCTCATATTTATTGCGTCTGCTATACTTGCTTTGTGAGTCACTTTAATATTTGGATACTTCTCATTTAGAACTTCTATTGCATATTTATAAGAAACATTTCCTGTTCCACAGCATTTGACCAAGTAAATTCGTTGTTCCTGAGTTAGCATAATTCAATAATCATTAATTAATATTTTTATAGAAAACACAAAATGCGAATAAATATGTATTACACTAACACTGACATTAATCCATGGCATTACTTTATGTAATCTCATCTCTCCTTTCCTTATTTTGCAACTAAATTCCGTGTTTAAATTTTTCTTCATAATTGAAAAAATTTTGTTAAAAAAAATTCCAAGTAAAATGTAAAAAAAAAGTTGCTTAAAGTCGACGTCTTATTTTGTAATTTTTAGAATACCCTGTACAATTTATCTTAAGTGTGATAACTGTTTATGACTTCCTAAGACAAGCAAAACTTTTTACAAAAAAGCAGAGCAAATCAAAAATAAGAAAGTTCTCGTCAAATCAAAAATAAGAAAATTTACAAGAGAGCGGTACCCCATCCGGGGACACACTGTATATATTGCAAAAAGAGTTTGCGTAAATTTAGAAAAATTAAAAATTGCCTATTATATAATAATCACATATTATCTTTAAAGGGCAAAAACTAGTTATATAATTTTATATAGTCCATTTATTTACTATCACTGGGTATATTATTCTAAAATATACTTATCTTCAGTGTTCATTAGCAATAATGCTTGAATTATTTATAATATTGACATTTCACTTATATTCTTAAGATTTTGATAGTTTCCCTAATTTAAAATTAGGTTGGCCATTGTGATATTACGATTTTTAAACAACTGCCTTGCCATTTTATTATTTCATTTTACGTACTAGGGCGTAATGCATGTAGATTCTTTATATTTTAATGTATACATATATTTTTTGGTAACGATTTCAGTATTAAAAAAATATTGTATGCAGTTCGTGTGTAAAGTGCATTTTTTATACTCATGAGATTGTCGAACTCGCTCACGGCTCGTTCCCATTCGTAAGAAGGTATAATTTTTCACACTTGTTGCATAAATAACTATTATTATGTGAAAATACAAAACACCATGTCGTAAAAAATTTTAGGTGTACAGCTAATTAGATACCAATACAAGATGCTGTTTACAATATTGGAATATAGATAGGAATAAAACGATTTTTTAAATGTGCTTTGTAAACCACCATTTATTTTGCAAATAATACATCACTTTTTAATTTTTTTTAAATAATTGTAAACAAAATATTTAACATCTTTCCAAGATCTATTTTCTAGAATAGCCGGGTTTTTTGATAAACATTCTTCACAAAGTTTTTTACCAGGCGCTACCACACTAGTTTTAACATAGCTCCGGAAAAAATTTAGAACAGCTGTACATTCATCTTGAGACCATTTTCTCGCCGCTTTTTGGCCCTTTATTTTGTGTGCTGCATCTCCTGCCTGTTCCTTATTCGTTTTTTTCTTTTCCTTTCTGCCTTTTTGCTTCTTTTCTTTGTCCCCATTTTCATTATTAGGAACCCTGTGATCCTCGAGATTTTGATCGTCATTTTCAAGTTCTAAATCAGGCAGATCTAAAATTTTGGACAATATTAAAATGAGGCGATATCGTAAAGTACAGTGTCGCAAAAATATTTGTAATAATATAATATTCAAGGTGTCCCGTATCTTTAGGTTGGAATTTTGAGAGCATAAAGTATTTAATTCTAAGACTAAAAAATATAAAATTGCTAGGTCGATTTTTATTCGTTCCGAAGTTACAGGCTTATTACTTAACTTATTTTAGTCATCAGTGGGAATAAAATAGTAATTTATGCAACAAGTGCATAAGGTGGTATTTTTTTCACGAATGGGCAGTTTGACGCACGAGCCGAAGGTGGGTATGTCAATTATAAGTGAAAAAAGGGACTTTATTATGCATGAGTTTCATACAATATTTCTTCTACGACAGTCGTCAATTTCTATATTTATATAAATAAATAAATTTCAAAATTAGCTTAAACGTCAAATCACAAATTCATAACTTGGTTTCTAATGCGATGATCGGGAGACAACTTAAATTGCTTTCAATGCTCTCATGGATACGGCTATACATAAGAGTGAAATAGTGTTACTTTTTTCTTCAAACGTCAGGGAAACATGACATTTCATAACTCATTTTACGGCATTAAAGTCTGACATTTTAGACTGCTTTGCGTTGCCATTCGCAATGGGGGTAAAAAGTACTTTTTCTGACATTGTGAGCGGCACTAAAAGTAATGAAAAGAAGCACAGTTTTCTTAAAAGTCGTAGAAAAACATTATTTTTTATTTGTTTTTTGAAATTTCGTTTTTTTATTAAAAAAAACATATTTATTAGGGACGACTAAGATAAGTTTTATTTTTATTATTCACTGTTGACAAATTTATAGGCCTGTAGTTTCAAAAAAAATAAAAAAGAACTTTTGTGTTCTTAGCCTTACAATTGTACAATTATTCTATAAGTCTACTTTACGTTTCCAACATTTGAACAGGACGATGCAAGACACCTTGTACATAATGGATGAAATAAGAATGAATGGATACAGCATTAGTATAAAGTGATAATTGTATGACATGCCTGCCAAAGCTCTTAAATGAACTGAATTGAAATTTAGCAGCCATGCATAAAAAACACATGTTATCATCACGCCACACTAAAGATGATTTGGTAAAATATAAATTAATTCATTAAACTTGTACCTAAGTACCTTACAAAATGGTTCGGTAAAATGCACATTATCGCTTGGATATAGGAAAATGAAATGTATGATGCAATTATAGTACATAATATAGAACGCAAAAGTCTCCGATTGCGGAAGCCTTGGGCGGCGGTAATGTAGTATAACTTTTTTATAGGATTTGTCATTTATTTTCAATGATACGGTAAAGCTACGATCTTTAACTGTATTTGTCTAAAGTTGGTAGATAATGCAACATTTTCAGGAAAGAAAAATTTTTGGCCTATCAACGCCTTTGTTTTATAAATTACAATATTTTGACTGAAGTGGATTTCGTTCGCAAGTCAATAAAAAACATTATATAGAGATAAACCTTAGCCTAAACGTTGCAATTTATAAAATAAAGGCAATGCAAGTTCAAGAATTTTCTTTTACTACTGAATTTCTTGCCTATTTACCTGTTTGGTTTCGTTTTGAAATTTTCATAGAATACTAAAGAAAAAAAATATCGTGAAACTATTGCTAAATAAAAATTATTCTAAGTAAAAATAAATAAATTGTCACTCGCCTCCTACGTTAATTTCATCCAGTTTCTTTCCCGCAAATCTGCTTGCTTCTCCCTTTTCTACAGCTAACAAAAGTCTTGATACTTTAGTTAATTCCACAGACGAATCACTAAGGCGATAAAATTCCCTGTGTACTCTAACATCGTGTCCAAGATGTCGCGCTAGCCAATCTGTCTCATTTTCGGTAAGGTTAAACACTTGGCAAACTGTGGCGATGTACTTTCTCAATTTTGTTGCAGTAACGAGTTCTGGCTGTATCAGGTCTGCCGAAAAAACACAGTTGCGAAGGCTATCATGCCCCCTCAGATATTCATTAGAAGGAGTACCTCGAGCAAATAAGTATACATTGTCAGCATTCACAAATTTTCCCCTATGAAGAAGAAGAAGATCAATAGCTTCTTTGACATCTTCTGTCAATATTATATTGACAGTTCTACCTCTTTTACCTTTTATTTGTACCATAGTAAGGTTACTAGCGAGATATTTTTCAAACGGAGATAGAGAACTTTGAAATTCTTCCACAGACGTATCTTTCCAAGATGGTCTTGAGGCGTATTGAAGCACAGTCATTCTCGAAGCCTCGCCAGATCTCCTTTTGTTGAAAAGTACAATTTTTGACAAAACAAAATGAGCTAAATTAGTCCAGTTTTTGTATGTAACAGAATTAGCAAGAATGCTTTTGGCATCATTTATCTTTGAATTTAAATATTTGTTTAACTTGACCAAATCGTTTGTTAAGGGAAGTAACTCAGTCGTATTCATTTTTCGACAGTGTAAGGTCGATAGAGCACTAGAGCTTATTTTTGCTGACCATTCAAGCTCCATGAGGCTCAACAAAGAATTTAACGTATCCACACCTTGCGGATTATTGTTTCTTAAAAATACACCTTTCTGTATTGCAATGCACTTTTTAAGTGCATAGCCAAGTTTTAAGGCCATCGAAGGAATCGAGAATTGAGGTCTCTCCTTAATCCCATATTGCACTTTGCAAATACTTTTTACGGCGGTGACAATTTCGTCAAAGCAAGATGGCTTTAACCAATCTGCTAATTTGGTATTTTTAGGATTGTTAGCTTTAAGTTGAATAAGCAATCTGCCTATTTGCCTCATACTTTGTCGAATCAGTTCGTTTTGTGTGGTGTGGTATTTCTCAAACTGCAAAACTGCAAACTTTACAATTAAATCATCTTGCTTACAAGTTATTGAAATGTCATCTGATTTTAAGGGTTCAATAATATATTTATTAAACTCTGATGATATAATATGGTCAGAAAATGTATGTATAAGTAAAGCATTACTTTCATTCATGTACTGTCGCCTTAAACTATTCCTAGTGGTTTTCTTTTCTGGGCAAGAGTACTTTACGTGGTGCCAAAGGTGACGTTGTAGCATGAACCCTAAACAATCGGGACAAGGACCATAGTCCTTGTAGTTATACAAGCGACTTTCTTGTTGCGTTGGCAGTCTTACCAAAATAAGTTCACCACATTTACGCTTGAGTACTTCAATATTATGATAATAGTCCCCTAATCTGGCTAATCTAATGAAGCCTTTTCGCCTTGACTCTATATTTTTTGGCATTGCCAATAATTTAGCTACTTCAAATGTATCAGAGTGCATGCTTGTTAGGTGTTTAGATAATTCTTTATATTTCTTGTGGCAGTAAAAACAAATATGCACTTTATCTCTGAATTGTTTGCCTGAAGCATTTCTCGAAGACGCGCGAATAGTAATAGTTTCGCCATCATTTTCATCATATGTTTCAACCTGTTCATCTGTTGCTACTAAAATAAACTCTTTTTTTCTTTCCCCTTTTCCATTTTTATTTAGGGAACTTTTCTTCTGAGTAATTTTCTCCTTTTTGTTTCCTATATCTAGACAGTCACCATCTAAGTCATCTTCTTGATCAGAAGGTATGTATTGTTTATTTGGGTTTGTTGTTTCATTGGACAGCAAATTTCCTTTAACATTCATTCTATTATCGTTATTCTTGCCGGTATTTGTTTTCTTTTTTAACTTTATGTCTAAAATTTCATCTTCCGAGTCATCTAAGTCAGAGGGAAAATATTCGGATCCAGAAGAACTAAACATTTCTCCCAAAAAAGTGTTTTTTTTGGAGGATGTACTTGAGTTGCTGCTGGTACTCATTTGTTCGTCTAAGTTATATTCGTTTATCCGAAACTCCGAAGTAAGATCTGAAGCCTCTTGAAAAACAATTGGTTTCAAAATCTGATTTTCACATGTAGAGATAGTCTCCGGGATCTCATTTTCTGTAAATTTAAATGTTTTTATAATTATTTATATATTCATTTAGATTTCGTTATTGTCCGCAAATTTTATTTCTAGCAGGACAAGTATATTATGTAGCAAGATATTATCGTGACCGTAAAATTAATTTATGTTTCTTGGTTCATGAACATAATTATACAGTAAAATTATCCCAATATTTAAAAAGTATAGAGCGTCCACCACGAAAACGTAGTATACCGCGTATAACAGGATCATGGTACATCTTTTTTTTCCCTTTAGTTTTAAAAATAAACTATTGAAATTTGGAACATCCTATGTACTTAATGAACGTCACATTTTGGGATATAAATGGTTTTTTTTTCACTTTCGGTTTTACCGGAAGTGACTAACTTTTGATTTTTAAATGGAATACCCTATATGCTATTGAATTTATAAATTTTGCATAATTTTCTGAATCCAATGATACCACATAAGTGACATTTTAAACGTTAATATTTATTTCAATTTAATTTTTAGTTTTCCATTCAAGTATGTAATGACTGTTCCAGTTTATTCTAATTGACCTCTGTAATGTTAGAAAAATTGAACTTTCTTCGAAGATACTAAATTACCTATATGTTTATGAGCAAATAAATTTCATCAAAATGGTTTTTGGGACAAAATACAAATTTTTCATATGTACCATATTGGTTCTTTGTTATCATTTATTGCTACTATTAATAAAGAATTTATTTATATGCCTTATTAAAATTGAAATGTCACTTATGTGGTATCATTGGATTCAAAAAATTATGCAGAATTCAAAAATGTAATAATATACAGGGTGAGCCACTTAAAAACTCCCCAAGCTTGTAACTTTTTATTTTTTAATCGACGACCATGTTGGCACATCAAATTGTAGACATTTTTAAGGCGTTTAAACATGTGCACAGAGTGATTTAAAACATTTTTTTTTTTGAAAAAATTGTTAAGAAAGGAAACTTAATTTCCTTGAATATTTTTTTACCTCATCCCGTACATGAACTGCGTTAATGTTTTCTTATAAAGGTTTTAATTAGCTTCAATTTATGTTATTACGTCATATTCGACATTCTTTTTGGTTTTAGAGAAAGAAATGAAAAACACCTTCCGATTCCAATCTGATTTTTTTTTTAAATAACTTTGAAAAGAATGTAAATAATAATTTTATGTTTTATTTGTAAAAGACATATCACAAACAATGTCCAATGTAACAAAGCAGAAACAAGAAACAAAGGAAATAAATATTTTGAAAACAAGCTTATATTAAAATGTAGGTACCAAATTGGAAATTGCAAAATTTGTATGTAAAATTTTTTTAATAACATAAATTGAAGCTAATTAAAACGTTTATAAGAAAACATTAACACAGTTCATGTATAGGGTGAGAACAAAAAAATATTCAAAGATAAGTTTCCTTTCTTAACAATTTTTTCAAAACATTTTTTTAATCACTCTGTAGGTACGCTTAAAGGCTTTCAAAATGTCTATAAATTGATATGCCCAACATGGTCATCGCTTCAAAAATAAAAAAGTTACAAGTTTGGGAAGTTTTAAGTGGCACACCCTGTATAGAGAGTTCCACTTGAAATTTAAAAGTTAGTGTCAGTTCCGGCGGAACCGGAAGTGAAAAAAAAACCATTTGTGTGTCAAAAAATGACGTTCATTAAGTACATAGGATGTTTCAAATTTCAGTCGTTTATCTTTAAAGCTAAAGGAAAAAAGGGGGATATACCATGGTCCTGTTACACGCGGTATACGGTGTGTCCACGGATGGACTTAATTATACTTGTAAACTTTTCACGTATTGATAAAAAGCCATTCTTCATAAAAACTTATGCTTATTCTAAGTCCTTAGACATTCTCAGCATTACAGTTTATTATACAGGGTGAACGGAAATGAAGAAAATATAGAATTTTACAAAGTACTTTTTTTAATGAATGGAATCGAATCTTATGAGAGACAATAAGTCGTTAAAAAAAAACAGGGTGGATTAACCTCTCAAATGAACACTTTGTATAACACCGTACTTGGCAAAAATAGAATAAACCTCATAACATTTTGTCTTACCTCTATTAACATGGGGATCAGGTTCATCTAACCGTACATTTGTCAATTCAACATACTTCTTTGGTTCTAGAAATTAAAAAAAAGTTAAATTGTAGTTACCAAATTTTTTTTACTAAGGAAAATTAATTCAAATATGTTTAGATTTTCTAATTTTTCTAATTTTCACGAGTGCTAAAATTCGAACCGAACTGTTTAAATGCCGCTCGGCATAGCAATTTTATGGGAACAGAAATAACTTAATATTAACTTATTTAAATTGAGTATTAATAGCAGTAATTTAATTAAACAAATTGTTAAGGGTGGCCCATATAAGACAGTTCTGTAGTTTTTTTCGGAAACTGTAAGAGCTACGACTAAAGTTTTACACAGCAGTTGTTTGATATCAAGCAAATTTTTATTTTAAAATATCTTTGTTTATACAGGGTAATTAGTTTTTCTTGTGAGATCATCAACTTTGTTATTTTAAGTAAAATACCCAGAATATACAAAAACATTGTGAAGTAAAAATGTTTTCTTTTTTTTCTCAAACAACTTTTGCATACATTTTTTTCATAGCTCTTACAGTTTCCTAGAAAACAGGATCATCTTACTTAGGCCAACTTCTATACCTAGTACAAAAAGCTTCCGCAAAATTTTAAACTGAATATTTCATTCATTAACGTGTTAGCCAATGAATGCCCGCTTTTTGACAACATTACACCACTCAAAAGTCATTATTAGCGGTAAACTAACCTAGATCGGCTTTTGACAACTTTGACAACACGAATAATTTATCGCTTTAATTTTCTGTATCGACGCATCGACAAATATTATCGCGATAATATTGTGACATATATCATGTTATGAATTTTTATGTAACGTAAATGATGAAATTGAAAATAGACGTAAGTACATTCTAAAAACTGACAAGAAAACCTCTGAAGGCAAATAATTACAAAACAAGTTGCCAAAAGGTAATATAATTCATGTAAATTGGCAATTTATTTTCACAGATTAAATTCTTCGCCCTAAAGTGCTCGGGATTTAATCAGATTATTTCACTCATTAACGTGATAGCCAATGAATGACCGTTTTTTGACAACATTGCACCAATCAAATGTCATGATTGGTGGTAAACTAATCTAGATCGGCTTTTGACCAACACAAAAAATTTACCGCCCTAATTTTTTGGATCGATGCGTCGACAAATATTATCGCGGTAATATTTTGACATATCATGTTGCGCATTTTTATGTGACGTAAATTATGAAATTGAAAATAAAGGTCAGTAAACTCTAAAGAATGACAAAAAAACGTCTGAAAGCAAATAATTACAATACATAATATTAATGAATTATTTATTTGTGAAATATTCTCCTCAAATACCTCTCCTGCTTTTAAATTTTATCTAGAAATTTTTGCTCGAGCGAAGTCGCCAGATTAAATCCCTCGCACTAAAGCCCTCGGGATTTAATCAGTTAATAAACTGTCAATTAACTCTCTTTATATTACCAGGGAACAAATCTTTCGAAAAAATTTTACCGATAAAATTCCAAACACTAGTGATATTGCCTACGATAAAATGCACCTTTTTCTAGTAAAACGCAAGAAACGAGCCTGATAATTGATTTTTTCAAAATAGTGGAGGGGATCAACTTAAGTTCAGAGTTCAGTTTTGCAGTTTCTGCAAGGTCGGCGTATTGTTTATTTAAACAATTTAATTTTTTAGACCGTGTTTTCCATCAGTTTTCTTTGAATATTTCGAAATCTATAAGTCCTATGGAAAACAACAAAAAGAAGGAAAACTTTCGTTATGATCTGTACAATAAAGGTACTTAAAATATAATTCATTCCAATTGTTATTATTATTTAAAAAAAGGTCGACGTATTGTTTATTTAAACAATTTAATTTTTTAGACCGTGTTTTCCATCAGTTTTCTTTGAATATCTCGAAATCTATAAGTCTTATGGAAAACAACAAAAAGAAGGAAAATATTCGTTACGATCTGTACAATAAAAGTACTTATACTATAATTCATTCCAATTATTATTATTTAAAAAAATTTGAATATTGCAAATAATGCGTTTCTAAACAAATGACTGTTCTTTCAAAAATAATGGATAATATTCAATGACATTTTGGAGAAATATAGCTCTTATAAAGTACAATGACCACTTAAAATTTCAATATTTTCAATAATCATTTTATTAAAACGGCTCAAATATACAATTGTTGTTAAAACATTGCACCCTTGTGAAATCCTGCCATCAAAACCAATAAATATGTACAATGGCTAAAATTGTGGCTTATGTCCTCCTTTAAGATCACAGAGAGAGAATTTTTTTTTCAAAATTTAAACCCTTTTCATTGCAGTTTTTTAGAATTTTCGAAATTGTAGTTATGAACAAATTCAAATAACTCTCTGGATTTTTTATGAATTGAAAAATGGCAAAGGAGCAATGAAAGTAGATTAAAAAAGCAAACTTCCGAAAAAATTTTAATGCTCTACTTGAATTTGGAGCTGGAGCTTAGGTCACTAAAATTATCGATATTTCTTATTGAAATTTGGATTGGCAATTCTCCAATGTCTATTATTTTCTCTCTGCTATTTGAAAATTATCCAAAGCTACGATTATTAAAAGATACTGTATAGAAGCCCGAAAGTGGAGTCTTTAGCAATTTTGTTAGAGATCCGAAAATCACCAAATATGTCTAAATGTTATATTATGTTCTTACAACCTGAACTTTAGTAGCTAAATAGCCCGGTGAATAAGGCGACTAGCACTTTTTATTAAAGATGCGGACGTCTCGGGTTCAAATCCTGCTCGCGAAATATATATACTTTTTATTGTAACAGTAATGTTAAAAGTTTTACAAAGCTGTGTACATGAACATAACGGTAGTTGTTCAAGTTAGGTTGGTTTACCATTTTCGTGACAAAAATTAAAAAAGTTATAGAAAAAAATTGAAAATGTGCATTATGTTCTCAAAGCTGCATTATTCGATGTTATTTTAACAATTGTAGCTTTGGATTATCTTCAAATAGCAGAAAGAAAAAAATAAGCATTGTAGAATAACCAGCCCAAATTTCAAGAAGATATATGGATTTGTTTATTTATAAGTGATCTAAACGTAAAAACTAACGTATCCCAGCTCCAAATGCAGGTAGAGCTTTTTCAAAAGTTTTTTCATCTACTTTCATTACTCGTTTACCGTTTTTGATTTTATAGAAAAACCAGAGAGTTACTTGAATTTGTTTATAAATAAAATTTCAAAAACTATAAACAACTGCAATAAAACGGGTTTAAATTTTGAAAAAAAACTGTTTTTTTCCACGATCTTAAAGTACTTATAGAGCCATCGTACACATTTCTTGGTCTTGATGGCAGGATTTCACAAGTTTTAACAACTATTGTATATTTGAGCCGTTTTAGTAATCATTTTGATTTGAAATTTTAAGTGGTGACTGTACTTTATAAGAGCTCTATATTTTTCCAGAATTTCATTGAATATTATCCATTATTTTTGAAAGACCAATGATTTGTTTAAAAGCGCATAATTTTGCAATGTTCAATTTTTGTTAAATAATAATAAAAATTGAAATGAATTATAGTTTATGTACTTTCATTGAACATTTTCCTTCTTTTTATTGTTTTCCACAGGACTTATAGATTTCGAGATATTAAAAGAAAACCAAAAATTAAATTGTTTAAATAAACAATATGCCGACCTCACAGAAACTGCAAAACTGAACTGTGAACTTAAGTTGACCCCCTGAAAACGTTAAAATAGAAAAGTTGCTCTGACCAGACAATTCACATTTAAATCCTAATTTAACTCCACTAAAAAGGTGATAAAAAGTCCTCAACTTCAAAAAATTATATCTTTCATTATTTATTATACAATGACCCAAAAAAGTAAATGAAAAGATATTTCACAACCTTTAAAAAAGTCTTTTATAATTCTTCGCTAAATTGTATCGTTTTCAAGACATGAACCAAAAGTCAATTTTTTGAGCATATGTGACCCATTTGCTAGGCACTCACCGGATTCTTAAAATGTAATTAAATAAGTACACGTTTCCTATGAAGAATTGCAGCAAGGAATTTTGTTTGCTTTTAAAAACTAATTTTTCGGAATTAAAAGTGTTTTTGATTAATATCAAATAATAAAATAACATTTTATGCTTGCATAAACTAAATTGTCCTGACATTTCAATTCCATGTCATTTATTGTATCAATCTTCATTGTGTTTACGCATCAAAACCGTATAAATGTTTGAATATTATAGGTGCTGTATTGTAATTCATAAATAAAATACCTTATATCTCAAAATAATGTAATGTCGAGGAACGCCTGTTCGGTTCAGGAGGGCAGGATTCCTTGCCTCCCTGCAATATTAGTTTTAAGCTCTAAATTGCATCAGCCTTCGATTATTGCCACCGAAGTACAGGTGCGGAACGTCAGTTATCAAAGAAAACCTTTATATTATTGTATTCTTCCTTTATCCTAAATATGGTGATAATTTCTCTCAGATAAATAGGTATACAAATAGAGCTATTTCTTAACCAGGGTAGAATACCATTTACAATTACAACTATCATAAAAACGTGGCACTCGACAATATTCTCGTCCCATGCCTTCCAATAGTCGTTTTTCTAAATCGTGCCCACATAACACAGTTTGTACTTAGTATGTGCAAGTACAGGGTTATTCACTATACCGGGTGATTCAGTTTGGTATTCGCCTCCCCCGTATCTTTTTTATTTTAACAGAAAACTACAATAAACCATATATATTTGTAAATCGTTTGCCAAGCTCTATCGAATGACGTCCTTAAATCATCTCTTTGATCACATATGTCAAAATAACGATAGTCAACTCCTTTTTTTTAAATGGTTGCTATACATTTTTTTGCCGATTCTTGTAGAGCTTCTCTTTCTGCATTCAACCATGTGAAAAAAGTATACACTTCCATAAGGAAAATTTCGAGAAAATTGGTAAAATACGAAAAAACTTCATTTAAAGGTTTTGTTTCTGATTCAACATAGTTGACCATGAAAACAATTGAATTTTGTCATTGTTAGTAATGTCATATTGACTGTGCGGTAAGGTACCAGAAACTGTAGAACATATTATACATGACCGGGAGGCACTGGTCCGCAGAAGGTATAATATCTACGGGCAAACACAAACAGACCCGGAAACCATCAAGACTCGTCCATTTTCAGACCTGTATCACCTTGTCAGTGGAACAGAAATACTAAAATGGACAAATGTAAACTAAAAACTAAAAAACAGGGTAAGCACAATAAGCCCAGGAGGCTGCAGTGCATTCGGAGTATTCCATACAGACGAGCCCTAAGAGGAGGGGTTTTAGTCAGTTGGAGCCTGACACTCAGACCTATTCCTAGTTGGGATAGGCAGCCCGTGTGGGTTTCCCCGCCTCGCCAAAAAAAAAAAATGTCATATTGAAAATACTGTTATTTGTGACTGTTATTCGTTTCTGTTTTATGTTATACTTCTAAATAGATTTATACAATGGTATCTTACACTAATGAACAAAAATTGGACATGATATTAATTTATGGAGAGTGCGGAAAAAACAGTAAAGCAGCCAAATGTTTATATCAAGATCGCTTTCGAAATACTTTCGTTACCATCAGACAAAATGTTTGCAAAATTGGCAAGAAATATGAGCGAAAGTGGAAGTTTTGAGAAAAAAGGATACGTTTTTAAGCCCAGAACCGCACGAGATGAGGAACATACAGTTGCTGTTTTAGCCCGTGTTTTCGTAGACCCGCATATTTCTATTCGTCAGTTAGCGACAGAAACTGATATTTCATATTCTTCAGTTCAAAGAATTCTAAGAGACAATAGACTGCGACCATATAAAATACATTTACATCAGGGCTTGCTTCCAGGAGATTACGAGAGACATCTAAATTTTGTAGCGTGGTTGGCAGTTGCTCAAGAAATGACTATATTAGATCGCATCATGTGGTGAGATGAATCCCGTTTCCATAATAATGGAATTGTCAATAGACATAACTGCCATTATTGGTCGCAGGATAATCCTCACTGGCTTCGGGAAACTAATTTCCAAAATATCTGGGGAATTAACGTATGGTGTTGAATTCTCAACGGACAAATTATATGGCCAGTTTTACGAAGGCGCGCTTACTGGAGAAAGATATCTACAGTTTTTAAGAGAAGAGTTATTAAATTTCATAAAAGACGTTCCATTACATATTAGGCATAACATGATATTACAACAAGATGGGGCACCGCCCCATAATGCTATAATTGTAACGAATTACTTAAATGCAGCTTATCCAGCTAGATGGATCGGAAATCGGAATGATATTACAACAAGATGGGGCACCGCCACATAATGCTATAATTGTAACGAATTACTTAAATGCAGCTTATCCAGGTAGATAGATCGGAAATCGTAGTGAGGGAGTCAAGTGGCCTGCCAGATCACCGGATCTCACACCGTTAGATTTTTTCCTTTGGTCATATCTAAAAGAAAGAGTGTACTTTACACCTCTAAATGATGTCGAAGATCTTAAAAATAGAATACAAACTGAATGCCGCAGATTAAATGTTGAAATTCTTCAACGTACCCAAGGCGTGATAAGCAGAGGACGATTATGTTTAGAAGCGAACGGAGCGTTGAGTGTTATTATCATTAATTAACTAAAGATACGACATTAAATGTTTGTTTATATAAAAATGAATTACATAATTATTTAAAAACAGAACTTTGTTTGGTCAAAACATTAAACTTCGTTTCGAAATTTTTACGCCTCATCGGTACCGTACACAATCCTCATACAAATCCCTCTCTTTCGAATCTGATTTGCCTAGTTGGTACTAGTTACATTACTTACAATGTCAAAATTCAATTGCTTCCTTGGCTAACTATGCTGATTCAGAAAGAACCTTTGAATGACGTTTTATCATATTTTATTAATTTTTTCGAAATTTTCCATATGTTGAAAAATTAATTTTAACATTTAATCCGCAGCATTCAATTCGTATTCTAGTTTTAAGATCTTCGACGTCATTTAGAGGTATAAAGTAAACTTTTTCTTTTAGATAGAACCAAATGAAGAAATCTAACGGTGTTTAAAAACGTTTCTTTTTTTCTCAAAACTTCCACTTTCACTCATATTTCTTGCCAATTTTACAAACATTTTGATTGATGGTACCGGCCTATTTCGAAAGCGATCTTGATATAAACGTTTGGCTACTTTATGTTTTTTCCGCACTCTCCATAAATTAATATCATGTCCAATTTTTTTTCATTATTGTAAGATACCATTGTGTAAATCTATTTAGAAGTATAACATAAAACAAAAACGAATAACACAGTCACAAATAACAGTATTTTCAATTTGACATTACTAACAATGACAAAAGTCAATTATTTCCATGGCTAACATGTTGAATCAGAAACAAAACCTTTAAATTAAGTTTTTTCGTATTTTATTAATTTTCTCGAAATTTTCCTTATGGAAGTGTATACTTTTTTTACATGGTTGAATGCAGAAAGAGAAGCGCTACAACAATCGGCAAAAAAATGTATAGCATACCATTTGAAAAAAAAAAGTTGACTATCGTTATTTTGGCATATGTGATCAAAAAGATAGAGCTTGACAAACGATTTGCAAATATATATGGTTTATTGTAGTTTTCTGTTAAAATAAAAAAGATACAGGGGGGCGAATACCAAACTGAATCATCCGGTATATTGACACCCCCCCCCCTTTATTTCTGTTATTATTGAAAATAGAAAAAAAAGTTTCGTATAAAAGTTGTAGGATCTTACCTATATTTTAACGAAGTGTGATAAAAAAAACAATATCATGTATAGGTCACGTGATACGAAATAAATATATGTTTTTTTAAATGGAACACCCTATATATTATTGCATTTTCGAGAAGCCTTGTTTCTCCTGATTTCAACTATATAACATTGTCAAAAATACTTTTAAATACTTTTTGACATATTTGACATTCAAAATGCAAATAAGCTGCTTTATTGACAGATGATTGAGACATGCGTGTCAAAACACAAGTGAAAGAAAAATAACAAGGTAGGCCACGAAAATAATTATTTTATTGTTTATTCAATTTTGACATTTCAAACCGTCATTATTAACATTTATTTAATCAAAATGGGTTATAGTGAGGCTGAAAAGGTCGAAATATTTCTCTTTATGTGAAAAATAATAAAAGAAGAGAATACTTTTTATTTTACTAGTGAATAAATTACCTGTAATTCTGTTCCTTAGAAATTTTGATGGATGTGTGATATTTTCTAAGATATTCAACATTTACTATATCCTATAAACGTTCGAATGCCATATTTAACAATATATGTACGAAACTATTAATCCTACATAAGTATCAAAATAAACAAATTAATTCTCAGTTTATAGGCTTTATTTTTGAACTCTACCATTTTCTCGTTAAAACTTATATTTAGTAAGATATTTACAAAGAACCAAAAAATTTTACGTTTTATCGAATATCCTTATACAGTTTAAAGTGCAATTTTTTCTGAAGCAAGTGTAGACGGACGAAAAACTTTGAGCATCTAGATCATACCATCATATGTTAACGAAAAACAATATGCGGGAAAATATTTTTTTAATTACTGACTACTTATATTAACAAAATAGCGACGATTTCATTAAGAAAATGTGAAAATAACTTCTTTGTCTTTTTCTTTGTTTTTTATACTATAGAGTTAATAAAAAAAATCATTTGATTAATAGTCTTTCATTTTTCTTACATAAGTGCCATACTCATATTTAACATTTGAACTAAATACTTCATCTTATAAACGTCCAGACGCCAGATCTCCGAAACCATTAATTCTACAGAAATTAGAAAAAACAAAATTCATCCTCAGTTTAGTAGCTTTCTTATTTATCCCTAGCATTTTTCAGCTCAATGTGTTACTTTTCGACTTACTTGACGAAAATAGTTTTTAAATACCTCTCTTTTCAATCTCAATCCCAATTTTCAAGCCGTTATAACTTAAAGACTATTAATTTATATGAAAAGTTGCAGAGAACATTTTCTTCTCACAATTATCTTTCTGCTCCAATGTTTTTGTGTATTTTTTTTTAGGTGCCATACCCCCTATAAATTAGCAAGCACCCTATAATACAGAAACTTTTACTTGATTCATTTACCATTAAATTGCCAGAAATGAACGAAATCTAATTCATAGGACATTATTCCAAGTTAAAACCACTAATTACTGTACTATGTTATTAAATATTATTTTTATAAGACACGCTTTAAAATTAGTCAAACTATCAATAATAGACATCAGTTACTATCGGTAATGCGCAAAAACTAGCCATTCTCGACTCGACAGATTTCAAGTTTGTCAAATTACGATAAAATCATGATGATATTTGGGAATTAATAATTTGTATAATACTTTAAATTGTACTATCGTACAAAAACACCTGTGTTTCTCGGATTCCGAAAGCAATATCTTCCATCCCCTATATCTCACCCCTGGTTAATATTTTAAGAGTTTTTTTCCGTCGTTTTCAAAAGTAAAATCCATAAGTATACCAAAATTCTACTATCTAGCTCAACGAGAAGTTAGTTTTTATTTTCGGACAAATGTGCATTAGGCTTTAAATATTATAGATTACCTTATTTTACAGCTACAAATTATTATAACACGAGAAACATTTTTTAAATTCTGGAAATAGTCAGAGGAGTATTATTTGATCTATTTCTTTGAAATGTTGATTTATTTTTCTTAAACAACAACAAATATATTTAAAAAGTTTAAATTTAATATAAAAATCAGAATCTACATAAAAAATTATTTAGCTTTAAAAAAACGTATCCATTTAAACCTCATTCTACTTCAGAATATAAAGTACAAAATATGTTTATATTATCAATTATAAATCTTGGTAATGTTGGAAGCCAAAATAACTATTTGCTTGTGCATAGACGCAACACTGCCATTATCTTTAATAGCAATTATTAGCATTATTTTGATGTACCTATTCTACAGTCATTTGTATTTTAAAGGGTTTCTACATGTTTTATTTACCTAATATACTATTATAATAACGTATTGACTTCGGAACACACAATTATTGTGTGTTCAGAAGTAGAGCATGAATATAATTATAAAAACCTAGGTAATTTCTTATTAGTATGAAAATTATCTTGAGTAATACCTAAATAATGTATATACAGTATGCAGGTCGATAGAAACCTTTTAGGAACCTATAGAATAAGTAAGTCATTTAGAACATATTTTGTCATATTTACCTTGATATAAAGTCTTACGGTTTTCGAACTATTTGGATTTTTTTGAATAAATATTGTAGATCCATTGTTATAAACTAACGAGAGCGATTATCTTTATTCTTTCAGTTTGCTCTCTCCATCTGATATGTATTTTTTCTATTCAATACGTTAACGATTATTATCTAAAGATGAAGTAAAGATTAATACCTGCTTAAAAATTCAAATGGCATTATTAATCTTTACTTAAACTTTAGATAATCGTTATTAAAGTAAGAGAAAAAACTAAAAGAATAAAGAACACCTCTCACTTGCTTTTTACTATCGATCTAAGTGATTTTTTCGAAAAAAAAATCCAAATTGGCGAATAGTTCGGAAACCTTACAACTCTGTACTAAGCATGGCTAAATATGTTCTAAGGAACTTATTCTGCCAACTTCTAAAAGGTTTGTATCGACCTGCATAATACCCTGTATATTTATAACCAAGCAATACAGAATGATTAAAAAAAGTGAAGCCATGATAAATTTCTTTTCAAAGGTTAATTGCATGTTTATACAGGGTGATTAAGAATGGAAAATCTCGAAACTTTGAATACTGGAGATTAAAATATGACTATTGGGTCCAACATGTCTTATACAGATATGGCTGAAACACTTTCCGAATCCGATATTTTTTAATTGCACTCCACTATATTTTAAGCGACTTTCTATACACGGCAATAACACTAGGAAAGGCAGTTTTTGTTAAGATATTTTCACAAATTAGCAAGTAGACAAACACAGACGGAAGTTCTGTATAAAAGCGTTTACAGATTTTTAAAAATGATAATTGCGTAATTCACTGACGGGTAAATAATCGTTAAAAATTTAAATAGAAATGAAATATTACCTTGTCTAATATTTTGTTGCTCCTCTCGTGTACTTCCATGAATGGTTTTTTTCTTCGGAATACTCTGTCGATTTTCTTCTGCATTTGATGATGTTGCCATTGCCACCATTCTCTTAGACCGCGAAAACATTGTCACCTGAAGATATTTTTAGACATTGTAATATTATAGAAAAATATAACAAATATTATACATACTTGGAACGAAATATTAAATTTCAAGTCTAATTTTCTTCGTCTCTTGCAGCCAGAACACGCAATGAAGAAATAAACTGGAGTGTCAGTTGAGGAAATATATATACGTTTTCGGAACAATACACAATTTCACAGTACACATTTTTTAAAAATATTTTTTACGAGGAAATCACGTTGACAAAAATGTAAAAATCCAAACATATGGCTCAAGATATTAGACTTCGAAAGAGTTCCTTATAATCGGGCCTTACCCAAAGGATAATGGTAATAAAACTAAATAATATAAAAAATAACAATGAAACAAAGTTGACAGTTATACTGCTCGATTTCGATGGGGTAGGTATTTTTAAAAATACAACCCATTATTGTTTGTTTAAGCGCCTTAAAACTGTACATGGTAAAAGCTGAAATTCCAAAAATTTTATTTCGGTCATATCTTGGCAGTACCTACCCATTTCTTAAAATTTTTATTTTATGGCCATAAACGTTTCACTAAAAAAATTACAAAACACTAATTATTTCGTTCATATCTTCGTTATTTTTAAAGCTAAAAGGGCAAGGAAAATATATGTTATAGTTAATCTTAAGACCTTCAATTTCTATTATATGAATTTTTAATGTCACACTTGTTATAATACAGTTGATTTACCACTACAATCATTATTATAGAATGGAAAAAATTGCGATCTTAGGGAAACCTTATTTACAATTGCAATTGCAAAGATACGTTATCTTGAAAAATTCAACGGCTCTCGAGTTGCAGGAGGGCGTATGCTTTGAGAAGTATGGTCACTTTTATATATGCATTCATTGGAAAAAACAAGGGATGAATTTGAGTCGGGATAAAATGTTTTCTTATTAGGTTTTATCAAAATTTTGATACCTTAGAAATCGTTTCAATCTATTTTTAGATTGATGTCAAAAGGTCGGTAAAACTAATGCCGTAAAGTCGTGAAAATCCTTTACGGTTTCCTAATAAAGGACGAAAAGTAAGTACAATACGTACTGCAATGTGTGCAACAAAGCACAATAATACATTCAAATTGTAAAAAATATAGAACAAAACAAATATTTTAATAACTTTTAAGAATAAATAGCATATTATACTAAAATTAGATTTTACTTACTTTTAAACTCCTGATAATAAAGTTAGGTATTAATCAAAAATGGAAGCCTTCTCAAAAACATTTAACGAGAAATTATTTTCAAGAACAAATTAAGAAGAAAATAGCACCGCGAAAGGAACAATGTGAAAAATTTATTAAATTATTTGAAACTGATTTTGCCACAGTTACTTGGGTTACAGTAAAAACCTTTATTTCTAATGAATATAGATCTAACTAAATTTATCAGTTTCAACATCAAAAATCTCTTTGTAGAAAGATTCATGAACAAATAACTTCTGTGTAAATATTAATAAAAGTTAATAACACGTATATAAAATGTTTTATTCCTAAAAACCGCTGCCCAAGGAATCACTACTTTCACATCCAGATTTTCTACCCAAATCTCTCACAACGAAAAAAATTTGTATGTGGAAATAATTGTTTATGCAACTTGAATAATATGATATATTTGAAATCGTTTACCCCAAAAACCCATAAAACGATATGCCACATCGGTAGTGCGGTGGTGGGGGTGGTGGAAGAAGGTAGTGTAGGTGGATAAAGTAAAAATTTTGAGGCCTTTGGTTCACATACATACTAAATGGCAATTTTATTTTTTCGCCCTTTTTAATAAAGGGGTGGGGGGTGGTAATGGGGATAGCTAATGCCAAAAATTTTTTTTATATCTTGGCTTCTCTTATATGTACTAAATACCAATTTTTTGACTCTTACTCGCTTGATTTACCTATTTACCCCCATTTACCCCAGTTTACCCCCCAACCCTTCAACGGAATAAGACAAAATATATTCTAGTTCCAGGTCTCGTTAACATACATAATTGTACCAAATTTCAAGTCAATATCTTAAACGGTTCCAAAGTAATCGTGCGCACAAAAAAGTTACAGACAGACAGACCGGCAGACATAAATTCTTTGTGATCAAACTTAAAATCTCGACGTTTCATCGCATTCTAAGCCCATTCGAAAAATTAGAATTCTCAAAAAATTTTTTGGCGATACTATACTTCCACTGAATGTGAAAGTAATTAAATATTCTGGTAATTAAATCTTCTGGTCCTAAAAACCGCTGCCCAAGGAATCACTACTTTCACATCCAGATTTTCTACCCAAATCTCTCACAGCAAAAAAAAATTTATGTGGAAATAATTGTTTATGTAACTTTAATAATATAATATATTTGAAATCGTCTACCCCAAAAACCCATAAAACGATATGCCACATCGGTAGTGCGGTGGTGGGGGTGGTGGAAGGGGGTAGTGGAGGTGGATAAAGTAAAAATTTTGAGGCCTTTGGTTCCCATACACACTAAATGACAATTTTATTTTTTTCGCCCTTTTTAATAATAGGGTGGGGGAGGCTAATGCCAAAAATTTTTTTGATACCTTAGCTTCTGTTATATGTACTAAATACCAATTTTTTTACTCTTACTTGCTTGATTTGCCTATTTACCCCCATTCACCCCAGTTTACCCCCCAACCCTTCAACGGAATAAGATCAAAATATAATCTAGTTCCAGGTCTAGTTAACATACATAATTGTACCAAATTTCAAGTCAATATCTTAAACGGTTCCAAAGTAATCGTGCGCACAAAAAAGTTACAGACAGATGGACCGACAGACAGAAATTCTTTTTGCTCAAACTTAAAATCTCGACGTTTCATCGCATTCTAAGCCCATTTGAAAAATAAAAATTCTCAAAAAATTTTTTGGCGATACTATACAGCCACTGAATGTGACAGTAATTAAATATTCTGCTAAGAATAGTGTGTAAATTTTGTAAAAATATGAATAAAAAAATTCTTAAAATAACACATGTCCAGAGGTAGTGAAAGTTACAAGCACTTATTCAATAATAATAATTGATTGTGTCTATCGCAATGGTTCCAGATGTACAATGTGCCTATCTTGGAATTTAACTAATATGTTCAATACGAAACTAAAACATCAAATTACTTATACCTTTACAAACAAAGTGAATAAACAATTAATAAATAATCAAAAATTGCCAATCACCACTCAAGATTTATATAGTGATTTTTAAACATTGCTATAGTTTCCTAAACAAGTGACTATTCAATGAAAACTAAAAGGGATCATTATAAAAACTAAGGCCGGATACTCTAATAAAGTCAGGTACCTAGTAACATGTGGTTAAGAGAAAACGCGCCAAACTGAAAGAGAATGTATATAATTGTGCATGAAGTTATTTACTAGTTATTTACTAGTTTTTGCTAGGGTTTCGGGAATTAAATTTAAAATTAGACTACGGACCTTATAATGAAACTCAAAATTAGGGCAGAAAAATGAAAAGCAATATGCATGACGGTGGGCGTCGCGATGCTTTAAACATTTCTTCCCCAGCAACATGCTAGTTTTATTATTATTCATTGAAAAGCTCGTTTAATTTCCAGTCTTTTACTTCCACGTCCAGTGAAAGTATAGTAACGACAAAAAAAATTTTAAAAATTTTTATTGTCCAAATAGGCTTAAAATGTCATGAAACGTCGAGATTTTCAGTTTGAGCGAAAAAAAATTTCTGTCTGTCTGTCGGTCTGTCTATAACTTTTTTTTGTGCGCACGTTTACTCTGGAACCGTTTAAGATATTGACTTGAAATTTGGTACACATATGTACTTTAACGAGATCTAGAACTAGATTATATTTTCATCTTGTTCCGTTGAAGGGTTGGGGGGTAAATTTGGGGTAAATAGGTCAATCAAGCAGGTAAGGGTCCATAAAATTGGTATTTAGTATATACAAGAGAAACTAAGGTCTCAAAAAAATTTTTGGCATTAGCAACCCCCATTACCACCCCAACCCCACCCCCTTATTAAAGGGGATGAAAAAAATTGTGATTTAGTGTATGTATAGGAAACAGAAACCTCAAAATATTTTTTTACTTTATCCCCCCCCCACTATCACCGCCCCCGCCCCACCCCACTACCGATGTGAGGTATCGTTTTATGGGTTTTTGGTAGAGGATTTCAAATATTATATTATTAAAGTTCCATAAACAATTATTTTCACATACAAAGTTTTTTCGTTGTGAGTGACTTGGATAGAGAATCTGGATGTGGAAGTAGTGATTCCTTGGGCAGCGGTTTCTCAGACATGCATTTTTTTCTTGTGGGGTACTCTCAACGAAACATTATCGTTGTTTGTGCATAATTAAATGATAATGTTTTAAGAAAAGTAACACTTGATAAGTTGACGAAACCTTACAATTTAAGTGTAGATAACAATCATGCTCATATTGAGCAATTAAGCATAAGCACTATATTTAATTACTATGTTCATAGTTTTTTTGTTGTTTTTATGCTCTAACTCTAGTGGATATGTCTCACATTAAAAAAAAATTAATATATTATCAAAGCTCACTTTATTTTATAAAACAATATTTAGTTTCGCTTCTTGCAAGAAAAATGATATAAATAAAAATATTTAAAAAAATAACAGGTACATGTAACATAAATAACTTAAATGAGATCATAATTTATTTAAAAGTTAACGTAGAGAAAATAATATTTACAAAGAAGACTGGAGATTAAAAGACCTTTTCAATGATGTAACAAAACTGGTATATTCTGGGAAAAAAGTGGCAGGCAGCGACACTTTATACAGAATATGATTTCCTTCAGTAGTTCACAAGAATAACGTATTTCTCACATTCTGATTTTTTAGTTGTTTAATTCAATTCTTGAATATGGTAAAATCTTAAATCATATAGAGTGGAGTGCACTTAGACGAAAAAATAAGTTATTAGGAAATTGAGTGGACCTGAATGGATCTGCCTGAAAACTTTTTTAATAGCTTTCTATAAATGTTAATTAAGTTTTTTACTTAGCCCAGTCGATGAAGGTATTTACCTACAAAAACTTGCAAAACGAATAATTTTTTTTTAATGAGCTTGTGAAAGTGTAGAGAATAATACCCTGAAAAGTTTACATTTCGCTCAGTAACAGAACATAAAAAAAGTGAAAAAAAAATTTTTTCATCCATTTTTTCAAAATTTGAAATTAAGTCAAGCTAGGAAAAAATAAAAATACAGATGGATAGATCACGTATTTATGAACAAAAAAATGTCCTAATAAAATGTATCGGTAAAGCCACGGTTTTCCGGGAAAAAAATAGTCAAGTGTAACGTTATAACTCGGAGGTTCATGCGTGCGCGCACTTGAATACGCACCGACGCACAATAAAAAAAAAAAGGATTTTTTGGACAAAAATCTGCCTACAAGTCAAATCTTAATCAATTTCGATCTGCCTTGGCTTAAAACGTAGGTTATTGGCTACAATTTCAGAGTATATTGCCTAAATTGTAAACCCCGATTTCCTAACCTCAAAAAATGTATCAATATGAGAGTAATCACTTTTTTTTCTATTTCTACATGTCAAATCTTGATCAATTTTTACACTCGATAATATTCTCGTATCCATGCCTTCTTATAATCGTTTTTCTAATACCTGTACCACAAACTAATCATCAAATTTCCTTCCCTACACACAATAATTTGTAGATAGATGTTTACATTATTTCTGACTTTGAACTGTACTTTATAATACAACTCTATGAATTGAAAATTGACAAAACTTTGATGGACCAGCCCACTTGAACGTAACTAATTTAAGATAATATAATATAACCAGCAGTTATTTATTAGGGGCACTTGTCCCTTTTATAGACTAGAGAATGGAATGACTCTGAAAACAACCTATTTAGCAACAAACAGCTAAAGGTCTATATACTTACTTTATAACTTTCACCCAAACTAAATATAAGGGCATCTCTGATAGTTTTCTAATAAATAATATATCAAGTAGAATAGCGTGATAATCAACCCTAATTTAACATTTTGTTATAATTAAAGTAATTGTACAAATTCAACAAAATATAGTAACGTTGAGACACAACGTTACCATATGTAATAATTCATACAAAATAAGGTAATAAATCATATTTTTAAATCATAGTACTTATTAAACTATTTCATAATCTAATATTTAGAATCAAAAGATTGTGAATAAATTGACATTTTTATTTTATGAAACTGATATTTTACGCGCTTGTTATGAAATACACATTTTTGTGATTTTAACATTTTTGAAGGGAAACTACAGTACCCAGAGGTAAAAAATATGTAAAATCTGGGAATAATCGCACATGTAATGATAATTTGTCTTTATGGGTTATTATTGTAGTAAAAGGTGTCATCTTCAGTTTCCATATGGTCCGGACACTTGCTCTTAGCCTCAAGGGGTGAAAACCACCTCCAAAATCTAGATATTTAATATTTGCTGATTTATTTTTGAAACGTGGGGTTTTGGATCGCTAATTACGAATCTGAAGTCAAAATTAAAAAAACTTAAAATGGCGGATGGAATTTCTTCGCTAAAAGCGAGTGTTTTGAAGGACAAAAAAATCGCATCTAAGTTATGCTATATGTTAACAAGAAACAGCATTTTGGAAAAAAAAATGTAATTACTTGATAATTACAATAACAAAATGGCCACATTTTGTTTTAAAAAATGTGAAAGCGCATGTTGTTTCTTTATTTTTTATGATACAGAAACAAACGAAAAATCATTTTAAAGACCGATAAATTATCTTTAATTCTATTATAAATTTTGATGATATTTTCTAAGATATTCATTAGATATTTTTGATCTCTAGCCATTTTTTCGCTAGAACTAAGATTTATTGAGATATTTGCAAAGAACAAAAAATGTTACGTTTTATCGAAAATTCCTATATAGATTAAAGTGCATTTTTTCCTAAAGCAAATGTTGTAGATGGATAGAAAACTTTGAGTATCTAGATCATACCATATGTTAACGAAAAACACTATGCGGGAAAATATTTTTTTGATTACTGACTACTTACATTCACAAATGGCGACGACTTTATTTAAAAAATGTGAAGAAGCACATTGTTTTTGTCATTACTTCTGTGTTTTTTATGCTGTGGAGTTACTATGGAGTTAATAAAAAATTATTTGAAATCATCTTTCATTTTGGTGGTTAGCATTTTTGACTTAAGTGCTATATATTCTTTGAAATATTTAACATTTAAACTAAATACCTACCTCGTCTTATAAATGTTTGGACCTCATCTTTATACTTACAGATCGCCGAAACCATTAATTCTACAGAAATTAGAAAAATGCGAAATTCATGTTCAATTTAGAAGCTTTCTTATTTGGTACCAAGGTTTAGTCCAATAAAGGGCCTATTTCCACCAACTTTCGTTAAAATGAATGCATTATTACGTTATATTTCTTAAATTAAAAAAAAGGCAATTTTTGGTGGTTTTTAATTTCTTACAGATTAACAAATTATCAGAAAGTTTTTTCATAGTCATTCGCTATTTTTATTTCTGTGATATGATTATTAGGACCGGAGATAATAAGGAAAATAGCAGAAATATTCAGTGTTGAAAAATAAACTGTTAAAATTTTACAAGAAGTAACGAACCGATTTAGTCCATAACTTCTCAAGGCACTTAGATCTACACCAAATTAAAGTAATAAAATTGTTGCAGCCAGAGAATTTCTTATTCACCTATATTGTTACTTAATTTTATTCCACTAAGATATATGATTTAAAATGTTGACATATTTAAAAACCAAATTATACAATACCTAATAAAAAAATCAGAATGTGAACAATTCATGAATGTACATTACAGCGAATTGAGAAAGTATTTAAAATGACTATGAAATCCAATGCTGTAAACTGTGGAGTTGTGGAGCCTGGTCGATACCAGATGTTTGTTAGGTTTTGTACCTTTTTAATAATATCCCGCCAAATTCGTGTGGTCAGTGGTCACTTGTTTAGGAAACTAGCAATGGTAAAATCTACAATTTGAATCTTTAGAGGTGATCCGCAATTTTTGGTTATTTATTAATTGTTTGTTCACTATTTTTTATATGATTTGAGAATATTACTACACTCTGCGAATTTTTAGATGGGTACCTACACTATAGTACGTCTCATTTTTTTTACTATATTTTCAAGTGTTTGAAAATAAAGAATACTTCGCAAGGATATCTTTAAAAAAATTCACTGAAGCTAGTTTTAGAGTTTATAGATCAATGGTATTCAACCTAAAATTGCTTACTTTGAATAAAAAATATACAGGGTGGTCACCCCAAAAAAAATAATACAAAATGAGACCGAGGACGATAATATTTCACATGCAGTTATCACAACTGTCAAGTAAGAAAAATATGAAAATATACAGGTTGGTCACCTAGAAAAGAAATAATGAAGAAGATGTGACAAGGAACAATAATATTTTTCATATAGTTAACATTTTGAAGTTACGTAAAAAAGTTAAAAATAAAAGTTAAAGAAAATCGCTTGTATTTTCCAAAATTATTTCAGAAAAAAAATTGAAAGTCGAATTTCGGAGATATGAACTTTACTTTGGATTTTTTTAAATAGATATTGTATATTTTTCCTGTATATTTTTACACCATTTGAAAGGCGATAAAAAAAACTTTTCAATGATATACAGGTTCTCCCACTTAAAACTCCCGGTGCATTTTCTCGATGCATTTTCTCGATAAATAAAAGAGATATTTGAACTCTGCAAAAGGCGTTCACTAGAATATATAAATGATATCAGTTTTGAGTAAAAATCGGTCATTTTACAAATTGAGGTATAGATGGCGTTATGACGCAAAGAAATTATTTGATCCTAGGAACGTTGAAATGAGGTGCAAGTGATGATTCTGAGCAACTTTATAATACGAACAATTTTCGAAATATCACTGGTTTTCGAGATATTTGAACTTCAATATAATTTTTTTAAATATAAAAATCGTCATAACTTTTCTAAATTACATTTTAGACGACAAGTCCTCTGAGACATTTTTCATAGTGAATCAGACTGATTTAGGTGCTAATGTAATATATTTATTTCAAAACACGGAATAACTTTTTTTCTCAAGTAAAACAAAGGGCTGCATCTGCTATTTGGAAATTAAAGATTTTGACATTTCTGTTTATTGTGCATTGTCTAATTCTAATTGTCTAATGTTTATGTTGTATGTTCGACTAAATTTTACACTGTAAATTGTATAAATATGAAAAAAAAAATGTTTTGTTACTAGAAAAATTACATTGATGTTCAAATATCTCGAAAACCAGTGATTTTTCGAAAATTGTTCGTATTAAAAAAGTTGCTTAGAATATAATTATCCATCTCATGCACCTCATTTTAACGTTCCTAGGATAGAACAATTTCTTTGCATCGCAACGCCAATGTGTAAAATAACAATTATTACTCAAAACTGAAGTCATTTATATATTCCAGCGGATACCTTCAACAGAATTCAAATATCGCTTTTGGTTATCGAGAAAATGGCGACGGGATTTTTAAGTGGGACACTCTGTATAGAATATAGCATTTATCTTAAAAAAATTGACTAATATACTGTAAATTTACAATTCATCAAAATAGCTGTGGAAATCAAAAGTATTCAATTTAATGTGAATAATACGTCAGTTCTCTCAAGATATTTGTTGGAAACTAATTTTACTCTGTTTTAAATAAAATGGAAAATTTCAATTATTGATATATGTTTTTCGGACTATTATATCATAGATTAATGATAACAAAATGTAAAATTTAATATAGTTTTTAAGACAAATACTATGTTTTATATTATCATTAAAAAACTTATTTTATGGCCTTTCAGATGGTGTAAAAATATATGGGGGCTCTTCTGATTAAAGAAACCAAAGTAAAGTTCACATTTTCGAAATACGACTTTTATTTTTATGAAATAATTTTTGGAAAATACATATTATTTTCTATAACTTTTATTTTTTAACTTTTTTACGTAATTCCAAAAATAACGAAGCTAAATGAGGTTCTAACGTTCGCACGACCACCCTGTAGTTAACATAACTGTCAAAGAAGAAAAATGTGAAAAATATACAGGATGGTTACTTTAAAAAATAATAAACGACAGAGGAAAAGGATATTTGAAATGTAGTTGTCGGTCGCTATTGCCAGGAAAAAATAGATACAGTTTTTATAAGAAAAAATATGCAGGGTGGTTATCCAACAAAAAAAATCATAAATAAAGGATGCCCAAACAAAAAGGGTAGAAAATTTGAGTCCCGTCCAATTTGGTCAAAAATTGACCGAGAAGTAATTTTTTTAAGGTTTTGTATTTTTTCCTTCTCTCCAAAAGTCTAATTTCGACACTTGTTTTTGGTGATTTTAATTCAAAAATCGATGAGTCATTAGTACAATGCCGTCAGCCTTGTATTGATTGTTTTGGTTGCTTCATAAAGATTTTAACAATTTATGTTGCAATATTAATATTTTCTGCTATTTTTCTTATTATCTCTAGTCTTAGTCTTCGTATGGTTAATTATGCTCTAAATTTGCCTTTTAAATAAAATTTTTGATTGATTGATTCTGGGAGTTTCTACATCTACAACAGACGCAAGGGTGGGCCAACGCAATTTTGGGTGGGCTATGACCACCCTGGCTCCAATGTAGTTCCGTGCCTCTAATATATATAAGTAAATGTACTAAAATTGTAATTCTAGAACTTGAGTATTTCCAAAAATAATCGCGTTAAATGAGCGTTCTGGGGTGTTCCTGAAAATGCAGACCTCTATTAATATCTATATGAAAATATAACGAAAATTTTTGTTGGCACTGAAAATTCCAACATTCAGTAGAAAAAGTATAGTAGTAGTGGTGATTGTGAATAATGTTTCCTAAGGATTAAAAATCAAATTCAAAGTTATTATTAGTGTTTTATTTTTTATGAAAAAAAAAAATAAATAAATAAAAACTCCATATCTTCTGAATTTAATCAAATGTTGAATTTACGGTTTTTGAGCTATTCTGAACAACTTCTATAAGGTAAAATTTTACAATAAAAAAATGTCTACGAATTTTTTAAATTTTCCACTTATTTTGTAGCTTTGTGTTTCAGAGGGGTGAATGGTATTTTACCCATAAGTACTTGCGAAATTAGACAAGTAGTTTTAGTTACAAAATCTTAATGCACTTTATATTTTTCCTTCTTCTTAAGAGATTGCATTAGAACTGAATAACTAATTCCTAATAACTGTATAAAAGCATTTATCACTTCCTTTTGTCCAGTCTGCAAATCTATTTTTAGAATCCTCCACATTTTGGGAATAAGCATATCACTAACACACGTACTGCTCATCGTATTAGTTTGGTATTTTTTACATTTCCAACCAAATAAGAATCTATTTTTAGAATCCTCCACATTTTGGGAATAGACATATTATTAACACACTTACGTGTTGATATTTGCGTTTTGAATGAAATAGAAATCTATTCTTAGAATCCTCCACATTTTGAGAATACGCACATTATTACTAACTTACTTTTGCATTGATACTTTATCTTTACATGTATAGTGGTCCAAAGTTTTAAATGGGTCATTTATAAGCTTTCTTGAAAAAGATAGCGAAAAACTGCCATCTTCATATGAATGTTAGGGTAAATGCCGGCAATTTTCAAATATTTGACGTAATACAGGGTCTTTCACAAAGTCATGCCACATCAAATATGTATTTTTTTAATAATACAACCTATATATTTTTGTATTTTTTAATTCTATGGTGAACTCTTATGAAATTTTGTGTATATAATTTAATTGTTTTCGAGATATTCACATTTGAATATCAACATTTTGCGTATTTTATATGAAGCTGTAAAACAAAATGGTTTAAATGAGAACGCCATTTCTGTTTTAGTTTTTATTAATATATATATTAATATATGTATTAATATATGTAACAATGCTAAACGGGAAGTGACCCAAGACCAGAAAGATATACTGCCTGCTAAATCGGAAGCAGACATTATTAGGTAGAATATTAGAAATCAAGATAGAAATGTGCAACTCCTTTGTTCAAAGTTACACCGTTTAGATTTTACGGCCTCGCAAAGTACGAAAAATGCTGATTTCAATTTTTTTAAAGATTTTTTGAGTCTTATTTATACTAACGTCCTGGCGGAGTTTACCTGTAGCTATTCCACCCCTCAACGAAGACACGTACACATGGACAACATCTCAACACTAATTTCCTGTGATATTGCCATCTGCCGCAGCTGAAACATGCGGTCTAGCCCAGTGCTACCGTCGCAGCAACACGTGAGAGATGCCACTACACATCCATACCCTAGCCAGGATCCGAACCGGGACCCCGTGGTCGCAAGCTTAAGATTGTAAGCTCTGTGCCACTGAGTTGGTGTCAAATCACACATACCATTTGACTTCAAAGCCAGAACTTAAATTTTTAGTTGAAATTCGGCCACAAAATGACCACAACTATTTTAAACCGGTTTTTATAAAAAAAAACCGGTTGGGTCCTATTATATTTAACAAAGGGGACCATTTTTGTGCAAATTTGATTAGGAAATCGGTACCAAAATTAAAAAAGGAAACGGAAGAAAAAAATTGGATTATAAGAGAGATTTAAATTCATATTGGCCAGTATCAAGAAATAATTGATTGAACTTTTATTGATACTATATAACGTACCGTAAAATTTCATAACTCTAGGACTAAGGGATCTTGAAATATTAAATAAAAATATATAAAAGTATTTACGTAAAACTTCCCTTTCTATTTAGCGTCTTTCTTTTATTTAATATCTTTTCTGTATGATGAATACTCTGTATATATTTTTTAACTAAAAGTATATCAGGCTTTCTTCCTGGCAATAGTGACAACTATATTCCAAATATTATTTTCCTCTGCCTAGAGTGACCACCCTGTATACTTTTCACTAAAGCTTGTGATAACTACGTGCGAAATATTATTTCCCTCCGTAAAAATTTTTTCATTATTTCTTTTTAGATCTTTGATGCAATTGTATTTACTACATGTGAAATATTAGCGTCTTCTCTCACATTTTTTCCATTATTTCTTTAGGGTGACCACCCTCTACATCTTATGTATATAAAAGAAAACCCTGACTCACTGACTGACTGACCGATCTATCAATGCACAGCTCAAACCGCTGGGTCTAGAAAATTCAAATTTTCCATAGGGGTTCCTCAAATATCGTAGGCAACCACTAAGAAGGGATTTTTCGAAATTTGACCCCTAGGAGGGTGAAAGAGAGGGTTGAAAATTTTAGGCTTTTTCAGAAACGGTTAGCTCTAGATGCATGAAATTTGGCAGAACTATTTTTTGTTGAAATATATAAGATAAGTATAATACGAAATTTCGATTTTCAATTTTTGGAGGAGTGAAAACGGGGATGGTAGATGGTTTAAAGCGCACCCGTATTTTGAACTCGTGTAAGTCAGAAACGTGATATTCGAGTGATGGACTATTCTGAACATATTCGACGGTATTCAAACAGAGACCCTCCCTGAACGGGTGAACGGTGAGGAAGAGGGAGGGAGGTTTTTAAGCTTTTCGAAACCGCCTAGATCTAGAAGCATGATATTTGGCAGAAATACTCTTTATTGGAACCTATTAGACACGAGTAAGACGAAATTTCGATTTTCACTTTTTGAAGGGGTGAAAACGGGGGTAGTAAATGATCTAAAATGTACCTCTTCTCTGAAATCGCGTAAGTCAGAAACGTGATATTCCAGCGATGAACTCTTCTAAGGAAATAAGGAGCCACGTATTCGATGGTTTTCAAACCGAACAGGTGAACAGGAAGAGGGAGTTTTTAAACATGAAATTTGACACATGCCCGCTCATGTGCTCTATTGTCTATTAAAATAATTATTTTATTAACACAAAAATAGAATAATGAATTGTTATCAAATTGGTATGCGCAGTGGGTTTCCCCGACTACTATGGATGCGCAGTGGGTTTCCTCGAGTACTATGGATGCACAGTGGGTTTCGTCGAGTACTACGGATGCGCAGTGGGTTTCCTAGAGTACAATGGATGGGCAGTGGGTTTCCTCGAGTACAATGGATACGCAGTGGGTTTCCTCGAGTGCAATGAATGCGCAGTGGGTTTCCTCGAGTACTATGGGTGGACAGTGGGTTTCCTCAAGTGCAATAGATGCGTAGTGAGTTTCCCTGATCACTATGGATGTGCAGTGAGTTTCCTCGAATACTATCGATGCACAGTGGATTTCCTCGAATGCAATGGATGCGCAGGATGGAACTAGATTATATTTTGATCTTATTCCGTTGAAGTGTTGAGACGTAAATTGGAGTAAGTGGGGGAAAAAGATAAATTAAGCAAGTAAGAGTCCATAAAACTGGTATTTAGTATATATAAGAAATGGTCTCAAAATATTCTTAGGAATTAGCCACCCCCAATACCACCCCACCCCACTATTAAAGAGGGTGAAAAAAATAAAATTGCAAATTAGTGTGTGTACAAGAACCAAAGGCCTCAATTTTTTTTTTACTTCATCCCTACTACTGTGTGTCTAGTTTCTACGATTTCGGATTAGAATACCATGCAACCTGTACGGTGTTTATATATCTTCTATTATTTTTTTTGATTCTATAATAACTGGATTACCTCGAGTAGGATGGATGCGCAGTGGGTCTCATCGAGTACTAATTAATGCGCAGTGGATTTCCTCGAGTACTATTAATGCGCAGTAGGTCACCCCAAGTAGTATGAATGCACGGAGGGTTCCCTCGAGGAATGTGGAAGCGCAGTAGGTTTTCTCAAGTATTGGGAATGCGCAGTGGCTTTCCTCGAGTACCATTGATGAGCAGTAGGTTACCTCAGTATGAATGCGCAGTGGATTTCTTCGAGTACAGTGGATGCGCAGTAGGTAACCCCAAGTAGGATGGATGTACTGTAGGTTACCTCGAGTAGTATGGATGCGCAGTGGGTTTCCTCGAATAAAATGGATGCGCGTTGGGTTACCTCAAGTAGTATTGATCCATAATGGCTTTCCTCCTTCAGTTAGATGGATGCGCAGTGGGTTACCTAGATTAGTTTGGAAGCGCAGTAGGTTTCCTCAAGTACTATCGATGCGCAGTGGCTCTTCTCGATTACAATTGATGCGCAATAGGTTGCCTCAAGTAGTAAGGATGCGTAGTGGGATTCCTCGTGTAAAATGGATGCGCAATGGGTTACCTATTTTTTGTGCGCACGATTACTCCGGAACTGTTTAAGATATTGACTTGAAATTTGGTACACGTATGTACTTTAACGAGATGTTGGTACTAGATTATATTTTGATCCTATTCTATTGAAGGGTTGAAGAGTAAATTGGGGTAAATGGGGGGGTAAATAGGTAAAACACGCAAGTAAGAGTCGACAAAATTGGTATTTAGTATAAAAGAAGTAAAAGTCTCAAGAACATTTTTGGCATAAGCCACCTCTATTACCACCCCCACCCCATTATTAAAAATAAAATTGTGATTTAGTGTGTACACAAGATCCAAAGGCCTTTTTTCACTTCATCCACCCCCACTATCACACCCTACCACCACCTCAACCCCATTAACGATATGGCATATCGTTTTATGGGTTTTTGGGGTAGACAATTTCAAATATATTATTAAAATTCCATAAACAATTATTTCCACATAGTGGAGTGGAAATATAGTATTTTCGTTATAAGAGACTTGGATGGAAAATCTGGATGTGGAAGTAGTGATTCCTTGAACAGCGGTTTTTTAATGTTTTTTTTTGTCATTACCTCAACAAACTGAAGGTATGACCAAATTTTCAGAATTTTGACCATCCAAATCCTTATTTTGAACAATTATGCGACATATATTGGGTATATTTTTACACATATTTTAACACATTCCTCCACTGTTAATAGACTATCGTAAAAATATACACACCGATAGAGGGCGCTGAAACCAATAAATTTAAATCCTCCACAATTAATGATGAATCAGATTTTCACACACTGACCATAATCCCAAATTCTGGAGGATTTTTTTTTATTGCGTTTCTGTGCAAACCAGGCATCGAGAATCTCATTGCAGCAATAAAAAATTGTCGATGACTGAGAAATCCTCGACAATTCGGTCATCCTCGACAATTCAGTTCTATTCACAGAGTGTTCCTCCACAGTTAATGTAATGCATACACACACACACACACACACACACACACACACACACACACACACACACACACACATACACACACACAGACATTTTTCAAAAACAACTTTGTTGGATTCCTGGGACCTCAAAACGTAAAGATTTGATGTTATCTCAATTTTCGATTTTGGACTAATTGTAGTAACCTCCCACAATTTTATTGTGGGGAGGTTAAAAAATAAATTAATAGTTTAAAAAACTAGTGACGCAGTCTTTGTTTTAAAAACTTTATACATCTATAGACTACATTGCACTCACTGCATGTATAGAAAAAAATTAAATATTTAACGCAATTCTACGATGTTGAAGTTTTAGATGCAATATTTTTATAATTTTAACAATAAATTTTTGAAAACCTATTGAATTTAATGACATTCTGAACTGACTGTTACGGGCGCTCTAGTTTTCTCAACCAAACGTAAAAAAAACCGCCTCGAGAGCGATTTATCTTTAGAAAATCATAGATTTGTGTGTTGCGTTTCAACCCAACTTACAAAGGTGTAGAGGGTAAGTGACACGAATGGTAGGATGGCACCATCACTTTTTTGGTAGCTTATGTTACAAAGTATGCCAAAATGCCAAACATTTTTTTGAGACATTAGCTTCTCTTGTATATACTAAATACCAATTTTATGGACTCTTACCTGCTTGATTTACCTATTTACCCGCATTTACCCCAATTTACCCCCCAACCCTTCGACAGAATAAGATGAAAATATAATCTAGTTCCAGATCTCGTTAAAATACATACGTGCACCAAATTTCAAGTCAACATCTTGAACAGTTCCAGAGTAATCGTTTCGCGCAAAAAAAGTTACAGACCGACCGACAGACAAAATTTTTTTTTGCTCAAACTTAAAATCTCGACGTTTCATGACATTCTACGCCTATTTGACATATACAGTTTTTTTTTGTCGTTACTATACTTCCACTGGATGTGGAAGTAAAATAGCAGCAGTCACGTAATACGAATGCAGGGATACACAAAAGATTCTCTGATATTTGTGGTGAATAGATTTCATTGAGACACACCGTATATTTATATTTCAAATAAGGTGAACTTCATACACTTCACCAGTTTATTTTTAATTATTTTATTTTAATCATCTCCCAATGATGGCAGATTGGTTGGCGAGACGCTCCTCAGTACTACGCAGTATTTATCTTTCTGTAGAATCTGACATTGTTTATTAACTTTTATATTTACTCTCCGATTTCTAAAAAAACAACCCTCCTTCAGTAACACTACCTTACCATCCACATTTTAATAGGATCCGACTTTCCATTCTTAAGTTATCGTGCTTATAGTCCGGTGGAAAATGTTTTGGAAAGTTTTGAGACTAACCAAAAATTAGTCTATCCCCTACAGAATTTCCTCAGGAATCCGAAAAAAATAGTGTTGACCACTCAAAACGGCAGCCTTAATTGTTATTTAACTTTTTGTAAACAAAATGAATTTTGCAACTTAGTTTTTTGCTTATATCTTCGCTTCTAAAGGTCGTAGAAAAATGTTCGACCAGTCAATTTCTTCGCCATGAGCTCCCCTATGAGGTCGATATACGCAAAAAAGGAATCTTTGACTGTTAATAACATTTTATGGCAAAAATTGAGAAAACTTTTCTATCCTCGAACTTTGAAGTACTGTAGAAACAAATATAAATTCTGTATGTTAACAATATTATGAGAAATAGAACATATTTTTACCCTTAATAAAATGCACTTTGTCCCGTTGCAAAATATTAATTATTTTTTTTGCAATTAAAAGATCAAATTAATATTTTACAGTTCTCCCCTTCAAGTAAAAATATTTTCAAATTTCGCCGTAATCGCAAAAAACGTGTATTCTTCATATCTCGGCTTCAAAACATTGGAGCACAATTTTTTTTTTCAAGTTCGTGTTTTCTTATGACAATTGAAATGCTGTTGGTTGTAATAAATTTTATGCAAAACCCACTGAGATATTTACATTTGTTTAAGTTGCAAAATTGATTTTTTGCGTAAAAAAGTCGCAAATTAAAATTTGTTTGCAATATTCTTTTTGATTATATAAATGTACGTCAAATACAATGTATTTACCGAAATAGAACTGTAAAATATTAATTTGATCTTTTAATATAACATGAATTTTCTTTTTTATAAATTAATTGCAAAAAAAAATAATTAATATTTTGCAACGGGACAAAGTGCATTTTATTAAGGGTAAAAATATGTACTATTCCCGTAATATCGTGAACATACGAATTTTATATTTGTTTCTACAGTATTTCAAAGTTCGAGGATCGAAAAATTCAATTTTTTCAGTTTCTTGCCATAAAATGTTATTAACTACCAAAAATTCGTTCTTTGCATATACCCACCCTATAGGGGAGCCCATGACGAAGAAATTGACTGATCGAACGTTTTTCTACGACCTTTAGAAGCGAAGATATAAGCAAAAAACTAAGTTGCAAAATTCATTTTGTTTACAAAGTGTTAAATATCAATTAAAGCCGCCGTTTTGAGTGGTCAATACTGTTTTTTTCGCATTCCTGAGGAAATTCTGTAGGAGGTAGATTAATTTTTGGCTAATCCCAAAACTTTCCGAAAAATCGTTATTTTTCAAGCTAAAATCACCGGATTATTAGGTGGAATGTGTTATTACAATTAGTTAAAAATGCCGAGTTGGATAAATCTCATTCTACACAGTATTACGCGGAAACAGTGGAGTGTGTGTACGCCTTTAGGGCGTAACAGATTGAGGTAGACAATGAGAAATTTCCTATCTCATTCTTGGCGAGTGCTTATCAGATGAATCATTGACTATATAGTGTTAACCGCCCTCCGATCGGGGACGAAAGTGGAAATTCGCACACCAACATATTGCGAATTGAATTTTCTTCTATTTATTAAATGTCATTAGAACATGCCTTTTGTGTGGATAGTGACACATTTTTCTCGGTTATTTATATAAACCGAGTATTTGATGTTTGCTCGCAATTTGGCAAGGGAACGGCACAGGCACCGAATAGGATAAATTTGGAAAGGGTTAACAAAAACCTGACGTCAATATAGTTGGACTGCCATTTCCGGTGAATAATGATGCTTACAAATTTAACGAACTGCTAACCTAAACACTTTAGTGGTGGTTGGAAATGCAAAAAAAATATGTATAAATTATTAGAACAGGGCGAAAAATAAATCACTTTGTTCTTTATTGTTTACCGTTGACATATTGATTGAATCAGTTGATTAAAAACATATCAAGCACCAGGTACGGATGATATAAAAACGGAAACATTTAAAGATTTAGAACCACATACAGATTGGGCAAATGTAGTTTTACATATGGGTCCTGAGATAAACGAGCGCGAGAAAGAAAACAGATAAATTAGAAAAAGAAAGACGTATCTATTCCCACTACAGAGCATAGGCGGTTAGAAGCGATAGGTACCGATGTACTACGGAAGTATGTAACCCGCTGGGAGCAGTACATCTGTCTTACTTTTTCTAATTTCTCTATTTTCTTTCTTGCTCTCGTTTGTCACAGGATATATAAAACTTCACTTGCCGACTCTGTATATCTTAGCCGTTACGGTGTGCTACAACCAAGTTTAAATCAAAGTTGTTGCCACTCGGAATTTTTTTTTAACACATTGTTGGATATACAGTGTGTCCCCGGATGGAGTTGACAAGAGGAAAAACATCTCTATTATTGATTTTACGACGAAAAGTCATTCTTTATAAAAAATTCTGCTTGTCGAAAAAATGAATTTACCATATAAAAATCTTAGATCAGATAGTACCGGGTGTTAATAAATTAAGAAAACATCAAAATGCCTCAAGAGAGAAGTACCTTTATTTATTATTTTGGACAAAATGTTTATAAAACAAAGTTGTTTATAATCCAAAATAAAGCCTAAATACAAATTATGAAGTCTAAATTTTGATATTTATGTTTTTATTGTGTTTATCTTTTTACGTTGAATTTATTAATATGAATAAGAATTTAAATTAAGAAACAGTGTGCTGTCGATAATATTGAACTGACAAACGTCATTGTGACATTGCCTATGATATTACTATCTTACATCTGCATTTATTAGTGTTCTGTTGATTATTTAAAAAATGTTTACCAAACAAGAAAGAATTTATTTGATCAAATGTTATGGGATTGGAGACGTCTCTTATCGATATCCAATTAACCTTTTCCACCAAAAGTTCCCTAACACAGCGGTATCGCGCCAATCATTGCGCAAACTTGTAAAAAAATTCAAAGAAAAAGTACAATGAAGACGTAGCGGCAACACTTTTGGCAATAAATTCAGTACTAGAAAACCCGAAATTATCTTTACGGAAACGCTCATAAAGACTGGAAGTAAGTAAAAGTCATTTACAGAGAATTTATATGGAAAACAAAGTTCAACCGTTTAAGCCAAGGTTCAGATATACACTTGAAAATGGAGACGAAGAGAAGTGATTGGATTTTTGTGTATGGGTCGGTGAGAATTACCTCATAGATATAAGTTTTCACAGAATGTTTTTTTTTACTGACGAAGCAACATTTTGTACCAATGGCCACGTTTCATCACAAAACAGTCGTTATTGGGCTTTTGAAAATCCAGACAATGTCATGCACAAACGAAGTCAACGTTATAAAAAGGTGAATGTATGGTGTGGGATTTTTTGTGATCGAATCGTTGGTCCATATTTCTTAGAAGAAAATTTAAATCAACATGTTTATTTGGACCTTTTGGAAAACTTTGTATTGCCATTTATAAACACTCTGCAACCGTGTTACCCCCCAAGCTCAAGGTCCAGATCCGCCCTTGATGTATTTGTACCCGCTAAAACCAAATCCGAAGTCAGAATTGTCAGATTGGCTCGTTTTTCACCTCTGACCCCAAAAAAATGGTCTGTCCGGCGGACCAGTATATCTTCTATGTATTTCAGCGGATCCAAATACATAAGGGATATATACTGGTCTGGTCCGCAGACGAGACCATTTTTTTTTGTTTTGGGGTGTTTTTTAGGGTTGGGGTGAAAAACGAGCGAATCTAACAATTTTGACTTCGGATTCTGTTTCAGAGAGTCCAAATACATAATGATACACTGGTAAGTTCCGCCGGACAGACCATTTTTTAGGGGGGTGCTTTTTTGGGGTAAAAAACAAGCCAATCTGACATTTTTGACTTCGAATTCGTTTTCAGCGAGTACAAATACATAAGGACACACTGGTCTGGTCCACTTTTTTTTGTGTGGCTGTGTCATTAAAAAAAAAGTAAAATACTTGTAAAAAAAAATTGCTGCGATGAATGATTTTAAATATCGTGAAAATTGGTTCTATATTACGAAGGCGTAGAAGGGTCACGGATATTTTTTTCCAATTATTCCCACATAAATTTGTAAATAATTTGATTATTCCCTGTTAAATCTGTAAATTATTGACTTACTTCCAGTTTCAACTGTAAATCTTATTATTCCCAGTTCAAACTGTAAATAATTCAATTGGTTCCAGCTGAATCTGTAAATAATTTAATTATTCCTACTTTAAACTGTAAATAAGTGAATTATTCCCAGTTCAAACTGTAAATTTTTTTATTCCCCCTTTAAACTGTAAACAATTCAATTGTTTACAGCTAAATCTGTAAATAATTCAATTATTTACAGTTTAAACTGTAAATAATTGATTTATTCCCAGTTCAAACTGTATTTTTTTAAAATTCCCACTTTAAACTGTAAATAATTTAATTATTCCCAGTTTAAACTGTAAATAATTGAATTATTTCCAGTTCAAACTGTAATTTTTTTAAATCCCACTTTAAACTGTAAACAAATATTATTCCCATTTTAAACAGTAAATGATTGAACTGGAACAGCTGGAAGTGCAATTAACTCAGTCGTTTCCAGTTTAAAAAAAATGTAAATACCTATATTGAATATCATTCCCATTTTAAACAGTAAATAATTGAACTGGAACTGCTGGAACTGCAATTAACTCAATCGTTTCCAGTTTAAAAAAAATGTAAATACCTATACTGAATATCATTCCCATTTTAAACAGTAAATAATTGAACTGGAACAGCTGGAACTGCAATGAACTCAGTCGCCAGTTTAAAAAAAATGTAAATATCATTCCCATTTTAAACAGTAAATAATTGAACTGGAACAGCTGGAACTGCAATTAACTCAGTCGTTTCCAGTTTAAAAAAAATGTAAATACCTATATTGACTGAGTTAATTGCAGTTCCAGCTCTTCCAGTTCAATTATTTACTGTTTGAAATGGGAATGATATTCAATATAGGTATTTACATTTTTTTTAAACTGGAAACGACAGAGTTAATTGCAGTTCCAGCTGTTCCAGTTCAATTATTTACTGTTTAAAATAGGAATAATATTTGTTTACAGTTTAAAGTGGGATTTAAAAAAATTACAGTTTGAACTGGAAATAATTCAATTATTTACAGTTTAAACTGGGAATAATTAAATTATTTGCAGTTTGAACTGGGAATAATTCAATTATTTACAGTTTAAAGTGGGAATTTTAAAAAATACAGTTTGAACTGGAAATAAATCAATTATTTACAGTTTAAACTGTAAATAATTGAATTATTTACAGATTAAGCTGTAAACAATTGAATTGTTTACAGTTTAAAGGGGGAATAAAAAAATTTACAGTTTGAACTGGGAATAATTCAATTATTTACAGTTTGAACTGGGAATAATTCAATCATTTACAGTTTAAAGTGGGAATAATTAAATTATTTACAGATTCAGCTGGAACCAATTGAATTATTTACAGTTTGAACTGGGAATAATAAGATTTACAGTTGAAACTGGAAGTAAATCAATAATTTACAGATTTAACAGGGAATAATCAAATTATTTACAAATTTGTTTACAGTTTAAAGTGGAATAAATTTATATGGGAATAATTGGAAAAAACCGCTGCCCAAGGAATCACTACTTCCACATCCAGATTTTCTATCCAAGTCACTCACAACGAAAAAATTTTGTATGTGGAAATAATTGTTTATGGAACTTTAATAATATAGAATTTGAAATCCTCTACCACAAAAACCCATAAAACGATACCCCACATCGGTAGTGGGGTGGGGGTGGTGATAGGGGGTCGTAGTGGGGGTGGATGAATAAAAAAATATTTTGAGGTTTCTGGTTCTTATACACACACTAAATCACAATTTTTTTTCGTCCCCTTTAATAATGGGGTGGGGGTGGTAATGGGGGTGGCTACTGCCAAATTTTTTTTTGAGACCTTAGCTTCTCTTGTACATACTAAATACCAATTTTATGGACTCTTATCTACTTGATTTACCTATTTACCCCAAATTTACCCCAATTTACCCCCCAACCCTTCGACGGAACAAGATGAAAATATAATCTAGTTCTAGATCTCGTTAAAGTACATGTGTGTACCAAATTTCAAGTCAATATCTCAAACGGTTCCAGAGTAAACGTGCGCACAAAAAAAAGTTACAGACAGACAGACCGACAGACAGAAATTTTTTTTTCGCTCAAACTTAAAATCTCGACGTTTCATGACATTCTAAGCCTATTTGAACAATAAAAATTTTTAAAAAATTTTTTGTCGTTACTATACTTCCACTGGATGTGGAAGTAAAATATCCGTGACCCTTCTACGCCTTCGTACTATATACATCCAAGAACGTGTTAAAAAAAAATCCGAGTAGCATCAACTTTGATTTAAATTTGGTTGTAGCACACCTTGCGTTATGTTATATTTATAATAAAATAATTCAAACAAGCATGTATCCTTTATCGCTTCTGCTGTATAAAAATAATGATAAAAGCAAAGTTGAAAACTACAGACCCGTATATTTAATTTCAAATTTGGAAAAAATATTGTACAAAATTATTAAGAAGGTTATTAAAACATTTCGCAAAAAGCAAAAAAGTTGATATTGGGTTTCAAGAAAACAAATCAACTAGTGATGTTATTGCGCACTTACTGGCCAAATGTATTTAGTTTTAGATAAGTCGAAGCCTTCATTATGTGTCTTTTTAGATTTAGCAAGGGCTTTTAACACCCCAGTATGTCAATTTAAATTGATTTAATTGTCACACATCTAGTAGAATTACCAAGGGTTCACACGCAGATCACAGACCACGAAATAATGTTGCCATCAGAAAATAAGGAGAAAGAAAATATTATAATTAGAAGAAACTTGTGTAAAGAAAATATGGGGAAAATTGCAGAAGAACATATCTTTATATCTAAAGAATGGAGTTATAATAATAACAGATATATAATAACAGATGTAGATATATTATTCAAAAACTTAAAAGAAAATATAAGTAGCTTAGACAAAATCGCACCACAGAAAAAATATTAGTAAAAATTAAAAAGAAATGAGTGGATAAATATGTACTGAGCCCGCAACGACTGTTGGCGAGCAAAGGGGAATCTCTGTGTACAGGCACGTGCTGGCCCACCGGGATATCGGGAGTTTCCCGGTGGGCTCTCGATAAAGGGGCCCTCCATAGATTTTCCCCCCCACTCATCAGTTTTTATATCGGAGGTAGAATTTATTCCGATGTCGGCCTGGGGCCCTTCCTAAATTAGGTTTTTTGGGTGACTGATTCCAATCCGAGGTTGGTTAAGCTTCATCACGTCAGGTTCTTGGTCATTTGAAGGTCAAACTGAGAAAAAGTGTTGTAAAAAATTTGAAAAAACTTATGTTTCTGAGGTCGCTGAATTCAAATCCGCTGTTATTTTTACCCTTCAAGCACATCTAGAAGTCATTTCAAGGCATTTTGAGATCATTTTGAGGTCAAATTGAGAAAAGCGACTAAAAAAATCTGAAAAAATGCTTACATTTTGGGTCGCTGACCTCGAATCCGTGGTTGGCTGGACTCTATCATATCGGATTCAAGGTCATTTGAAGGTCAAACTGAGAAAAAGGGTTGTAAAAAATTTGAAAAAATTTATGTTTATGTTTCTGAGGTCGCTGAATTCAAATCCGCTGTTACTTTCACCCTTCAAGAAGATCTAGAGGTCATTTCAAGGTATTTTGAGATCATTTTGAGGTCAAATTGAGAAAAAGCGGCAAAAAACCTGGAAAAATGCTTACTTGGGTTTTTTGGGTCGCTGAGCTCGAATCTGTGGTTGGCTGGACTCTATCACATCGGATTCAAGGTCATTTGAAGGTCAAACTGAGAAAAAGTTGTAAAAAATTTGAAAAAATTTATGTTTATGTTTTTGGGATCACTGAGTTCAATTTATACCTAAAATTTTTCGGTTCCTTGGTTTTCAACATTCTTGTTTTAATTTGATTCATGATATGGCCTTAAAGAAACTTTGAGATGAAATAACGACAAAATTGAATAGAACCTTTTCTTCTTAAAATTTGATTCTTTTTCAGCTCCAATAAATAAATATATTTTGTGCCACCCCCGAGAAGGGGTGGCATCCACCCCCTATAAATTAGCAAGCCCCCGTACAATATAGAAACTTTTCTGTGAAAAATTTACTATAATACTGCCAAAAATGAACGAAATCCGTTAATATGACATTATTCCGAAGTTAAAACCTCTAGTTACTGTACTATTATCCGTCAATTGTTAAATGTATAATGCATGGATAATACTTAGTCGTGGATAAAGAAATATTACGTGGAAAACATTAAAAGAAATAGTTAAAATAGTAAAAAATAGTAATAATTCTTTATCTAGGCAAAATAATATTAATGACTATTTTTTTAAAAGTATTACTGAAACTGCGATAAATATAGCAAATGTCACGTCAAATTATGAATACGAAAGTACAAGTGCGCAATCCGAAATAACCAATTTTCAAAATATATCATAAAATGATTTCTAATTTAACAAAAAAAGCCAGTGGAAATACTAATATTACAGTGCACATTATTGAAGTTATTTTTGGCTTTATTGGATATATATTGGAATAATTCCTTCCGATTTATGTGATCCTAAAAAACTTGAACAATGTGAGTCAATAAATTTATTATCGGCTGTAGAAAAAAATATGGAAGTAACAAAAATATAAACAATATTTTGTAAAGTGACAGTCTATATTCCCACAACGACATTCTTGAGAAGAGATATTGACCTTAGTGCTTTTGTGGATCTACAGCGAGCATTTGAGACGATCAACAGACAAGATTTAATAGAAAAATGTGAAAGGTATGGGGTAAAATATGATGTTTTGGCTTGGATTAAAAATTATTTAGACGAAAGGTATCACATAACTAAGCTCCGATTAAAGAATTTATATCTAGATACATAATGGCTACCTTTTCTTCATATACCTTATTTGCTCCTAACATAGTCACATTATATGTCCATTAAAATGCATAGATGAACATCACATCCCATAGGCAACAGAGGCGGGTATGTGTAGAAGGAAAAATGTAAAATATTGTACCCATTTTATGTGATAATTATTGGTTAACTTCTAGGAATATTAACGCAGATTGAAAAAATACAATAGGTAAAGATGTTTTATTCAAGGGAAATATGCATTGGAAGGATATTATTTATAATATTATTATTAAAACTATAAACTGAACCTCATCACGTTACGACTATGACCTACTTACTTATGAAACGATCGATTTCTGCAAATGGCACAGCACTGTTGCATGTTGCACTAAATTGTCACTAAACTGTCTAAATATGAACAGAGAATATTATTTAGGTATTAGGCAAATCACAACTTAAAATAAAAAGACTTCTTCACCACATTTTGATCGAAAAACACTTATTAACATTAATGAGGGATACTGTCAAAACTGTCAAACTGAGATTATGATAATCGAACTGAAGCCGACCGTGTACAAGCGGCCGCGAATACGCCGATGGGCCAATCAGCAACTTATGGGAAGAAGTGCCTTAGATTGGGAGTCTTTCGGGATTATAAAATTCATGCCATTATGTATCTAGATATAAGTTCTTTAATCGGAGTAACTAAGGCTAATGGGGTTTTAAGGGAGAGAATATGGTGTCCCTCAAGAGAGTGTTTTGGATCCTCTACTACTTATTGTGTATATGAAAGATTTATTTACTGTATTAAATAATTCATTTCTAAATCGTTTTACTGACGATAATACACTTATGCCAGTATCTGGTAACAATTATAAAGAAGTAGTTGGTACGATGAACTAAGAAATGGAACATCTATACATATGGTTGTGTAACAATAAATTAAAGTTAAATTCATCCAAAACTAAATGCATGGGATTTGGGCACTGGAAACAGTTGCGAAGCATTTATGAGTCAAAATTCCCCTATTAACATAAATAATATAAAAACTGACTTTGTAGATGAAATAAAATACTTAGGCATTGTTTTGAATCCAAATATAAATTCATCAAACACGGGAACATTTTTTAGTTAAGAAAATAGGCAAAAAAATGTGTACTTTTGTAAAATTTCAAATAACCTTTCTAGATGGAGCAAATTATTAGTGAATAATAATACTATATATAATTCGTCCTCATTTTAACTATATTATGTCGTTATTAGTTTACAATTTTCAGATATTGCAAAATAAAATAATGTGAATAATTCTGAAATGTGATATGCATGAACCAATAAAAGCAACGTTATCTAATTTAAGATGGTTAAATATTGAACAAATAATCGAACAGTCCGCTCAATTACCAACATATAAAATAGAAAATATTTTGAAAAGTCAAGCATTAAACAAAAAAATAAGGAAAATGATCATACAGAAAAATGTAATTCAAGTATTCTAATGAAATCTCTCTTCAGTGGAGGTCTTAAACTTTTTAATGTCACTGAAATTAGAATCTTAAGAAATGTTTAAACTTTTAAATAAATGACAAAAATGCTATATTTAATTGTAGGGGGGTACCTACACTCAAATTCTATTCTTGTTTAATAAAGATATATTTAAAATTAAACAATGTTGTAACCTTGTATATGTTATTTTTTTACTGTTTGGAGTAAAATGTTACTATCAAACTGCTAAAAAAACTATTTATTTATTTATTTATGTCATACTGGGGTGTTAACAAAACTAGTATTTATTGGAGGTAAGGGAGTATCTTTCAACTTTTTCGAATCCTATTCAACCAATAGAAAACAATCGAGAATAATATAAGCAATAGTGAGACGGTAAGCTATGGTGTTCCGCATGGAACTGTTTTATGGCCTATCTTATTTATTTCATTTCTAAACGATCCACTTACCAAAAACATCTTAGAAACTATCATCACTTTTGTAACTTATTTACTTGTGATACTACTGTTTTTAATGTCGGCAATACTTGGCAAGGTCTCAAAACTAAAGTAGAACTTGTATGCTAAAAGTAAAACAACGTGTTCGTAAACAATTAACGACAAACCATAAAAGAACAGAAAGAACTTTCTATCTACTTTTCTCTTAAAACTTCAACTTTCCTACCTTTGACAGAATAACATTTAAAGGTCATCAAGAAAACGTTGAAATTAAAACAGTAGAAAGATTTAAATATTTAGGAATATTTGATCATCATACTTGAATCAATCATATATGGAAAGAATGAATGGTTTCTTTTTTCTATAAAATAAAATAAAACACCCCAAACTTGTTTCATCAAAGAGTACACAAGACACTCACTCTATAACCCAGTTGCAACATCAACAATCTAATTGTATTTTATTCTTAGATACGCTTTTTCTCGAGTCAGTTTTGTAAATGGTGCTGTTTTATTTTGATGAATGAGGATGTACGGGTTGAAAATTAAATGTAAGTATGTGTATTATTTATTGCCTTGAGAACAGACAGGGCAACGGATAAAATAATTGAAACCTGAAGGTTACTCATTTGAATATACTATAATATAACGCCTCATACACAGCACAAGCCTCTGCGGTAAATTTGAATTTAGCTTGAATACGCTTTCGAGGCTGCTAGATAAGACGAATCGTTACCTGACTCAGTTGTGTATTAAATAAGCAATATACAAGGTACAGAGACTCTCCCTCTTCCCTGGCTATTTGTTTTGCATAATTTTATGAATGGGAATTATGGATGCGCTTGTTTATTTTATAGTTGACTTTTCGATAATTTTTGGTCATAACAAACTGAAAGAATGTCTTTCTTTTTTGACATTTAGCCACTAGCCATACAGCCAACCTAAATTATTTATTGCAATGTCGACAAAGGAAAAACAAATACTGAAGATAAGCAAAGGAGAAAAAGACACAGGGGCACGCACTTCCCGTTCTGGGGTTTGTCGAGACATTTATTTTTATTAACAAACGAAATTTGAGAACCACTTTAGATTATAGGATGCAACAGAGGAAAACAACAGGGGATAGATGATAACGTACGTCAAACATTCACTCACACAATGTATAATACAATTTTCATATTTTCCAAAAAAAAAAAAAAACGATAATATAATCAAACTTTTATTTATTATGTTGGCTGAGGAGAGAGAGTACATTAGAAAGAAACTGAGTATTACAATTAACAAATTGTTATATAATCTGTGACTTGCACTTTGTATTTAGAGCACCGGAAGAAGATATGATCCAGGCTTCTTTAATATTACAAATCTCAATTTTCTGTACATTTATTTTATGCAAATGTGCTGGAAAACAGGCACGTCCAAATTTGACGTTTATTGTCATGATATGTTTTCTTGGATATGTATAATTTTCATGCCAAAATTTAGTTGGGAGGTCGGGATCGGCATAGCAGAACTCCCGTCACAACTCTTACCATCTATTTCTAAATAAGGATTTTAAATTGCTGAAAGAGTCAGATAGATATATTTTTTGTTCTAACGTAAATCCCGAATTGATGCTTTCCATGGCCGAAGAGTCGACAATTTCATTATTTTGTATGCCAGTGTGTGCTTTCATCGATATACAGAATCAACTCTTTTCCGATAGCTAAAAAGTTGTGTAGCAGTTTCTTTACTTTTAGAATATAAGAGCCTTAATGTTGAAGCCGATACTTACTGTTTTCTAATGAAGATAGAACCAAAAGAGAGTCTGATAAAATTATAGTAGTATCTCCATTAGTTGAATAAAAAAATTCTAAAGCCTCGTATATATATCTATTGCTTCTGCTGTATAATTGGAAAATGGTGATGACAACTTGATTTTTTTGGTAAAAGATATGTAGCATATTCACATACCAATGTGAATATGCTACGGGAGATTTGGAAGTGTCTGAGTATACCAAGGATTATTCCACTTTTCCAGAATTGTATTTAAGATGTCCATACTGTTTTCTACCAAGAGTATCCTCTTCTGAAAATAAAATCCAATGAATCTACATAACAATAGAGTTACCTAATATAGTAAAAAATTCATCTAGCTGGCAAACTGTGAGAGACATTACTAAAAATAACAAAAGTCATCACACTGAAACATTAAGTATTATGCACTACAAAATGGTAAAGAATCCAAGTGAAGTGGTCGGGAGTTTTTAAACATTTTCAGTTTTACTTCTCAACCTATCTGTTGGTATGTTTCCCATCAATTTATAACTAGGTCACGTCAATCAGGAAAAGAAATAGAAGACTCAGAAGAAGAAGAGTCCTAGCAGAAGAAACACAAATAGAAGAGCATAAACAGTCCAAATCCCGACACAATGCCATAAGGCATTTCACAATCACCCACACTTCCCGTCCTATATTCCAGTGCGCCATGCGGATATCGTTGCTGGCAACAAGCATAACCTTAATCCAACCTAGCGTAGACATAGCCGTCCCGGCAGTGTGTTTTCAGGGAGTTTCAACGTACGCTAGTAAATCAAATCAAAATTTAATATAAAAATTAAGCCATTGAGAACTCGCACGAAAAAAATATCATTATTGGTTTGTCCCAAGAGGTAGTCACCAGTCCTCTTTCCTATATTATTCATACTTTTGATTAATGATCTGGAAACACATTTCAGTGAATATATCATTGATTTTATATGTAGATGACGTTACAATTGGACTTGTGGCTGATTCATCAGAAGAGCTAAATAATATTGCAAACAACACGAAACCAGTTGACCCTTGTTAAGATTTCTCTAGCTAAAAACCCTTGGTTCTTACGTACGAATTAAACAGACGTTAAAATGTTAGGAAAATAAGTATATTATCGAACTACAAAAGAATGACTGTGCGTCAAAAAACTTTATGACATATATTATTGTTTTTCAGTGCCGTCCTCTTGTTTATTTTCCACATCCTCGGACCCCGGAGTTTGACATACTATTTTGTCGTCTGGGTAATCTAGTTCCAATGGATATAAAAGTTGCACAGCTCTTTTTAAGAGTTTTCCACTCGGAAGACGTACCTCACAAGCACGAACCTTACCGTCTCTACCATAGAAAAGTTTCATAACTCTTACTAATTTCCATAAGGTGCGTCGAGTGTTTTGGTCATGCAATACTAATACACTACCTTCTTTGAATAAATTAGTTTTATTTTTATTTTTATTTAAATGGTGGGCTAGTCTTAACTGCTGCAAATAATCTGTCGACCATCTTTTTCAATATTTATCCATCGTTAGTTCGTGATATTTCCACTTTTCTAATATGGAACTTCGTTGAATGCCTTCAATTGGCACATCTTCTGTTAGATTACATTTCGCTTCTCCAATTAGAAATTTGTTAGGTGACAATATCCATGGGTTGTTTGGGTCATCGTCAATATAAGTTAACGGTCTAGCATTCACCGTTGCTTCTACTTCTGTTAAAATTGTCTGCAACTCATCAAAATTGAGTGTGGCCTTTCCAATGGTTAGCTTTAATGAATCTTTTACAGTTTTCACCATTCTTTCCCAGAATCCACCCCACCATGCGGCTCTCTCGATATTGAATTTCCATTCTATACGGTACTTTAAAACCATCGATTGGACTTCTTCATTTTTCAAAATTTTATTTAATTCTTCTAGTTCTAAAGAAATTCTCTTAAAAGTTTTTGCATTATCTGAATATATTATTTTGGGAACACCTCTTCTTGAAATAAATTTTCGTAGACTTCTCATGCAGCTTTCTGCTGACATATCTTTTACCAGTTCCAAATGAATGGCTCTAGTTACTGCGCACGTTAAAAGCATTATGTATACTTTTCTCGATTTTCCATCTTCATTTACATAGAGGGGACCTGCAAAATCAAGACCAGTTGCCTCAAAAGACCTACTATTCTTCATTAGCCGGTTCTTTGGTAAAGGAGCAAATTCTATGCTATATGGCTTTCCTCTTAATTTTTTACAAGTAATGCATCTTCCCAATGTAGACTTTATTACTTGTCTACCTCGGATGATCCAATATTCTTTTCTTAGGTCTGCCAATACAGTATTTGTACCACCATGATGTAATTTTTTATGTGACTGGTTAATTAGTCGTGTCACCCATATACTCGACTTTGGCAAAATTATTGGATGTTGTGTCTCATAACTTAATTCACTTTCTTGCAATCTACCTCGAAGTCTCATTAATCCATTATCATCTAGGAACGCTGATAAAGTCAAAATTGAAGACTTTTTATTCAGTGGCATTTTCTTTTTCAAGCATTGCATTTCTTCACAAAAGTTAGTGTTTTGTACGTACTTTAGCCAATATATTTCTGCAATTCTTATTTCATCTAATTTTAAATATCCAGTAGATTTTTCTGTTTTATGTTTCATATTATTTATGAACCGTTGTATGTAACTTGTTATTCTAGTAATTTTTTCTAAGCTATATTTATCAAGATCGAATATAGGCTTCGATGTATTTTCTTGTTGTGTTTGAACATTTAAAACACAATTTTCAATTTCTTCTATTTCACTTTTTTCATCTTGCGGCCAATTTTCTCCTGAACTTTGTAGCCAATGTGGACCGTTTTTCCATAAGACAGATTCAGGCAATTTTTTTCGCTTTTATACCCCTAGTAATCAAATCTGCTGGGTTTTCTTGACCTGGGCAATGACCCCAAGTACACTTTTTAGTTAAAGACTGGATTTCCTTAACTCGGTTAAATACATATGGTTTCCATCGTTCTGCTTTACCTTTAATCCAATAAAGAGCAATTTTTGAATCCGTCCATAAATAAATTCTTTCTATGCATAGCTTCGTATTGGAAATAATATACTTTTGTAACCTTGCGGCACAGGTAGCAGCAGTTAACTCGAGTCTTGGTAGTGTCAGTTCGTTTTGTCCATCGTTTCTTAATGGTGTTACTCTATTCTTTGATATCAAAAGATTAGTTTGAAAAGAGTTCAGATAATGTCTTCTTACGTACGCTGTTACTCCATATGCTTGCGGGCTCGCATCAGAAAACATGTGTAGTTGTATCTGTTCTTGAGAATTTTCGACTATACATCTAGGAATGGAGAATTCTGTTAAATGTTTTAGATCTGAAATCCAAATATTCCATTCAATCTGCAGTTCTTCTGGTAATATACAATCCCAATCTAAATTCAATTTCCAAATTCTTTGCACCAAAATCTTAGGTATTATAATATATGGTCCGAGAATGCCTAGAGGGTCATATATCCTTGAAATTGTTTTTAATACATTTCGTTTAGTTATTTGTTTTTCTTCATTTGAATAATTAAATATTTGTTCCAAATTTACGCTTACTTGGTCTTGACCTGTATACCATACTACACCTAGTATTTTTGGACATGGGGATGAGTTTCCTTTATCTTCTTTTTTGAACAGACTTGTTAGATGTTGACTGTTACTCACCCACTTCCTTAAATTCATTTTCGCTCCATCCATTATTTCATTTGCTTCGTTGTATATTCTTTCTGCTTGCTCTTCACTATTTACCGCAAGAACTAAGTCGTCAATGTAGATTGATTGTTTTAAAATTAAGCTAGTTTCTTGAACCTCTTTAGACTGACCATTTAAGTGTTTTTTAATTGTAGCTGCCAAAAGAAATGGACTTGTAGTTACTACAAATGTAACTCTCTTCATTCTATAGCTTACTATTTCTGGCAGATTCTTCGCAGATATTATTTTATTATCGTACCAAACGAAACTGTGTGAATCTCGATCCTTTTCAACTAATGAAATTTGTAAGAATGCCTTTTCTACATCTGCACACATTGCTACACAACCAATTCGAAAATTCAGCAAGATTTTTACTAGGTCTGGGACTAAATTTTTTCCGGGAAGTAGATTTTCGTTCAGCGATGTAAAACCAGGTGCATGCGCCGATGCATCGAATACTACTCGAAGTTTCGTGGTGTCTTTATCTTCTCTATATACAGGTTTGTGTGGCATGAAGTAGGTTTTACTTTCACTTTGCAGCTTTGGTGATTTTTCAGCGCATCCTGCATATAAATATTCTCTTACTGCGTTATCATATGCTGTCAATTTAGATTCTCTAATTAATTTTCTTGTTAAATTCCTCACTCTTGTGCATAATTATCGTCTAATCTTAGTTCTTCTTCTCTCCAGGGCAATGTAACTTCATACCTGTTTTCATTCATTTTAATATTTTCTTTGCAAAATTCTTCTGTAAACTGGTCGCACGTTTTTTCTGCAAAATTGTTTTGTATACCTATCGTTTCTAAATCCCAGAATTCTTTTATATTTAAAGTTTCTTCTTGAATATTTGCATGAAGTACTGTAGCTATATTTAAATTTACATTATAGCTATCTATGGGAATAGGACCGTGAATCGTCCAACCCAACATCGTATTTACAGCCGTTAAACTTGCTGTAATTCGTTCATTTTCTCCAGTAACAATTGACCAGTAATTATCTGCTCCAATCAGCATCGTTATTCCATTTACAGGTTCAACACAGCTTACTCTTGCATCCGCTAATTCATATTTTTTTAATTTTCTGATGTTCATAGGTGGCGTGCTTAATGCATCAAAACATATTTCTGGTACTTCAATTGCATTTAATTTTATATGTTGTTTTGAATATTGACTTTTTAAATAAACTTCAACTTTATTACATAATCCAGGGGTACCTTTTCTACTTGACCCAAATGGGATTATTGACAGTCTATGCGTACCAACTACTCTTAGATTCAGTCTTCTAGATACGCATTCTTTTATGAACGTTAATTGGCTACCTCCGTCTATTACTACCCGTATAAAACTTTCTTTGTTAAAATTGCCTGTTGCAGATATATATGCACAGGCCGTTTGTAGCAATACGTCATCGAAACAGCCATTCGTTATTAAGCTTGATGTTGGTTCAGAATTTGGAATGTCTTTTTTCTTTTCATTTAAACGTTTTTTAAAATCTGGATCACACATCACTGTAGCATGTTTGCCATTACAGTTTCTACACATTAGATAAGTATTTTTACAGACACGTGCCATATGATTCGGCTTTGTGCATTTATAACATCTAGATTTCCGTTTTAATATATGTCGCTTTCTTTCAATGTCTAAATCTTTATTATGACACTTAATCGTTGGATGTGTGTTACTATCGCAGAAAACACAATTGTCCGTTGCATTCGTAAATAGTCCTGACACTGTCCTTGGATGATCAGAATGTTTATTTTTATGTATTGCTCTGCGCTCCTCATTTGATACTCCGGCAGCAGTACCCATTACAGCTTGAGCAGCCTCTATAGAGTCTACTTCACGTTTTATAAATTTCAAAAGTGATTCTATTTGTTTGTCAAATCTAATGTCAGTTGTTGCTAAACCTTGTTGACTGCCTGAGGCAACTACCTCAGTCTCAATCTCTACTTGCTTATTAAAATCCACTTTTAACTGAAATGGCAATGCTTTTATTAAAATTGTCTTCACCATTAAGCCGTAATGATTTGAAAAGATACCCAATGCTTTTAGTGAACGCGCAACTGCTGAACTAGTATTATACAGCTTTCTTAGACCTAGTACATCACTTTTGCCTCTTACAGGATTCAAATTTAATAATTGCTGCACGTAACTGTCCACTATTCGGTCATGGTTACCATATTCACTTTGAATCATTTCGATTGCATCATTATAACATGCTTCTGATGGTGTTAACCCATTAATTGTCTCTAATGCCTTTCCAGTTAACACATTTTTTAAATAATTGAACTTCGTGGCTCCGTCCAGTGTTTTATTTTCGTGAATCGCGGTCTTATATTGCTCCCAGAATGGGATATAATCATTTAGATCGCCATTAAATGTCTTTAAATTTAATTTAGGTAATTTTACTGATGTTCTTGGTACTTCCACTAAATTTGAAGACTGGCTTTGAGATTGCTCTACTGGACGATTCTCGGCGCCAACTCGTGACGTTCTACATTGATCCTCAGATGCAAGACACACCAGCCTTCGTTGTAGTTTTGACATTATTATCGCTATCTTGTCGTCATATTCTATCATGCACTCAAACTCCTCTAGCTTTTCTTGCTTGAGATGCGGCATTGTTTTTTCATCAGCTTGTTTTAAGTTGCTATGGGCTATCTTTATTCGTTCAACCATAACCGTTAATTCTTCAACATTTACCAGCTGATTTTTAAGTAAATCATTGGAAGTTTTGATAAGTTTCGTTATCTGAGCACGACACGTTTTTCTATACTGCATTTCCATGTTTGACTATTTTCCGGTTAATCACATACGACGTTATCCTTTAAAGGTCCCTGGTTTCGGCACCAAATGTTAAGATTTCTCTAGCTAAAAACCCTTGGTTCTTACGTACGAATTAAACAGACGTTAAAATGTTAGGAAAATAAGTATATTATCGAACTACAAAAGAATGACTGTGCGTCAAAAAACTTTATGACATATATTATTGTTTTTCAGTGCCGTCCTCTTGTTTATTTTCCACAACCCTAAACTTAAATAAAACAACTTATATATAGTTTTATAAAAGACGACAGCCATCTGTTTTAAATTTAGTAACTAATCATAGTACTACTACACGATCATTAAATTTGCAGGTCTAACACTAGACGAAAATGTCGCTTATCACGAATCATCTGGAATTGGTATGCAAAAAACTACAAGGAATTTTCTACAACAGGAAATCTCAAACCTATATTATTGAAAAGGCAACTACTAAAAGGTACTAACTACTACTAGGGCACGGTAACTCAGTCGGCGACGTATTGTGTGACGAATATGTTGGTAGCACTGTCTACCGTGTACTGGATGTATGTCGGTAAATACATAAATATATCCTTCCCTACTTAACGCTTTATTGCCGATTTCGCCTTCTCATTTTTACCCAACTATACATTGTTTGAAACGAGAAAATCTGAAGATTTTTTCACGATTAAATACTTCCCTATGGTAAATGAGGAAGTAAAAAGACATCAAGGGAAACAATATACTGAAAGAAATAATAAATTCAACGAAAATAAATATTTTAGATTGTATTTTCCATCCATGATTTAATTTAATTCACACTTCAGATCGCACTCCTGAAGGTAGCTGAGCCGATGAGGATCAACAATCCCGAAACATCAACTCTCATTTTGTTTTCAGTTTTCAAAATTACTCTGTACAATTTTAACCTATCTCTTAAGGATTTTCAGAGATCCTGTATATGTCTACATATTTACAAATATACCCAGGATATTCAGGACCAGTGACAAAATAAAAAACTCTTTATAAAACGACTTGAAACCTAATATTTACATAAACTAATTTCGAAAGCAATTCCGTACCCTGTATATTACTTAACATGGATATGGACGTGTTCTTGGAAGATCTTGCTCCGGAACATTGTCTATTTGCAACTAATAAAGGCATAATAAAGTTCCGGGGATATTTGGTACATGTTTTCACAGATTGCTTACTGTACAATATCAGCTCGTGGTATAATCCAACCGCTGTTTATTGACTAAAACTTCTGTTCGTAATTTGCAAAGGTTATATACATATTGAGATATTTGAAACAACTGATTCCTTATAATATTGGCGAACTAGAACAGTTATGCATTCCATATACAGGGTGTTCCAAAATTCACGCCATGAATTCGTGGGTATATTCCATACGTCATAATAAGAAAAAAGTTTCTACAGGGTATTCCGTTAGTAACTGTCCATTCGCCATGTGTTACTGATTTTTTATTTTATTTATTTAATTTCATTTCATTTTATTTTATTTTTTTGTATTTAACAATTAACTACCCAACAGAGCATTCCAATTACAGGGCGGGAGATAATAAGTACATACAAATATATAAAGAAATGTAGTAACGTAAAAATATAAAATAAATATATAAAAACAACGATAAAAAAGAAAATTAAACAAAAATTTTAATTTATGCGGTCAATCTCTTTGTCTCGGCAGGATGTGTAAGCACTGAATCTTTTAAACAATAATTAAATTCGACAAGTTGGTGTTCATTAGTAAAAATTACAACATTGCATTTCCTTATATTCAACTGTAATTTGTTTAAATTACACCTTTCATTGATTTTATCGAGGACAGTTTGTAATGCCACACAATCGGTAACTTTATTGTATAACTTTATGTCATCTGCGTATAAGAGACAATTGACACCCAGTTCTACTGTAATGTCAATAATGAAAATGTTGAAAAATGATGGACCTAACACAAAACCCTGGGGTACACCTGAAGTAGATATATAAATTCTACAGACCGTTGACCACAGTATTCAATTTGGTGGTGTCTGTTAGGTAGATATGAATTGAAATAACAGTAAATTTCTTGAGAGTTATTAAAATTTGAACATTTCTGTCAAATGATTTAGTGAAGTCTGTGTAAATTACGTCGACTTGCGAGTTAGCGTCGATAGCATCAGATATATATATTGTATATATTGGGTTGTACAAAAAATATTGGTTGAGGTAGATCTTCCCTTGGAGAAACCGTGCTGGTATTCAGTAAAAAACCACTGCCCAAGGAATCACTACTTCCACATCCGGATTTTTTATCCAAGTCACTCACAACGAAAAAATTTTGTATTTGGAAATAATTGTTTATGGAACTATAACCCATCAAGGACGAAATAAAATTTTTCAAAAATTTTACAACTGTCTTATCCCAAGCCCCAATATTAATAAGTTTATCGAAGTAAATTATTAAATATATTGCTTTCTTTCTTAAAAAGATGTGTTGCTATATGGCAACGCGAGTCCTTCATACTGTCATGTTTTGTAAAGAGTGCTTCCCAAAATATTTTACCATAGACTCGTTATAATTTAAGTCTTCCTCAGGAACAAACCATTTTAAAAACTTCTGTCGTAATAGATCACTCAGTGGTCGCAATTTATCATATTTATCAGTTAAATCTAATGAAATATTATCAGCACAATGAAGGTAGCGCCAAATTGTCAAAAACCTGTCCCTCCTCAGTGCTTCTATTACCAGTTGATTACCAAGATCTGGTTCCACATCACCTTTGATCCATTCAATACTGGAATAATCTACTTTTCCCACATCGTCGATACTTCCAGCTACGTTTCCAACATAATCACTATGCGAATTTCTGACAGAAAATTGAACATTTGCATTCAGTTGATTTCGAGATAAATTATCAACAAGTCCACCTTCACCTTCCTCGCCAGAATCTTCATCTGTTACAGTACCCACATCCGGAGGTTCGATATAAATTTGGTCAACATCCAAATCATCTACATATGCCATTTGAAGTGCTTCTTCGAGAGTCAGATCACCACTAGTAAAAGAAAATAATTATATCAAAAAACAGGTATCCGATTGGACTCGTGTTGCCATATGGCAACACTCAGTATTAATCTTTTATACTTTTGTGATTTTTTTAATTAAATCTCATTATTGCAACATCATTAATTAGATCATACATTCATCAAACTATTATTTTAAATTTAACGTTCTTATGCTACAACAAATTTTTCTTGTTTATACTTACATCAGATTGAAATCCATTTTTCACAAATCTTATTGCATTCACTAATAAAAACACGTTTTTATTTCACCACGTTAACAAATTTATTATACACTTTGTTTATGTTGCTAAATACCATTACAAATTTAGCCGTAGTGTACCTTATCTATTGAAGAATAGTCAAACCAATTAATTCTGAGCAGATAAAAATGGTACAATCTGTGTTGCCTTATGGCAACACCTGTCCTTGATGGGTTTAATATAATATTTGAAATCCTCTACCTCAAAAATCCTTAAAATGATACCCCATCCCACCCATCTCCCCCTCCACATCGGTAGTGGAGGGGTGGGTGGTAGTGTGGGTGGATGAAGTAAAAAAATATTTTGAGGTTTTTGGTTCTTGTACACACACCAAATCACAATTTTTCTCATCCCCTTTAATAATGGGGTGGGGATGGGGGTCGTAATGGGGGTGGCTAACGCCAAAAATTGTTTTGAGACCTTGTATATACTAAATATCAATGTTATGGACTCTTACCTGCTTGATTTACCCCAATTTGGGGTTTTATTTTCAAATTTACCCCAATTTACCCCCCAACCCTTCGACGGAACAAGATGAAAATCTAGTTCCAGATCTCGTTATAGTACATATGAATACCAAATTTCGAGTCAATATCTTAAACGGTTCCAGAGTAAACGTGCGCACAAAAAAAGTTACAGACAGACCGACAGACAGAAAAATTTTTTTCGCTCAAACTTAAAATTTCGACGTTTCATGACATTCTGAGCCTATTTGAACAATAAAAATTTTTTTAAATTTCTTTGTCGTTGCTATGCTTCCACTGCATGTGGAAGTAAATGTTGGTTCATATAGCAAAATTTCGAAAGCTTTGAAGAAATCGTTGATTCACAGGCACACAAAAAAAATAGTCAATTTTCTGAGGTTTCATATATATACTCCTATGTATTTTTGACCTCTGAACACGATCCCGATGTCTGTTTTACAAAATTAGGTCAGAATTTTTTGTTAACCACGAAAAACAGGTGAAAACAGGCCAGAACATGGTTTAAAATACAAATTAAAGATTTTAAATAAGACCATGTATTCGATGTATTTTTGACCGCTGAATACGATCCCAACGTCAGTTTTGCTCCATCAGGTGAGGATTTTTTTTGAACCACGAAAAACACAGGCCAGAATAGGATTTAAGATATAATATAATACAGTACCTAGAGGTAAAAAATATGCAAAACTTCGGAATAATGTCATAATAAACGGTTTTCGTTCATTTTTGGCAGTATAATAGTAAATGCTTCACAGAAAAGTTTCTATATTGTGCGGGGGCTTGCTAATTTATAGGGGGTGGATGCCACCCCCTCTCAGGGGGTGGTACTTAAAAATATATATATTATTGGAGCTGAAGTAGAATCAAATTTTAAGAAGAAAAGGTTCTATGCAATTTTTCACATAAATTGATAGTTTTTAAGTTATAACGACTTTAAAATTGCGGTTTTACCTTAAAAAAAAGGTATTTCCAAACGGCTTTTATCAAGTATCTCGAAAAGTATTACTTTATCGAAAAAATGACCAATTATAGAAAGTACAAACTGGGAATTAATTATATATTTTTTTGTTTATTGATGTAGGATTAATAATTTCGGAGATATGTAAGTTTACATTTGGCATAAAAGTGTTCATAAGATAATTATTTAGAGTGAGAGTTAAATATCTCAAAAACTGCGACACCTACGTCAAGGATGGTAATAGGAAGAATAATAGGCTATTAATTAAGCTTTCAACTGTTTTTTATTTGATTCTGTAGCATGAAAAACAAAGAAGTTATGACCGAAGAAATGTGCGTCTACACATTTTTTTAATAACAACGTCGCCATTTTGTTGCTGTAATTAGCCAGTAATAAAAAAAAGGAATTTTAAACACTTTTTCTCATTAATATATAGCATGACGTAGATGCTCAAATTTTTTGGTGTGTGTACAGCACTTGCTTTAGAAAAAAATACAGTTTAAACCATAAAGGTATTTTCGATAAAACGTAATTTTTTTTTCCTTTTCCAAATATCTCAATAAATATTAGTTTTATTGAAAAATGGGTAGATGCCAAAAATAAAGCTCATAAACTGATAATGAATTTCGCTTGTTTATTTATTTACATAGACTTAATAGTTTCGAAGATATGAAAGTTTGCAAATGGCATCCGAACGTTTATAAGACGAAAAATGCAATTTAAATGTTAAATATCTCAAAAATTGTGACACCTACGTCACGCATGCTAAGAAATGAAATTAAAGACAATTAATTGTTGTGCTTTCAAATGATTTTTTACTCGTTCCTGTAGCATCAGAAATAAAGAAGTTATGACGGAAAAATATGCGTATTTATATTTTTTTATATAAAGAGGTCGCCATTTTGTTACTCTAATTAGCCAGTAATTTTAAAAAAAATTATCTCAAATACAGTTTTTCGTTAAGAGGTAGCATTACCTAGATGCCCAAATTTTTTTGTTCAGTTAAAGCACTTGCTTTAGAAAAAAATGCATTTTAAACTTTAAAGGTAATTTCGTATACCAAATATAAACTTAAATATCTCCGAAATTATTAATCCTATATCAATAAACAAAAAATATAATTAATTCCCAGTTTGTACTTTCTGTACCAGAAGAATGCGTACTCCGTTTTGTAAAATAGTTTCTACTGGACAATTTTCCCGCTTAAAAACTTCTGCTGATCGCTGCAAGTCTGGGCATTTTTCGAACATTTTAAGAACTTTTATTTTTCCTTTGCTAACGAGTGCAGATGTTGTGTCGCACCCGGTGATGGCATGTAGAAATAATAGATGATTTTTATAAATTAGGAAACTTATCTGTACTAGAAGAAGAGTATATCTTTGATTCTATTTTTCCTCTACCCGGTTTGAGGAAGAAAACTTGTAAAGGAGCACGTTCTATTAGGAGAATTGAAAGATCTACATCTTCTCCAACGATAGTTGTGATGTTCTATAGTGATTTTTCAAGCGCCCTTTCAAGCCCCCGCCTCTCCTTCCGCGCCGCCCATTTGCACCGCCGCGCCGTGTCTAGAATATTGCATATCCTCTCTAGTAGCTACATTTTTAATTAGTCATGAATTTTTGTTGCTTGGAAAATAATGGCTCAGGTATTGAATATATATAAAGAGTTGTGTACCTTGCTGCAAAACTTAACAGTGTTTGTTATTTACTAGGGATTGCATTACCGGTTAACCGGTAAACCGGTTATCAGGACAAAAAACACATGAAGATAATTACCGGTTATTTTAATTTTTTACCGGTTATTTCGGTAAACTCTGAACTTACGATATGTCACATATTCAACGTTTCTATTTATGTCACTGACTACTATTCAGTAAATACAGAATGACTGTCCCAACACCGAGCACTTTTAACAATAAATAAATAATATTATAAAAAGTAAACTCCAAACACCAAGCCCTAAGAAATACAAGAGAGATATTGACAATATCTTACGATAGAAAATTGAATATTTCACTGCCGCAAATATCCGTGGAATACATTTAGAAGTATGTTATTACCAATTCTTATTAACTTATAGACCCACCAATATCGATTGAGGAAGGGCATCTTCAGCTGGTGGAATTCTATTCACAAATATTAGACGACTAACAGATATAGCTTTGAAAAACTAACTTTTAACAGGCTATTTTTAAAAAATATTGTATTTTCAGATTAGGTATTCAATAAATGCCCTATTTGAGTTTATGTTTATAATTTTTGTTATTTAAGTGGATATTTTTGTTATTTACAGAATAATTGTTTATTTAAATTTATTTCATTTATATTTTTTCCTTTTGATAAATTAACTCCTATATAAAAACCGCTGCCCAAGGAATCACTACTTCCACATCCAGATTCTCTATCCAAGTCACTCACAACGAAAAAAACTTTGTATGTGAAAATAACTGTTTATGGAACTTTAATAATATAATATTTGAAATCCTCTACCCCAGAAACCCATAAAACGATACCCCACATCGGTAGTGGGGTAGGGGTGGTGATAGGGGGGTGGTAGTGGGGGGTGGATGAAGTAAAAAAATATTTTGAGGTTTCTGGTTCCTGTACATGCACTAAATCACATTTTTTTTTTCATCCCCTTTAATAAGGAGGTGGGGGTGGTAATGGGGGTGGCTAATGCCAAAAATTTTTTTGAGACCTCAGCTTCTCTTGTATATACTAAATACCAATTTCATGGACTCTTACCTGCTTGATTTACCCATTTACCCCAAATTTACCCCAATTTACCCCCCAACCCTTCGACGGAACAAGATAATCTAGTTCTAGATCTCGTTAAAGTACATATGTGTACCAAATTTCAAGTCAATATCTTAAACGGTTCCAGAGTAAACGTGCGCACAAAAAAAAGTTACAGACAGACCGACAGACCGACAGACAGACAGACAGAAATTTTTTTTTCGCTCAAACTTAAAATCTCGACGTTTCATGACATTTTAAGCCTATTTGGACAATAAAAATTTTTAAAAATTTTTTTGTCGTTACTATACTTCCACTGGACGTGGAAGTAAAAAGTCTATTTGACAGTCACATTTTTGTCACTTTGACAGCGATAGAAAAGGTGCATCGTTTTTTATCACCGATTAATATATTCTTACTTTATTAACCAATCAAAATGTACGTTTTCAAAAAAATCGACCAATAGGATTTGTTTAAAGTGAGAAAAACGGCTATGGAGAAGTGGAAAAAAATCGAGAAAAAATGTATGTTACTTTTTTCGTAGTAGCCATGTGTCAAACTAAAAAAGTCATTGAAATTATTAAAATTCGACATTCTACGTTTTCATCTTGATTTCTGTACACAAAATGAATGAGAAAAAGCAATTTGGTGATGTTTCACAAGAAAATATTAACGAAGCTATGAATGAAAGTGTCCCAGTTAAAACGAGAAACTAAAAATTCTATATGGAAACAATTTAAAGCTTTTTGCAAAGAGCATTATTCCCTCGAAAAAGATACGACTACTATGATGAACTTGCAAATATTTTGACTGACTTGGGGTTATAACATGATAAAAACATTAGAAAATGTTTTTATTTTTTATTATAAATCGTTATTTTTAAAACATTAAATAAAAAGTTTTGTTGTTTTAATAATTATTTTAGATAATATTTCTTAATCATATATTAATCTTCTGTAATACACTCGAGGTTGATTTTCAACGTGGGTAAATTTTTTTTTAGTGACTCAAACCTATTTTCCATGAAAATTATGCTCGAATTAAGGGACATAGGAAAAATCGCTCCACTTCGTGTCGCAATTTTTTCGTGCCCTTAATTCTCGAATAACTTTCATGGGAAAACAGGTTTTTGTCCAAAAAAAATTTACCCGGTAAAAAATCGACCTCTTGTGCATTAATACCCGATAAAAATGCCTGTTCCTCAAAAGCAGAGTACATCTAGTAGTCGCACGTCACTTTAAAATCTGTACCACAGAAGACTCTGTACTGTCGGCTATAATTTTTAAGTAATGTGGAAACTATACTGTACAATATGAGTCGTTTTGGGAAAATTATAATTATTTTTAATAAATTATTGTTGTTGTTCGTTCACATATTCTGTCGTTAATTTATCTTGCCAAAAAACACTCGAGCTTTTCTTTTATGGATAAATTTCTTTTTAACTCAAAATTTTTCCAATCAGTAATTTTGCACGAAAAACTGACATTTGACAAAATCGCCCGACCTCCGGTCTCGCGATTTTTTCATGTCAGTTTTCTTATAAAATCACTGATTGGCTAAATTATTTTGTTACAAAGAGAAATTTATCCAATAAAAAAAAGCTCTTGCGATTTTACTGTTGACAAAAAACCTTTTGTTTGTTCATTATATTAAATATAGGTATATAAAAATGTTTTTTGTTAAATTTAGATAATTTTGTACATGGATAAAGACAATTGCCATTTTCGCCACCCTAATCATCCATTCTAAAAATTACCGGTAAATACCGGTTAACCGGTTTTTTTACATTTTTATTTACCGATTTACCGGTTATTAAAACTTCCGGTAAATTGCAATCCCTATTATTTACTGAATGGTTAGTTGTACGCAAAAAACCTATATAACCTTTTTTTTTGTAGAGAATTTCCTTCATTTTTTGTAATAGCCAAAAAAAGTCATGTGACCCATAGGAAGCGACATATTTGAGAAAAACTGATTTCTGTGCCTTTTGGCCTTGAATAACTGAAGACGCAAGCACGATATCTATGAGGACTTTCAGATGTTGTTTCTAAGATTAAAATAAAGGTGTATGCAAAATTTCAGCTCACTTGGATTTTTTTGGCAGATGCTGATTTTTCCCGTCTAATGTGACTGGAGTATATACTACCTACACAATGAAGATTTTGAACATATCAGTTGTTTAAACATGATTGTTTATAACAAATTATGAAAACAGTTTAATTTTTGTATTTTTATATTTGTTGACGTCTAAAAAAAACTCGGTATAGTAAAGAAAGGGTACAATTTTCCAAAAAAGCCATTTTGACCTCATTTTGTCGATTTTTCTCGTGAAGAAAACGTAGTCATTTTTACTTCTAATTTATTGTAGTGTTAAGTTAGTGTCCTGTATTTTACTAAAATAATGAGAAATATAAAAAAAATATAATTAAATTTTTTGTCATATATTGGAGTCAATTTTCTTACCTCCTTTAATTATGTTTAACTTTTCATAGAATACTTTTTTCCGTACGACTACAATCTTTTCCGAGTTATAAGCGAAGAATCGAAAAAAGGGACCCTTCCACCCCCCCGCCCCTCTGAAGCGGTGGGTACCCCCAACACATTCCCGAAGAGGAAAATTCTGCCCCCCTCAATGTTCTCTACAACAATCCACTTTAAGGCAAATAGTTTTTTCCAAATACCTACTCCTAGGTACCTAGGAATGCTGGAGAAAAGAAATTATGAAATAGGTACAAAAATATTTAATAAATTAATAAACATCTCACTAATCGGGTTTACCCTTTTTTAAATACGAGTAAGGCGTAACGCAGAATATTTTGATTTAACAGATCCAGTTTACAAGACGAAAACAAATAGGTATTTCACCTCAGTGTAATAAAAGTATACAAATAAATGGGAATACCTATAAAAGTCTCGTCTTGTACATAATACATAACACAAAATCATAAAAACTAATGTTTATTTCTGTTCCTAAAATATAAATGTAAATAATCGTTGTAAAATATCATGTGTAATTAAAAAACACACCTATCCCAAGTTGAACTGTCTTGTGAAGAACTCACACCAGTAAAATAAGGTAAATTATGAATAGAAGCCCGAGAAATAGTAGAATGCAGACAAGAAGTGCAGAGATACACAATTCTAGGGACTTTCGAACATGCCCATCGATGTACGCAGTCGCAAGTTGGCCATACTGGCGGTCGCAAGCCAGTCTCACAAAGCATTCGAGCTTCCACTCAACTTTAACTCTTTCAGCAAATATTTATTCCCTTTGCTATTGTGGAATTCTTTCAGGCAGATGTTTTTTAGATAAATATCAGTGATTGAAATAATAGAACCACTTATTTGGGGATATTGTAAATTTTCAGTAAATAAAATGATTGGAAAGTGATATATTTTTACAGGGTAAAACCGGCTATCTAAAGATTATTGTTGAGTTCAGTGGTCTTGCTTGGAGATGCTGTATCAAAGTAGTCCGTGTCGGGTCGCGAGTTGTGTTGTTATGCGCTGGAATTTCGTATTGTTGAAAAAAACACGCATTAATTAATGAAAATTAACAAAAACACGCCGAATATTTAATCGAATATCAGTGAAAAGTGACAGATACACTATTGTACAATTGTTTTTCGCATGAAAACCACCAATTTCATTTAAAATTACGTGTTTAAAGTGACAAGTGTTTCGGCCGTAATTTTTTAAACAAATTGAATAAAAATAGTTGTTTTCTAGTTGTCAATTAGTAAAACAAGGTGTCTTTTTTGTTAATTAAGGATTATTTTGTATGGATTTTTATGCAAACAACACAAAATGTAATGTTTTCTTCACTGTAACAGGTAATATTTTAATTGTTTTCCTCCTTAATTACTTAACTGTAACGACTCGGCAATCTTTTGTTTAGATAAATCAGTCATTGTTTTAATCACCGCTGTCTAGAATAACTCACCTTTTTGTTAACACGAGTGAAATAATTCCTGTTCAGTTAAATTATTTTAACCTGGACTTCAAAATGGCTGACAGTAGTGGTATTTTATACCTATATATAAAAAACCTAAGGTGTGCTGAACGAAATACCAGAGCGTTTTATATAAAGCCAGAGAGATAAAATGTCGCTTAGGTTTTATGCCTAATAAATTTTATTTGTATTTTATTGGGGCCACTTATGATTTTTGCGCAATTGGAATGGGCGTAACGTTTTTTATTTACTTTTGTTAATTACAGTTAATGAAAATACATCGTATTTCACTTATTTCAGCTAATATTTACTTGGCTCAGGTTGTTTTTAATATTTTGATCGTAGGCTTGTCAATCCGTCTAATTATCGTTTTCTGGGCGAAATATGCCGAACCAGTTTGATTTGCTCACTTAATCATTGCATGTTTTTTGTTTTTACATAAAACTGTTTAACTGTTTACATTCCAGCCCGTTTTATTGGATTTTACCCGCCGGCGTTATGTTATCACTTATCAAAACTTTTTTCAGTTAATCAGAGAGTAAATAAAACAGAAGAAACTTGCATTATTTCTTTATTTGCATGTGACGTAGGGTGACACTAAACCAGTTATCAAATATTTTTTACCTAGGTATATATAAATATTTAAAATAAAAACACTGGCTCGCATTGAAGAATAAATAATTGGTGTTTTTTCAAATGTAGGTACCTATTGGGGTTTCTTTCATGTATGAAACCAATCATTTGTTTTAAGTGCAGTAATCTATGCTACCTATATTTCTGTTTGTGGATCAACATAATGAAAAAAACTGGGAAAAAAGCTCTGAATTCGAGGATTAAAGTTAGATCACATCTGTCAATCTCTTTTTCAGGATGTAGACTGGTAAAATTGGCATTTTTTTGCTAAAAAATGGAACTAGCTCGATTATAAGTTTTTATTTGTGGATTCGGCTACAATTGAATACCTACTATTCAAGTTCGAACAAAAATATTTGGGGCAACACTTCCAAATTAGAGTTGAAATGGGTAAAAAACTTTTTTTTGCGAATATCTCCAAAACTCTTGATTTGAGCGAAAAATATTAAGTGAGCAAATTTGAAGTTTATAAAATTAATTAGGTATCTTGAATTTGAGGTAAACTTAATTCCATTTAGATAAATATTGACATTTTTTTGAGAAAGTACTTTTTTCGCCCCTTTTCAGCAATTTAATTTTCCTGAGTGTTTTTCATAATTTACTCAAGAACTAACAAACTACAAATAAAATGTTATGTGTACAAAGTTCAAAGCTTTTCACTCGGCTTTTCAATTCCCATAAATTTGATTTTCTTGAGGATTTTCTGTTATCCTTCTAGACCAAAATGAGCCAAGTTATGGCCAAAAAGAGCAGAAAATGTCTAAATAAAGATAGTATACAAATACCGAGATAAATACTCTATCTTTGGTTAATAATGTGTCATAAGCAGCTATATAAAAAAATATGACATACCTAGGTAATTGGTATAAAATATTTATTTTATTGTAAAATGTAGGAAACGAAAAAATTAAGTAGTGTCTTTTTTTTCATCCTTCTGTTCATTGAGGCGCACTGTAATAATCAAATATGTTTTTTATTGATTTTCTTTGTTAATTTATTATTTATTTTTCATATACGAATATATATATATACAGTGTAGAGCAGCCCAATGGAACAAATTCAGTATCTCAATTATTGTGCATATTTATAAAAAATCCCTAGACACGTCGGTTTTGGATTCTGAAGTGACATCTTGCAATGTAGTACAAGTTTAATTACTAAATTCAATCCTAAATTTTTTAATGGGAAGTAGGGGCTTGTGATACCTTCGGTGATACCTCATTGAAAGGGCTTTTCATTCTCTATTCAAAAATGCTATGGTTTAAATATTTACTCAAAAAATTAACGGTCTGCTTGACGAAATTCGCTACAATAAATGAAAAACAAAAACTTACAGCGTTTTGTTCTTGCAGGCTAGCAAAAACAATTTCAATGTTCTTTTTCAACTAAATGGAAGACACAAAAACATCAAAATTCTTCAAAGCTGGCATTGCCAGTCTTATTGAAAACACCGTAGCGATTTACAGCAATAAATACTTAGTTGTCAGTGTTTGACCCTCCTCGGACCCACAACTAATTTGTCTTAAAATATTAATGCCATGTGACATGTTGTTCAATGTGGTCCAAATAACACTGTAATGTGCCCACATTTTCGAAACATTTTTTGGGTTTTTTGAAAAATTGGGTATCATATATGATACGTTGGGTCTTTAACACGACAAGAATGAAATAATTTTAGGTCTCTTTATTTATGGAACTTAGAAAAACAGTTTCGCTGAACACTACAGCATGAAAATACGGGCAGTTCTACAAAGCATGGTCGATTACTGATCAAAAATTGGTCCAAGCTACAACCCAATATTCGCTTAGATGAGTCTTACCGCACCTTGTTATAATAAAAAACTTGAGCTAAATTACGACAAAAATAAAATATTGGCTGTTTTTACTCCTAAAACTCAAGACCGTCACGCGTAACTCCATATACAGATTGACACTTGTTTTGGCTGAAATTTTTGTTACCAGAGAAATGGTTAGTGTCCATCTCTGCTATAATTATTACAAAATATCCAAAATTTGTTGGCAAGATACAACTTTCATGTTTTAATGTCTAGGATTTAATATATAAACTATTCGCGTAACTTGGTTAATACTCACGACCGTCACAGCGCTCATTATTAGTTAATAAGTTGAATGCTAGGACTACCAGCGACTCAGAAACACATCGAAATTTAGTTTTCGTTGTGAAATCATGTGAGATACAATAACCAAGTGCTGTTTCCCAAAACATTTTGAATTTCCAGTAATTTATATGGTAAGTCACCGTCACGTTGTGTATTTTAGCATCTATCAACTTATTAATATCCAAATACTTACGTTTTTATTTTGAGGTATCCAGTACACTATCTTCTCCTAACCATACTTTAATACTAGCTTAGGGTGAATATAATTCTTAGTCATTTTTGTCTAGCGGCCCTCACGACCGTCACACTCATAACCGTCACATGGCACAAATTTGAGTGTGATAGTCTTGAGACTCTAGTGACGGTTATGAGAAATTTCATTGGCATTACTCTCCTTCACTCTTGTAACTTTTGAATGGTTGAATGGATTTTTTTCAAATTTGGTGTAGTGATATGGGATGAAATTTCCAATTATATGATGTAAAAAAATAACTTCTGACTTCCGGTTTCGAGGCAAATGACGTGAAAATCAAGTTTTTTAAATGGGACAACTTGTATATTTTTTCATATTTGGTTCCTACTAGCCAAAATACATATGATCTGACCCTCAAATATTATTTCTATTTTAAAAAATTTGGCACAACCTCAGCCAGCAATTACACGACCGTTTTACGAATCTCACAACCATCTCATGCCACTCACCACCGTCACGCGTAACTCACAGTATCTCATTCACAATGGTGTCATAAATATTATTTATCTCATTAGGACCATTGTCCTTTAAATTATGAACACAACTGGTTATCGTTAACAAAATTTAGACACAAAAAGGTAATTTGGGTCAATACAGTTAACTGAATTTCGAAAGTATTAGGCTCAAATAAGAAAGAAACAGATACTTCCAGTTATATCACTTTTGATTTTATTCATGGGTATTATTACGACCAAAATTTTCTCTAATATCTTGTAGGACATATTTTTCACTTCAAAGAATCAACTTTTTCATAATCCATTTAGCATATTTATATTAATACACAGCACAAATATAAATGTGACGGTCGTGTGTTTTGTTATACGTTTCACTAAGGAAAAACAGCTGTAACATTTTAGTCACGGGACAAAAGCTGGTGCCACAAGGCATACCTGAAAAGTAGACACTTTAACCATTTCAAAAATGTATGCCATCAATAAATTCCTGACATTTTATTTTTTAACATTGTCAATGTGAAATCGACCATGCTTTTGTAGAACTGCCCATACATTACAAACTTTACATTTTGAAAATGTCAAGTTTTTGCAGCCTCCATATTTGCATTTTGACCACGATTTTTGCTTGTCATTCATAAATTCAGGAAGATGTTCTCCTTCCTGGTTACGCTGACTTTTAACCGGAATGGGCATCACTCTTCGTTGTTTAGCACTTGGCTGGACAGTTTCTTCATCCTCGCTAGTATCTGATTTTTTTTTCCTTTTGGAAGTAATTTTATCAACGCTTCGTCGTCATTGTACCTACTCATCTTCAGTTTCCTTGGTGTCGTCATCACCTTCATTTTCACTTTCTAATACTATTTCCTCTTGATCTTGGCTGGCTGCGGTCCAAGCAATCTCATCCTCTTCTTCCTCCTCATCACAAAGAAGATTATCATCCACCTTCAAATCATCCAAGTCTATATTATCGACTAACAGCTGCAGTTCTTCCTGGGTGAGCGAATCTAGAAGTAGTTTGCAATATTTATATTTTTGTATTGAGAGAGACCCAAAGTATCAGTATTGATACCTTAAGTTCAAGGGTAAAAAAAAAGTATATTTCAGCTAATTCAAACAAATGCAACATATTACTATCAGAACTAATATTATTTCAGTTAATGTGATAACTAAAATCAATAAATATACAGTGTGTCCCAGGATAGATGTAACAAGAGGTGTAATGGACCAAAAATTTTGGAATTTTGGAATGGTATTTGGGCATTGAGTCCTGTTTGTTGTAAAACTAAAGTATACAAAAATGACTTGATTTGGTGTTCTAGAGGGGTGTTTTATAAACAAAGTTGTAAAAATCACCTTTAATAAAGTACCTTTATTTTTCAAAATATGAAAAAATTCCACTAAGAAAAGTTATTTAGAATGCAATTTTATACCTTTATACCAAATTTCAGGAATATAAAATTATTTTTTTTGGAACTAAAAGTAGGCTGTGCGAAAAGCAGAGGATGATTAACATTTGCTCCTACACAACTTTAAATATGAATTCAACTTTTAATTCGCAAAAAATGGGAAGTTTCAAAAAAATAATTTTATATTCCTGAAATTTGGTATAATTTGGTAAAATTGCATAAACGTATTTTTGTGAACAAATGATGCAAAGATTAGACAACAATGTTATCCAACTAGAAAATGTTTTGTTTTCGGATGAATCCACTTTTACTCTTCTATGTTAATCGTCAAAACTGTCGCTACTGGGCTAATTAAAATCCTTAGTGGATGAGAGAATTACATACGCATAATCCTAAAAATGTTAATGTTTCGGCGGGGATAATTGAGGCGCTCGCGCGCAAACCCCGATAAATCCACAAAAAGTCAATTTTGAGTTTGTAATAGTTTCATGTAAGTATGTTAGACTAAACTCTACAAGCCTATATAATCTTTGGTAACCAAAACGCGATAAATCCCATATAAATCTAATGTTAAAGTTGACCTGATAAATCCACAAAAAGTCAATTTTGAGTTTGTAATAGTTTCATGTATGTTAGACTAAACTCTACAAGCCTATAAGTAATCTTTGGTAACCAAAACGCGATAAATCCCATATAAATCTAATGTTAAAGTTGACCGTTTCGAACAAAACCAGATAAATCCAATACAGTTTTTTGTAATTTCCCACAACTTTGTGTGTGTGGATTTATCGGGGTTTGCACGCGAGCGCCTCAATTGGAAACCATGTCATTGGTTCCTTTTTCATTGATGGCAATGGAGCTAGTTATTTAGCTCTGCTCCAAAATAATATCGTACCAACTTTGGCAAACTTGTATCCTGCTCAAGCAAACCCACAAGTTCCAGCGGATGTAATATGGTTCTAGCAGGATGGAGCAGCACCACATTACCGAATCGATGTCTGGCAATATCCCGACTTAACATTTACAAATGGGTGGATAGGGAGGCGAGGGTCGCTAGAATGGCCAGCACGTTCTCCTGATCTTACACCCTTAGATTTATTCCTATGGGGATATGTGAAAAGTATGGTATACAAAACTAAGTCACGCGATATAGCTGACTTAGGAAGAAGAATAACGGATGTGGTTAGGTCGGTCACGCCTCAGATGATGGAAAACGTTAAAAGACATGTTTACGATTAGGATGCTGCCAAGACGTTCAAGGAACTCATTTGGAACATTTACCTTATTGAAGTTAGGTTTTTTTAGTTTGTTGTAACGCACATGAATTAATTTTTTTACCGTTAATTTTTGCAATAAATATTAAAACCATAGCATTTTTGAATAGAGAATGAAAAGACCTTTCAAATGAGGAGAAATTGGTCTTACCTAAATTAAAGATATTTTTCGTTAAAATCAACAATTTTCAGACATTTGCAAAAAACCGTTTTAACGATACTGAGTTATGGTAAAAATGCTCTATAACCTTTTAAGTGACAATACCCCATTATTTACTCGTGGCCTATTTTCAATAACATTTTAAGGGGAAATTGCTTCGGGAAAATTATTCAAGAAATACGTACCTATCAATAAACTATAGGAAACTAAATTCTCGTGGTGAATCGTTTTTCTGCTAAAATTCTACTGCCTATCGTCCTTGTAGCACTTTATTTTTAAGGAGAGCCTAAAAGACTGCCTTATCTCATGTTTTATCCAATAGAACTTTTGGTGTAAGATATATGGAGGTATTATGGAAAAACCTCGAACAAATGCCATTTATAACAATAATGATGAGAGTAAGGTTTCAGATGTACTGGGTGCTTCAAAAACAATGGTAGGTACATATTTCGATTATATATTCCAGAGATCAAAATGAATATTATCACAGGGTGATAAAGATAAAATTATTATTTTAACAAAACAATATCTGCATATTCCGCATTTGAAAATTTATAAGGCATTATTATGTACACTTTGAAACGTAGGTAATAAATATTAATACATAAAACCAACAAATAACTAACAATAACAAAACCAAGAATGTCAAACCAATAAATATGAGCTGTGAAACATTAAAATTGCCTACCCGACCTCGTACTTGACAAAGTTACTATCGTCTAAATGGGATTTAGGGATTGCAATTTACCGGAAATTTTAATAACCGGTAAATCGGTAAATAAAAATGTAAATAACCGGTTAACCGGTATTTACCGGTAATTTTTAGAATGGATGAAAATGGCAATTGTCTTTTTCCATGTACAAAATTATCTAAAAACAAAAAACATTTTTATATACGTATATTTGATATAATGAATAAACAAAAGGTTTTTTTATCAACAGTAAAATCACAAGAGCTTTTTTTATCGGATAAATTTCTCTTTGTAACGAAATAATTTTGCCAATCAGTGATTTTATAAGAAAAACTGACATGAAAAAATAGCGAGACCGGAGGTCGAGCGATTTTGTCAAATGTCAGTTTATCGAGCAAAATTACTGATTGGCAAAATTTTGAGTTAAAAGAAATTTATCCATAAAAGAAAAGCTCGAGTGTTTTTTGGCAAGATGAATTAACGACAGAATATGTGAACGAACAACAACAATATGTTGAAGACGGTTTTATTTATACAATTATTTGAAGGAACAGTTATTAAAAACAGAGTTGTTATAAATTGTTTGGTTTGGTGTACTGATTTCAATAGTTTCTTCTCTAGTTTCCACACATGTCGAATACTCGTAAATTATAGCTGACAGTACAGATTTTACAGTGACGTAGGGCTACTAGATGTACTCTGCTTTTGAGGAACAGGCATTTTTATCGGTGATAAAAAACGATGCACCTTTTTTATCTCTGTCAAAGTGACAAAAATGTGACTGTCAAATAGACTTTATTACACAAGAGTTAATTTATCAACAGTAAAATTACAAGAGCTTTTTTTATCGCACAAATTTATCCTTGTAACGATATAATTTTGCCAATTTTATAAGAAAAACTGACACGAAAAAATCACGAGACCGGAGGTTGAGGGATTTTGTCAAATGTAAGTTTTTCGAGCAAAATTACTGATTGGCAAAATTTTGAGTTAAAAAGAAATTTATCCATAAAAGAAAAGCTCGAGTGTTTTTTGGCAAGATAAATTAACGACAGAAAATGAATGTGAACGAACAACAACAATAATTTATTAAAAATTATTATAATTTTCTCAAAACGACTCATATCGTACAGTATAGTTTCCACAATACTTAAAAATTATAGCTGACAGTACAGATTTCAGAGTGACGTGCGACTACTAGGTGTACTCTGCTTTTGAGGAATAGGCATTTTTATCGGTGATAAAAAACGATGCACCTTTTTTATCGCTGTCAAAGTGACAAAAATGTGACTGTCAAATAGACTTTTTATATATGAGTTAATTTATCAAAAAGAACAAATATAAATGTAATAAATTTAAATAAATAATTATTCTGTAAATAACAAAAATATCCACTTAAATAACAAAAATTATAAACATAAACTCAAATAGGGCATTTACTGAATACCTGATCTAAAAATACAATATTTTTTAAAAATAGCCTGTTAAAAAGATTAGTTTTTCAAAGCTATATCTGTTAGTCGTCTGATATTTGTGCATAGAATACCACCAGCTGAAGATGCCCTTCCTCAATCGATATTGGTGGGTCGATAAGTTAATAAAAATTGGTAATAACATACTTCTAAATGTATTCCACGGATATTTACGGCAGTGAAATATTCAATTTTCTGTCGTAAGATATTGTCAATGTCTCTCTTGTATTTCTTAGGGCTTGGTGTTTGGAGTTTACTTTTTATAATATTATTTATTTATTGTTAAAAGTGCTCGGTGTTGGGACAGTCACTCTATATTTAGTGAATACTAGTCAGTGACATAAATAGAAACGTTGAATACGTGACATATCGCAAGTTCACCGAAATAACCGGTAAGAAATTAAAAGAATCGGTAATTATCGTCATGTGTTTCTTGTCCTAATAACCGGTTAACCGGTAATGCAATCCCTAATGGGATTATCCATCCAACAAGCATTTAATGGCCGGCGAAAAAAATGCGAAACACTTGTCAATTTATGTTATCCAACATTTTGTTAATTTAACACTAAAATAAATTTTCAAGTTCTAACTGTCTCGATTTTTTTTTTAATTGGATGTACTTATTTCAAACTCATTAAATACTTTGTTTAATTTTTCCACCGGTTTCAAATATCGAGATAGATCTACAAAATTTTGCTTGGTGTTGATTTTGAGGTACCTATTAGAAACGGTCAGTTTTTTATAAAGACGAACCCGGATTTATTTTGGTTTATATGGAATTTTGTCAAGTTAAATAAGTGAAATACATTTACCAAGTATGAACCCTCGTATGAACCTATTATGCAAGGTGGTTCAAAAGTAATGACCAAAGAAACATTTGGCCGAAGTCAACAAAACGCCCTGTATTTCAGAATAGAAGGACGGTGGATACATTAATGGTGGGTGATTTGGAATCACCAAAGTGTTTCTCTATCTACAGGTGTAGTATGTACATTTAACTTTGAAACACTCTGTACAGAGTGGATGGGATTTGGGGTTTTCTCTAAAACTATGGCAGGTAGACAAAAACCTATAGGTGTTCTGAGCTCGATTTTCGAGAAACAAATAATGGCGCAAATTGCGATCCTCTATCTTTCTCGACTACCGAGCCATAGAGCGTTTTTGGAAAATTGGCATTTTTGGATGACATCTGTATTTCTATTACCAAGTGTCGAATCGAAAAGCGAGTAACACATTCTTGAGGCACTTTTTTCAGTAGAATCCGTTGCTGATAAAAATTATGCATGCCTCAGTTTTCGAGATATAGACATAACTTGTGTTTTTTTTAATAGAACACCCTGTAAATTATTTCATTATTCGATCACAACTTAAATTAGCTATCCAACGATATATCATATGTCATTTATCAACCACGTTGTTTAATTCAGTCGGGTTTAGGCCATTGCTACAGTTTCGTTAACTCGCTAAAAACGGCACTAAACATCCATACTCTAGCCAGAAGCCCTCGAACCAGGAAATCCGTGGTGTCAATGCTAACACGTAAGCACTGAACCACTTAGTCTGTTAAGTTTCTTTCACTATTTGCCATCTGATTTTCCATGAACCATTGGTTGAGTGAAACAACGTGGTTAGTCCCCTGTTATCTCTATTGAGTTCGAGCCTCAGCTGCAGCAGATGGCAATATCACAGGGAATCGTTGTTGTTAAAAAACGACCAATGAAAAAGAGTTTGTTGAGGTCGTACGCCTAACAGACAACCGCGACAGATACCGTGTTGCTATAAGACATCTCTACAATAAAGAGAAGCTAATTCGATTCATTCATGGGACACAAAACGTGTATCCTGGCATTTCAACGAGAACATGGATATTCTGGTGCCTGTTGATGCCAACCGAAGCTTCATTGTTCCTGTTCAACTATTAAATGTATGAGAAAAATGCAAATAAATGACATTTTATAAAAATAAATGTTCTTCCAATTATGTATGTATAACATTTCGATGTAATCAACAGTTCACGAGATACTATTGAAAATAGATGAAAATTGCGTCTCGTGGTGAATTTTAATTGCCTTGGGACACGGGTTAGCGTCATCCGATCGAGTTAAAATTTTGTATACTTCATTTTTTAAATAATTGGAACCAGTTTCGGAGGTGAGGCCGAAAAAACTATCGATGAAAATTGCATATTTCAGTGACTTTTAATGGTCTTGAGACACGGGTTAGGGTTATCCGATCGAGTTAAAATTTTGTATACTTCATTTTTACAATAATTAGAAAAACTTTAATGGGTGTGACAAAAAAAAATCCAATGTCGCAAAATAAGGACCACCCTACTATGCACTTTTTAAACATGTTAAACTTGAGCAAATAATTATTTTGCCACTATTTTTTTATCTCGACTAGTAATTCAAGTCTGCTCCTTAACTCGCTCGTAAATCCGCCACTGTCGCTCCGCCTCTGTCGACGAGTTGCCACTATAAAGCATAAAGCTGAAAATCGACCTTTTTTAACCCCGAGATGAATCCAAGGTAAAACCGGTGTAAGATAGTTACTAAATAGCTATAATTAATAATTAATTGTGCCGTCGGTGTATAATATTCAAAGCAGTTACGCTAGATGCCTGCACGGGTTGCAGGGAGCCGCAGCCAGGGCAGTCACATACAGGTCGGATCGGAATTAAATCGCGTTATAAAAATGTCATCCCGGCTCGGCGTCTTACATGTAAAACCCGATAATGCCTTTTATATATTTATATAAAAGGATAAAAACTAGTTGGCTGGGTACTTAGAAATCGTAGTTATGTGAAATAGGTAATTAAGAATTACTTCACAATAAAACTAATTTTAAAATGTGTATAAATCATGGGTAAAACCAAAACTGCACACCTTGCAGTAGAATCCGTTGCTGATAAGAAGAAAATTATGCATGCCTCAGTTTTCAAGATAGATTGACATAGCTTGTGTTTTTTTTTAAATGCAACACCCCGTAAATTATTACATTATTCGATCGCAACTTAAATTAGCTATCCAACGATATAATATATCATATTTATCTCTAGAAAAAGTGGTTAATTTTCGAAAAATTTAATATATTTGTGAGGAGACCATGGAAAACTATTAACAACACTTTTTATAATATAAAATAGGGAAAACTAAACTGCAATAAATGTTCGAATTGTCTTCCATTGACATCTATGCATTTTTGACATTTTTCTCCTTACAGCATTTGTTGCATTTCCAATCATGACAGGAGTTATTGTCCGAAACGCAGCTAATGTTTTGTTTTCCAATTCTTCTATCTTATTAGAACGTTCTCTCTACATAATATTTTTTAAATAACCCCAAAGCCAAAAGTCGGCAGGGGTTATATCGGGAGATCTAGCTGGCCACAAAATAGGACCATTATTTCCTAAAAACTAAACAATATCTACACTGCTTTGTTGTTTATTAATGTTTATTAATAATCCTCCCCAAATTAAGCATTTAAATAATGTGTTCCATTTGAAGTATGACCTGGGGCGCCATCGTGTTGGTAAATAAATAATAATAATAATAATTTTATTTCATCCAAATGATCATGTACATGATATAGGATATGTCAAGAAATTATCTAAAATATCAGATATAATATAAAAATACAACAATATTAACAGTCACATATGAAACACAATAAGACAAATATAACTAGAACCAACAACATAAAATTACGATTTAAAGTATACAAGATAAAAATGCCAAATAGTGTATATAACAAAATAAACATTAAAATAAAATAAAATAATATATTATTGGTAATCAAGAGATGCAGATAAAAACTCCTTGGTGCTATAAAAACATCCATTAACCAACATGACTTTTATATATTTTTTAAACATATCTAAACTTGCAACATTTTTCAAATTAGTAGGCAATTTATTGTATAATTTGATGCAGTTATAATTTGCTGAATGTTTGTATGTTGTAGTATTATGACGAGGAATATTCAATAGCTCACCGTGCCTCGTGTTGTGTTCATGAAAACAGGAATTATGTTACGCATTTGTATATATATATTGAAGGGGCAGTGAGAATTTTATTATTTATAAAAACCTGCCTACAACTTTCAATGCTCCTCATATTAAAAATTAGCCTTAAAAGTTTCTTTTGGGCTACAAAAATTCTGTTAAAACCTCTAGCACATCCCCAGTTTATTATATTCAGAGAAATATGTGAGTATGCCATGGCATAATATATGCTTAGAAGTCCTGAAACAGTTATGATATCTTTCATTTGTAAGATCGCATAATACGACTTGTTTAGTTTTTTACAAACACCGTCCACATGAGCGTCCCAGGTAAGTCTACTATCAATGCAAGTACCTAGGAACATTACTGAATCTGAAAATTCCATATCACCGGTCTGTATTTTGCTAGCAGGAATGTCCCTTCTTATAAAAAAATTTATACATTTGGTTTTGGTTTTATTCAAAACAAGTCTGTTCCTCTCGCACCATATACTTAAATCACATATAGCACTTTGGATCAGATTTTCTAGCTCTTGTGGTGTTTCTGCTGATACAGTTATAGTTGTATCATCTGCGAACATTGTAACTAAGCCCCCAGGGATATGGATAGGAAGGTCGTTAATAAATAACAAAAACAGTAATGGGCCTAGTACAGATCCCTGTGGAACACCGAGTTTTACATCATGCGCAGCTGACTTGGTACCATTATTGTTAATTACCATATTTCGCCCCTCAAGATACGATTGGATCCAACTAATTAAATTGCCTGGTAAGTTGTAACTACTGAGTTTCGTTATTAAAAAATTTGGGCATACGGAATCAAATGCCTTAGACAGATCAAAAAGTAATGAGGCAACATATCTACCCCCATCAAGCTCTATGTAAACGAAATTCAGTAATTCACAAGTAACTGACTCAACAGATCTGTTCTTTCTAAAACCATGCTGAAAGTTGGTCAATAATGAGTTGTTCTCCAAATAGAGGCACTGACAGACAACTTTTTCAAACAGTTTTGATAGAGCATTAAGAATTGAAATTTGTCTATAGTTATCAACATTGTTTAAGTCACCCTTCTTATATACTGGTAGGACTAAGGCGGTTTTAAATACATCCGGAAAACATCCTTGGTGTAGTGATTGATTTAATAAGTACAGCAGAGGTTGCATAATTAAATCTAAAATATAAGAGATAGTGACCAATGATAGTTCATCAGTTCCTGATGATTTTTTATTTTTTATTTGAACTAGAGCATCAATAACATCAGATTCGGTGATGGTACCTATATACAGGTTCGAGTTATTCTTGTTTGGCATCATTGTACAAGGTAGAGCCAAATTCTGTCCAAAGTGGTTAATAGCATTCTGCTCAGCTGCATTAGAGAAGTGGCTGGCGAAGAGATCGGCAACTTGGATTATCTATACAATCACCATTGTAATTAAGAACTATAGGTTTCATGTCACAATTTTTCCTTCCCTATTATGTTCCAAGTCTCCTTAGTCTTATTGGATGAGTTATTTATTTTTTTATTATAATAGTTTGACTTGGCTAGTTTAATATTAAGTTTATGTTCCTGTTTTTTAATTTTATATAAGTTAGATATATCAGGAAGCCCTGTATTTGTCATGAGCCAGAATAGTCCTTTCAATTCCTCACCTTCTTTGACAATATCGTTTGTTACCCACTTATTGTAATTGGGCTGCCTTCTGTATATTTTTTTAAAGGACAAGAAACATTAAAAGCCCAGCTCAAACAATCCACAAATGATTTGAAACCCATATTTATATCGAAATCAAACAAATAGGTCCAATTTATGTTACTTAGTCTAGTTCGAAACTCATTTAAATTATTTGCAAAAAGTTGTCTAGCAAAAACAAGAACTTCATTCTTAGATGATTGCTTGGTGATTATAAAATTTAGCTTCAGGATATGCGCGAAATGGTCAGCTATGTTCGGATTTACTAAATTGCAATCATATACCGAATTATCTAGGTTGGTGACCATGTAGTCTATACAAGAGGAACTAGTATGGCCATTCTTATTCGTAAAAATTCTGGTACTGCCAGTAGAGCACATGTTTAACTCGAACGAATTAAATATGTCCATTAATAGCCTGGTGTTCATACTATTAAGCTGGTTATAGTCAATATTAAAGTCTCCACAAAGGACAATGTATTTGGACCTACCTGAGGCGATGCTAAGAGCCTGGGACAAAGTGTAAGTAAATATATTAATATCACCATTGGGAGGCCTATATAGAGTAATAATCGATATCCTAGAATTGCCCAGTTTATAACATATGGCACATATTTCGATATGACACTCAACAGATAATTGTTTTATTGAATTAATTTCAGTGGCCACCATGGTAAAATGAACTAAAATAAGAGATCCCCATGAATGTGATTACTTCTTGTATATGCAGAAATCAAGTTGTAGTCAGAAAAATGTAAACAATCTAAATTATTATTACAAATCCAATGTTCCGAGACACATAGAATATTAATCTTTTGTTGTTTTACAAACAACTCAACAGTATTAAAGTTATTTAAAAGTCCCTGGACATTAACATGACATACATTGAGCATATCATTTACAACTACATCACAGTCAAGAGATACATTTAAATAGTTTAACTTACATGCTACTTCAGTCTTATCATTTTCTAAGGACACTTGTGAAGTGGGGTCACCGGTTGTCCAGGGCATAAAAAATTTGATTTATTTAGTTCAACACTTAGAGAAAAATTATTCACAGTTTCTGAATTGGAATCGTTGGGTTCGACAATTATAGACGAGTCATTTATTGAAACTAGAGGTTCACTCACATTGGATGTAGAAGTTTTTTCATACAGAGTACTGAGGTTTTTATCAGAAATATCAATAAATGTTAAAGTCTTGTTCAGGCATTTACTTTTTAACAACACACTTGTAACACTAGATGCCGCCACTTTATGATTAAAGTATTTATAATTTTTATTATTTACTTCTACAAATTGAATCAACCCTTTTGTGCATTTATTAAATTTAGTCAAAAAATCATTAAGTTTTGTATTATATTTATAAATGTGCCTATTTTTTGAGAAACTATTGCCGACGTATGGAACAGATGTAAATAAAATATTTGTATTTGTACACAGCTTCAGCTTATTGCAGATTAGACGAAATGAAGGGGTTTTATTTAGTTGTTCCTTCAAATCTTTGAAATTGTCTTACAGGCATATTGTCTACCAAGGGCTCTATTCCTCTATCTCTTGTCGTAAAATGTTAACAAAGTTTTCGGTATTCAAATTACCGTGAAAAAAATGAGGACCTATTATTTGGTATCCAATAAAACCGCACCATACACCAAATCCAAATCGTCCTTGACGATTAACTGTAGTGGTTACGTGCGGATTTTCATGAACCCAATGTTGGTTATTTTGCCGATTAAAAATTCCGGCACTGCTTATATGGGCCTCGTCTGTCCATATAAATGTTCCTTCAAATCCTGGCACTTACTTGCACTGACGCAAAAATCACTGGCAAAAATCGAGATGCCTTTGAAAGTCGTTTGGGTATAGAAGGTGACAATCCTAATTTTGTAGGGTTTGAATTTATTTCTTTTTTTAATCAACACAACGCAGTTGTTTTTGAGATTCCTAAATTTTCTTATATTTCGCGAGACGGTATGTTAGGATTCTCTCTTACAGTTACTAAAACGATATTATCTACAGCTTCTCTACCTGCTTTATTATATATTTTTGCTTGAGGTTTTACAAATGATCCAAACTTAAATTTTGTTGTAGCCTGTTGAATATTTTTATGTCTGGCTGCCTCTTTTCTGGATATCTAAAAATATTGTTTAGGCGCAAAGTTTTGAGGTCTAACACTTACCTATTAAAATAAAGCTCGGGAGCTAAATTTGAATCTTCTCCGCATTCTATAGAACACTTAATCATATCCTATTTTTCAGCATTACTAAATTGAACCAATTTTAACAATGCTCACTCACAACTAACTCACAAACTAGTTTTTGACATTTACGATTATTTCGATTTTCATTTTTTTTGCCATGGCCTTCTCAATAAATATTATAAATGCGATAAATATGCATAGATGTCAATGGAAGACAATTCAAACATTTATTGTAGTTTAGTTTTTCCTATTTTTGGCAAAATTATTTTATATTATAAGAAGTGTTGTTGTTAATAGTTTTCCATGGCCTCCTCATAAATATATAAAGTTTTTCGAAAATTAACCACTTTTTCTAGAGATTTTCTTGAACTTTAACGTAGTTGCCTTTGCAAAAATTATGTCTAATAATGAAATGTGAATAATAGCCTTTTGGTTCTCTCTCTTTTATTTCTTAATAGGTATAAGTACTAGTGCAAAGTATAAGGATCAATAAAAATTATTTTGAAAGGAATTTTTTATTTTTAAATAAATTTAGTAAAATAGAAAAACAAATAGCATAAGATTTGAAATTGATATCAATGAATTAAAAAAAAAAATCTATAATTTATTGAACAGTATGAGCCACCACCACCTTCCCATTTGAAAAAAAAAAGTTTTCCTTAAAAAAGTGATTTGTTCAATTTTTGGACGCTTCATAAATAGTTATTAATGAGATTAAACGAAAAATTATATTTTTCCCTTGGACTTTACCTGCCGTAGAACAAATTTTGATATTCCAAAGCACTCTAGACGAATGTCTTAAAATGCTTAAAAAAACTGAACATCGACTCAAAAATTCGCGAAAATTTCATGGTATACTCAGAATGTTGTCTTGAATCCGAATATGTAAAAATATACAGGGTGTTCCATTTAAAAATCGAAAGTTGCGGTCATTTCCGGGCAAACCGGATACCGTTTTTTATGTCCATTTTTACAGGTAGTTTATGCACCCCACAAATTTCAAATGGATAACTTAAAAATAAATGAAATATAGGGAGGAGCCACTAGCTTGTGGCACCCGGTATATGGTGCATAGAGCCCAATTTTTAAAACCAAACCTTATTGGCTTCCCTTTTATGTACTGTTTGGCATAATGGTATCATACTCTCATCTGCCGGCAAATGTTCATCTAAACCTCCGTGTTCACAAAAATTGAAATTGAGACTGTCAAGAAGAGGACGCAGTTTGAACAGTTTGTCAGTATTGTCATTGATCAAATTATTATTGAAATTAGTATATCTGAGAAGTGACTCAAATCGGTTCAGCGTCATAGCATTCAACAGAATTTTCGGGGTGTCGTCGTTACTGTTCCAAAATATTAGTTTATTTGAGTATTTTGCAAACCCAGAAAGCAGTAGTGGTCCTAACATGATGTGCAACTCATCAAAGGAAAAATTTAAATTTGGGTCTTTGGCTTTTGCATATCTGTTGGCTTCGTTGATAATATAATACAATAGTTTTTCATCAAATCCACAGAAAAAATGTTGCCCTCACTTTCCATTGAGGCCGCCATCCCATGCTTACCCCCCAGGCTCTTTCGACGTTTGACGGAAAAAACTAACAAAGTTTTGAAACTTGGCAGAAATGTTAAACTGTTAAATATACAGAAAGTCCCTAACTCTATCTCTTGCGTTCGCGCTAATCTTGGAAAAATGGCGCTCCGTTTTAATTTTTTGCTTATATCTCTCTAACCATTAGCGACATCGAAATTATCTCGGAAATTATGTTTATATAAAAAACAAGCTAAAAACGTACTCTTCGCCAATTTACTGAGCTTTTTATATAATTGTTACACATTCTATAGGATACTCTTCGCAGTTTTCTTGTAAATAATGTTAGTTTTTGGACATCCTAAATTTTGTGATACCATCTTTGTTGTAAAAAAAATTATGTGAAAAAAAATCCAACTTGTGAGATTCGAACACACGATCTTTGGATTGCAACGCTGAAGCTGAAGCTGAACAAAAATTTATTATAATTAGAAGTACAATTATGCGCCTCCTCGAAGCCTGGCCCGGAGCTAGGCAGACAACCACGGCGCACAGCGCCGTGGTGAATGTGGATCTGGATGGGGCAGGTTCGATTCGGCTTGACGAGTGTTTTGAGTCAATGCTCCTATTTAAAAATTAAAAACTTAACATTAACAATAAACAATTTAAATATAATATACAAACATATTTAAAAATAATTAAAATATAACTTCTTAAAATTAATTGTTGCACACACGCACTAAAAAATTTGGATTGTTGGCACGGGAAAACAAAACTCAATGAAAAAACCCGCTCGAAACAATTCCTGCCGCCAGGAAAATGTGATGAAATGAAGTTTTCTTATAAAATGTTCAGATTTGAAGGAATTTTTCGGCCTAAAGAGGATTTTAAAAACAAAAGAGGACAAAAAGGACAAACAAGAACAAAATTAAACAAATAGGGAGAGGATAGAGAAGGTTAGTTTAATTTAGTGGAGGTAAAGATCAAAGGTGGGGAAATTATAGGTTATGGTATAGGAAAGTATGGCTAGGGAAGAGGTTGCCAGAAAATAGGCAAGCCTGGTATGGTAGGGTGTGTCGAATATCGAAAAGGATTGCATTGTGCTCTTTGATTCGTGTTATGTTGCGGGTTAGAGGACTATCGCCCAGTTTGAATTGATAGAATTTTTGAGATGTCGTGGCAACGATCATATAAATCTCTGAGGGAGGTGTATCTGCCGGATTCAGAAATGAGGCGCATGAATTTATGTTCTAAAACTTTTAATTTTCGCATTGTCGTGGTCGGTATGCTGCACCACACCGACGCCGCGTATGTGATGGCCGGTCTAATCACCATCGTATACAACAATTTCTTATCTGTCCTGTTAAGTCCGCTACCCCTGGCCAGGAGCGAGTACAGACTCCTGAACATGGAGTAGACCTTGCGTACTGTTTCGTTAATATGTATGTTAAACGTCAGTCGTTTGTCCAAGTTAACCCCCAAATACTTCACGCACTGTTTAATTGGAATTTGTTGCCCCCGGATCAAAATTGGCGTTAGGATGCGGTTCTCTGTGAACCGGCGCGTGAAGAGAATCGACTCAGACTTCTCGAACTTTATCCGAATCTTCCACTTGTCGTAATACGCCGTGGCACAGGCCATGCGCTTTCAGCTTAGCCGGTTGTGCGAATGCGCATACATGGCTGTGTCGTCGGCGTACTTAGCATGGCACTTAGACCATAAACGCTAATAATCGAAATGGAAAACTATTAATTAGGCTTTCAAATGATTTTTTTCCTATTTTTATAGCTTAAAAAATAAAGAAAAACAGTGTACTTTTTCGCATTTTTTTTTAATGAAAACGTCGCAATTTTGTTAATGTAAGTAGTTAGTAATTAAAAAAATATATTCCCATATACTGTTTTTCGTTAATATAAAGTGTGACCTAGACGCTCAAATTTTTTCATCGACTTACTGCGCTTGCTTTAGAAAAAAATGCATTTTAAACCGTAAAGGGATTTTAGAAAAAACGTAACATTCTTGTTTCTCTGCAAATATCTCAATAAATATTAGTTTAAGAGAAAATATGGTGGACGTTAAAAATGAAGCTTATAAACTGGGAATAAATTTATTTTTATATATTTGTGTAGGGTTGATTGTTTCGGAGATATTCAATTTTATCTGGCATCCGACCGTTTTTAGGATGAAGTATTTAGTTTAAAATGTTGAATATCTTAGAAACTGTGACATTTTCATCAAAAGTTTTAAGAAACAAAATTAAAGGTAATTAATCAATCTTTAAAATGAATTTTTGTTTGTTTCTACATCACAAAAAATAAAGAAGTTATGGCCGATTCAATGTGCGTTTTCACATTTTTATTAACAAAATGTCGGTATTTTTTATTGTAATTGCTCAGTAATTAATTTTGCATATATAATATCATAAGTGATATAATTTTGTCCGCAAAATTTAGTGATTATTAAGAGTTTGTTGCTTGGCAATTTCGCGATTGACATGACAGATAAAAACAAGCTAAAAACGTACTCTTCGCCTGTTCACTGAACTTTTTATATAATTGTTACACATTCTATAGGATACTCTTCGCAGTTTTTTGTAAATAATGTTAGTTTTATACATTTTTAATTTTATAATACGAACTTAGTTGGTAAAAGACTCAGTGTAAAATAAAGTATAAATAAAAAAAACATACCCAAACCCCATTTGGGTATCGAACCCGGGACCCTTGGATTCCGAGTCAATTTCAATTAAAAGCGTAAGAACTACACCACCACCTTATACGTAAAAAAATGTAAATTTTTACACTATAAGACACGAGCTAAAATCCTATTTTCACGGTTGTATGTTACATATTATGAAATGTATATTTGTAAAATATATAAATATTTAGATATTAAAATGCCACCAAATTTCTATTCAATTACAAAAACATAAAAATCAAATTTTTTTTTTCAAATTTAAATCATTAATAACATTTTTATTTACCGATCGATTTTGTTAAAAAACAATAGGATTCTTCCTCTAGCTAACACTAACTTACTGTCTAAATTTCAATACAATTGAGTTATCGTGCTTACAAGAAACGTGACAGACGGACATTTTGAAAGTTCAGAATTCGTTCACTAACACAATGATATGAAAATTTTTTGTCTGCGAGCGATATTTACGGTTTTAGAAATGTGCCGATCAAATACAATATACTCTTCGTTATCGTATTTGCGAAGAGTATAATAACGAGCCGTCAGGCGAGTTATTTTTGTCAATGTCAAAAGCGAAATTGCCAAAGCAACAAACTCGAGTAGAATAATCATTAAATTTTGCCAGACAAAATTATATCACGAATGGTATTCGTCATGACTATTTCATGAATAAAAATTTAGGCAAAAAAAAAACAAATTTTTTAGACATAGAAAGTAAATTTAAAAAAAGAAATACATAAATCACCGAATATTGAACATTTGGGGCCGTTATAGGGCATCTGCATCATGTAACCAACATAACCTTAGATTTTAAATTTTTCAAGTTTATTCTCATTTTTAATGTTTATATATGCATTTTTAGCTTGGAGCCGTACTGGCTCCATGCAAATATTTAAAAATTCACGTAAATAATTTTTCAATATTGTTGATTAATAAAAATAGACTGCTAATTACACGTTAGATTTCCAACCTACAAAAAGAGTCCTATTTTATTAGGACAAAGTATTTAACACTTCATAAACATTACACTCAACTAGATTTTAGTTGAAAATACGGGAACCAGGCAGAAATTTTAATAATAGCTGCGTAATACTCTTACATCTTAAGAAACACATGTTTTTGAGGTTAACTGACGTGAACTGACATTCGCAAAAATTATTGTAATGACGCCCCACTTGTTGAATCGGTTACTATGTTTTCAAAAAACAAAGGAAAATTTGCCGCTGAAAAACAGGTTGGTTGCTTCTCATTCTGGATTTTTATTGGTTGAGCAACCCTGGCAAAATTTTAAATCTTAAATTTTGTCGATGCAAAACTATTTTTTGATTAAAATGATCGATTTTGATTGGACGAAATTTATAGGAATGAAATAGTCCTTCAAAAATGCTGTTTTTCGTTAATATATAGCATCAGATAGATGCTCAATTTAGGTATTTTTTCCCTTTAAAACACTCGATTTAGAAAAAAATTCCATCCCCCCCATCGAAAAATTGCCGTATGTCGGTTATAATCATTGCTGTAAAATTAATTTGAAAACACTAAATTAAAGATCATTTTGCCAGAAACAACTTTTATTTGAACTATTTTTTTGTAAATGCCATATTTCCCGAGAAAATGGAGAAAAATCGATTTTCTTTATTAAAAATACCCCTTTTTGCCCCCTATAGGTTCCCGCGGATCCATAAAACTCCTAAACTTTTTTGTTTTGTGAACTTTGGCCTATTTTAAAATAACCAAAGCTTAAAGTCTGCACAAATTTTTTTCGAGTTAATCATTTTTTTAAATCTTTCCCTGTACTAATTTGACTGGAAGTAATACACATTTATCCTCGTTTAACAAAATAACAGGGTTAGTAAATTTTTAAGTTATATATTTATGTCGTTAATGTTTAGAATACCTATTTCGAAAAAATGAACTGATAGGGTGATTTTCAAAATTAACTGCCCTACTTTTATGTAGATTCTGAGAGTAATAATTTCTTTATCGTTATTTGAGTGCTTAACAGAGAACATCAAGCAAATGAGATAATGATCAGAAATAACATTTAAATTTTCACAAACTTCACAGGTTATTATTTTTACATATTCTTTACATAAAATCAATCTAGCAATATGTTCATAATTGAATGTCTTGAGAAATTGCCCCCGTCGCGGTCGGTAAAATAAATGGCTAGGTAACACATACTGCATAACTTATAAATGGGTACCTCGATGGGTACTTATAATTTGCTTTTTATTTTCTTTTTGTTCATTTATATGAGGATCAATAGTTTTTTAAGATACAGCTTTACCTAAGAAAATAGTGCACATAATAATTAGTGCAAAATTCACTTATTTCACATGTTGGCAACAAACGATCGTTCAGGAAAAAAGATAAACACATTTTGAAGACAATTTCACCATCTATAAAAAATTAGAAAAGACATGTTAAAGTGCTCAGTTAAAGGTGATATTTTTGCCGAAACTATAAAATAATACTTAAAATTAATAAAATACCTTAATTTCAAACAAATAAAAATAAAAAATCCAGGTTATCATAGGTATATACCGAGGTATATACTTCGAAATGGTTACACGTTTTTTTTTTATAATTATATATACAGTATTCGCTTTCCCCTTTTATTACCTATAGCTAAAATTTGACTCTACTGGGTTATTTAAAGTTATTTAACATCAATATCGACAATAGTGTGCCAGAAGAATACAGCAACTTAAAATAATTTTGTTAAAGAATCATAGTAGATTAATTAAAGTTGCTTAAAATTTGTCAGGGATGGAAAAAGTTCCATTTATTTGTGTTTTGTACTCTCTCTGCAAACAAAAATTAAATGTGCAGATAATACATGTATAATATCAAATCATATCCTACTGGGCTACTGGGAAGAAGGAGATAATTCCATAACCTCGACTCAAAAGGTAGTGATCCTTTACCAACTAAAGAGAGAAAATTTAAGCATTTTTCTGTCTAAGTGAGCTATTGAAAGCAGTATAAAAAACAGTATGAAATTTGTACAAATTTTAATATCTTAATATCAACAAAACTTTGAGAACGTTGATAAAAATAGGACGGTTTTGGATCACTAACTTCTGAGGGGAGGTTATGGAATCATCGTCTCCCAGTAGTAAATGATTTTGATATTATACATGCATATTCTGCACATTTATATTTTTTTGTACAGAGATAGTGTACAAAACAAATAAATCGAATTTTTTACCATTACTAACGAACTGTAAGCATCTTTAATGAACTTACTATGATTCTTTTACAGAATTATTGTAAATTACTGTATTCTCATGGCACACTATTGTCGATATTGATTGATGCTAATTTAACCATTTTTCTAAAAACTTTAAATAACCCAATAACCGTACATTTTAACTATCGGGAATGCATATATAGACTGAAAGGTAATAAAAGTGGGAAGCGAATAGGCTTATAAAGTATAGTATGTTCCATATGAAATAAGCGATTTAATGGAGGTTGAAGTTGTCGAAGTTGGACCTCAAATAAGGAAGTTGGTGTCAATTTCCGGTATAAAACCGTAAGTGTCACATATAGTGCAGTTGAATTGATTTTTTTCGGGGACAACATTCTACCTGAAATTTTATTGTTGACTCTTATGTATTATGACCTCCTGTTTACGAAAAAAATATTTGTGCCCAAAAATTCCTTGTGCGTCAAAAGTTATATGCACTTTTTGACGCGCTTTCACGCATTTTCAACTTATCTGCTTAATATATCTTGTACTAGTAATCGGATGGGAATTTTAAAAATACTGGCTTATTTGGAATAAAATTCTTAAAAAATATATATCTGCCCGATATGTATTTGTCAATCCGCCATCTTGGAAAAAAATAGAAAACACCAAAAATGGCCGAAAGAATCAAAATTGAACATCTTTTTTATAAGGAGTAGTTTCACTAAAGTTTGCAAAAATAAAATTCATTTATGATTAAATATAATGCACTTTTTGTTCTTTTCGATTGTACCTTATTTTATGTACTTTTAGGGGATATAGTTCATTTTTTTTATTTTCAAAAAAAAAGTGCATTTTTACAATTTTCAAAAATGTATTTGCTTTGACCCTCCTTTTTTTTCACCCAATTTTCATCGAAACAGAATGAAATATATCATAGAAAGTCTCGTATAACTTCAAAAATTTAATGCAAAATGAAACTTCATTAATTTGAAAAGGAAATTTATTAAGCATACGCATGGTAATAATAATAATAATATATTATCAATAATCAGAACCAAGCAGTCAAGACTAGTGTAGTATTATTTTTGATGGGTATGCCGATGAACAGAATAGCACTAAGAATAACGAGCGCATTCGTCGTTAAGAAAAAAATGTTTGCGTAGATATTCCAATCACAAGTGACATGAAATCCTCGGTTAGTCATACAAAATTTCTAGTTAATAGTAAAAATGAGGATAGCTTTATAAAATTATTGCACAGAGTTAATAGATAATGACTTTAACGTTAAAATATGCAGAGAGGACGCCGATACTACAAATTGCTATTGATTTGAAAACCCAAGACAATCAAGTTATAATAGTTGGTGAAGACATTGACCTTTTGGTTATAATGACTCAACTAGTATGGAATCATCATAAAAAATCTATTTTCACAAACCTAAGATTAATAAAATAATTGGCAAACATTATGATGAAAATAGAATTGTCTGCAATTCCACCTACTGAAGAGGTAATAGAAAAACACTGTTTAAGATGTACCTGAACTTTCGAACGTTCAGTTGAACGAATTTCATATGAAAGTTTCCAATTAATCGACTTAGGCGTACAATTTTTCTGATAATATTTTCTGGCAACGATAGTATCGTTGCCAGCAAATGTTACCAGAATCTTGGTACGTCCAAGTCGATACGTAGTTTCTATTGATTATTTCTTTTCATATGAAATTCGTTCAAGTGAACGTTCGAAACTTCAGGTAAGGTGGAGTGGGGTAAGTGGGACTAAAAATTTAAAAGGTTGACTTTGAAGTCACGTAACTTTATGGAAAATTGAGATACATTGGTGTGCTTTGAACAAGAAATAGTATGTTATACTCACAAAATACCCATATATTATTTTTATTAATTCAACGGTGTTCTAAAAAAAAAAATCAGTTCTGTAAGTTCACCTGTAGTACCCACTTGCCCCGGTGCCTGGGGCAAGTGGGTTTTTCATCTCTACTTTTCATATGAATAGTTATATTCTCAATTGGGGCAAGTGGATTAATCTGTACGATTTTAGCTACAAAACGTTTTTCTCAAATCTAAAATATTCCCAAAATTATGGGAGTTTCGAACTTAAGTTAAGTTAAAGTATTTTTCTGGAGTAAAATAATAAAATGCTATTAAACTATTTTATTGCAAAAATAGAACGAAATGATTTAAATTAAAGTTTTATACTAAGAAAAAGTTCATTGGGCACGTTTAGGGAATGCAACCGCTGAGAATAATCACTCAACCTGATAGTCCACAGTGTACATCGCCCCTTTTTTTAATGATTAGTAACAGGCTGAATTTTCGTGAGTAGCTTCGTTTTGACGAGACGCCCAACTTTTCTCTCTGCGAAAATTCTCGTGGTAGCTAATAGCAAAAATTATTTTTTCTATTTCACACGAATTAGACAATTCGACAACCTGTCAAATTATGTTGTTGTGGACAAACACGAGGCTTATTATAATTAACTCGCGCAAACATAACCAAGGCAATCGAAAAACAAACTCTTTAACGAATGAAAAATATATTGCCAAAATAATTTGACAGATTGTCGAATTGTCCAATTCGTGTGAAATAGAAAAAATAATTTTTGCTATTAGCTACCACTACCGAGAATTTTCGCAGAGAGAAAAAACGAAGCTACTCACGAAAATTCAGCTTGTTACTAATTACTGAAAAAAAAAGGGCGATGTACTGTGGACTATGATTACTTTTTGATTCAAGTCAATTGTTGTGAGTTTGCTAAACGATGTAAAGCAAGTTAATAATAAATGTCACTGCAAGTGAGTTAAGTCTCACCGATGACTAAACTTAGCGTGAATTTTTGTTGTGGCATAAAACACTCAACAGTTGACGATTAGCACATTTTCAGCATTGTCGTTTAGGGAACCGTTGTGTTCCCTAAACGTATCCAAAAAATTGGAAAAGGGGCAAGTGGGGACTGATCCCCACTTTCCCTTAAGGACTAGTCCCCACTTGCCCCGCCAACAAAAATAGCGGGGCAAGTGGGAACTATGGGGAAACAGGGTAATAAAATTTTTTAAAAATTGCAAGAAGTAACATTAGTGACATACAACATCAGCAGTCTTGAAAGTTTGACATATTATAGTCTGCTTTCATAGATAAAAAATTTTGAATGTTTTGAAGACAACTTGAAAATCTCGATCAAATATAGACAATTTCCAAATGAACAAATTGATGCCTTAAAAATGTTCCAAAATCTATACCCAATACGTTGCAGCTGCATGGAGATCTAAAGAACAATCTACTGTGAGTTAAATTTACAAATAGGATTTTTCTCACAAATTATAATAAAAATACCCACTTGCCACAGATCCCCACTTGCCCCACTTCACCTTACATTGTTTAAGAGTATATTTCCAAGTCCAAAAACGGTTAGGTTTTGAGAAAGATCCGTTACAATTTGAGTGGCTTAATGCCTGATGTTATGAGTGAAAGTAATGCTTTTCCTGAAAATTTACTGGGATATTTCTTGTAAATCTAAGAAAGGCTGCAAAATAATCAGTGTAGCTGTAGAAAACTGAATATATAACGTTCTCTATTCTATGTGTCTATTGTAAAGGAAATAATTGTGCCAATGCTTCTTCTACCTTTGATGAATGGGCTATCGGTGAGGAATGCTGTGAAATTATGGCATATGACGGTAATGAAACTAATATAGTATGTTTCATTTTGTTTCGATGAAAATTGGATGAAAAGAAGGAGGGTCAAAGAAAATACATTTTTGGAAATTTAAAAAATGCACTTTTTTGAAAATAAAAAAACGCACTTTTTTGAAAATAAGAAAAATGTAAAGTACGTAAAATAACGTACAATCGAAAAGAACAAAAAGTGACGTACAATGCCTCCTTGATAATTGACGAAGAATTAAAAATTTTATTTCGTCCGCCATCTTTGACCGTTCTATTTGACATACGGTGTCCGGTGCATTATATTTGATCATAAATGAGTTTTATTTTTGCCAGCTTTGGTGAAATTACTCCTTCTTATAGAAAAGATACTCAATTTTGATTCTTTCTGCCATTTTTGGTGTTGTTACAAAAATTACATCTCTGCACATTGTACGTATTTTAGATCCATCAAATATTCCTTCCTTTAACTTTGCGTATGAAACATTTGGATATTTCTGTTCTATGTATTTGAATGTTTCTCCTTCCTTATTTAAAGCTTCCACAAACTGTTTCTTAAAACCAAGTTTGATGTGAAGTGGTGGGGGTTGTACTTTTTCTGGATCAACTAATGGACTTGAAAGTACGTTATGTGAGCCAGGATCAAGAGAAGATCTAATCGACCATACCTTTTTCTTATAATGATTTTCGCGGTCTACTCTATCTCACAGATATTTAAAACAAGAAAACCTGAGGATTGCTGAGGCAGCAATATTGGTAAGATATTTAACCGTTGACACCCAAACTCTCTCAACGCTTTTAAAAACTTTAAAAGGTATCTTGAATTACTACTTTAAGTGTTAAGATGTGGATTTCTTTCATTTGTTTAACAATATCGTAGATTTAAAGCTATTATTTTGAGATTAGAAAATTCTGGTGATTTGTTGGGGGAAATCTGACATCAAGTTCGTATTCAGCGTCTCAAATTACATGGGTATACAATATTTTAGACGTTTTCGTAGGTATTTATTTTCTTTTTTTTTACAATATTGTAAATTGTAAGCTATTTTTTGAGGTTAGAAAATTCTGGTAATTTTCTAGGAGAATTCCGACATTGATTTCATATTCAGCGCTTCAAAATTCATAGGAATACAATATTTTAGTCATTTGCATAAGTGTTTCTTTTCTCTTTTTCACAATATTGACAATTTTAAGCGGTTTTTTGAGGTTAGAAAATTCTGGTGATTTTCTGGGGAAATTTCGAATCGAATTCGTATTCAGCGACCCAAAATACATGGGAATACTATATTTTGGTCGGTTGCACGGCACTTTTTTTGTGTGGCTGTGATATTAATAATTATCAATTAATTATCAAGCCCTCGCAGAAAGACAGGTTAATTAGGAGACCAACACGTAATTTCAACTAGGTAATTAATCTCTGATTTGACTGTTTTTCTTCCACGGCATCAGTAAAGGAATTTTTTTTCTTTGATTTTATACTTGAGTATGCCATTTCTCGGTATTTTTATAACAAAAATTTAAGATATTTTAATTTTCGGCCCAACATGAATACTAATTAATAAATAAAAAAACAATTTGCTTAATTGAGTGATATCTCAATTCAAACCTGTCTAGATCCCGCATATGGCGAGACATATGGTGAATAAAGAAATCTGAGAAGACTGCAAAGTTTTTCACGAATTTATGCTTTAACATCGGTGTATAAAATATATGTGTTAGGTCGTGAATTTAACATAAACTTTTTATCACGAAAAAGGCAACAAACCGAAAAGTTAGTGAAAAATATCCCCCGCGGCTGGTTTTTCAGGGATGGAGCTTCGCTGGCCTTCTCACCTTGGGAAAACAATTGATTAAAAAGACAAAAACAGGGTCTTTCCCTATGAAACTTTAATGCGGCATCTGATATTTTACCGAAGACAAGCCAAGCAGTACGTAAAATCAAGAATTACCGGGTGTTTATTGAAATTCAGAGCAGAATTGTTTATTTTATAGAGTTCTAGCGAGTTGTATATATGTATACAGAATTTCCCGCAGCAGAAATTTTTTGTTAATAACCCCAAACTATGGACACAACAATTTTTCGTGAATGACGTAACACGGATGCAGTTTTTTGCGTAATTATTTTGTATACCTCGAACTTGCAGAACCCTTCCAAGTTCCCGGAAACCACCCTTAGAACGTCAAGAACATGCGAAAGCGTATGTTCTTGACGCTGTGAGCGTGTTTTTTGGGAAGAATATTAATATAAGTTCAAGATATGCACAGTAAATGTACGCAAAAAATTGCATCCGCGTTACGCTTCACTTGTTTATAACAAATTTGCAAATTTCAAAAATCCACATTTTCGTATGTTCTGGATACTGCACGGTGGTCCCGCGCCCATGTAAAAATGCGTTAAAAATCAAAATTCATTGATGGGTGGTTTTTAATGAGAGAATTAAATATTGCTTATATTTATAAAAAATAAAGAAAATGCATGTAACGACTATAGAAATAATATTTATCGTATGTAATATCAGTATTGCTTAGAGTTTTATCGGTTAATTTTTTCGAAGGCTTTGTTGCCTGGTCATATAAAGAGTGTAAATTGACAGTTTATTATCTGATAAAATTCAAAGAGCTTTAGCGCGAGGGAGAAAGATTTATATCTTTGATAATATACTGCCAATTTACACGAATTATATTACCTTTTGGCAACTTAGCTTGTGCAAAAATTTGTAGATGAAATTTAAAAGCACGAGTGGTAATTGGGGAGAACATTTCACGAATAAATAATTCATTAAGTACATCTTTAATATTATGTTTTGTAATTATTTGCCTTCAGACGTTTTCTTGTCATTTTTTAGAGTTTACTGACCTTTATTTTCAATTTCATTATTTACGTCACATAAAAATGCATTTCCAAGGCGACTCATCGAGTAAAAAACAAAATAGGTATACATATTTAACAAATGCAGCTGCACAAACTTAAAGCCCACCGTATTTTAAACGTAATGACAATCAAGAAAAACCTTATACCTTACACCATAGGTATTGTGATGCATAGACTGGTCTTCACTGCAAAGAGTTCTCGGGCATGCTTCGACCAATCGCGTTACGAGTAAATACATAGAGCACTAAGTGCTTTAAAATAATGTATAATTTTTTCGAAAGCTAAAAGTATGAATTATCTCTTATTTACAATTTTTCTTTCTAAAAGCTGCAGTTTAGGCACTATGTTTGAAACAATTGAAAATAATATAGAAAAAAGTTAATAAATTCGTTATAACTCTAGAAATACTCAAAATTTCGAGGAAGTCATAATGAACTATTTTATTGTATGCTAGAAGATAAAGATTGTCGCACCAGAACGAAATTTGTATCTTTATTCGTTTCCGAGAAACAGCGATTTTAAACTTTTTACCCTTAAGGGAGAGTAGGGGCTGAACGACGCGTATCTCAGAGTGGCAAGAAACATATTGTTATTTAGTGTGATATAATTAAACATAAAAATATCTTGCCAGCTTTAATCATTTATTTCCCACGAAAAACCCTATGTGCTTCTACTAAAATGGCTCTTCATAGGTCTAGTTTTGTTCAAAATTTTATTGCGAACAATTTGGTATTTTTATTATTGCAATGCGATTACTAGGACCGGAAATAATAAGAAAAAGAGCGGAAAATTTCGATGTAGAAACAAAAATTGTTTAAATTTTACAAGAAGCAATGGACCGATTTAATACAAAACTTCTCATAGCACTTGTTATTATGCCTACAACAAATTAAAACTATGAAATTGCTGCAGTCCGACAATTATTCACCTATTTATTTACCTATTATTCACCTATTTTGGTGCTTAATTTGACTCCACTAGTATGATAAGTTTATTTATATTTTTTGTTGAACTATCGAACTTGGTAAATAACATTATGATATACATAATTTATATAAACAAATTTTAATAAAACAAAATCTCGATTAACGGCGTACACATATACGAGAGAAGGTGTGAAATTGTAATTTTAATAGAGAAATACATGAAAAGAACTGAAAATAGTATTTAAAAATGTCGGCAGAGGTTATTCTTAAATAGATATGCTTGACACGTAAATCTTCAGTTGAATTTATTATATAACTTAATTCCATTGTGAGTCCGGCGGCAAATGTCACGAGTAGCCACTGTCTTTTATTCTATACCAACTTTATACATATGTATAATTTATAACGGACAAAGGATAAAGACCAACCGGCTAAAATTAATTTTCTATAGACCATGGAAAATATTATTGTACGTGTTATGGTTATTACTGGACATACATTTACATATTTTCATATTTAATAATAAATGTACCTACTTAAACCTATTAATTTATAGGTTTCCTGTTTGCAACTGGTCTTTTTATACAGACAGTTCCATTGCTGTGGTATTTTTGTTAGCAGAAAATTGAACAAGTCAACATAATTTTTTTACGTGATTGTCAAAACTTTTATTTGCAGATGAACTCAGTTTTTTGTACTGCCAACGGTACCGAAGATTGTGGTGAAGTGGTTAGAAACAAGTCACAATTTTCTTAATATAAACGATCTAAAGATTTTACATGTCAAAGAAAAAAGTTTTAAATTAAATCTATTAGAATCAATAGAAATTATCAAATCAAACAAAATTTCAGACAATAATCTATAGTACAGTAACTAGAGGTTTTAACTTCGGAATAATGTCATATTGAACGGATTTCGTTCATTTTTGGCAGTATCATAGAAAATGCTTCACAGAAAAGTTTCTATATTGTGTGGGGGCTTGTTGATTTATAGGGGGTGGATGCCATCCCCTTTTAGGGGGTGGCACTTAAAATATATATATATATATATATATATATATATATATTTATTGGAGCTGAAATAGAATCAGATTTTAAGAAGAAAAGGTTCTATGCAATTTTTCACATAAATTGATAGTTTTTAAGTTATAGCGACTTCAAAATTGCGATTTTAGCTTAAAAAAAAAAGATATTTCCAAACAGCTTTCGTCAAGTATCTCGAAAAGTATTACTTTATCGAAGAAATGTTACAGACCAATTACAAAAAGTACAAACTGGGAATTAATTATATTTGTTTTTTATTGATGTAGGATTAATAATTTCGGAAATATTTAAGATTATATTTGGTATCCAAGTGTTTCGAAATTACCTTTAAAATTTAAAATGCATTTTTTTCTAAAGCAAGTGCTTTAAATGAGCATAAAAATTTGAGCATCTAGATAATGCTACATCTTAACGAAAAACTGTATTTGGGATAATTTTTTAAAATTACTGGCTAATTAGAGTAACAAAATGGTGACCCGTTTATATAAAAAAAATATAAATACGCACATTTTTCCGTCATAACTTCTTTATTACTTATGCTACAGGAACGAATAAAAAATAATTTGAAAGCGCAATTAATTGTCTTTAATTTCATTGCTTAGCATGAGTGACGTAGGTGTCATAATCTCTGAGATACTTTAACATTTAAACTGCATTTTTCGTCTTATAAACGTTCGGACGCCATTTGTAAACTTGCATATCTCCGAAACTATTAAATTTATGTAAATAAATAAACAAGCGTAATTCATTATCAGTTTATGAGCTTTATTTTTGGTCTCTACCCATTTTTCAATAAAACTAATATTTATTGAGATATTTGGAAAAGGAAAAAAAATACGTTTTTATCGAAAATACCTTTATAGTTTAAACTGTATTTTTTTCTAAAGCAAGTGCTATATACAAACCGAAAAAATTGAGCATCTACGTCATGCTATATATTAAAAATTATTATTATTATTATTAAATAACTTCTTTGTTTTTTATGCTACAGAAACAAATAAAAAAACAGTTGAAAGCATAATTAATAACCTATTATTCTACCTTGACGTAGGTGTCACACTTTCTGAGATATTTAACTCTCACTCTAAATAATTATCTGATGAACACTTGGATGCCAAATGTAAACTTAAATATCTCCGAAATTATTAATCCTACGTCAATAAACAAAAAATATAATTAATTCCCAGTTTGTACTTTCTGTAATTGGTTTGTAACATTTTTTCGATAAAGTAATACTTTTCGAGATATAATACTTGACGAAAGCCGTTTGGAAATACCTTTTTTGTAAGCTGAAATCGCAATTTTGAAGTCGTTATAACTTAAAAACTATCAATTTATGTGAAAAATTACATAGAACCTTTTCTTCTTAAAATTTAATTCTACTTCAGCTCCAATAAATATATATATATATATATATATATATATATATATATATATATATATATATTTTAAGTGCCACCTCCTGAGAGGGGGTGGCATCCACCCCTTATAAACGAGCAAGCCCCCGCACAATATAGAAACTTTTCTGTGAAGCATTTACTATTATACTGCCAAAAATGAACGAAATCCGTTCAATATGACATTATTCCGAAGTTTTGCCTATTTTTTACCTCTACGTACTGTACTACTAAATGACCAGTTGGACCTATATCGGTCCACTCTCTTTGATGTATTTGATTTTAATCCCTTGTAAACTTATTTACATAACTTTAATATTCTTAATGTTTATTGCGATATTGCTAAGATATGGTCAACCTGTTATTAGCTGGTTTATTAATACGCGCAGTCCTTTGTTAATTTGTTCGTTTGTAATCAACGTTTGAAAATGGCATGCTAATGTGCCGAAACTGCAGTAACGTATATGTTACAATAAAAGTGATAGAAAACAAAGTAAAGTGTTTTTCTCATATCATCACAATTAATTATTTTACTGTATCGATATGGAGAGTAACATTTACGAAAAAGATGACCAATTTCAGACATTCACTGTTTTTATCTGAAACCTAAATGGGTGACACCGAGCTGTCTTCCAAATTGACGATTATATATAATATAATATAATATAATATAATATAATATAATATAATATAATATAATATAATATAATATAATATAATATAATATAATATAATATAATATAATAATCATAACATCGTTATCATTATCTTTAATGTTAAACCTGCTTCCATTGAATACAAATAGTCTTTATTAGGTTGTTTCGTAGTCTACAAGATTTGAAAAATGTCGAATTATGCAATTTGTCAAACACTGTTTCCAACTCTCAGTTTACTAGAAGAGTTGGCAGCAGTGATTGACAAATTGCATAATTTGACATTTTTTAAATATTGTAGACTACGAAACAACCTAATAAAGATGATTTATATTCAGTGGAAGTACACTCAAAGAAAATGATAGGTAAATTCAACCAAAAAGAGCATATGAAATCGCGCCTATCTAGTTTCATAGTTAAATCAATCAGAAAAGAATAGTCATACAACTTTATTTGTTTTCGTAAACAAATAGTAGTTTAATAATCATATCTTCTTGTAACAAATTAAATAGTACAATGACATTTTTTTATGTTCACTAACCATTTTCAATTTGGTCTACAATTAAATAGTACAACGACTTTGTTTTTTGTTCACCAACTAATTTTTAGGTTGATCTACACTTTATTGTATGATGAAGTTTTTTTTGGTTAGCCAAAATCTCAGTATTGAGACATCAGACCACCCAAACCAAAGATTTAGAGATCGTTTATAAGATCCATTCAAATATATCGATGATCCCTGAGAGAATTTGAACATTGCAATCATGTTATTAATTTTCTATAAATTCATAAGAGGATAAGATAATGCATGATTGATTATTGTCAGTGATTTGTATGTGGCGTCATCTGGGAATAATTTCTGTAATAGACTACATGGTAAGCAAGCAAATTTTATGGTAATTCTTTTAGAACTTCTAGAAGACGACAATAATATTGGTTTGTCTACCAAGTACAATAATACAGCGAACTAATACAGGGTTAAAATTACAATTCGATAATAGTTAAAAATAAAATATACTATTATCTAGTTTAATTTGACAGAATTCAACAAAATAATAGTCAGACGAACAAAATAATAGTCTTATTCATCTATTTTTTAAGTTAATGTTTGTTTTGTTGTACGACAACTTTTTATTAATTAAAATAACAATCACCTGTTGTTTAAAAATACCATCAATATAGTTTGGTTTAACAAAATTAGCGATATTGTTAGTTAACCATTTTTTTTGTTGAATTTACCCATACTATTTCTTTGAGTGTAGGTTTAACATTAAAGATAATGAAGACAATGTTATGATTATTATATTATATTGTTGCAAAGTTTGGAAATTAGACGAGTGGGTCAACATGTGCAGTGAATTACAGTGATACCAATTTAGACACTTTTTACCAAACTTTCTTTCGTGCAAATCGTCAATTGAATGCAACTCAACTACTCCGATCTAAATAATTTCTTTATGGCGCTCCGTTCCTTTCAACATAAAAGTAATAAATCCGTGGTGTTTACTTTTTATCATAATAAAGGTAAAATGGAAGTAAACATTAAATACACAGTATAACATGGTGGTGCAGGTTAAGATGTAAATACAAATATAATATGAAAGAATAATTGTAAATATTAGTTTAATAAAAATAACATTTGATGTAGATATGAAAAATACGGTAGGTGTTTACACGGAAATTTTATTTAATCTGTTGTGTTTAGTATTATTAAACTTTTTTTACGTTTATCTTGTGATATCCAGTTCGATGATTTGTAAACAATTATGGAATAAACCTGTGCGAGATCAAATAAATCTATTTCTATGAAAGAATACCCTGACTGACTGATCTATCAACGCATAGCTGAAACCACTGTGTCTAGAAACTTCAAATGTTGCATAGAGGTTCCTCAAATGACGTAGGCAACCACCAGGAAGGGATTTTTCGAAATTCGACCCCCCAAGAGTGTGAAAAAGAGGCTTGAAATTTTAGGCTTTTTCGGAAACAGTGAAATGAAAGATGAAAGGCAGAAATATTTTCTGTTGAAATCTATTAGATACTTGTAAGACGAAATTTCGATTTTCGCTTTTTAAAGGGGTGAAAACGGGGGTGGTAGATGGTTTAAAGTTTTGAAATCGCCTAAGTAAGAAACGTGATTATTCGAGCGATGGACTCTTCTGAGGAAATAAGGATTGGACGGTTTTCAAAAAGAGACCCCCGAAAGGGTGAACGGGGAGGGGGAGATTTTTAAACTTTTCGGAAACGGTTAGACCTAGAAGCGTGAAATTTGACATTAATACTCTTTATTGGAATCTATTAGACAAGAGTAATACGAAATTTCGATTTTTCACTTTTTGAAGGTGTGAAAACGGGGGTGGTAGATCTCTGAAATCGCGTAAGTCAGAAATGTGATATTCCAGAGATGGGCTTTTCTGAGGACGGTTTTCAAAAAGAGACCCCCCGAACGGGTGAACACGGAGAGGGATGTTTTTAAGCATGAAATTTGACACATACCCGCCCATGTGCTATATTGCCGATTAAACTTATTTAACTCGCTCTAACTCAAAAATGGAATAATGAATTGTCATCAAATTGCGATTCGCACTGGGTTTCCTCGATTGCAATGGATGCGCAGTGGGTTTCCCCGATTATTATGGATGCGCAGTGGGTTTTCCCGATTTTTATGGATACGCAATGGGTTTCCCCGAGTACTATGGATGCGCAGTGGGTTTCCTCGAGTACAATGGATGCGCCGTGGGTTTCCTCGAGTACAATGGATGCGCAGTGGGTTTCTCCGAGTACTATGGATGCGCAGAAGTTTTCATTGAGTGCAATGAATGCGCAGTGGGTTTCCCCGTGTACCATGGATATACAGTGGGTTCCTCAAGTGTACTTCCTGAGTACTAAGGAGTACTCGGTGAGTATGTAGTACTTGTTTATAGGCAAAAGTTAGTATGTCAGTGTTCTTAAATCCACGCGGATGAAGTCGCGGGCATCAGCTAGTAAGAAATAAACGAATACTCAATGGAGTTTAATTGATTCTGTTGTATCGATTTTCTTTTCTCCTGTGATGTTGCTCTCCCTCACTTTCGAAATTAAGAGATTGCATATGAATCGTTTGCTTAGCAGTTTATTTCGGTTGCTCGTGCTGCCATATTCATCATTTTTTTCCTACAAAAAGTATACAGTGTGTCCCCAGATGGGGTACCGCACTCTTATAAACTTTCCTATTTTTGATTTGCCGAGAAAAAGTCATTCTTTATAAAAAGTTTTGCTTGTCTTAGAAAGTCATAAACTGTTGTCAAACTTAGATAAATTATACAGAGTATTCTAAAAATTAGAAAATGTGTTGTTGCAAAAGAGATAACAATTTAAAAAAATAATAACATTTTATTCAACTAAGTTGAAAACTATTACACTTGTAGACCTATTAGTACACATTTTTCTAAGCTTTTTCTAAAATCTTCATAGACAGATGAGATTACATGCCATGGCTTAATATCAATATCAGTGTACATATTTATTAGTATTTTGTATTTTCTATACAGATATTAATTATTGATTATTAAATTATGCTAACCCTGGAACAACAAATTTACTTGATAAAATGCTATGGAATCGGAAATATTTCTTATAAATAAGCAATAGAAGTTTTTGATAAGAAGTATCCAGGCGTTAAAGTGACTCGCAAATTAATTTATAAATTTGATTCCACTGGGGATGTAAAAAAAAATTTAAAAAAAAACAAAAAACAATTAAATGAAGATGACGCTGCTACCTTGTAGTTTTAGACCCTGTACAAGAAGACCCAAGATGGCCGTTATGGAAAAGATCAATAAATTTAGGTAGGTATTAGCAATTCTCATATTCAGAGGATTTTAGTCAGTAACAAATTTATGCATTCAAACCTAAATTTATTCACAACCTTCAAGTTTGAGATGATGCTCGTCATTTGGACTTTTGTTAACTATGGATGAGAAAATTTTAGCAGATAGATAATTTCATCGAAACATTTTATTCACGGATGAATCTACTTTTACGACTAATGTGGTAGTTTCTTCTCAAAATTGTAGGTACTGGGCTTAGGAAAATCCAATTTCCTAATTACCTCTAATAGTCAAAAGTATAAAAAAGTAAATGTTTGGTGCGGCATAATGCATCACAGAATAATCGGTCCTTATTTTATGGATGAAAATTTTAATCAAAATACTTATTTAGAAATTTTGAACAATTTTGTTTTGGGCGAACTGGACTATGAAACTTTAGAGTATAGAAGGAAAATAATTTTTCAGCAGGATTGATGCCCAGTATATTCTACAATTCTAGTTAGACAGTGAATGGTTAGACAATCACTTCCACAAAAGGTGGACTGGCCACTATGGACCAACAGCATGGCCAGCCCTTTCGCCAGGTTTAACCCCGTTGGATTACTTCTTATGGGGGTATTTAACGCAAAAAGTATACGTGGATGCTGTTGCATCCATAAATGGAGATGTGATCTTGTAGAAGAACGCACTACCGGGCGTCAAAATGACGCGACACCAATTTATTTCTCAGGGGGCGCCAGTCGCGTATTACCCCGTTCTTCTACCTCCCAGGCGGGTTCGTGATAAGATGCACTTCGGTAGCCGAGTAATGGGACCAAGGCGGCACTACCACAGATCGGAAACTACGCCCTCTCTGGACCCGAATTCCCTCGTTAGGGGTTTAGGCACCTCTTAATTTCCTGAATTTTTGCATAAAAAAATCCCAACCGAAGAATTTCTCTGCGGAGGGATTAGTTTTGGTACGCGAAAATCACGTTTTGGTCCATTAATAACGGAATATATTTCTCAAAAAACGCATAAAAAAATCCCTATCAAACCTTCGTAAAGCAACCAGAAGGTCGAACGTTAATGCGAATTAACTCGACACATCCGGCTTTCTCTACGAAAGTTCCAGGGATTATAGACCGTCAACAGGCCTCAAGATCAATTAAGAAATATTAGTTCAAAGAATCCGTTTATTTAACAGAATTGGTTATACAAAATTCTCAAGAAAGAATCGTGCCTTCCCCAATCAAGGTAGTGACTTTCAGACCATACAAGCGAGAGCGCTCACGCTAACGATCGATTAGGTAGAAAAGATTCATACGTACCTTCTCAAAATCAAAATGTGAGCTTTTAGAATCATTTCAGACTCTGGGTAAATGAATAATTAAGGCTGACTGAAATTAACTTAAAAAAGTTTTACTAAATGAATTTAGTTTCGCTAGAGACTACCTAGCTTTAAAGTTCTTGTATCGTGGAGATTCACGTACTCAAACACATTCAGAGGACTTATTACTGCATAAGTTGAGTGGCGTTCGATCAGTCCACGACTTACTAACCCTTATCACAGTCGATTAATAATATCGATTTGGCAGCGTCTCACCTTCGAGCGACTATTAGGCAAAATTGAATTTTTGGATTTTTATGCACAAGGCGTTTTCCTGTATAACTTTGTCATTTGAAAAGCCCTGTTATTGGCTTTTCTACCATCGCTTTGTCTGGACCACTCAACGCGCTCGACCAAATTGCGAGCCGCTGAGTCAATCCAAACTCTTTCCATGCGAGAAACCGGCCTTGTACATGTGCATTGATTTTTATCAATTTTTGCTTATCGGCACTACGCCGGCTTTGACAAAATCTTCTATTTTGCCTTTTGGATGCAGTGCATCGTTAAAATTTTATGCTCATACTTTAGAATTGTGCTTTCAATGACCGTACCTCAAAGGTCAATGTCTTTGGTTGAGGAATAAAAAAAAAATAAAAAAATAATTTAAAGTATATTTTCGTGGTACTTTTTAAACTGACTTCGTGGTACTTTTGAAAAATCCATTTTAAGACCAATTTTAGCGTACTTTTGAAAAATCGATTTTCGAGCCAAATTTCAAGGTACTTTTGAAAAACTAATCTGCGGGTGAAATTTTGGCGTACTTTTGAAAAATCGATTTCCAAGCCAAATTTCAAGGTACTTTTGAAAAGTTAATCTGCGGGTGAAATTTTGGCGTACTTTTGAAAAATTGATTTTCAAGCCAAATTTCAAGGTACTTTTAAAAAGTTAATCTGCGGGTGAAATTTTGGCGTACTTTTGAAAAATCGATCTTCAAGCCAAATTTCAACGCAGTTTTGAAAAATTAGTCTGCAAGTGAAACTTTGGCGTACTTTCGATAAATCGATTCTTGGGCCAAATTTTGACGCCCTTCCAAAAATATTATTTTTCAAAGTCCAATTTATGGTACCTTTGAAAAAGTATATTATTCATAAATCTTTGTCATTATATACTTCTACTCTGATATTCTGAACCAAAAACATTTTTCCTAAGTGAAAATTCGGTGTTTCTTCGAATTTTCACCTGGTCATTTCCAACGCCTTATAGAACCCAAAACGGCCCTTGTGGACTGATCTGCGCCTCTGCAGACTCCCAAAAATGTCTTTAAATGAAATTTTTGCCTAAGTCGAATTTTGATTATGTCTTCAACTTAGGACGATTTTGGAGAGTTCTACAACACTCCCCTCCTTTGGTTGAATCTTTTCTACTCATCGATTGCCTTTAATTTCCATATTCACTTGTATGTCTGTATGCCTTCATTTGACGGTCTGACCTATGGTACAGATGTTTAAAAATAACGGCCTTAATTGGGGCAGACGGCTGATTCGCCTATCTAACTTAAAAATAAATACATTTTTTAAACAATACGCCAAGTTGATACAACATTTTTATCAACTTAATTACACCCGCGTCGAGGTGCGAAGCGTAGCGAAGCGTAGCACAATTTTGATTAGCGTCCACTCTCACTAATTCGTTGCACTCGCTTTTTCGCCCTGGTCTCGCTCTTGCTTAACTTCGGCCCTTTCTAGAAGAGGCTGTCTATATTTCCATGCCGCAGCTTGGACGGTCCTCGCCTTTGAGTTCCAGACTTCACCATGCCGCGCCCTTGCGACAGGCTGGGTCATCTTTCCATTTTTGCACATGGAAAATGCAGTTCTGCAACTAGATTGACTTTTTAGCAAGTCGTCGACTGGGACGCGTCGACTAACAAACACAATGTGTTGTTTTTAATGAAATATTTTTCTAACATGAATTTTGTTAACTTATAATGGTTAGAAATTGGTTCTTCGTAAGGTAGATTGAATCGGCTTACGATACTCGTGCGGTCATCACTACTTTGTGAAAAAAAGTATAAAATAAAAAAAAATTGAAGCGTCTTCTTGAGTGAAGAACGACTTCTGAAACTCGTCTCGTAGTTTCTACTTCGTAAGGTAGATTAAATCGGCTTACGATACTCGTGCGGTCATCACGACTTGTGAAAAAAGTATAAAAAAAAAAAAATTGAAGCGTCTTCTTGAGCGAAGAACGGCTTCTGAAACTCGTCTCGTAGTTTCTACTTCGTAAGGTAGATTAAATCGGCTTACGATACTCGTGCGGTCATCACGACTTGTGAAAAAAGTATAAAAAAAAAAATTGAAGCGTCTTCTTGAGCGAAGAACGGCTTCTGAAACTCGTAGTTTCCATTTGAGGTATACGTTAATTTTGTTGACTTAAAATGATTAAAATAGAAGTTGTCTTCTTGCATAAGAAAAACAGCTTCCGAAACTCGTACTGATTCGTACTTATGCCTACGTCCATTACTCGAACTTGGCGGCTCTCGCTCTTGAGAAGCTAGGCTTACCGGATCGCGCTCTTGCGTCGGGTTCGCCGTCTTTCCATGTCTGCTCATGGAGTAGACTTTAAATCTTCGATTCGACCGCATATAGGTCAAAATCGCCACTTAGAATTTTGAGAAAAAAATATAAAAAAAAGCGAAAACGGCTATTAGCCGTGGTCGACCTCAGAAATATCTAGAGGTGACTCTTCTATGTCTGGCTCATCTCGAGCATCATCGGGATCTCGACTTATTACATCCTGCTCATCTTGGGCTCTTGCGGGAACATTGATTTGAACTAGTGTGGTATCGCTACGTCGCTCTGACCTGGGCGCGATCTCATTGTCTGATGAGGAAGCGTCGTCACTAAGATGAGTTTCATCCGGACTATCTTCTGATTCTTCAGACAATTCCAATTCAACATCGGGGTCTCCCTTAGGTGCCGGCCTGATGGCATCGACATGTAATCTCGTCGAAGTTACCCCCTTGTGAATGAGGTAAACTTCATTGGACAATCTCTTTAAAACCTTGTGTGGCCCACTCCACGACGGTGTGAAGGTATGATCCTTCCTGATCCTTTTAGTCATTACCATATCTCCCACTTTATATACGACCGGCGTTACCGCCACTTTGGGCGCGTAACGCCATTGGTAATTTGTTTGATTTTTACGAATCTCCTTGACTCTTTCAAGGCGGGGAACGTCCGCTTGATTACGACGTTCTTGTCTATAAGCGAACATATTCCAATCACCAATCTGCGGTAATTCATAGCCGAGTACTACGAAACTGGGCGTATGCCCCGTAGCGGCGTTTTTTCTTGTTCTCAAGATATATGCCATCTGACTAACATGTCGATCCCACTCGTCGTTGGGTGAACCATATAATAAGGTTTTTAAGATCTTCTTAGCTTCTTGCACCCTCCTTTCTATTGGATTGGCTTGTTGGTGGTAAGCTGCTGTGAAGAATCTTTCAATATTGTTACGTGTACAGAACGTATCGTAAAAGCCGGAATTGAAGTGGCCTCCCTGGTCGGAAATGATGACCCTCGGAACGCCATATCTCGCCACTAGTTCCTCTTCGATAAATTGTGCTATTGTTTTTCCACTGACTTGGGTGAACGCCTTGGCTTCGACCCACTTACTAAATACATCCTCTACCATTAATATATATCGGTTATCTGCATCTTTGGTTCGCTGAAGCGGTCCGATTACATCGACGCTTAGAACTTCGAACGGATGCGATGGAGCATGGCTTCTGAGAGGAGCCTTCGGTTGTGATTGTCTGCTTTTTACGGAATTACAAATAATGCACTCATTTAAATATTTGTTAACTAGTCTCGACAAATTATTAAAATAATAGCGGCCCGAGATGATTCTAACAGTTTCATCGCGGCCGGGGTGACCTACTTCCGGTCGGTCGTGAAAATGAGATATTACTCTCATGACCATACGTTTTGGTACGTATAATTTTTCTTTGACATTTTCGCCGTTCGTCCAAAGTGTGCCGCCTATCACTTGTCGTGTATTGACGAATTTCACCTCTGCCTCGGTTTTATCTGCTTGTCGCACTAGAGTATTCCATCGTTCAATTTGGTCTTGGATATCTCTTGAGTGCGTTTGCGCTTCTCTGACCTGATCGTTTAATTCCAATGTGGTAATCACTGATATTCGTTCCTTGTACGAGAATTTTGGTGGATACATCCTTTCCTCTTCGTCGTTTGCTTCGACGTTTGGGCCTTGAGGATTCCTGCTAAGATAGTCTGCCAATATATTTTCCTTGCCGGGACAATGTTCTATGGTGAAGCTGTATTCCTGAAGTAATAATGACCAACGTGTAAATTTCGTTTTCTCGTCCTTATGCTTATTTAACCATAATAAAGCTCGATTGTCGGTTTTGACTATAAATGGACGGTCTGCCAAATATATTTTGTATTTCCTTATATAATTAACGACGCTCAAACATTCCAATTCATTGATATGGTATTTTCTCTCCGTCGGAGATAACGTATTACTAGCATAAGAGACGATGTGCTTCTGGTCATTATCCCCCAATTGATATAATACTGCAGATAATCCTATTAAGGATGCGTCCGTCTGCAGTATGAACATTTTATTGAAATCTGGCCGGTGCAGTCCTAGAGGTTTATTTAATACCTCTTTCAGTAGGAGGAAGGATTCTTGGGCTTCTGTATTCCACTTATAGCGCCAGTCCTTCGAGAGTAGTCGGGTCAAGGGCTTAGTAATTATTGCAACATTCGGGATATATTCACGTACCCAATTACATAGGCCAAGGAAACTCTGAAGCTGGCGCCTTGTCGTAGGTACAGGATAGCTCTGTATCTGCAGAATATGTTTTTCTAAAGGTTGAGTAGTATTGGCATTTATCTTATGCCCGAGATAGGTTATACTAGATGTGGCTACCACACATTTTTCTGGTGACACTTTTAAATTATGTAAACGTAGGCGTTCAAAGACGGCTCTCAGATGGTTTACATGCTGATTTATATTTTCACTGTAGATGATAATATCATCGAGATATACTTTGCAGAAATGATGCAAGTAGCCGGTCAATACGTCTCTTGCCATAAATTTTTGGAATGTACATGGAGCGGTCTTCAATCCGAAAGGCATCACGTTAAATCGGTAAGATGCTCCATCTAATGTTGTAAACGTAGAATAGTTTTTTGACGACTCCTCAAGAGGGATTTGCCAATATCCGCTCTTGAGGTCCAACACCGTAAATATGTTGGCGTTTCCTAGATCCTTTATACTCTCGTATATCTTTGGTAAGACGGATGCTTCGTCTTCCGTTACTTCATTTAAGTGACGATAATCAATGCAGAAGCGAGGCTTCTTGCCGGGCCTTTCAATTATAATGGGAGGTGAACTGTACTGAGCGGTACTCGGTTCTATGACCCCGGCTTTCAGCATCTCTTCAATTTGATCGTACATAACTTTTTTCTTAGTAGGAGACATAGGGTAGGGTTTGATATTGAACGGGCGGTCGTCTTTAACTTTTATTTTATGTTTCGTTGTCACCGTGGTAGCTTGGGTAGGCACCGCGGTGAACAATTCAGCGAATTCCTCGAATAGAGGTTTTAAATTATCGTTTCCGATGATCAGTTCTTCGGGAAGCCGGCATTGCTTCCTTGCTTGATGTGCCGCTTGATTCCAGAAGACGGTTATTCGCTCTTCGGTGCCGACGTAGACACATTTACGTTGATAATCGAATACGACATTGTGAGCATATAAAAAGGGGGCTCCCAGAATGAGCTCTTCGTTTAAATTTTGAATGACCTGAAACGTGGTCTGAAAGGGTACATCTAGTACATTAACGTTTATGGTCGTAGTCCCGAGGGATTCTACTAAACCATCGCCACAAGCCATAACAAAAGTTTGGGGAGCTGTAAGTTGATCAATGTCGTTCAAAAATTTCGGTTGGATAATATTCCTTGTCGAACCTGTATCCAATAAAGCGTTAACCGCTCGATTATTAATTATAATCTTAATGCGAGGCAGAGGGAAAGCGTCGTTGGTTTGATTGATAGATTCTAATGGAGTGAATCGGTGGGGAGATAGGTTGACTTCTTGATCCTTAAACAGGTAATTAAGGTCAGGAAGGTCATCGAAGTTTTTTAATTTAAACTTCTTGCTTCGGAGCTTCCTCGAGGGTCGCTTCGAGCCTGCTGGGGCCTGGTAGGCGGGGCTGGTACAGTTCGGCCTGGGCCATCGCCTCTGACCCCCGCTTGGTTTCCCGTATTCATATTACGATAGGGATTGTTTGGGCATTCCGCATGAAAATGCCACTGCTCCGTTGGGCAATATCTGCAAGGGCGATACGGGACTCGGGAGTTCCTTACGTCTCCAGTACCCCTTCTCGGTATATCCCCTCTAGGCAGCGAGGAAATATTATTTGCAAAATGCACCCTTGGTGCTGGCGGATTATCTCTTCTTTGAGATCCATTGAATGGTGTCCTAGATGCACCAAAGGAACTGGAGGACGGCTTCGCTAATGCGGAGGGTTCCGTTCTCCAGTTACTGCTCGATTGCTGATTCCCTTGAGCTGAAGCGGTAGAGGTGGACGCTTCTCGGTCTTTGCTTTTTTTTGCATTTTGCAGAATCTTGAATTCTTTATTCTCATCCATGATTTTGGCCATTTGTTCGGTCATCGTCACTAGTGTATTTGTATCTAGTATGACGGCACTCTTTAGGAGCATTTTCATATCAGGTCTCAACTGATTGAAGATGGTAGCCGCCTTCATCGCCTCCGGCTTAAACGGATCGATCCTCTTGAAGAGGCATACCTTCCTGGAAATAAATACTGACGTATTTTCCTCGGCATCTTGTTTCTTGCCATATAAATTAGCTACTGCTTCGGTGAGTACTTCACCTGAATCGTAACGGCTTCTGAACCGCTCGAGGAATAGAGGATACGTGGTAATTAGGGTTCGGTATTGTTCGAACCATTTCTTGGCATCGTCTTTGAGTTGTTCTGATATTTTATATAGACGGTCGTTATCCTGCGTAATTCGTACTCGGACGAAAAATTCCTCCATATGATGAATGAAGGTTTCAGGGTCTTCGTGTTCGAAGCCATGAAATTCCGCATTTGGATGCTTCGACCGATACTTATGCTCGTGCGTGGCTTCGCTTAGAGCTTTGGCAAGACCTGCTGCCATTTGGGCGAACACTTGTTCTGAGGAGGGCTGTATGACTCCTTCAGTGGTACTCGGGCCTACCCCCGAACTACCCAGTACATCCTCCGCGCACGGCCTCTCTAACCCTCTAGAGACGTTGTCCATCACAGATGTCGGCTCGTCGTAAAACTGGAAAGGCGTTGATTCATCCATATCCTTTCCAGAAAGCCCTGCTGACTAACAACGCCCCACGTTGGGCGCCATGTAGAAGAACGCACTACCGGGCGTCAAAATGACGCGACACCAATTTATTTCTCAGGGGGCGCCAGTCGCGTATTACCCCGTTCTTCTACCTCCCAGGCGGGTTCGAGATAAGATGCACTTCGGTAGCCGAGTAATGGGACCAAGGCGGCACTACCACAGATCGGAAACTACGCCCTCTCTGGACCCGAATTCCCTCGTTAGGGGTTTAGGCACCTCTTAATTTCCTGAATTTTTGCATAAAAAAATCCCAACCGAAGAATTTCTCTGCGGAGGGATTAGTTTTGGTACGCGAAAATCACGTTTTGGTCCATTAATAACGGAATATATTTCTCAAAAAACGCATAAAAAAATCCCTATCAAACCTTCGTAAAGCAACCAGAAGGTCGAACGTTAATGCGAATTAACTCGACACATCCGGCTTTCTCTACGAAAGTTCCAGGGATTATAGACCGTCAACAGGCCTCAAGATCAATTAAGAAATATTAGTTCAAAGAATCCGTTTATTTAACAGAATTGGTTATACAAAATTCTCAAGAAAGAATCGTGCCTTCCCCAATCAAGGTAGTGACTTTCAGACCATACAAGCGAGAGCGCTCACGCTAACGATCGATTAGGTAGAAAAGATTCATACGTACCTTCTCAAAATCAAAATGTGAGCTTTTAGAATCATTTCAGACTCTGGGTAAATGAATAATTAAGGCTGACTGAAATTAACTTAAAAAAGTTTTACTAAATGAATTTAGTTTCGCTAGAGACTACCTAGCTTTAAAGTTCTTGTATCGTGGAGATTCACGTACTCAAACACATTCAGAGGACTTATTACTGCATAAGTTGAGTGGCGTTCGATCAGTCCACGACTTACTAACCCTTATCACAGTCGATTAATAATATCGATTTGGCAGCGTCTCACCTTCGAGCGACTATTAGGCAAAATTGAATTTTTGGATTTTTATGCACAAGGCGTTTTCCTGTATAACTTTGTCATTTGAAAAGCCCTGTTATTGGCTTTTCTACCATCGCTTTGTCTGGACCACTCAACGCGCTCGACCAAATTGCGAGCCGCTGAGTCAATCCAAACTCTTTCCATGCGAGAAACCGGCCTTGTACATGTGCATTGATTTTTATCAATTTTTGCTTATCGGCACTACGCCGGCTTTGACAAAATCTTCTATTTTGCCTTTTGGATGCAGTGCATCGTTAAAATTTTATGCTCATACTTTAGAATTGTGCTTTCAATGACCGTACCTCAAAGGTCAATGTCTTTGGTTGAGGAATAAAAAAAAAATAAAAAAATAATTTAAAGTATATTTTCGTGGTACTTTTTAAACTGACTTCGTGGTACTTTTGAAAAATCCATTTTAAGACCAATTTTAGCGTACTTTTGAAAAATCGATTTTCGAGCCAAATTTCAAGGTACTTTTGAAAAACTAATCTGCGGGTGAAATTTTGGCGTACTTTTGAAAAATCGATTTCCAAGCCAAATTTCAAGGTACTTTTGAAAAGTTAATCTGCGGGTGAAATTTTGGCGTACTTTTGAAAAATTGATTTTCAAGCCAAATTTCAAGGTACTTTTAAAAAGTTAATCTGCGGGTGAAATTTTGGCGTACTTTTGAAAAATCGATCTTCAAGCCAAATTTCAACGCAGTTTTGAAAAATTAGTCTGCAAGTGAAACTTTGGCGTACTTTCGATAAATCGATTCTTGGGCCAAATTTTGACGCCCTTCCAAAAATATTATTTTTCAAAGTCCAATTTATGGTACCTTTGAAAAAGTATATTATTCATAAATCTTTGTCATTATATACTTCTACTCTGATATTCTGAACCAAAAACATTTTTCCTAAGTGAAAATTCGGTGTTTCTTCGAATTTTCACCTGGTCATTTCCAACGCCTTATAGAACCCAAAACGGCCCTTGTGGACTGATCTGCGCCTCTGCAGACTCCCAAAAATGTCTTTAAATGAAATTTTTGCCTAAGTCGAATTTTGATTATGTCTTCAACTTAGGACGATTTTGGAGAGTTCTACAACAATCTCATGTCTGAAAAATTTAGAAAAAGATTAGAAAAATATGTACTAGTAGGAGTATATGCGGAATAGTTTTCAAATTGTTGTTGAATAAAATGTTTTTTTTTTTTTGAAAATTGTTATTCCTTTATTTTGCAACTAAACTCCGTATTTAAGCTTTTCTTCATAATTGAAAAAACTTTGTTAAATAAAATTTTCAATAAAAATTTAAAATGAGGGTATTTTGCTTAAAGTCGATTTCATATTTTCTAATTTTTAGAATACCCAGTATAATGTATCTTAAGTTTGACAACTGTTTATGACTTCTTAAGACAAGCAAATCTTTATAAAGAAGACTTTTTCTCGCAAATCAAAAATAGGAAAATTTACAACAATACGGGACCTCATCCGGAGACACACTGTATTCTTTTTTTTTGTATCTCTCATATTTTGCAAGTTACGACAGTTACACACACTAACATTAATTATGAACGTTATTATTTTCCGGTGAAACAAGAACTGTCGTTGAATTTTTTGTTGAAAATTCAATCCTCTACAAAAACAGTTCAGTGCATTTTTGTCGTATCCTATTACCGTTCTTACAATGTAAGCGATGAAAGTTCAAAAACTACCATCCTCGAAATTTTAACATTTTTTTTCTAATTGTTTGAAAAAATTGAGAGGACTTAAAAATACAAACCTATTCCCGTCGAGCTGAATCGAATGGTACCAAACAACAATTTTTTCGAAGGAAATTAATGCAAGTGATTTCACCAGTTGCAATTACACTATATGCTACATAATGACGAATATTGTTGATATTATTCTTTAGTTTTTTCTTTACGGATAAATGAATATACAGGTCTCGGTAGCGTTAATTCGTGTTTCATTAATTTTCAAAGCAGGAATGTATGAAAATCACGCCTAGCCTACGGTGTATTTTAAGCAGTAATACAATTGTTAATGGCCTGTGTATTTCACCTCGATTAATGTCACAAGCATTACTTGAACAGTCAATTTGAAAATAGCTATGTAGATGTAAGATGTAGCAGGTATTTAAATTTAAACATAGTTACACTCGTAAGCTTCATAAATAAAGAATCTAATATTCATAAAATCTTGTATTATTTTCATTTTCTGCGGTGCTGCATCACAAGTCTTTAAATTTATGCATTTTACCTTCATAGCGTTTTCTGATTTGTGTGGATAATTTTTAAATATTTTAAAATTAATCGTCAATGAAGATGAAATATTTTCCACAAATATCAATTCACCCGGACAGTCTACTCGATGGGAATGGTTCAAACTGAATACGCCCATTAAATTACAGAATTGGTTTTGGGGTTCTTTAAATCCATCGGTCTGGAATATGGCCCAGTCAATCTATGCAATATTTTGCCTAAACCCGGAAAAAAATAATAGGGAGCTAATTTTTGGTATAACAGGGTTGCCACAAATCTGGAAAGTCAGGGAATTTAGTTCTGGTTAGGAAAAGTCAGGGAAGAGATTTAGGCCGAAAGTCCGGGAAAACAGCAAATAATCTAAGAAAGTCAGGAAAAATTATTTTATAAACATCCGCGCGCAATGAAACGTGCAACTGTGATGAATCTTTTTAGTTTAAAAGTTTGGTGTTTTGCCCGTTTATTAAAATTTAAATTAATAACTTGTATTTTTTAGTTTTGGCATTTGGTTTTATATAGTACTATATATGTAGAATTTTGTTCTTTAGGTTAGGTTAGTAGTTTTGACTTGTATGTATGTTCTAATTTTGAAATAAAAAAAATAAAAATAAAAAGAAGGCGTAAGAACGGCTATGGGGATGGTGGAGGCCGTATTAAGAAAGACATTAATTTTTTTTCCTGGTGCATTTTTAAGTCGAGAGTCAGGGAAATTTTTGAAAATTGTGGGAAGATCAGGGAAATTGAAACTGAAATTTCTGTGGCAACTCTGTATAGATATAGGGTTCAGATCCTACATACGAAAAGTTCTGAAAAGTCCTCCTTCGGCAACTTACTTTTTTTCCATTTTTGCAAATAATTTTACAAATTCTTTATATTCCTCGCTTACCGAAGAGAAGTATTGGAATCGTGAAAATATGACTATTCTGGATTACTTAGGACTTTCACATTTCAGATTTAGATTATGAAAATTTAGGTACTTACCTTTCAATTCAGTCATTCAGTCCGTCTGTCGATCGGTCGGTCTCTTGGCTCTATATCTAAAGAAATATTTGATTGAGAAAAATAATATTCGGCATATCAGGTATATTTTGATCGAAAAATATAGAGGCTGAACACCCCAAAAAAATAATGAAGGAAAAAATGTTACGGAAAATATTTGACATGTAGTTAACCCAATTGCTAAGGAACAAACCCATTTTAGTTTTAGTGAAAAAGATATAAAATAATTAACTGGACTAAATACGTCAACATTTGACGGAGGATGTATAGGGTAGACTTTTGTTTTTATGAGCTACTCTAGTAAAGGTAAGATCATTATGTTGAAACAGGGCCGCGAATTTCTCAAAAATGTGTGTTGGTAGTAAATTCAAAGGCGTGCCTCCAAAGAATAATTTCTAGGATACATTTTTAAACATCCCCATTCCTTCGAATTTCGACGGGCTACTAAAGTAATAATAATATTTATATTTCATGAAAGAAATATAATCCATATTTTTTTTAAGTAAAATTTTTCTTAAAGTAGGAATTTCATTATCAAAGCAACATGTATAAACTTTACACTGAATTCCATTTTTCTCGAAATCGTTTAATATTGTTTTTCTTCTTCCAAAGTTTTCTTGAGATTTCTGAACACCCACAAATGAAGTAGAATGAACGCCTTCCACCTATCAAAGCTGAGCCTGCTGAGCATTCACATAATATGTGATATATTATATGTACAGGGTGATCTACCATGACGTGCGGAAAATTTATCAGTAGGTTGTCCCCTCCGAAAGGAGTTAAAAAAATGAAAAATGACTAAAAAAATTACTTTATTTTTTTTTTATAAATGCGCCGCCAATGATTTTAACCAATCTGACGTAACGCGGTACAACCATTTCACTTTATCAGACTTGGGATTGACACTATTGATAGCAAAGCTGGAGAGGGTAGAAGTGACTTTTTGGTTTTAATCAAATTACACTACAAAAATAGCGAAATAAATCGAAAATACATTGACCTTATGCTAGTGAACTCTACAACATCAAGTAGATAGAATAGAATAGAATGAAGTTTATTTACGAACAGATAATAATAATTACAACTACAAATAATTATACAATGGTGTAAATAAACTTAATACTTCAAAGAAGTGCCATGCAGGCACTGTACATGAAGAACACAAACAAGTATAGACATATTAACTTAAAAACTATAATGTGAAAACTATAAATACCTAAATATATAAATAAAAATATAACGCATCTACTCATATAATATGACACCCATTATTTAAATAAGAACATACAGTGCTAAGACTTTGACAGTAATGAATATACAAAATAAACATTTAGATGCACTGGAGGACCATAATATTATTATTAATTTAAAATAATGGTACGGTTTGGGATTTACAACGTAATGAACTTCTTCTCTATGGACTTCTAAAATGTATCTTTTTATTTCAGTTTTTGCTCTATTAAAAACAGTAGTATGCTTAATCGTATTAGGTATTTTATTATATGCCCGTGTACTAAGGTATGTGAAGCATCGTTGATATAAGAGATATTTACTTAAACCCGTCAATAACACAAAAACACCAACTTCGGCGGTGCTTTGTACCTGCAGGTGTCCTGATTGTTCGACCGAAAGCAAAAAATGCGGCACTTTGATCGCACCCGCCAGCTTCACTGTTTGTGCCAAATAAAGAAATGTGAACATCTCCAATATGTTCTTTCACAAGTAAGTTCGTCGGCCTATTACTGACCACAGACATGAAACAGTAGCGTACCTTCGTAAGTTTTAACCCCTTTTAATATACTAAATTACCTCGGAGCACTCTGAAATTTGCAGGGGCTTTCCCACATTGAAGACTAGTACACCATTTTATTTTCCGCATATCATGGTAAATCACGTTGTATATCTCGCAGGTTGGCTCATTTTGGAACGTATGTCTACTGCATCCAGAGTTTTGAGAGCTGCTTGACTGTCAGTGACGATACGGATTCTTTTGTCAGTGTATAACTTCCATATAATTTCTCGTGCACAGATTTCTAAAGCTGTCGACTTATTCAACGCCGGTATACCTTGAAGTCATATTAACTAAATCCTGATGGTCCTGATATCAATACCATCGGATGATCTCTCTTCAACTCATAAAATATGTTCAAAATAGTTTTCTTATTCTTGTTACTGAGTGGAGAAGTTTTAAGCCCGCAATTTTTATCACTTCTTTCGAATAACCGCTTCCATTTTTTACATTTAAAAATATTAAACACCACGTATTAACACACCAAAACCCTGTAAAATACATTGACAATTTTAAACATCGAAACGATACCGCACAATTAATTAAATACACAACACATATACTTAACTTTCACTAAAGCACTAACAAAATAAAATACTATAAAATAGTTAGGCGCTCTTATACAACACATGCATAATTTATAAACAACGAACCAATTCCGCGCAATTATTAATTAATGTCGCTAAATAATGTATGAAATATGTTTATGTTCTATCTGCCAACTTACGTGGAGAGAAATGCAAGAAGAAATGTGATATTTAAGCAAAATGGGGCAACATTTTTGTTTTTGCTATGTCGACAAGACCAAGATATTACTTAGGGCAAATAAAATATTTATCGGTCTTAGATTGTTAAAACTTTTAGGACTATTTTTTTATATATAAAACTTACTATCGTGATTGTTCACATTTCAAAATAAATAAATAAATAACAGCCAAAACAAATTATGAAATTTGAGAAACCCAATTGTCCAAATTGACACTTGACAGCTGTCAATTAGCTGTCAAAGTGCCTTAAAAAAGTGTCAATTTGGACAATTTGACATCGGATTTGAATTCAGCAACCTCAAAAACATAAACCTAGACATTAAAATCGAAAAAATAAGTTATTTAAAAATCTATAACGACTGCACGAATAAATAAATCTGTGGTGGAGCTTTGGAGCTTTCAAGCTCCGTAGCAGCCAAAGTATTGATTTTCGAGCTTTGTGCCCATTGAGACTTTTGCTTGGGATGACGAAACCTAAAACATATCCAAAATTCAGACGATTTGACCGAAACCCAATTTCCAGGGGTCCTTTATTTAAAAATAAAGAATAATAATATGTCTTTATTCAAAACAAATACAATACTTATCAAAAAATATTTGTATTCACAGAATGGGCGAAGTTCAGTTCAGTAAGCCAACCGGCTTACTGTCTGCTCTTACACTTAACCCGTAAATATAAATTACAAAATAAACAATATAAATTAACTATTTTAACAATATGAGTTCAATTTAAACAATATAATTATAAAAATATTATTTAAATCACTGAAAAAAAAAATACAATAATAAGGCATTGCAAAACAACAAAAAAGAAAAGAAAAAGAGAAAAAGTTACTTTAGAAAACTTGCGGTCATTTTGCAATGTGACAAGTGCTTATGACAGAAGTTTGTCTCCGCTTAAGGCCATTATGGCTAACAATTTAATACTTTAGTTGTATATCTGTGTATTTAACAAAATTTTGCGTAGTTCCAACTTGAAAGAGGAATCATTTTTTTCAATTTGCAAATGTGGAGGGAGATTGTTATAGATTTTAAAAATATTATAAGTGAAGCTCCTTTTAAAAAGAGAAGACCTGTACTTTGGAGGTGTGATCAGATTTTTATTCCTTATATTTAAATTGTGAGCATCGCCTCGGAATATTATTTTTTTATAAAGATAGGAAGGTTGTTTGGATTTAATGACTTTATTAAATAGACAAGTTAAATGGAGAGAAAATCTATTAGTCATGTTAAGCCAGTTACAGTCCTTTAATTTATGTGATATATGTTGGAACTTTCGGATGCCAAAAATGTATCTCAAGCATGAGTTTTGTACCTTCTGAATCACTTTCAATATAATTTTTCTTGAACTCTAACGTAGTTGCCTTTGCAAAAGTCATATGTCTAATAATGAAATGTGAATAACTACCTTTTTGTAAATAATAGCCTTTTGGTTTTCTCTTTTGTTTCTTAGTAGGTATAAGTACTAGTGCAAAGTATAAGGATTAATAAAAATTATTTTGAAAGTGATTTTTTATTTTTAAATAAATTTAATAAAATAAAAAAACAAATAGCATAGATTTGAAATGGATATCAGTGAATTCAGAAAAAATCTATAGTTTATTGAACACTATGAGCCATCACCTTTCCATTTGAAAAGAAAAAGTTTTCGATAAAAAAAGTGGTTTGTTCAGGTTTGGAGGCTTCGTAAATAGTTATTAATGAAATTAAACGAAAAATTATATTTTCCCCTTGGACTTTACCTGCCGTAGAACAAATTTTGGTATTCCAAAGCACTCTAGACGAATGTCTTAAAATACTTAAAAAAACTGAACATCGACTCAAAAATTCGCGAAAATCTCATGGTATACTTAGAATGTTGTATTGAATCCAAATGTGTAAAAATATACAGGGTGTTCCATTTAAGTTGCGATCATCTTTGGGTAAACCGGAAATGGTCTCGTACCGTTTTTATGTCCAAAAATCCATTTTTGCACGTAGTTGATGCATCCCAAATTTCAAATGGATAAATTAAAAATAAAGGAAATATAAGGGGGAGCCACTAGCCTATGGCGCCCGGTGTAGTATTAAGGTATATCGTAAGTAAGTTCGATTTAAAAGAAAATGTGTACATAAACACGCTATTGGTGTATGACTGATGTGGCTGAAGAGAACCCAGGTGTACAACTATACAAAAACAAGGCGAACTGTTATACATAGAAAATTAATTACAAAATCTTACTTTACTGCCCTGCAATAGCTATGGCGTGACTGGTATGTTGTACTCAGATGATTAAATACAAGCTACGTATTACGTCTTATAGCACCATATTTTCCATGTAAATCAGGAAAAGAGTCGTAAATACTTTCATGGTTCGTTTTCGAGCAAAATACCTATCTGGTAATTAAATATTTAACTCCATGCATCGCAATATAATAACTGTAAATAACGTTTCAGATAGTTTTTTTCCTGGCAGGGGCATTGTTTCATACGATAAGCGGTCGTGTGTATCGAGTTCAAATATGATCATAATTTCACAAGGATTTCTCTCTCCAATTTTATTTTAAAAATTTGATGTCTGATTTATGATAATTTATGCTTAGAATAAACAATAATTTAAAAATCTGAGTCTAACAAATCTGCTTATAATTTACTTATTTTTAAGTATATTTTGTCTAAAAACCCGATGTAGGCACTGGAGTGCCGCAAGGGTCCATTCTGGGGCCACTGCTATTCTTGATATTTGTTAACTGCTTGCCAAATATTGACCAAGAAAATAACATCGTTATTTTTGCCGACGATAACACATATTTATGTTCTGACAAATCGAAATCAGAAGTCTTAGAAAAGTTACAAAATATAGTATATCGATTTATTAATTGGTTTTACTCCTACAAGTTGAACTTAAATGTATCAAAAACTGCTTTTATTAATTTCACGCCTAGAAAAAGCTTAATGAGCGAAAGTTGTCTAATCAAGGCAGACCACACATTAAAACAAGGACATTCTACAAAATTTCTTGATCTATATTATTGACAACGATTTGAGCTGGAAATCACACGTCGACAATTTGTCATCTAAACTATCGTCATTATGTTTCGCACTATACAGACTCAAAGAAGTAACGCAAAGATCTATATGCTTAACTTTTTGTCCAAATTAAGATATGGAATAATTTTTTGGGGGTATTTCTCCACATGTATCTAGACTATTTAAATTGCAAAAAAGGGCAGTAAGAAACATCGTTGGTGCTACTAGACTTCAATCTTACAACTCTATTTTTAAAAATTTGAACAGTCTACCCTTGCCATGTATATGTATTTATGAAGTATTAGTCTACGTAAAAAATAATTTAGAAGAATTTATTAGTAACAATGATTTACATACACATGATACTCGTAATAAAAATGAACTTGGTAGTACCAGATCACAGCTTAACGTTACATGAAAAGGGGCCAAAATTTGTTGAAAGTAAGTGCTTCGACAAGCTACCAGAACAATATCAGAGTATTTAAGAAAAAACTTTTTGCTTATTTACATGATGGCATGTTTCATAGAGTTGCTGAATTCTTACATCAGTATGGAATTATTGTGATTTATACTAAAATGTACGTTATTATAAATTTATTTGTTATATTATTGTGTTGTATACATGTCATTTACAAGTTTTTAATATCTGTTAATTTAACATTAACTTAATGTGTTACTATGAATGTCGATTTTATCTATTTATGAATTTATTTTGTTTATTGTTGTATTCAGATTTTAACAATAACACGTAAATATTTTTCAAAGTGCCGATGACTTTTCCTATACCTTTGTCCATTGGTGTCTTGGAATAAATAAATAATTATTATTATTATTACGATTATTACTATTATTATTATTATTTGTTTTAAATTTCTCCACTGAAGGTGGGTATTGGAACAAGTATCGGCTATAGCAAGGTACTTGTTACTATTACTTTATACAGGGCGAGCGTAGAGGCGACTTCAATGTGAATATCAGTCGATATTCCGTTGAAGCAACGGTTAGTACTTGGATGGGCTCCCATCTTGGGAAATACAGCGTTCTCGTCCCACCTTCTAGAGGCTTGTATATCAGTGTATACTCGGAAGTTACGTAATTTCAGACGAGGATTACGTAGTGAATATACCATCCTTCGGAGGGGATGTAAAGCAGGCGGTCCCTTGTCTATTAAATGTTAGGCAAGTAAAAGATCCCTACTCTTCTTAAGGGAAGAGGTTCGGCAAAATTTTCAGGTTGGGGGTAGCTCATCTCCTGGCGTCGGTGATAGGCCCTGGTAGCGGAAATAGGCCGACGTTAAATAGTTAAAAAAAAAAAAAAAAAAATTACTTTATACAGATGAATTCAGAAATGACCGCACGATTGAAGTAGTGGATAGTATCACGGCTTTCTGGAGGACTACAATCTTGTTTATAATACCGAGCTTTCTTAGGTTGTTGGTAAACGTTTTAGGAATTACTCCGGTCGTTGAAATTATTAGTGGGATTGTAGTTACATTTTCTTGGTGCCACATTTGTTGAATTTCTTGCCCGAGTCTCTGGTATTTCCCTTCCTTCTCAGCAAAGTAATTTTGAATGTTATGGCAGTTAGGAATTCCTACGTCAATCAATCGTTTCCTTTTTTTCTTTGTTGATCAGGATAATATCCGGCCTGATGTGGATAATAGTTCGGTCCGTCAGCACTGATCGATCCCAGTACAGCTTGTGAGCATCATTTTCCAAGACCGCGCTGGGTACATACTGATAATAAGGCACCTCTTCTCTTACTAGGCCATGTCGCCATGCTAAACTTTGGTGTACAATTTTTGCCACTTGATTATGCCTCTCAAGATATTCGGTGGCTACCAATATCTGGCAAGCACCCGTAATATGTTGTATAGTTTCAGAATGCTGGCGACATCTTCTACACAGGTCGTCTTCTACATTGGCTCTCATGATGTACTTGAGGTAATTTTTGGTGGCAATGACTTGGTCTTGGATGGAAACCATGAAGCCCTCAGTTTCAGCAAAGAGATTAGCATGTCTTAACCAGCCAGATGAGGCTTTAGAGTCGATGTGTGGTTGACTAAGGACGTTCGCATATCTACCATGGAGTGGCTTCGCCAACCACTCCTGTCTCTTTTGTTGGATGTAGGCTGCGTGGGAAGAGAGTTCATGGCCTTCCTCCTGGAACAAGTTCAGTGGGGTATACCTGTTGTCTGATTTCCTGACAGCCTGATGCAAATCGTTAATCGTTATTATTATTATGATTATTGTTATTATTATTATTTTAAAACGGCTTAATGAAACCTGACATCGTCCCTATTTGTCATTGTGAAGCTTCAAAACTATCCTCACAGTAGCGCAGTAGCTAAAGCGTGTTGCGTGGCAAGCACGCTAGTTACACTGTGTATCGTGCACTGGGCTCGATCCCCAGCGCAACACTGCTAATGTTGGTGGGTAATGGATGCTGATCTACTACCCTTACTTACTTTACGCACGCTGTGTAGTATCTATTTCCTAGCTTTGTTATGAAAATAACTGTTTCATTCCTTTATTTGAATGTGTCGGTTTATAATGCTTTACTTTTCAAGTATTTAATAATAAAGTAGACATGTTGTGATAATTTATGAAGGTCGTAGAATAAATCATGGACAAGAAATAGCACCCTTAATCCCAAAGAACGAAACAACTACACAGGCACTAACACTGCTTTTCGAAATTCTTAACCCCCATCAGTGTAGCGTAACCCAAAAAATGGGATCTGTAGAAAGTGTTTTAACGAGTGATATATATCTCTTTCTAATATACCTGTATTGGTTTTTCATGTAAATAAACTAGTGTTAATTTTTTTCTTTCTTGTACGGCAGCTTCTGCAAAAATACATCGTTGTCATGTATGGTTTCCCATGCCGATTTTTTTCGGTTTTCCAAAGTTTAAAGAACATTTATATTAATTCATATCCACGAGGCTATATTTAAAATACCATTATACATACATCTATCATATTCTTATTTATTAACACAATTTTGTACATAATTGTCCCCGAAAATTACCAAATAGTTCTTATGATTATAAAAACGAACCCGCAGTTATATATAAATTTCTTTTATTACTTCCCAACTGAAAACCAGACGTTTTTGTTTTTACTATGCTTTATTCTGTAATAGTGTCGGCCCTAAATTTATATAAATAATAAACGTAATGTCATTCTTTATTTTTTTCTAACAGAAACTCTTATCAACCGCTCGATCAAGCGAGGCATTTCTATGTAATTTAACCACATCAAAGCTGACGAACAGATCATCGGATTCAGTGACTGCATTACTTAATTTCTCGATAAATAATGGAATAGATACACGCCGTGAATAAACTACAAACAATATAGACTAGGAGCACTTTCAGTAAAAGTAGCTCTTTAATGGACCAAAAAGCAAATGACGGAACAATTGGGGATGCCCAATAGGGGGATTTCACAATATTCTATTTTAACAAGAACCTTTACCCATTCATAATGTGAAAACACCCGTAAAAAAATATTAGTTATGGGTATTGGCCACATAGTGGGACAATTTAAGTCCCAGAACGATTTCTATGAATTTGGAAACCCTTTGCCCAATACGAGTAGATAAATATGTTCTATAAGAATTGTTTTAAACTAGTCTAGTAGTATAATGACTTTATACTTTGTATTTTCATATCTAATAGCAAATTTTGTAACAAAAATGTCATTTCGGTAATTGTCCCAATCCCCCTTATTGCTATAAAATTGCACTTACATTCACTGAACGTTTTAATTAATGCTTTTTGTCATGTTCCTGTCATTTACATACCTACTCTTAAATAAAAATTCATTGTTATAATCCCTCAGAGTTGCAACGGTCCATTCTACAATCACTTTCCTGGAAGTGCAATTTCTATCTCATCTCGGTAATATTGAAAAGTAATTGTCCTATCTCCACTATACAAACCTTGGGATTTCAATTTAGTGCGCCAAACTGTAGGCAAAGTTTTCATACTGATAAGTTTTCCCTATTTTATTGTGTTTTAGCCCTATGAATTTTGAAAAATATAACGTGATTGTACATTTTTGCTTGTCATTCCGGTAATGTCCAATATTCTGCTAATTTTAAGTTTATTCAGTTTAAAATACATCCAGTAAAGTAAAGTTATAATACATAAACAAAACCTCAAAATCTAGTCCAATCTGTTCTAAAGGAAAGGTGACATCATTAAACTGGGGAAAAGAGTCATTTCGGTAATGGTCATTTCGGTAACGGCTACGGTACCGAAATGGCTTTTACGTTACCGAAACGGTTAAAAAACACAAATAAACGATGTTATAATTCAATAATATTTCAATGTAATGGTTAATGGTTATAATACATAATGTTTGTTAATTAATTAGAAGAATAATTTTACTTCCACATCCAGTGAAAGTATAACGACAAAAAAATTTTTTAAATTTTTTATTGTTCAAATAGGCTTAGAATGTCATGAAACGTCGAGATTTTAAGTTTGAGCGAAAAAAAAATTCTGTCTGTCTGTCTAACTTTTTTGTGCGCACGTTTACTCTGAAACCATTTAAGATATTGTCTTGAAATTTGGTACACGTATGTACTTTAACGAGGTCTGGAACTAGATTATATTTTCATCTTGTTCCGTCGAAGGGTTGGGGGGTAAATTGGGGTAAATAGGTAAATCAAGCAGGTAAGAGTCCATAAAATTGGTATTTAGTGTGTACAAGAGAAGCTAAGGTCTTAAAAACAATTTTGGCATGAGCCACCCCCATTACCACCCCCCACCACATTGGTGGTAGTGGTGGTGGATGAAGTGAAACAATTTTTGAGACTTCTGGTTCTTGTACACACACTGAATCACAACTTTTTTCATTTAATAATATTGTTTTACTTCATCCACCCCCACTACCACCACCCTATCACCACCCCCACCCCACTACCGATGTGGGGTATTGTTTTATGGGTTTTTGGGGTAGACGATTTCAAGTATTACATTATCAAAGTTCCATAAACAATTATTTCCGCATACAAAATTTTTTCGTTGAGAGACTTGGATAGAAAATCTGGATGTGAAAGTAGTGATTCCTTGGGCAGCGGTTTTTAATTTTCAGACTAACTATATTATATTTTATTTTATTTAAATTATAAACCTATTATGTAGTGATGTTTCTACTTTAAAATACTTACCTACTATACGATTTTGTTTTATAAGTATCTTAATTACGTTTTTGACTGAAATTAGAACGATATTATCGTTCCCAACCAGTAATGAATACTGCTGAAAGCATAGATAAGTAATATAAACCTATAACAAAATGTTATTACTCAATTTTTCTTTCAAAAAAATATTTCTTTTTATTTGACTACTTTTGCCTGATTTGTCCTGTTACATGGCAAATACCCTTATAACCATTTTAGTACTTCCCGTTAGAGCGAGGCTAGAAAACAATGAGACTAACAGAAGTAACGTCAGTAGTGCGCTTTGGTGGGCAGTTTGTTATTTTGGTCCAAGAGCTAGCAACGGATTTCGTTACACCATAGAGAATAGGGCCAGAACTTTCATAATCTGGCCCTTGTAGCGTAACAATAAGATAATCGGCAAGTCTGGCAACCGTCCGGGGGTGGCTTTTGCGCCCCTAGATTTTTAAAAGGTGAATCAAAATTAATAAAATTGTATTATTTTAATCAGTCTGGCACTTTTGGATATCAAAGTTGAAAATATTTCAAGTTAATAAAAAAATCGCCAGACCGGTTTCGTCGGTGGGTAGGTGGAAAGTGGGTGCAAGAGGGGGTTGAAGTGAAATAGCACAGTGTGTAAGGTTCTCGCTTGGTATGCGAGAGGGTCCCAGGTTCAACTCCTGGACCCACTGAATTTTTTTTTTACCGATTAATGTATTTTTTCACTAATTCAGGTTTGATTTGACGGCAGAAATAATATTTTCCTTCCTCTTTCTTGTAATATAATAATTTCATTTTTTCATGTGATTTGTTCACTGTTTTTTAGTTTTTTTTTTATGGCATTAGGAGTTATCCATGCAGCCAGGCACAAGTTGTTATATATAAAACTAATGGGATAAACACATTTGCACACATATACACGCAGCACACATCTATACATACATTACCCTAAACCTATCCTAATCCAAAAAAACAGGAAATTATAAAGAAGATCCAAGGGAAGGTACGAATGCACATTCTTCTCGCCCAGGAGTCTTTCAGGGCATTTTGTTAGACACACTATAATAGACTACGGTAAATGGGAATTAGGTAAAATTAAAACAAAGGTGAGACATATAGGGAACGAATCTATTAGTTACACATTTATACTTTCAGACCAGATGTTTTCAAAAAGCGTATAATAACTGCATTCACTCTATTATCGTTTAGAGCTAATAGGTGTAATAGATTGACTGGCATTTGAATGTTAGGGTTCAGAATATCTGCATACAGTTAGTCACGTCCAGACGAATGTTTAGCACAGTTAAAAAATAAACGGTCCAGATCGCCTACAACATTACAAATTTCACATATTTCGGTCGGTAAGATTCCTATTTTATTTAAATGTAGAGGGTAGCAACCATGTCCAAATCTCAACCTAATAAGTGTAGTAGTATATTTCCTAGGAATATGAAAAAAGTGGAACCAAGGTTCCTTAGGAATTTCTATTTGGATATGGGTATATCTTGTAGGCGTAGTAAAACAATATTCGTGCCAGTGAGAAGTCCATTTTTTATTCAATCTCGCTTTGCTAATATTTATACCGTCTTCAGGTTAGTTGGTCAGTACTGAATTATTCTCCAAATATATAGAAAGGCACTCTCAAACAATGTTTTCAAACAATTTATATTAAGCATTAAGAATCGACATTCGTCTATAGTTATCAATATTGTTTAAGTTACCCTTCTTGTATACTGGTAAAACTAAAGCGGTTTTAAATACATCCGGGAAACGGCCTTGGTGTAATGATTGATTTAATAAATACATCAGCGGTTGCATAATTAAATCTAGAATATTTGAGAGAGTGACCAATGATAGTTCATCAGTCCCTGATGATTTTTTATATTTTATTTGAACTAGAGCATCAATAACATAGGATTCGGTTATGGGACATAAATACAGGTTCGAATTATTCTTGTTTGGCATCATTGTGCAAGGTAGAGCCAAATTATGTCCAAAATGGTTTATAGCATTCTGCTCAGCTGCATTAGAGAAGTGACTGGCGATAAGATCGGCAACTTCTTTGTGGTTATCTATACAATCGCCACTGTAATTAATAGTTTTCGTGTCGCAATTTCTTCCTAATTTAAAATTTATTATGTTCCAAGTCTCCTTGATCTTATTGGATGTGAAGGCGCACTGAATAAATATTCGAAAGTAGACAGTAATCTTTAAATTACTTACCCCTATCTAGTGGCAGCAATTTTATGTTCTGGAACACTGTTTAGGATAAGGAGACAAGGGATCAGGTTCCAGAGTATCACTATAATCACTACAACTTATGCACTATTCAATCAAAAATTGAGCACGAGTCTATCTGTCGGCAAGCCTAATGTTGATCTTTACACGCGGTTCTCCCGTCTATGTATCTGTACAAAAAATCACGCGTGCTCATATGCTATCTTAAGGAGCACAGCCTATTGTCATCTTTTGGCATTCATTGGAACCAAAATAAGGTGCCTAAACAGGATGAGTTATTTTTTTTTTTTCTAATAATAGTTTGACTTGGCTAATTCAGTATTAAATTTAGGTTACTGTTTTTTAATTTTATATAAGTTACATGTCCTAAATTTGTTTAAATCTTCCTATTGTTACATTCCATGCTCCTAGATTGTCCGATATTAGAAAATGTTCCTAGTCTAATACTAGTTACGTTAGTAAGCGAGCGAGAGGATGAACGACGCGAAGGTGCCGAGGCTTCTCAAACTGCGGTTACAGGAAACGGTATTCCTCTTCGTGGCCTTGGAAGAGCCGGTGATCGTCGGATGCCATCTTTATTGTCAAACACCGGACTCCGCTGTGAATGCCATGAGAGTAATAGAACAATATTTGAACAAAAACTGTCGGTAAGATGGATTGCTGAGTTCACCGTATACGTTCCGAGCCGATTAAATTGAGTCGTTCTAGATTAGATTTCAATCATAATAGGGTTCTTGTCGGATCTACAATTATTATTATTTGAAACCGTAACATACTATCCATGCAACGCGGCTTTTAAAGGATTTTAACAACGGGATGGAATTATTAGTTCGCTAATTGCCATTATTCCTGTCGCCAATAATACATGTACAGATTGCGATATATTTAAAAAACTGCAATTTTTAACAAAAAATTTTAAAAGTGGAAGGTTCTCAAATCGACCCGTGTATGTTTTTTTACATTTACGTTTGTTCAATACTTAATAATTTCGAAGACTTCATTCTTTGGTAAAAGAGCAAATAACATTGCATGTAATAATTGAAGAGCTAAGTGGATAAAGGTGTTATGTCACAAAAACACGTTATTGAGTAATTTAACTCGAAAGTTTTTTAGGCGAGAACTTTTTTGTTATAACGACTATATATATATACCGGGTGGCCCACGAAGTTTTGGCCAGTCGATATCTCGACAACTATTTGAACTACAGTTTTGAAATTTGGTGACTTTAAACAATGGAATGCGGTGTTCATTTTTGGTATAAAAGGACTTTGTTGCAACATCGCATTTCCGATCACGTGACATCAACTTCAGATTTTTAAATGGGACACCCTGTATATTACTCCTTTTTTGTGAAGGATTTTCTAATACAAATTCAACGATACCATATTTGTCAGCGTTTTTGTGTGAAACGGCGACAATATGAGCTGTAAAATGAATGGACGGATTTTTAAAAAATTTTATTAAAGAACACCAGTATAATTAAAAAACAAAACAAAATAAGTAGAAAAATCCTTACAGTTCATGCTCAAATTGATGTCCATCTTCAGTAAGGCAATGATCAAATCTTGTTAAAAGATTTCTAGTGCATGTAGGGCATAGTGAGGAGGTGCACCATCCTGCTGCCACCACATCGTCTCTCTCTCGTTTAAGGGAATATCTTTACTGTAGCGTCGAAAAAACCTGACAATTATGGTATCGTTGAATTTGTATTAGAGAGGCCTTCACAAAAATGGAGTAATATACAGGGTGTCCCATTTAAAAATTTGAAGTTAATGTCGGAAATGCGATGTTGCAATAAAGTCTTTTCATACCAAAAATGGACACCGCATTCCACTGTTTAAAATCACCAAATTTCAAAATTGTAGTTCAAATAGTTTTCGAAATATCGACTGGCCAAAACTTCGTGGGCCACCCGGTATATCATTTTGCGATGATATTGACATTTGATATACTTTTCAGAGACAAATAACTAAAGTTGTCAGTTGTCATTATTTTCGAAAATTTTAAAAAATTAATGTACATAACACCTTTATCCGTTCATAAGTTTCTCTGAAATGAATAATGAATTAGTGAATAAAAGTGTTAAGAAATTAAACATATTTTATTATTATTAAAACATTGTACAATTTTTAGGTAGTCGGACAGTTCTACGGTTTTGAGCCACAGTTTGGTCATTTCCAAGTATGTTGTGATAATACGGCTTTACCATTCATTTATGAATGGTAATTGTTCTTTAAGTTTTCCTACACTTAGGCTGCCCTTGTTTTCATTAAACACCGTTAGAGCAATACAGTCGGAATTTATCTTATGCATATTCCTTTTCTTTAAAATATCGACTTTGTAAAATGGAGTCATTTCATCTAGTGATGTAATAGTAGCACCCATAGGTGCCATTTTATACCGTCGTGAAAATAAACCTTTTCATTGTTCAAGTTTTTCTTCCTGTTGTACAAATTGAGTTTTGAGGCAATTCCATCAATATCCTTGAAATGATTCTTCATATCTATGACAACGGCGTCTTTGGGAGTTCTTAAAATTTCTCGATACTGGTCCGGAACGTAGATGTTTTGATGTTTCCCTAAAATTTTCTCGACTCTGCCAAAGTCTCTGTCTGAATCTAAATATGAATGTCCCACCTCCGAAAATTTATGGTCGATAACTTTATATTCTCTCTTTAAAATCAACAACTGGTAAAGTGTAATGATATTGAAGTTTTTATTTCGTCCACCACAGGAGTCGGGCCATATTATAATGTGATCGATCTTTTCTTGGAAATATTCATTGTAAATTTGTGAAAAGGTATGTAAGCAACTAGCAATTTCTAGGCTTTCACGGCTGGCCATATCTTCAGTCCATGTGAAAAAGAACGTTTTTTTTTTCAGTATTCCTCAATGTATGTATGCCAAGGTTGTAAAACCACATTTGACGAAGGTAAAATGCTTTCGATGTACTTAATTTTGGCAGCGGCATGGTTTGCTGAAGATCTAAAGTAAGAAAGCAAATCGTTCTATCTACTGTAACTTTTGCTCCGTCACGCTTTTGTTGTTCGAAAGCTAGTTTGTAATTTTCTCCGTATTCTTTAGTATTATTTTTTTTTTTTTTTTAACCCAATAGATGTAAGCATAGCGAATCCTGTAATTCTTAAACGATAACCTTACAAACCCAAATGACCTTTGACTTGATTGGCGTAATTATCATACTTATTATTTTTTCCGCAAGAATTTCGGAATTCGCCAGATTTGCCTTAAACAATTTAATGCTCTTTCAAAATATTGGGTGGGCAGAAGCCATACCAGATCTCCGTTTTGCTCTTGTCATAAAAATTTCTACGGTCCAGCCCTCTTCTACTTGCCAGCATAAAAATGTTTGTACAAAAATCAACACCGCAAAGCGTCACTTTCCAGTATTTCTGATTTACAGACTAATTTGCTAGAATACTTTGGTAAATTCGTATTCGTATAAAATGCAATAAGCATTTTGTATTGATTATGTTTTGTTTTTAAACATTATTAAAACTTGCCTGGGAAGAAATTGCCACTATGTGACTGATTTCTGCTGAATTGCCAAAAGGTATAAATGTGTTTACAGCAATTAGATACTCAAGTACCATCTCGACTCTTGTACCATCTCATACCATTTCGAAATTGAACGAAATGAATAAATGGATTAAAACACTATAAGCACTATTTCTAAATATCAGCCAATTTATAAACATCTTACATGATTCATGAAATCGTTTATTCATTGCCATTTGGAATATCAGTTTACTACGACTGACCATTTTCACTATAATAGTAAGAAACACTTAACACAACTTGTCACATTAATGTCAATATAACATAACTTTAAAAGCAAAGTGTTTTGGATTAAAACAATTTAATATCGCACAGTAATGGATAAAGGGGGTATGTGATCATGACACCTTTATCCATTAAATTATATAAAAACCACATGTACATAACACCTTTATCAAACATTAAAACGCATTTAGGAAAGGTTTATTAGCCCAAAAACTTATTGAAATGATAGATTATAAGTTAAAATAGTTGTCTGTGTAGAAATCTCAAAATTTTCAAAAATGTCACATAACACCTTTATCCACTTAGCTCTTCAATTATATTGAGAATGTTCAATCATCAATTTTTCATCACCCGCGGTTCTTCTAGTGTAGTTGAATTGATTTTTTTCGGCGACAACATTCCACCTGAAATTTTATTGTTGATTCTAATGTATTATGATACGGAAGAAATATTCGCGTCCAAAAATTCCTTGTGCGTCAAAAGTTATATGCACTTTTTGTCGCGCTTTACGGATTTTCTACTTATTTGCTTAATATTTCGTGTACTAGTAATCGAATGTGGATTTTCAAAATACTGGCTTATTTGAAATAAGATTCTTAAAAAAATATAGACCTGTCCGATATGTATTGGTCAATTCGCCATCTTGGAAAAAATAGAAAACATCAAGAATAGCCAAAATCAAAATTGAATATCTTTTCTATAAGAAGGGGTAATTTCACCACAGTTGGCAAAAATAAAACTCGTTTATGGTCAAATATAATGCACCAATCCCGGACACCGTATGTCAAATAGAACGGTCAAAAATGGCGGACGAAATAAAATGTTTAATTCTTCGTCAATTATCAAGGAGGGATTGTACGTCACTTCTTTTTCGATTGTATGTTATTTTATGTACTTTTAGGGGATAGAGTTCATTTTTCTTTTAATTTTCAAAAAAGTGCATTTTTACAATTTTCAAAAATGTATTTTCTTTGACCCTCCTTCTTTTCACCCAACTTTCATCGAAACAAAATGAAACATACTATATTAGTTTCATTGCCGTCATAATACCATAATTTCACCGCATTCCTCATCGATAGCCGATTTGTCAAAGGTATAAGAAGCATTGGCACAATTATTTCCTTTACAATAGATATATAGAATAGAACATTATATATTCAGTTTTCTACAGCTACACTAATTATTTTTACAGCCTTTCTTGCATTTACAAGAACTATCATTTAATAAATTTTTAGAAAAAGTGTAACGGTTGTTGTCGGGTAGCTGGTTCGGAGATTAATCAGGGTCCAGATTAGTTAATAAGACAGCCCAATAAAAATATAAACAATTTATTTACTTCTTCAAACAGGCAGTGTTACATAACATACAGGTACAGATTGTATATCCGTATCTTTTACGGTTCTTAGGACAACATTTTCTATTATCTAAGAGAGAAAGAGAGTAACGATTGCGATGCGACGTTTGTTGTTGCTACTGGAGTGGCATCGGGCGTCGGGTGAATATCGTCGACTCAAGGAGTTTCCCAGCTCAACACGCTGTAGGATGTCTCCAGGCTCATTCGCTTTGGTTTTGGCGGCGAACGGCGTCGGGAAATGACTAACGACTCGAGAGATCCCAGCTCAACACGCTGCAGTATTCCCAGGGTCAGATTGCATTCGTTCCGTCGTGTTTGCGTCGGGAGATGTACAAAACTGCCCAGCTCAGCACGCTGTAGACAGATTGTCAGAGTTGTTCACACTCTGAATTAGTTGATTTGGGGCCGGGCTTTTATATCCGAGAATCCTCGCTTACTGGTGACGTAAAACTGCGTATAGTTTAGTGTCGTGTGCAAATCCATGCCTCTAGACAGGAGCTGGGTAGATTTGCGTGCCGTGTGCACATTGGTATCGTGTGTAAATCCGGAATCTTGGTAATGGAGCAGGAATTTAAAGAATGCTTCATTACAAAAGCATTACTTTCACTCATAACATCAGGCATCTCAGCAGTTTTAAGCCACCCGAATTGTAACGGATCTTTCTCAGAACCTAACCATTTTTGGACTTGGAAACAGACTCTTAAACAGTGTTTTTCTATTACTTCTTCAGGGGGAATTGCAGATAATTCTATTTTCATCATAATGTTTGTCAATTATTTTATTAATCTTAGATTTGTAAAAATTAATTTTTTTCTGATGATTCCATGCTAGTTGAGTCATTGTAACCAAAAGGTCAACATCTTCACCAACTATTATAACTTGATTGTCTCCAGTTTTCAAATCAATAGCAGTTTTAGCAATTGTAGTATCTTCTCTGCATATTTTAACGTTAAAGTTATTATCTATTAACTCTTTGCGCAATAATTTTATAAAGCTATCCTTATTTTACTTCCACATCCAGTGGAAGTATAGTAACGACAAAAAAATTTTTGAAAATTTTTATTGTTCAAATAGGCTTAGAATGTCATGAAACGTCGAGATTTTAAGTTTGAGCGAAAAAAAATTCTGTCTGTCTGTCGGTCTGTCTGTCTGTAACTTTTTTTTTGTGCGCACGATTACTCTGGAGCCGTTTAAGATATTGACTTGAAATTTGGTACACGTATGTACTTTAATAGACTGGCGGTACATGACCAGTCAGGTGCAACGTTTTTAAAATGCATGCCAATCATATATATGAATGAAATTACCATGAATATGCCAGAAATGCAAATTTTAGGCAGTCGTCGCGTGCACAAGGGGGTGCAAATCGGTTTTTTTTGTGTCTTTTTTTTGGGTTTTATTTTTTTATTTTTTTTAATGGATTCCAATAGTGCCAAACGAAAAGCCTTCAAAAAAAATCCAAAATCAAAATCATCCAAAATCAAGAACACCAAAAAATTTTACGATTTAATGTGCACATTAACAGTTGTTTTGAGCGCGGAAACTGCATGCCAATGAATTTCCGCTAGATTTTTTTTCACGGCTTTTCGTTTGGCACTATTGGCATCCATTAAAAAAAATAAAAAAATAAAACCCAAAAAAAAGACACAAAAAAAACCGATTTGCACCCCCTTGTGCACGCGACGACTGCCTAAAATTTGCATTTCTGGCATATTCATGGTAATTTCATTCATATATATGATTGGCATGCATTTTAAAAACGTTGCACCTGACTGGTCATGTACCGCCAGTCTATAACGAGATCTGGAACTGGGTTATATTTTCATCTTATTCCGTCGAAGTGTTTGGGGGTAAATAGGTAAATCAAGCAGGTAAGAGTCCATAAAATTGGTATTTAGTATATACAAGTAATACTTTTCGAGATACTTGACGAAGGCCGTTTGGAAATACCTGTTTTTTAAGCTAAAATCGCAATTTTGAAGTCGTTATAATTTAAAAACTATCAATTTAAGTGAAAAATTGCATAGAACCTTTTCTTCTTAAAATTTGAATCTACTTCAGCTCCAATAAATATATATATATTTTTTAAGTGCCTCCCGCACAATATAGAAACTTTTCTGTGAAGCATTTACTATTATACTGCCAAAAATGAACGAAATCCGTTCAATATGACATTATTCCGAAGTTTTGCATATTTTTTACCTCTAGGTACTCTATAAATAGGATTTATGATAAACCACAAGATATTGTGAATATATTTGGGGAGTTCTGTAAAAATCTCTATTACATATAGGGATGATGAATGATGATATAAATGTTAACTAAATTCGTGATTATGAGGATAATAGCTTCGAGAATGTATATGTAAATGAAATCGTAAACGCTATGAAGAAATTGAAAAATAAGATGACATCAGGTCCAGATAATATACCGTTCTTTTTAATTAAAAATTGTGCTGGTGTTTTAACTATACGTTTGTGTGTACTATTTTATTTTGCATGGAAAAAAAGTTATTTCGTAATCGCTGGAAGGTGGACAAAAACCCAGTATTAAGAGCTTTGATAGAGCAGTTAGTTGTTGATGATATAGGGCTACTTCCTTTCTTTTGAATTTTTCTAAAGTCTTTGAAATTATTTTGTATGATCTGTTCGTAATCAGATATCGATTCATCAGCACGGATGTATGAGTATTGAGTAACAGATCATTTTTTTACAAATTTAGCCATTTTTAATCGACAGAAATTTACAAAAGGAGGAGGTACTCAATTCTACCCGTACGTATGTTTTTTTTTCTTACTTAATACATATGACTTGGATTGTACAACACAAGTAGATGTCATTTATGTAGACTTTTTAAAGGTTTTTGATAGCATATATCATTCTTTTTGCTTAATAAATAACAAAATGTGGCTTTTATATCCAAGCCATAAACTTTCTTAACTCTCTTGTTGTTATCTCTGGTATCAAGGATCTAAACTTAGCCCTCTTCTGTTCCTTTTATTTATTATTAATTTATATGGCGTTATTGACTGTTCTAAAAGCTGATGATTTAAAGATATTGTTAGTTATAACTTACATTGATAATTGAAGTTTCAATATGAACTGGATCCTAACCAATCTTGGTGTACAGAATATACATTACAACTTAATATCATGAAATAGTAGGCTTGACAAGGCAACAAATAACATATGAATACGCATACCGTATCGATAATAAAACATCTTGATGTAATTCTTTTATAATGTTTGATTCTAAGCTTTATTAAAAGTAAAATTAAAAGTACTTGATGCTATGAAGTTTTGTGGATTCATGATAAGAAATTTAAAAAAATAAACTGACATTAATGCGTTAAATCTTTTTTTTCATTTATATCCGATCCAGGCTTGAGTATGCTGCTTAGGGTGGCCCATCTCTATAGGGGGTGAATTTTTTTTGCGTATTTTTTAAGTCTCACCCCACGAAAATATACTATTATACTAGGAATAATTTATGTCAAAGTTTCAGATAATTCGGTGAACGGTAACCCGTGCCGCATTCAGGTAGAAATTTGTAGATAAGATTTTATTACGGTAATACACTTAAATTTTACTTAAAATACAAATATCTACCTCTTTTCTTATAATGTTTTATTGGTGTAATTATTTCCTAGAAATTATTTGTTTTGGAAGTTTGGAAATATAATGCACCTACGGTAGGTTTTTATGTCAGTTTGCAATTGTGTTTTACAGTGGTGACATAAGTTCTAGCATACGTTCCTTTTTGAAAAAAACATTTAACGATGGCTGATGTTAGATCCTTACGAAAGGATACTTTCATTTACTTAGTTGGACACTATTCGTCACAAATCATTGGCAATAAATTGCCGTCTAATAGACAAGTATTACAAGTGCCCTTTTATAACATTCGTGAAGTGAAGCTAAGTGTACATGAAAGTGCTAAATGGGATAAAGCTCGCATTCCGACACGTCAGGATTTTCATTGTGTTAAACAACTAGATAAACTTTATGCAGAGTGGAGGAACTTACAAAAATCGGCTAAAAGGGCCAGTGCGGGAGATAAAGAAAAAAATTTCGTTGAAAAATTGGACGATCTTTTTGACATTTCTCATGCAAATGCATTGGAGTTGATGAAAATAGATGAAGATAAGCAGTTTTTAATTAACCAAAGAAAAAAGGGACGTCCTGGATTTATGCATGGTATTTATTACCAACTTGCTTCTCAAGAAAAATCAGCTGAGGAGAAATTACAGAAATTATCCGAACGAATGCAACGAAGTCAACAAGAAAAAGCTAGATTAGAGGAAACAGTCACCTGTCCATCATCAAGTAGTAATTCAGCCGACTGCAACGAAAATAAAGATGAAATAATCGAAGCCCAAGAAGAGTTGTTACAAGACCAGCCTGGCCCGTCACAGCCAAAAAAGAGGAGATTGTATGGAACATGGAACATCATCACACCAAAAATAGCCGCTGCATTTGATGCTTGCAAAATAAGCGACAGGTATGGAGTCCATATTTTGACGGCAGTAGCAGAAGCACTAGGACATGACACCACATCTTTGTCCATCAGCAGAACCACACTTCAGCGCTCTAGACAACGCATCCGCGAAGAAAGAGCTGAAATATTAAAAACTTCCTTCGGTAATTCTGAATTGCCGGCCCCAGTCATCCATTGGGATGGAAAACTTTTACCTTCTCTCACTGGAATGGGAAATATCGATAGACTTGCTATCTTAGTTACTAGTGGAGATATTGAACTACTTGGAGTACCAGCTTTGCCCAATTCAACTGGAAGAGAACAGACTGAAGCAGTTTATGATTGTGCTTTGTGAATGGAATTTGGACGAAAAGGTAATAGCTTTGTGTTGTGATACAACAGCATCAAATATGGGTTATATAAATAGGGCAGCCACACTATTGCAACAAAAATTAGAAAGAGATATTCGATATTTTCCTTGTAGACATCATATTTTTGAAGTGGTTTTGAGAAGTGTGTTTGACACAAAAATGCCCTCCTCATCTGGTCCAAATGTGCCACTATTTAAACGTTTTAGGGAATTTTGGCCTAAAATAGATCAAAATAAACTAAAAACTGGATTTCAGGTATCAAAAATTAAACACATTTTACAACCAGTTAAAGCCGAAATTGTAAAGTTTCTAAATGCAGCTTTAACTTTGCAACAGCCTCGTGATGATTATAAAGAATTTTTAATGCCTTCTAAACTTTTTGTTGAAGAAGAGCCCACTCACACGACATTCTATCAACCAGGGGCATTTCATCATGCACGTTGGATGGCCAAAGCCATTTAATGTCTAAAAATATTTTTTTTCCAAGATCAGTTCCAACTAACTAAAAAAGAAAAAATAGGTATTGAAGATATATGTCTCTTTATTGTAAAGGTTTATGTAAAGGCCTGGTTTACAGCGTCATTTGCTAGTAAAGCACCGCTTCATGACTTAGACTTTTGTAAAGAACTCATTAATTATCAAAATATTGACAAAGAAATATCTCAAGCCGCAAGTAGGAAAATAGTGAACCATTTGTGGTACCTTAATTCAGTAAATGTTGGCTTATCTTTCTTTGATGACGATATTTCAGTTACCACTAAAAGAGAAATGGTTAAAGCTTTGAATAGGAAAGCGCCAAATCAAGAGGGTATTAAACGACTTATGATTAGTAACATTACTGACGTTGAAAACAAGGAAATTCAGGACTTCATATGCGAGAACACTAAACAGTTTTTTCAAAAATTAGGTTTATCTATGGAATTTTTGGAAAATGATCCAACAACATGGAGGGAAAATGAAAGTTATACCCGATGTTTCAATATTGTAAACAAAATTAAAGTTGTAAATGATGCCGCTGAGAGAGGAATCAAACTTATTACTGACTATAATGACATTTTAACAAAAAATGAAGACCAAAAACAGTTTTTACTCCAAGTAAATAATTATAAATCACAGTTTCCAAATGTAAAAAAAGAAACCCTGTCGCATGCTTTGACCTAGTGCAAAAAATATTGTTTTTATTACTATATGTCTTGTAGATTTAGGATAATATTTGGTACTATGTATGAAAAAAACGTTTCATAATAAAATACACAAAGATAAAACGAGAGTTTTATTTAAAAAACTTCTAATCTAGTTTTCTTAGACTACGAATTTACAGTAGTATGACACATGTCATAGTCACAACAGATAATGTCTTTGATATTTGTATAACTTGATTAGTCATTCTAAAGATAAATGTTGCTGATTAAAAAAAAAAAAACAATGCATCAACCAAAGAATGTAAATAATTCCATTTACTTTTATTATTGCATAATAATGCATTCTGCGGCACCCCTTGCCTTCAATTTGCCTCAATAATATTTTGAGGGGATTGTTTTTTCTTCAAATGGAACCATTTGCAGGGGTGAGAAATAAAAAATTTCGATTTCGAAAAAGATGGGCCACCCTAATGCTGCTCTAATCTAGTATCCATACTACAATTATCAAAAGTATTGCTTCTTCTTCCAAACGCTCCATTGTTATGAGTAAATGTATGTTTTATAATTAACGCCACCACCACCGCAAGCAAAAAAAAAAAAAATGGTAATAACAAAAATTGTAGGTATAGTAACAATTTTTATTAGCAGTTTTTTTTTGTAAAATGGACAGTTTCACTGGACTGTTGTACGTTATCAACGTCCAACTCTTGACATTTGAACTTGAACTATCTTAAAGTAGAGTTTTTTTTTGCCCGTCTAGATTAGATGTAATACATCGAGAACCGTTGAACCTCTTCACAAATCCTCACCCGTTATAACACCAATTAACGCGATAACTATCTGCTACCCTCAAAATTGAGTTCTAAAAAATGGTAATGGACATCTATCTTGTGTTAATGTACCACCTTGTAGGGTGTGCCATTTGTTTGGAGGGACAGTTTTGCGTACTCATTTGAATTCTAGCTTTATCTTTAAAGGGTATCTTAATATGAATTATAGAAGACTCGTGAATTACAATTATATATCTATTATTAGGTATATCATCGTAAACATAGTTATTTAGGGTTGGTTCAGTCTACCCTATAATAAATGACATCCCTCTTGATAATATCTCGCTGCGCCGTGATTTATTTTGTATGCCGAACAACCTGCTAAGCAGGGTAAAATTAATAGTTAAAAGTCACTTTGCATTAACGACATATTTCCTATTTTTGATATAATCCAATATAACTAATACAGAGTGTGCTCAACATGTGTACAAACATGGTACTAGTTTTGGGGGTGAACTGATAATCTGAGTTTTCCGGTATGAAATGTGAAACAAAGAATTTATTAGCTGTGCCATTTTTGCTTATAACTTTACATGTAAATTACGTTAAAAATACATTTTTTTACTCTTTTTAATCGTGGATAAAATAGGGCTTGCCTCATCTTTGTTAGAATCAAAATATATTAAGAATAATATTATATACAGGGTGTCCCACCGGGAACTGCAATTTTCAGTTTTAAAATTCAATTTTAAATCACAAATAATTCAAAACATCCTAAGTTAAACCAAACCCGTACAATATCTACATGGGAAAAAGGGGAATTTAATTTTACATAATTTAATTTAAAAAATAAAGATTGTTCCATGTCCCACAAGTTTTCGCTGCTTGAAGTTGACAAAATGTAACTTAAAAAACCGAACACTTGATATATTGTTATTGAATTCCTTTAGACTGTAGAGTGTAGCTCACCTTATGATCTTTCTGCTTGCCAAAAAGCAAGCAGAAAGAGAATATTTTACGTGAAAAAAAGTTATAAAGGTTATTGCAAACCGTTACACCTGTCAAAATTTTTATAAAATGTCAAATATCTCTGAAACGGCTGGGTTTAGATATAGACTATGCTACATGTTTTCGACTCAGAATTTTTCGCACTCTTTGAAAACTTCGAAATATGTTCCATTTAAAATAAGCAAGTTGGTATCGACTTCCGGTATAAGCGAAAGTGCTAAATGCTTGTAATTAGTTTCTTTAGGTTACCCATACTGACGTTAGTAATTCTTTAAATTTTCCAAGTTTTCTGGTACGTTCTTTTCCCTATATCGATCGATACAGTTCCCGGTGGGACACTCTTTATTCCTGCTGTTATTATTATTGAAAAATGTTATTTTGGATGACTTTTATACACTCAATGTCTAATATTTAATATGAAAAAACGAGAAATTAGCTACTTTTTATACAGGGTGTTTCACGAGAAAACGGACATGGTTTAATGGCAGACAGAAGACACCGAGGGTAACCACCCACAGAAAAAGCTAGTTGAACCCTCGTTGCTGAAATACAGGACGTTTTATGTATTTTTGGCTAAATTTCCTTTGGTTGTTAGGTACTTTGTAAAGGAATAAACACAATAATAATAAACACACACCACAGATAGTAGACAACCCCCAGATCCAAAGCCAAGGCTGTCCGGAAGGGGGTTACACATTCGGAAAAACGCAGACATACATCCACACCCCCCGGTGTTGTCAATACCGGGGCTGGGGGTCGAACCCAGAGCGCGGTAGCAAGTCGATCTGCGTATTCGCCACTTAATACGCCTTAACCGATTGAGCTACCGTGCCGGTCAATGGAATAATAAGTCCGTCCATATTTGGCTCATGCGATATACTAGTGATCCTGAATGAGTACATATATGCCAAATAAATTCCAGGTCCGAAAATATTTTTCTTCTTCAAGAAAGCAATACCTTGTATATGTTCTTCTTAAATTATATATGTAATTCGAAAAGTACATAAAAAATCGAACAAAATGGCTTTATTAATTTTTTTGCCACGCTTTTGCCGGTTTAGAAATAAATTACACTAATTAACACATGGGACTTGAAAAGATATGGACGAATGATACGCGCAAAAAATGCTTTCACAATTAAATTAGGTATTTATTTTTTTTGCAACAATTATTATATTTTAATTACCAATTTTTATGGAGGGGGTAAAATAAATTTAAAAAAATAAGTGTTAAGAATATATTTCATTCCTCTCACTTATAAAAAAACTAGTAAAACAGCAACAAAACATATCTATTAACAATTACAATAACGGTGACAACAAAGTTGCATATCAATAATGCGCATAGAAATAAAATAACTAAGTATTAATACTTGTAGGAAAAACAAAAAAATGCAGTTATTATCATGGAACGTATTTACAAACTAGAGTTATAATTAAATTTTATGTTCAAAATGTTCTTCCTCGTACATTTTATGGCCGGTTCATGGGATGACCTATTGATTTTCTTCTGTACTTTTTCGAATTTCATTGCAACATTCAACAATCCTTTGAATTCATTGATCCTTGCCATTAATGTCCCCATTGTGGATCTCACTCTTTAAGTGACCTCCATAAAAAAATCATCTACATGAAATGCGGAGACTTTGCCGATCATACATGAAGACCTTCGCGACCTCACTCTTTAAGTGACCCCAAAAAAATCATCTATATAGTTGAAATTCAGAGACTTTGCCGGTCATACACGAGGACCTTTGCGACCAATCAATCTGAATGAAAATGTATCGTTTAAATGGTTTCTAATTTGGTTGGATAATGTTGAAAGAATATACCTCGGATATTTACATTTCTAAAGATTCAGTAATGTATGGTTGTAGAAACCTAAATTTAAGATTCTTATCTAAACTAACTTGCAAAAAGAACAATCCAAACAGACCTGAAAGTTTACATATGCGCTTTATTAAGATTCAGATATTTTGAAATCAACTGAGGCAAGTTTCTAGAGGATGAAATCTGGTAGACTTGGCCGTAAGTAAGGGGGAGGTACTTGACTCAAATAATCTAAGATAAAAAGATCATCAGATTTCTTGTTTAGCTCAGTTCACTAGTAGAAAGGAAGCAACTATTGTTTAAAATTGTCACATCACTTGTTTACAAGTTTTCTAATAGTTGTAATTTTGAAGTAAGGCAACTAACTATGATCAACAGTAACAACTTTAAACAATGTCTTTAAATCGGATCAGTTAGTTTTAGATTATTTTTTATGGGGTCACTTAGAGAGTGTACTGAATGTACTGAACCTGAGGAGAATATTTTGAACACCCTGTATCGTAGATCCGGAAATTATAACACTAATTTATTAACTTAAGTACTAATTACACAATTAATCACTTTATTAATATAACACTGAGTACTATATAATTCAATTATTCAGTCACTTGATCTCTTACTCCTTGATCTGCACTACTCTGCTCACTTGAACTGTACTCCCTTTGCGCGGCCACTCTCTCTCTCTGTTTTTATAGTCTTGGATAACTGCTTCTGGAAGATTCTATTAATTCTCTAGACGTTTCTAGATACCGCGCCATCTCTCGGACGATTGCCGAACTAGGCAATAACTAACTTAATAGTTCTCTATTACTTCTACATGGAACTTAGAGAGAGCTCCCATAGATATCTCTGGGGGTAGAACATGTAACAAAATGAACATAAAATCTCGTTCACCTTATATCTTAATAAATAAAATATTCCCTTGTACTGTCGAAGAACCTCAAGTCACCAAAAAATTCTAACCCGAGTTCTCATCTGAAATCTTCAGGACACCGCATAAATTATTACAAATTACTATTACAAAATAATCTATTTTTTTTTGTGCAACACTGACATTGACAATTTTCACACAGCACGCAAGAAGAATGGCAGAGTAATGTATTCATTAAATTTGAAATCAATATATCTAACAACACACGAAATACTGACGTGAGTAAGAAATTAAAATACATATTTTCATGTTTTTCCTAGCTGACAAAAATACGTTTTTTTTTCCTCCAACTTCGCAATTCCTAATAAATTGGCGAATTTGAAATTCGAATGTGGCAAAATATTGCATAATATTTTGTTTTTCGTTGTTATCTATCATGCAGTCGACCCCCCTCCTTTAAAATGCATCCCAGCGAGCACTAGATTCCCTACTAAAGTTTGTTTATAGCGCCTTTAAAACTAGTAAAAATTCCTTACATACCCTAAAGTATGTATGGTCATTAAATTTTTGAAACAACATATCCAACCAAATTTACGGTAATTTTAATGTTCATATTTTGTTCATATCATACCAAGTTATGTTTATTAGAATCCTATAGTCAGATTTTTACAGTTTAAAGGAGTTTGAACATAAATCTTTTATATGTTGGTTTAGATACCGCCCGAGTTTATAGGGAAGATTCATAAATTTGACACTAAATAGTTTGATTTTCATCTGAGATCATATTACAAATTTTATGAGCTCTAAAATATTGTATTATTGGAAGCGTAATAAAATAAGGAATAAATTTACCTATGTTCTTTTTTAAATGTATATTTCAGTTTTACTAATATTATATACAGAGAGTCTAATTTTTAAACGATTGTGATTCGATAGTTGAAAAGTATACTTTTTCTTCATTATGAGTTGCAATGCCAGTCCAACCCCTCTGGTACTGAAGCTTAAGCTTATTGTACCCCACAGACCCGTTCCTCACAAAAAGACGAGTGTATTATCGATGGGAGCTCAAGCTGTCACAAATGGTCCTCAGAAGTATGAACGCCTTCCAGCCACCAAGGCTGGGCATTCACATAATATGTGATCAGGAGTTTCCTCATCCTCGCCACACATGCTGCATTCTGGATTGTCCCTCACCCCTATATTGGTTATGGTTAGGTGTTTTTTTAGTGTGCAATATCCTGTCAGGATGTCCACTGCACATCTCAGCTGTTTTCTGCTCAGCTTTAGCCATTCGTTGGTCTTAGTTTTGAATCGTTCATCAGGGATGACTCTCTCATTATTGGCGCCCCAGTCCATTACAAGTTATGTTCCTGACTTAATAGTTTGTTTACCTCTTGCGGCATTATATGATATATCCTGCAAGTTGGCTCGGTTCCCGTCAAGGCTGTTTTTGCATTTTCTCTGGTGAGCTTATTTGCTTTTTCATTATCTTCATTTCCCTGCCCAAGTAGCACCTTAGGTCAGAATTACGTAATGTAGACCTCGTTTTCCCGTTTAACCTAACATAATTGACTTAAACTTTACGTAAAAATAAGTAAATGTGGAACGAGATGACGTCAGTAATACATATTAAATTAGGTTGCTTAGTTATAATAACCTATTAGTTATGGAACATATTTCCCTGAACAGGTAATCTTAACGTAAACATTGCGTTTATTTGTGGTCGTTAATACGTAATATCTACCAAACCAGTTAACCTGTTTCAACTACAGTCTTTCTTTCTCTGAAATAACTAATACCTAAGGTTTTATCTACAACACTGATGATTTACTTATGTCAAAAGGCATAAGTGGTAAAGACATAGGCTAGAAGCCAGACATCTCCATTATAATGAAGGAGTAGGAGTACATCATATAATGTCATACATAGCTCCCACTCTTCCTTCCCCTCATTGTAAAGCAGGACTTTCCTGGAGCATAAAATATGGATATCTGTTAAATAATGATTTTTTTAACTAATCCTTCATCAAAATTTCATTATAAAATGGCTTCTTACAGCTGGTTGAAAAATTTGGCGAACATAGTACTGCGCGACTTCAAAGTATTCTTTCCCAATATTTTAGACCTCGCTAATGTTTTTCCTTCAGTCGAAGTCGTTAAACTGATATTATTGGCTTTAAAGTTAAATGGGACCAATATAGGTTAAAATAATTTTGTAGTCTTCAAAATTGTAGTCTTTAAAGTTCATTTGGAACTAAATTGACCATATTTCCCAGTCCAGGTTTGGCATCAGGTTCAAGGCAGAATAGAACAAATTATCATCTGTTTCGGAGAAATGAAATAGCTGACTAGCTGTTTCTTTTTATTTATATTCTACACTCGGTGACAGCTGGTATCAAAGTTTCTACATAGCTGTGCCATGAAACTTTCTTTTGACTCGATCAATGCACTCACTAGTACCATTCTATAAAGTTGTCCCTAAAAGCCCATCAAAAAATTTTTTGAATCAGTTCAGGAATATAGGAGAAATTGTCGAATTACGTTCACCGCCCACTTTAAAGTAAAAAACTAACTTTTGACGTTGACTCTGGGAAGGGTATCAACATAAAACAGTCATTATAGTCCCTTGAAGTAATTTAGACAATGAAAACGTAATTTTGCCTTCTATTTTTAAGTAAAAATAACTTCTAAGACATTTTATGAAGTAATATTTACCTTTAGGTCAAACACATATGTTAGGTATATGGGGAAGTAAATTAACGTAAATTTTTCCTGAAATTGGAACTATTTGTGACCATGAGGTTAAAATTTTAACTCAAATCTGACTACAAGGGTTATACTTACGTTAAAAATTGGTAAAATTTCCCTGTTTCTATTCAGACAAAAGACAGCGACTCCAAAATTAATAATTTAGTCTAAAATTACGTAATATTTTCTTACACATAGACCTCAATCAATATGCACCAATTGTACACTGCCGTGTTTCGCCAGAGTCTCCAGGAGATCAAGGCAGTCTTTTACCGTTTTTGAACGTATCTCTGGTGCATCCAGAGCTTTGAGAGCTGCTTGGCGGTCAGTTTTGATACGGATTCTTTTTGTCAAAATGTATACTTAATTTAAAGAAGTAATTCAATAGTACGAACTTGCAAATATCTGATAAAATGTGTTTATTTTAGAAAATTGTTTTTTTACAATTTTCGTTCTTTAAGAAAGGACCCAATCTTATGGAAAAACTGGCATTCTGTAGAATTGTCCAAATTTTTGAAACAATGTAGATTTCTAATTTAATAAATGTCTAAATGGGCACGATCTCAAAAAATGAACGGTTTTTGATTTTGCAATCATTCATTTAACGAAATTTTAAAAATACATTTGTAAACATAAGGGCCTGTATTAAAGAAAAGAAAGCAGTTATGTAAAAGACCTTTATAGGACTTCATTCTTATGCAAAATTAGTTCTCGATAGAATTGTCAAAATTTTTTGTTATGTTGTAGATTTTGACCCAAAAAAGTCTCAGTGGACACGATCTCAAATAATGAACAGTTCTTGCGACATGGCTCGTTAAAACTAAACAATTTTTGTTATTTTAGACATTCAAGAACTCCGGTTTACATTAATTTTAGGTAAAAAGAGCAAAAGTCAAAACGTGTTACGAAAAGTGACCCCCCAAAAACAGGCCAAAAATCGCTCATTTTCTCGCCCTCAAATTTTGTTTTAAACTAAGTGCTAAATTATTGTTAATAATGAGAACATATATAAGGATAAAAATAGGAAAAATGATGCTATTGAGTTATAGAGCTTCCATGAACAGAAATATAAGTCTATTGGCTGAATACATGAATGAAGGTGTTGACTAGGACTCACACAAAGAAATCGAGATACGCCCTTAAGGGGGTGAAAACTACCCCAATAAAATATCAAACTGCACAGAAGCTCCAATAACTGGTGAAAAACCTTGAACTCTCTAAGTATTATTAATAGAAATGAACCATAAGTCTGTTACGACCTAGTACACGAAAGCAATCCATTTCATGGTAAAAAACTACCCCTCATCTTGAATTATGAACTTGAGTAAGGGAAACAATAGTGAATGTACCAGATATCGTATTTTGATTGCAGTAGGTATGAATGTGGGACGATAGCTAGAATTTTTGTAACTATTTTATGACACACTTACGATGGGGTAAGAGAACGTATTGGTGGGTCTTCATCCCTAACCGTCTTAATCATTGGGGGATGAAAAGGAATCAAGAGGCCCTGACATAAGAGAAAAGCACTCTTGAAAACCGCTACATCAGAATTTTTTTTATATAATGCAGCGATTACGAGATTGCACCGATATTCATCCCTTCGCATCCTTACCCCCTCATAAAATCCACTTGAGTTAAAAAACGAACCTCTAGACTATGGCGTTCGGAAAGGTAGATACTTACTTTTATGTCAGAAATTTTTTTCGATACAATATAATGATTGTAAAATTGCTCTAACCCCTGTGAATTTCTCTAGAACGATGAGAAACAATCACGAGGCCATGACATTCCTAAAGAGCACTCTTGAAAACCCTTGCTACAGGATTTTCGCTAATGTGATACAGTGATTGCGATGTCTCTGATATTCACCCCCTCGCACCGCCACCTTCATAGGTGTGTAAAAAACTATTGTGAGAATATTGGTTATCGTTCCAGATCCAGACACACTGTAATCGGAATGCAATATCTGATACATTCACTATCTTTTCACTGACTCACCCAGTAAACCAATTTGTTTTATAATAGTCATTTCTACAACAATTTTGTTTTATTGCTATTTTATTACATTTATAAAATTGCAATAAAACAAAATCGTTGTATAACGTTTAAATCTTGCTTGTTGGGCAAGTTCATAATTCAAGATGAGGGGTAGTTTTGCACCCTGTGATGGGTTGTATTCGTGAACTAGGTCATAACAGATTTATGGTTCATTCCTATTATTCAAGCTTTCTCGCCAGTTTTTGTAGCTTTTGTGCAGTTTGGTATAGTATTGGGGTAGTTTTCACCCCCTTGAGGGTGTGTTTCAATTGATTTGTGTAAGCCCTAGTCAACACCTTCGTTCATGCATTCAACCAATAGACTTATATTACATTTCTGTTCATGGAAGCTCTGTAACTTTATAGCATCATTTTTCCCTATTTTCATCCTTATATAGGGGATGCCTTATGGCTCTTCTGAATTAATCAGTGAATATACGAATTTGTCGATATTAGATATGAATTATGCGTCGAAAAATACTAAGAATATCTTGATTGCTATGCCATAATTCATAAATATTCACTTTTTGTATGGCTTTGTATTTTTTGATATGCTCCTATATTACATCACGCTTATAACAACTTTAATCCCTCATATCTCAAAAACCAAACATATGCTGATCTTGAATTTTTTTATTCAGGATGTTCTCATTAACAATAATTTAGCACTTAGTTTGAAACAAAATTCGAGGGCGAGAAAATGGGTGATTTTTGGGGTCACTTTTTCTTACTAAAAGCTAATAGTTATGCTTCAATGGCCGCCACGGTCTCCGGATCCGTCCCCTATCGAATATATCTGCGACATGATTATTCGGTGTAAATCGACTAATTCATTACTAAATAACAATTTTACTAGGCTTGTCACGATATTGAGATTACAATCACTCCAGTATCATACTATAAAGACAACTTTGGTCAATATTTTAATAAAATTCCTCAGCGAAATCGCGGTGCTGCATTTTTAACCGGTATATAAATCTAAACGTCTAGTCCATATCATTATATTTATTAGCTACTATAAACTTTATACAAATGATGTAGGTTAATGATAGGTCTCGATAATACGAATGGAGTTTCGATGTTAAAAATTTATAGGTATGTAATTTTTATATCGATTTTCCTCAGTATATAGGTGGCTATTAAGTGCAACAATTTTACAATGGAACAGGCGTCTATTCAAATCAAAGCGAACACATAACTCTTTCATATACTTTTTTATATTATTGCAGCCACAAAAAATAAGTAAAAATACATTTAACACAACACAATGTTTATGCAACGAGCGAGATGGTGAAATTTTTAGGGAAATATGCGAAGACGCACGTTGTTTGGATCATAACTTCTTTATTTTTTAAGCAAGAGAAAAAAATAAAAAAGACTTAGCTTAATCATAATTTTTAATTTGGTTTCTTGACATGTTTGTATCTCCGAAAGAACGAAAAGTTACGGAGATTTTAAAAACGGTAAATTGTTCCTGGGTTTATCAACTTTTTCTTGGAGTTTTTTTATTTTTTTGCTAAGACTGATACAAAAACCGCGTTGATGCGCCCATTTTCGCAATCTGTAAAGAAGGCGAAAAACGAAATCGTTAAATAAGATCTTTTTGAATACATGAGTTGAAGTCATTATGGAAAGAGGAAGAATTGCATTTGATGCACATCGTGAATCGCACCGGCGAAATCGATAATTCGAGTCTACAGGAGCTTACGAAAAGTGAATTTTTTTTACTTTCGGCGAAATCGATGACCTACTTATTATGACAGATTGAATTGAGTTATGGCACATGCGATAAGATATCAAGTTCGTTGGTGTAAAGTAAAAAAATAATATTACCTGGTCCTATTATTTTCGTTGCATATTATTTTCGTTACACTGAGAATTGACCCTCCCAAGACTTTCTTCGACCGAATACGTCAAGTTAACGTGCTGTTTCCGATTTTTGAGGATAGATGATATCTACTCTAGCTGTCAACTTATAAAAGCAATAAAACAATCGTTAAAATTAGCCTACACAGGAGTACTACAGTAATTCGTCAATTTTTATGTAGGAGTCAGAGTCCTCGTTAAGAATCCAAGTTTTCGATCTCGAGGGAGTGCTACTTTAACCGCCATCGGTCGGTCATTGTTTATACTCTTTATAAACATAAATTAGACCAACGAAATGCTATAAGAAATAAGTTTGCCGAATGATGACAAGATTCGTTTCGTGCTAAAAAAAATTCGAGGAAACCAATTTTACGTACATACTGTCGTCAAGTTGCCGAAGGCGCTAATGCTTTAATTATTCAAAGAGCTAGCGAAATGTCCTCGAAGCACGAGTTCGTTGTCGTCGTGAATGAAGATATAAATCTTTGGTGATCATGACAGAATTGGCCAGATCGCACATCTACTTCCGTAAACCTAGAAAAGAGAAAGTTGCCGAGAAATTTTACACAAAGTTTTTGGCATGGGAAAAATTAAATTCATCATCAACCTCCTCAACAAAAACCCACATGTAATTACGACAATGGAACATGGATCCTGAAACGATTGCGTCAGTCGGAGAATTCCTTTTTGGTCATATTGAATGAGGTGGCACAGATAAAGAAACGCTAAATCAGAAACAAAAAAACAAAATCTTTCCAATTACTATTGGGGGTAAATTTACTATGGGAAAAAAATCCTGTCTGGATAAGGTGCAAGACAGGATTTTTTTTCCATAGTAATGGAATTTTACCTGCAAAGAGAGTGGAAAATTTGTATTTACCTCCATGGTAAATGGAAATTTTCCTGTCTCTTTGCGGGTAAAATTACATGGGAGTTTTACACGCAACGATGGTAAATTTACATCATTTTTTACAATGTAGATGTGTGATCTTGCCAATTCTATCAATATCACCAAGAGATCTATATCTTCTCATACGACGCGACGACAGCGGACTGGTACATCGATTTTGATAATTAAAACATCAGCACCTTGACTTACTGTCAAATTGAATTCCTCAAATTTCTTTTTTAGCATTGCAATGAAGCGAATCTTGTTATCACTCGCCATTTTTGTTCTAGCATTTCTTTGGTCCAATTTATGTTTATAAACAAAGGGTATATAAAAATGGCCGACGTCGGGAGCAGATGTTTCTAACACCGCGAAAGCGGGGTAGTGGCCAGACTGTATTATGATCGGTTTATAGATGTAATTGGCGAATAAAAGAAATTGTGACGTACTAACTTTTAAACTATTAATCGTACAAAAAAAAAACTTTTAAGCAGAAGTCGAGAATTTTATCCTCTACAGAATTCACAATATGTACCTACTTTTTGTGTAGAATCAACAGGAAACGAGTTATTCCAAAAAAAAAAAAATAATTTACCCTCCTTTATAACAAGATGACGGCTGAAGTAGCGCTCCCTCAAGGTCGAAATCTTGCAATACTGAAAGAAAAAAACTTATATTTAATGTTTTTCCAAATGTATATGTTGACTGGAATAAGCCAATTTGCAGGAATTCCACGAATCCTCTATCGATTGAATCGTGTGTTGACCCTTTTAACGTTCACTCTCGTGCACTCGGCAAACATTTCGCGTACTTAATAACAGAGCTCGGGAATTTTATCTCTAGGTTAGTGCGGAAAGACTTGTATACAAGTATGACACAATATATCTTACATTGTACTTTTTTTAGAGAATTCCGTAAGATCCAAAGTTAATATGGTCAGTTTATTATAAACACTTACTCGAAGAGGGGGATGTAACATTGAACTAACACACACATGTATTTTTCACTACCTTAAAGTAACACCCACATACACACACATATATTTTTGTATACCGTCGACTCTGTATAATTGTACGCTAGGTTTGTAGATACATACATATATGGCTAGATTTGTACTACGGATTGAGAAACTGCGATTTCGGATGGTCTACCCTTTCCCTTTATTAAATGTTGACGTAAATGCACGTAAATTGCCACAGTGTAGGTATAGTAAAAGGGATTTTGTCAAAGCAATGTTTCCCATTTTTAGCGGCGTCGCCGAATCAAAGGAGATAATAAAACCGCATTAATAAAAAACATATAAAAGTACCGCCTTACATTGTAAATGGTTAAAGAATCAACTACATCTTTAGGTATTTGTCAGTACGTTTCACAAATGCAGTAGATTTTCCATAAAGGTAGGTTAAGTATTAACATTTTAAAAAACCGCTGCCCAAGGAATCACTACTTCCACATCCAGATTCTCTATCCAAGTCACTCACAACGAAAAAACTTTGTATGTGAAAATACAGTTGTTTATGGAACTTTAATAATATAATATTTGAAATCCTCTACCCCAAAAACCCATAAAACGATACCCCACATCGGTAGTGGGGTGGGGGTGGTGATAGGAGGGTGGTAGTGGGGGGGTGGATGAAGTAAAAAAATATTTTGAGGTTTCTGGTTCCTGTACATACACTAAATCACAATTTTTTTTCATCCCCTTTAATAAGGAGGTGGGGGTGGCTAATGCCAAAAATTTTTTTGAGACCTTAGCTTCTCTTGTATATACTAAATACCAATTTCATGGACTCTTACCTGCTTGATTTACCCATTTACCCCAAATTTACCCCAATTTACCCCCCAACCCTTCGACGGAACAAGATGAAAATATAATCTAGTTCTAGATCTCGTTAAAGTACATATGTGTACCAAATTTCAAGTCAATATCTTAAACGGTTCCAGAGTAAACGTGCGCACAAAAAAAAAAGTTACAGACAGACAGACCGACAGACAGACAGAAATTTTTTTTTCGCTCAAACTTAAAATCTCGACGTTTCATGACATTTTAAGCCTATTTGGACAATAAAAATTTTAAAAAATTTTTTTGTCGTTACTATACTTCCACTGGACGTGGAAGTAATTAAATAAAAATCGCTTTATCACGTTGTGTAAAGTTGACTACACACTTGTTAAGCGTGTAAAAAATGTCGGCGTCTTTGGCGGTACGGTGCGGTGTGTTTGATAGTCAAAAGCGCCGACATTTTTTGAATGCTTACTAGACCTGAAGACAACTATACATTTGTAATGCACACGGTACACGGCAGTTTTATGCCATTAATCCTTAACTTTGTTATGAATGATTTAATATTATATTATTATATTGGGAAAAAATGTTTTATGTTGCCAGTAGCTTATTGGGTTTTTATTGGGTTTTTATATTCAATTAATATTAAAATAAACATAATAAACACGCCACACATATTAAATAAAACAGGTAGGTATGTGCTTGATTCAAAATTGTTTTTTGAAATGCTAGATATCTATTACATCCTTTTGTAAGAACCATTACCGTTTTTAGGTAAAATTTATTACCAAGAATACCGAGGGGATAATCACTTATGCAATATGTGGGACGGGCAAATGTGCAATGGTGTGCAATGTCGTGCAATATGTGTGTAATGCTGTACAGTATGTGTGCAATATTGAACATGTGGGACACATAATTTCAAGTGATTACCCCCTCGAAAATACATTGTAGCTGGCAATGAGGAATATTTCACCATTTCGTCGTTTTGCTAAATGTTTCAGTAGGTGTTTGCAATATAATATTATATATGAGAGCCGTCTCTGGCGCCGAGATAAAATTCCCGAGCCCTGTTATAAACAAATAATTACCTAGAAGAAACAAACAAAAAGAAAAGAAAGAAAAGCTTACTTTTCAATGTTCCTTTGGTTTTGTTGGACTGTCGATTAAATTCTCAGACCGAAGTGCGAGTGGAATAGCCCCCACACATTTTCGCATCGTCATTTTTTCCTATTCTCGTCGTCGGATCTTTGATTAGATCTGTTACGTTGTTCTATATTACTGTGAGGTTATTGTCACAGTTCCGTAGCCTTAAAAAATCGGTCCGGTGACTCGGATCCGAGTCGCACCTAGACTTTAACCTTCTGACTGCGTGAAGTTTCATGTGGTTTTCTTCGGCCCAGTTTCAAATATTCTGCCTATTAACATACTCATTCAAGCGAAAATGATGCCTTACCAGATAATATGAAATACACTACCGAAACATGAATGGGAATATTGCAATATAAAGCACGCACTGTACCTGTATCTAACCACTTTTAGATTGTTTATTGTTAATGATTAAATCAAGAATAATAATGTTTGTGCTATTAAAATAAGAAATGTAATTCCATTTTAGGTACGTGTTCACGCCCAGTTCACAACTGTATTGTTTTATTATTATTTTTAACCCCCGACCCAAAAAGAAGGTGTTATAAGTTTGACGCGTATGTTTGTATGTCTGTCTGTCTGTGGCTGCATATCTCTTCAACGGGTGAATTTTTATCCTAGAGAAATTAAAAAAAATAAAATTTTCAGCAAAGGAAAAACTTAATTTTTGTACTCTAGTATTTTTTACGTATCTTCATTAGTTTTTGAATTATTGTGAAAAAATGAAAATTTTTTAAGAAATTTCAAAACTCATCAAATTTAAATCAAACTTTTTTTCAAATCTAGGCATCCCAAACCGATCAAACTTCTAGAGCATATTGTTAGTACTTAAATAAAGTAAATTGTAAATGGATTACGTTCAATTTCTTGCGATGAAGCCATTGGTTTTATTGCTGATTTTTTCTCCGAAAAAACGAGACAACTATTTTATTTTCATCATAACTCCGTTAGTTTTTCTGTTAACGATTTTTACCAAAGCTCATTTTAAAGTTCACAATCCTGAAAAATTAATAATAAAAGAAGAGGTTATGCAATTAACCAACACTTTTGCATCTTCAGCTTCGGTAGAAAGGATATTTTCAACATGAGAAATGGGGGTGGACAAGGCAGCGAAGATGACCTTTTTAATGAAACAATTGAATAGAAATTAGTATTCTGAATATTTTTGTATGCATTATCTAGTGTACTCACTCACGATACGTTTATTATACATGATGTTTTGTTTAGTGGAGATTGATTTTGTTTTCGATATTTCCATATTCCTTATTACCATTTGTAATGAAGTTTTCACGATATTTATGGTTTATTAAAAAAATTTAATTAAGAAAAATCAAAAAAAATCTGATTTAAATCACCTAAAAACTCACGATTTTTTTAAATTAAAAGAAAATCGTGATTTATTCCACCCTGTTTTGCCTATACTTTCAGGCTGCCGAGCGGAAGACAGAAGATCACCACCTTTACAAATTAATGCCAGCTCTTAGACTACATAGCTCATTTATTTCATGAGTTTTACGACACTTTCGTTATTCCTTAAATATAACAATAAATTCTATTTGATTTGATTTGACGCCACCCGGTGGAACTTTCCACATTTTATACAATAAGAATCCAATGAAAAAAATAAGCTCTTACAATGTTTATTTTTCGTTTGCGATACGGCGACGTACGTTTCCACTTTAAGGGGCCGACGAATCCAACTTAAGACTGTGTTTGCTCAGTAATCCTAAACGTCAACAAGCACATAAAATTCCGACAGAAAATAAACCAACCGCTCTAATCCCAAAGAAAATCCGTTTTATACCGAATTGCACAAAGCTGATCAGCGTTGATTTAGACAGTTATAAAATTTGATGGTCGATAATCGCTGCAACCCGAAATTACGGAGGATGTTGGGTGAGGCAATGTGGAACCGAAGGTAAAAGGGCTTCTTTTACACTGCGAAGGGGGGCCCGCCACATGCAGAAGGTAGATAACTTCAAAAGAAAACATAATCAGCACCTTAAAAACATCGGCTTTGTGTGGCGATACACCCTCACGGTCGGAAATTACCTGATTACCGAAAATTGCGTCTGTACTGTAAGATATACTCAAATTTATCAAGTTATTAAAATTACGTAGTTTCACAGCCTTCTCTACTGGAAAGCTGCAGTGAGAAAATGGTAACGGTAGCTCTTCAAAACGTAGCGTTAGACTGATAATAATAATAATATTTTATTTCTACATTTAAAATGTAACTGATATACAACAAAATGTAGAATACGTCAGCACTTAAAAACCAATGTATAAATGTATATATGAACAAGATTAAAAACAAATAAATAAATAACATAAAGCATGTAAATGTAAAATGGCGAACTATCGGCATTAAACAAAAAATTCGTCTAGGAATAGCACACTTTATTTACTAAAAAATGTTTGAGTTTTGTTTTAAAAATCTGAATATTTGGAGATGATTTAATTTCATCTGTTAAAATGTTACAACACTTACAGCCATTATATATAAAACTTTTTTGATATATTGTTGTTCGAAAGGAATTCGTTTGAAGCTGATCCTTATGCCGTGTTTCGTATCCACGGCTTGTTCGATTGTTTAAGAACATAGACTTATTTTTATAAACATATGTACATTGTACAAATCTCCAATATATAAATACTCACTAAAGTTAAGATTCTAAGGTTTTTAAAAGCATTTCTGCAAGTTTCCAAACATTTTAGTCCCGCAATTATGCGAACTGCATAATTTTGTAGAATGAGAACTCTGCTTACTTGTGAGCTATTTTCCCAATTAACTATACCATATTTTAAGCTCGAATGAAAGTTAGCATAATAAAGAGTAACTAGGATGTCCATACTACAATGATTGAACATCAATTTTAGCCCGAAATAAGTGCTTCTCAATTTCCCACACAGCGTCTGTATATGCTGATTCCATTGTAAAGTCTTTTTTCTACGACGGCCTTCGAAAACGACAAATAACTCACAGTAGCCATGACTCGGAACTGTCATTTTTCACACGATGTGTGCAAAAATCCAAAAAATCAGAATTGGCATGTTTTTCACACAGTACTGTCAAAAACAGAACTGACTCCTTTTATGTGTATATTTTGAAGTAGGCTAGCCTATTCAGGTTCATAGCAACCGACTTATTTAACGACTAAACATAAGTTTTGAAGTCTTCAAACCACATCACTTTCAAAGAAGTTTATTAAAAATAATTGATTCTGTAGTCGTAGAAAATAGTATATTAAAGTATAAGTGGATAATAGGGTGTTTAAAACACGCGCGATTTTTCGAGCACGACGGCGCAGCCGAGTGCTCGAAATAGAGCAAGTGTTTTAAAGACCAGTTATCCACGAATACTTTACGCTATTTTTTTTTATTGGTACACTTTGAAATCATAAATACTGGTATTATTACTACAAAAAATGGAAACAAGAATTAAGAATGTAAATTGGTTGAATTCGTGATTTGACATCAAGATACCTGTCAGTGTCATGAAAATGAGAAAAACAAAAATTAATTTGCAATCTGTCACATATGATTAATTATTGTCAATACAGTTTCTGATTGTATACTGCTTTAAAATGAGTTCTAACATTGATTACTTAAATAGAAAAGCAGAATCGCGGTTAATACCGCAAAAATCGGAAGGCTTTTGAAACATTCGTTAGTAATATTTTATTTGAGTTACAGTATGTTAAATCAACAATTAAAAAGTTGACATTTTGACTTCACGTTTCTTGGATCGTTGATGTTACCATGGTAACTTTAAAACACGCGCGTTTTTAAAACTTGGATTTAAACACTCTGAGGCGTACTTTAAATAAGCAAAATAGGGTACCAATAAAAAAAAGTATTGTAAACAACACGTTTGAAAACATCTTTTCACACTCATTCGACTTGAAGACGGCTTCTTCGGTTCATTCCACCAAACTGTCTCACTCGTGTGAAAAGATTCGTTTTCGAAACTTTTTGTTTAAAATACTATTTCTCATAGGTTAAGTAATGAAACTAATGTATCTCATTTTCCAGGATTAAAATTGTTTATTTGTCTGTATCTTAGTGGAAATAATCAAAAATTTCGAAATGAAGGTGCAAATCTTCGACCCTTTACCACCCTCATCGCCACTCGCACCCTCATGGCATATCGTTTTTGTAATTCATCAAGTGAGTTATTACCATTACCGCAAGTTGGATACTATACCTTATCTACGATTATAACAATAAATATTAAATTGAGAAAATTTTGTTTAAATTACTCAGTTTGTTTATTAATAAAATTAACGGCAAAATTTAATTTTTGTTCACCCTTTTATATCTGTTGTCTTCTTTAGCCACCTTTAAGCGGAGGTAGAATGTGATTTTTAATCGAAATAGTGCATAAACTGCTTGTAGACAAAAAATCAGCTTTGTAGATTAATATTACGCGGCGAAAAATGCAAAACATCTCCGCGAACTGCAATAGCCCGGAGCGCATATTTGGTCAAAAGTCTTGTTTTTTGTGTTAGAGAAAAAATTAAAAAAGCGTCGAAAAGCTCAATCAACTCTCTTTACATAAGCTGTCTACAAATTTTTTGAAAAAAACGATAATTATCGAGATATTCGAGGAAATGTAAGAAATTACACTATACAGTGTATGTAACTCTTAAAAAAACAATTTTTCTCAGAAACCTTTGTTTCGAAGGGCCAAGATTAACGGAGCGTCAAAGTAGTACGTGATATCAAGTGAACATCGTATATGAGATCCATTTTAGTTAATTACCGATTAATTACGGTGACAAAATGGAGAAATTTTACCAAAAAAAAAGTCCCAAATCCCGCCCCCTCTAACTCCTTCATTTTTGTCGGAATTCTAAAAATAAAAAAAAACAGTTTTAGCAAATTTAATTCTATTTAAGTTAACTAGAGTAGTCTTTTGGCGTAGGAGCCAAGATTAAAAAGTTGCCAATTGTAGAAGTTCAAAATTTGCGATTTTTTGCCGTACATGGCCAACATTTCAGTAGTTATCTCCGAAACGAAAAAAAAATCAAAATTTTGATAGTAGCAAAAGATTCGTAATGGAAAATACTCGTTTGACCTTGTTTTTTATTTCGAGCTAACTCCCACCGTTTCGGAGATATCTGCGAAAAATAACAAAAAACAGCTTACATTTCGAAAAAATTGCAAAAACATGCAATCTTAACACGTTCATATTTTTCGAAAAACACCATTGGGACGGCCGTACGATGTCGCGACGTAAAGAGGAAGTCTTCCAGATAAACCTGATCGTAAATTGCACGGCGAAATTCGAAAATTCGGCTCGGCACGAACGAATCAAAAGTAGCATTTTATGACATTTCAGAAAATCTTTATAGATATTAACGCGAATAATCTGTCACTACCTCCCTGGCTCCACCTTCGTGTGTTGCGCGTTACGTCGATTGGACAGGCTAGGCATGAAGATATAGGTGATTGCTTCTGTACCTAGTGAGTTATAATAACTCACGCATTATAACTCACTCTGTTTGTTTATGGATAGTATTAATTGATCAAAAGCAGTTCATTAATTAGTATATAACCTAATAAGAGTAGATAAACAATTATTTCCACATAGCAAATATAGATCAATTTTTTTTTCGTTGGAAGTGACTTGGCTAGGAAATTTGGATGAGGAGGAGGTGTGATTTCTTAGGCAACGGTTTTTATTCTTGCGCTCATTGATGTTTGATTTATTTCTTCAGCTGTTAGTTGTTATATTTCCTCGCCGTATTTCTTCTGATATTCTGTAGAAAAAGACTGATCCTGCAAAGAAAATATTTTCCACAAAATAAAGTAAATTTTTTTATACGTGCGATATTTTTACGGTGATAAATGTTAACTTTATTTATTCTGCTTACATTTAAGGTAAAGTCAAGTCCGCTTAACTGTTTGGCAATTTACTGCACAATAAAACAATAACATTAATGATCTTGGAAACAAGTATTTAAAAATAATGAAAAATTCAGAAAGAAATAGTTTATAATCAATTACCAGTCGTGTATCGGCTTTTATTGCTTTGTAATGGTTTAACTTTCAACACTTTATGTTTCGGGGTTTTAAAATAAAAACCACCTTACCTTGTTTAACGGAAATTATTTGTATATAAAATGAAAACTATATATTTGTGCAAATATGGTGAAAAAACAATGTTCAGCCTTGCGCTACATATGTAGAAGTTACTTTAAATCTTTTTATCGATAGGACAAATCGTTTTGTAGAGGAATTGAACTTCTGAATAAGTGTGTGCAGATATAGTCTGGAGAGACGCTCACTTGAACGTTTTAGAAGAAATAGAAAAGTTAATAAAAACCATACATTGATTTAGGGGGTCTACACACGATCCAGCGGCAGGGAGCCAGCCAAGTCGGCATGCTTTGAACTCATTCGTAAAAGTGAACTGGTCCGCTAGAATTCCAATTATCTTCAAAGCGTACCGACAATGTCGGGTCCCTGCCGCTGGATCGTGTGTAGACCTCTTTAGGCGTAAACACTCCATTGCACATTTGCTGACAATAATATCCACAATACTTAAGCTTTTACGCCTAAATCGAAGTGTGGCTTTTATTAATTTTTCTTTTTCATCTAAAATTCGTCCAAGTGAACCGAGTTCTTTCAGCGTACCATCATAATTTAGGAAGATCTGTTGAATGCTGCATCATAAGATCCTCTATCCTTTTTTGATAGTGATTTAGTTACTTCGAAGTTAGATTTAGCAGTTCTATTCTCGCGGATTGTTCCTGTAGTGTAATATCCTTTCTCATGTACATATTTTAGTTGCAAGACGAGAAAAAAATTGTCAGAAAACACTATACTCCGATGGATTTTTAGTCAAAGACAAGAGATCTACAACGACTTGTCCATTTAATCCATATCCCACATCCTCAGTAGATTTTTACTATTAGCACCACCATATGGTTCAAATTGAAACAAATATCCATCTGCTTATCCAAATCTGAATTATTAGACAAATGGATATTTCTTTTTATTGCCTCTTTATTTCTTGACATGCGGTTTCGCAAAATTTTCAGGCTAGTCTAAACCAAGACTCCAATGCATGCGTTGTTGCGGTAATGAGTGATATCCAAAAAGAATGACAATTCCAAGAAACTTTTGTAAATCAGTAGGCGTCAAATAAAAGCATGTCTAATATTGTCCTGTGCATATTTGTTAGATAACTTAACGATGTTCCCCAAAATGTCCTCTGTGAAGTACAGAAAAAAAGCTGATGGATGACTCGACTTTTTCTTAGATGTTCCTGACGTCTTATTTGCGTTGTTTTCAGGGATGTTACTGTAAGTAGGTTCATTCTTCTCCCATTTAACATCCTGTTTGGTACTCTTCATCAATTTTCTTTTCTTAGCTGCTGTAGGAGGTTTTTTTACGTTACAAGCGTTTGAACTATGGCAATGTATCTCGAAAGAACCGGCTACATCTGCAGATGTAGCCCCTCATCTTGCATAATATTATCGTCAAGGTTTTCTTCGTCCGTTAGCTCATCTCACTCTGGAAGAATATCAGTAGTCAACCTCGTCATCCTCACTCAAATTTTCCAGTTCGGCGAAAAGTTCTTTCCGAGTCCTAGCATATATACTACAACACAGAGCGCACTACCTGCTAAGGATATTTCAACAGCAACTGCTACAAGGTGCCTAAGACTGATACCGCCCAAGCGTGCCTCAACGCACAGATAAGTTTCAACATGTTTTACGACCAGATCATAAAAGGGTCTATAGACGATCCAACTTGCTGCAGCCAAAATTGTTGGTATGCTTTCAAGATTTCTATGATAATTCTAAAGTGAGCGCTAATCTGCTAGAATTCCAGCAATTTTAAAGGGTACCGACAAGGTTGGCTTCAGCAAGTTGGATCGTCTGTATGCACCCTTGAATGAAATGAAATAAGACATGATAATTTTCTAGACAAATAAGAAACATTATCCTTGAAAATCATTATGTTCGAAAAATAAAATTCTTATAAAACTTATAATAAGTTTGTTTTCTTGCTCTATATGATAGAATAGAATGTTGTTCATTACCTTACACAGAAGCAATCGATCGAATCCTTTTTACAGTATTTAAAAAAATTGTTGCGATGGCGCGGGGTTGGACGTTAATGGATTAAAGCAGTGGACTGTATGCAGAGTACTTCGAACAGTTTAGAATCCCGTAGTACTAATTGACCCTTACACACAAATTTCTACGGTAGAATTTATCCAAATGTGAAATTAGATTCCGATTCGACTCCGATTGGGCTTCGCCAGTCGTTGGACTTCTCAGTGCAGCTCTCATTACCCCGTTGAGTTTCTTCGGTGCTCGAGCGGAATCTATCTTACCTACAAATTTACATATATTGCTGGAATTACGGAAGTTCGGTACGCCGCTTAAAATTGTGTTCCGGGAATATATTTGTCCGGGTCCCGTCGCATTAAATCTGATTAGGAAAGGTTTTGGTAGAGCTGTTATCGAATTGGCTTAAAAATAAATTCGCCATTAAATTGCCGGTTGTAGGAGCAAGTTTACAAATCAGCTTATATGACTATCTCCGTCCGGAATGTAATTTGGGTGGATGGGAGAATGTATCCCCTTTAAAACTCATATCTGAAATTAAATATTTACGTACTTTTATGACGCTTATCGTCGTATAGCATTGCAAACTACGCGTAATAATACTAATAGTCCGAGCACACTAATAATTCCAATTGAATTATTCTAGAATAACGTACTCATTGAGAGACCTGAGAGACACCTTTTTTCCGGCTCAAAAGTTATTTCAATAATGGTGGTAACAAACTAGATGAAACATTATACAGGGTGTATCACGGTTAGTGGCCCATTAGACGTTTTAGAAAAACTACAAATAATTTGAAGCTGAAAATTTAGGAAGAGGTTTCATGAAAATAACGTCATGTATGTGAGTGACATTTCCGGTTACACTGAAAGTTGACATCAAATTCCTTATTTTAAATGGCATGCCTTATAGTCTATGTAATGAAGCGTTATAAGACGACTTTTTTGTAAATATTTCGTGCAAAGACGAGATCTCCCCCCCCCCCGTTTTCGAGGGAGTGGTGGGAGAAGTTTTTGACCGTCGCAACCCCCTGAAACGGCCAAAAACCACCCCTTTTATGGACCTGGGTCTGGGGAGAGATTTATCAACAGGTTATACTTGAAATAGTATGGACGGGAGTTATAAAGTAAGTGGAATCCAGACAGCAGGCCTAGGGGGGGGGGGTGATTAAACCCTCCCGAGGTGGAAAATAATTTTTTTTTCAAGTGATTCGGTTCAAACGCGTACCCCCGTTTTCGGTGTCGCTGATCACGAGAAAAATATTTTCACTTTTTTTAAAATTTTTCTGCCCAAACCTATTGCTCGAATATATTTCACGTCTATAAATATTTCTTCGACTAATATAAAATAACTAATATAAAATAAAATATTAAAAAAAAAAAATTAAAATAAATAAATATTAAATTTACAGATTTCTTTGGAGATTCATTCGTTTATCACAAATTTAAAGATTTGCACATTGTTTCACGCAAAAGTATTATTAAATCGGCATTAAATCAATTTAAATCAAGTTTCCGTCCATTTTAGGGATTGAGGAGAGTCGGAAATGAAGGTGAATATTTTTATCGTGGTCAGCTTCTGCGAAAACGGGGGAGGGCTTATTGATGATCCAAAGTTTAATTAATGAATTTTACACCCCTTCGAAGGGTTGAAGCAAACCCCGAGGTCGCTACCACCTTCTCTTCTGTGAAAAATAAAGGGATATGCACAGGAATAACGATCATATGTCGAAAAACCTGTAAATCCTGGATAGCATGCTTTCTGGTGAGTGAGGGCTGGTTTCTGCCCGTTTGAGGGATGAGGAGAGGTTGGAGCTAAAAATAAATATTTTTCCCGTGATCAGTGACACCGAAAACGGGGGGATACGCGTTTGAACCGAATAATTTGAAAAAAAAATGATTTTCCACCCCTCGGGAGGGTTTAATCAACCCCCTAGGCCTATTGTCTGGATTCCACTTACTCTATAAACCCCTTCCATGTTATTTCAAGTATAACCCGTCGATAAATTACTTCCCAGACCCGTTTAAACAGTGTGTCCCACTTTTCACGATAACACTTTTGTAGCTCAATTACTCACCCAATTTTATCAAAGACCTTTATTATACTTTTTTTAAGTAAAACGAAACTTATTTCAGTCATTGGCGTGCATTTTTATTATGAAAAAAATGGTCGATTTTTCGAGAAATTATATTAGGCATTTTTTTGTTGAAAAAGTAATACAATATTATTGATCAGCATGCTGTAGAACCGCTATATCCAGAATTTAACAATATTTTGATTTTTGGTTTTTGAATTACGGCCCATTTACAATTACCTATTTTAAACATTAAATAATCAATAAATTGGTAACGAAATTTTTTTCGAAAAAAAAGTCATTCTTTATTTTCTCTTTAAATTCACTTTTTTTACTATCCCATATCATCGAAACTTTCAAATTTCGAAGGCCAAGAATTTTCACCTCCCAGAAGGGGCGGAAAATGGTGTAAGTGTAAGTGTAATGGTGTAATGGTGATTTTTGGTTTTTGAATTACGGCCCACTTACAATTACCTATTTTAAACATTAAATAATCAATAAATTGGTAACGAAATTTTTTTCGAAAAAAAGTCATTCTTTATTTTCTCTTTAAATTCACTTTTTTTACTATCCCATATCATCGAAACTTTCAAATTTCGAAGGCCAAGAATTTTCACCTCCCAGAAGGGGCGGAAAATGGTGTAAGGGTGTCTATCCCTCGACTGAGGTTTTTTACCGTGCTGAAAGATTCAAATATTTTTTTATAGAAATGTAGTTGTAAAATGTAAACGAGCTTTTTTCACCCCCATAGGGGGTAAAAAAAGGGTAGAAGGGGTGTATTTTTGGGACTCGTGCCTATTGAGACTTTTGATCTACTGGATCAGTAGAACAACATATAAAAAATTGGAGAAGTTTGACAGACCGGATTTCCATTTGTAGTCCTTTGTAAAAAAAAAGTTAGGGGTAAAAAATACTGACAGCCACCCCCCCAAACCTACCCTTAAGCCGTAGATACTATGTAAATTAGTGTTCAGACGGGCTATATCTAAATTTAAAATATGAATTTTATATTTTAAGGCGGTCGAAAGATATTGCAGAAAAACTGATATTTATTATCCTTCTTTAAAGGGGTATAACTAGCTCCCTTATTATCCACTTTCGGAAATAATTTAATATAAAAGAGTACCTTTATTTTTGAATCTACTTACTATCGGCCACAGAAATACACATAGAATTTGGGACCACCTTGAATCATTGTTGAACATTCTATACAATATCATCATCAGTGACGCTACAACTCTGGCTGGGTCTTGGCCTCTTCAAGGATTCTCCATCATTCGTCTCTATCTTGGGCTCGGTGTTTCCAATTGATCACTTCTATGTTCCTTAAGTCCTTTTCTACCTCATCTAACCATCGCAGTTTTGGTCTGCCTCTTCCTCGATTTCCATTGGGCTTTACTCTTAGTATTCGTTTTGGAGGCCTTTCGTCGTTCATTCTTAGTGCATCCCCTGCCCATCTTAATCGTCCTAGCTTTATCGTTTTTACTATATCAGCTTCTTCGTATATACTTGGTTTTCTTGAATGGGGCCAAATATTTTTCTTTCAAAAATTCCCAGGCGGTTTTCATGTAATTTGCTTAGGGTCCACGGTTCGGAGGCATACGTTAATACTGGTTTTATTAGTGTCCTGTATATTGTACATTTACTTTAGTTGTTCTTCAACTCCATTGTAGCATCTATTAGCTATAAGTATTCTTCGCTTTACCTCTTCTTTAGTTTTTCTTTCATTATTTACTTGGGGGCCTAGATATCTGAACTCCCGTACTACTTCTATAATATAGTTGTTTATGGTAAGATTTTGACCTACTCTATTTCTTCCGCCTGCGTTTTATACTACAACCATTGTCTTTGTTTTTTGTTCTTTTATTTCCAAACCCATTTTTGAGCCGCCTTTTCTAGTTCGTTAAAAGCCTCTATGTTAACCCTTTTTGTTCTACTTATATTGTTGATGTCTACGTATGCCAAAATTTGGACTGATTTCGTGAATATTGACCCAAACGTAAGTGCTATGTTGAATAGTAGGCATTCGAGAGCATATTGTTGCCTCACTCTTCTTTGCGTTTTAAATTTCTTAGATATTTCATTGTGAGTTTTGTAAGACTTTCAGTTTAGGCGGTATTCCTGGTCTTGCATCGCGTCATATAGTGTTTTCCTATTTATGCCATCATATGTGGCTTTAAAATCAACAAAGGTGTGGTATGTATCAATCATAAATTCGGCTGTCTTTTCTATAATTTGCCTCAGTATGAAGATTTGATCGTTTCTCGATCTTCCACTGCGGAAGCCGCACTGATAGTCATCGATTATCTCTTCAGCATAGCTTACGATTCTGCTGTGTATGTTGTTTGATAGGATATTATAGCCAGGGTTCCGCAGTGTTATACCTCTATACAGTATACTTTTCAGTTTTTTGAAAATAAGTTAATTTGTAGGTATAATTCGATGTATAATTGCTATATTTGTTATTGAAGTCATCTCCTGATGAAGCTGCCACCCAGCCCTTCTTCCCCCACCTGCCCCGATCTGTCAAATATTGGGGGCAACTGACCCGCACTCCAAAGTCTCGCTTGTCTTTGAATCTATCTCTTTTGCTAAAATTTCATGAATAACAAGTTGACAAAATGGTTATTCCTGATCCACGTATGCAAATACAAAATCTGTTGAAAGTAATAAATTTAGAACTTAATATTATATAGCAAAGCCGCAACAATGCGTGCTTGTAATGTAGTAATAAACTCAACACATTATAAAGGGAGCAGCGATTTCCAATTCAGTTTACCTTGAAATTAGCGTTGACTATAAGTCATTAAGAAATGCCAAATGTAATTGTAAATACCTGCTCCTGATTATATTTTTCATTATTATATGTACAGGGTGTTCCTTAGTGACGTGCCAATATTTCAGGGTGTGTTTCCTTTAGGTTATTTTATGAAGAAAAGTTCATATGAACATATGTCCGCAAATTGCTTCATTATTGACCAATGAATTTTGAACACATAAATCTAGTTATCCTGGACGTTTTTACAAACATCATTTTCAAAACAATATTTGTTGACATAAAGTAAGTTGTTGGTGTTCAAAACTATCTCATCGATTATTTCTTAGATTTTTAGTGTTTCATTGAATTTATTTTATTTTTTCGCTGTATTTATTCGAATATCTCAGTAAATATGGTGAATTATATGCGGAAATGGCGACAATGCATTATAGTCCCCAGTACAGCGTCCTTTTTTGAAAATGATTACAAAAGTTGTAAAAATGGTCTTAGCGGCTTCATTTTAACGAGTCTACCACACTGTAAAATTTTCAGAGTACGGGATGGGCGCATTTCCGCACGCGCAGCAACTAAACCTGTCGTTCTAGCGCGGTTACAATTTTTTATTACAAAACTCAAATTTTTTATTTTAATTGAAAGATTATGCGTCAAATCAAAAGAAAATTTTTTTGTCCGAAAAAAAGAGGGCGTGATTCTCGAGTCCGACACCTGCAACATATCACTCTAGAGCGGTACCGTTTTATTATTGCACAACACCTAATTTTCAATTGCAATTGCTCATAATTGCCTAAAAAAGATAGTCCATAACTTTTCCGACAAATTTTCAGCCTCGTTTTTTCAGTCCGACAACCTGAATATGTCATTTATGGCAGGTTACGTTTTGCGATTACAAAAGTTATAATCTTAATTTTTTTTCACTTTCAAATAAAAAAGTCCGACAAAAAAAACGACGCAAACTTATAAAAACCAATTCAAAAAATTATTATTTTTTTTTATTTTTGAAAGTAGTGCCAAAGCGCGCGCACTAAACTATACTAAAGAGTGTGCGCGGAAAGAGCAGCTGATGAATTCATCGCCTCATGGTCCGCCAAGCTCCATTTTTATATATGTGCTTTGCTTTGCCGGCTTCGTTCACGTTTTACTCCATGTGACTTTTATAAAAACCGCTGCCCAAGGAATCACTACTTCCTCATCCAGATTTTTTATCCAAGTCACTCACAACGAAAAAGTTTTGTATGTGGAAATAATTGTTTATGGAACTTTAATAATATAATATTTGAAATCCAAAAACCCATAATACGATACCCCACATCGGTAGCGGGGTGGGGGTGGATGAAGTAAAAAAACATTTTGAGGTTTCTGGTTCTTGTACACACACTAACTCATAATTTTTTTCATCCCCTTTAATAATGGGGTGGAGGTGGTAATGGGGGTGGCTAATGCCAACATCTTTTTTGAGACCTTAGCTTCTCTTGTATATACTAAATACCAATTTTATGGAATCTTACCTGCTTGATTTACCTATTTTCCCCAAATTTACCTCAATTTACCCCTCAACCCCTCGACGGAACAAGATGAAAATATAATCTAGTTCTAGATCTCATTAAAGTACATATGTGTACTAAATTTCAAGTCAATATCTCAAACGGTTCCAGAGTAAACGTGCGCGCAAAAAAAGTTACAGACAGACCGACAAACAGAATTTTTTTTTTCGCTCAAACTTAAAATATCGACGTTTCGTGATATTCTAAGCCTATTTGAATAATAAAAATTTTTTTAAATTTTTTTGTCGTTACTATACTTCCACTGGTTGTTGAAGTAAAATCAAAGTGTTAATCAAAAGGTGTATTGGTGTATTTTTTTTTTTCGAGTGGTGATGATTCAGATTCAGAATAGTCTTAATTTTGATAGTGTTGACATTTTCAATAAATTAATTTATATACCGCATTAAATAACAAAAGTTATTAAGAACAAAATATGGTTTGATTATATTTCATAATTTTTTTAATAAAAATAACTAAAATTAACCGATATATAATAAGTATTTATTCATTTATTAGTATTTATTTACTACATTGCACAGTTTTGCTCTATAAGGGTATGCATTAAATAAAATATATAAGTTGTAATGAACAAAATTTGGCCTGATTACTTTTCATAATTTTTTTCACAAAGAAAACTACAATTTACTTGAGCTGAAAATCAGAGCTATTTTAAAATTCATTCATTCTTTAATTAGTATTTATTTATTAAGTTGCATAATTATCTTCTCTAAAGGTATGAATTTAATAAAATATAAAAGTTGTTATGAACAAAATTTGTTCTGATTAATTTTCATAATTTTTTTCACAAAGAAAACTAAAATTTACTTGAAGTGAAAGCCAGAGCTTTTTTAATATTTATTCATTCATTAATTAGTATTTATTTATTAAGTTGCATAATTACCTTGTCTAAAGGCATGAATTTAATAAAAGATAAAAGTTGTTATGGACAAAATCAGATCTGATCATTTTTCATAATTTTTTTCACGAAAAAAAAACTAATTTTATTCATTAATTAATTTATTAGTACTTATTTATTTACAATTGCACAATCATCCTCTATCAAAGTATAAATTAAATAAAATCATAATACAATATATCAACATTAATTTACATAATATTTGCAACTAATTATACACGAAAATATAAATTCGATTAAGGATGCATCGTATTAACCTTTTTTTTTTTTGTCGGACTGATAATATGATCCACTATTTTTGTCGGACAGTGCTATATTTAGTTCAAAAACGTACCAATCTATCACGTGTGATTTTTGCCCGAAATTTTGCAATCGCAAAACATAACCTGCCATGACTGACATATTTAGGTTGTCGGACTGAAAAAACGAGGCTGAAAATTTGTCGGACAACTTATGAACTATCTTTTTTAGGCAATTATGAGCAATTGCAATTGAAAATTAGGTGTTGTGCAATAACAAAACGATATCGCGCTAGAGTGATATGTTGCAGGTGTCGGACTCGACAATCACGCCCTCTTTTTTTTTCGGACAAAAAAATTTCTTTTGATTTGACGCATAATCTTTCAATTAAAATAAAAAATTTGAGTTTTGTAATAAAAAATCGTAACCGCGCTAGAACGACAGGTTTAGGTGCCGCGCGTGCGGAAAAGCGCCCATCCCGTACTCTGAAAATTTTACAGTGTGGTAGACTCGTTAAAATGAAACCGCTAAGACCATTTTTACCACTTTTGTAATAATTTTCAAAAAAGGACGCTGTACTGGAGACTATTACATATATGGTCTCGCAGATGGTAGTGAAACAGAAGCCATAAGTATGTATCAGGAAGGATATCCTAATCGTGCCTTGCCAGATAGCCGATTCTTTCGGCTATTCATCGCTATCTTTGTGAAACTGGTACTTCGGAGAGGACCTCGAACTGTCAGAACAAATTGAGAAAGCGGTGCTGCAGGAAATCGACGAACATCCTGAGACGAGTACGAGAGCTCTGAATATTTGTTATCAAATTGTTTGGCGAGTTTTGATTGATTTTTTATTGTATCTGTACCAGATTCTACAAGTACAAGCATTATTTCCCAGGGATTTTCCACAGCGTGTGAACTTCTGTCAGTGGTACCTTCAGAATGTTACACTAAATCCGCAGTTTGAGTCACAAATTATGTTTACAGACGAAGCAAATTTTTCTAGGAATGCTGTTCAAAATTTCCTTAATAAGCATATGTGGGCGGACGAAAACCCCCATGGGATAACCGAAACCCATTTCCAAGAGCAATTTTCTGTTAATGTATGGGTAGCAATTATTGGTAATAATTTTTAGGCCATTTTTTCTGTCAAGAAACCTCAATGGATTTTCTCCAAGAACTACCTGTGTTGCTTGAAGATGTACCAACTGCGTTAAGGAATCAAATATGGTACATACATGCACGATGGAGCTCCTTCATTTCAGTGTAATTGTTCGCGACCATTTACATGTGGTTTATCCTAATCGTTGGATAGTTTGCGGAGGACCTCAGCAATGGCCAGCAAGATCCCCTGATTTCAGTAATTTGGATTTCTTTTTGTGGTCATCTTAAAACCTTGGTGTATGAAACTCCCATTACCACTTTAGAAAATTAAAGATAGCGAATACTTGCCTCGTGTGAAACAATACGGAATACGCCGGGAATATTTGAACGAGTGCGCAATTCGATGCGAAGACGGGCGGAAGCCCTCCAGTAATTCATAATATAATTTAAATATACATTATATGAAAATTGAGTAAAATATCTACACAAAAAAAAAGACTAATATAACGTACACACAAGTAAAGATAAATATAATAAAGGACATTAAAATTATGTACAAAAGTCACAGATTTAATTTGAAGTCCTATAAGGCCACAGATTCTCTATTTAAAAAGTCCTGTATACTATAGAAACCACCTCTAAGTAGACTGTCTCTAACCATAGTTTTATATTTTTTGTACTTTTGCATATTTCTTATTTCTACAGAGTGATTATTAAAAAGCAAAATGCAATTGCATTATGGAGAATGTTTATAATTGGCTGTGTGGTGTAATGGTATACTAAGTAGATCTTCATGTGTACTACTATATGAATGGCAATCTTTTCTTTCAGTAAATAATGCTATAGTTTTCTTAGTGTATGTCAAATATTTTAAAATTAATATACATGGCACAGTCAGGATTATCTTCTTTTTAAACATCTCTGCGCAGCTTTCGTTGTATCCCATTCTAAATATAAACCTAATAAGTCTTTTTTGGCTAATGAATAAAAAAAGTGTGAATGACTAAATGTAAATAAATCATTTAAATATTTTCAATATTTTTTTCTTTAAAATGCTAAGAATCCTATCATGTAATTCAATACTTCGTCAGTATTAGCTAGAAGAGTAGTTGTTTTGATTGGTTCTCCAATAATGAGTGTTTTAAAGTATTTACCTAACTAGTATATTAGCGTGCCCAGATTAGGGCAACAATATACAGAAAGTAGGTATTTTCATAATAAATAAAAAGTGTGTAAGTTGTGATTTGCATAATACCTAAATAATATTACCTTATGTCTGCTACTACTAGTTGTTGTCAGATGGCGCTCTTAAACGGATTTTACAACACTCTGCAAATAAAATGCTCAGTTTAGTGTAGGTGACCACTATATCGGAATTATTTATTAGAATGGACCATCATCGGCACTTTTCCTGCTTTTCCACAAACTCCAAAATAATACATTTATTTAAAACATCGCACTATCTATCTTTCGAATTACCCCAGCATAGTATACATTCAATAACCCCGTTTCATCAAGCGTACTTTTCAATTGTAATATTAGTACAGGATCCGTACTAAGGTCGACCTTCACCGATCAGGTAACCGAATAAAATATATTTTTTTTTTTTTTTAATCGTCTTATTTATATTAATGTCCTGGCGGAGTTTAGCCGTAGGCTATTCTACCACTCAACCAGGACGGACACACACACACATAGACAATATCACAACATCCATTCCCTGCGACATTGCCATCTGCCGCAGCTGAGACTCGAACTCAGGAGAGGAGAGCGACTAGATTGTGTTGTCTCTCACACAACGGCAATCTAGTTCACTGCTACCATCTCGGCAACACATGAAAAACGCCACTACACATCCATACCCTAGCCAGGATTCGAACCTGTGACCCCGTGGTCGCAAGCTTAACACCTTAAGCACTGCACCACCGAGCCGGTGGTTTTTATGAAAAAAAAAAATGCTAATAAAAGTAACGGTGATTGTCTGACGAAATATGTTCAAGGCTATTTAATTGAAAATTTAATAATTAATTTTTTTTCCATACCTTCACCGATCTTCTAACTAAAAAAAATTAACACTAATCGAAAGTAAGAAACCTATAGAATATGTAAACATAGAGTTGCTTACATTTTTCCGTTCAAGGCTGTACGGTTGCTAGGTTTAAATAGGTGAATCGAAAGTGGTACCTTCACTGATTGGTACTACTGGTAACCAAGTATCAAAATAAAGATAAGTTTATTGCGAAACGATAAGTATAAATAAAATTTAAAAAAATAAATAAAAAAAAACAAAAAAGCCTTGAACATATTTCGTTAAGCAACCCATCACCGTTACTTTTGTTAGCATATTTTTTTTCATAAAAAATCGATTTCATTCGGTTACCTGATCGGTGAAGGTCGACCTTAGTACGTATCTTAGACTATATAGCAAAATGCCTTCTTAAGCTGTGAGCACACATGATCGATATGTTTGCTCCACAGTAATTTGCTATCTAGGTGAATTTTTTCATTTATTTTCCATTTTGCTGCAATATATTACATATTTCAAATTAATACATTAATTTGGAGCACCTAAATTAAAAAATTTGTGATGTGCTCCATGTAGTTTATAGATGTGTAAATTAAAGCAAGTGCTTAATGTTATTTGATGAAATGCCCTTATGTAAATACGAACATGGGTGTGAATTGCAAAAAAGAAAAAAATATATATACATATATAACCTATATCGAATGTTTACCTACCTATATATAATGTATACCTAAGCGACAGTTACATTAAAAGAATCCATCTATCCAAAGATACTGCAGGAGAACAGAGAACCAGACCTCAGTCTGTGTGATTTAGCAGAAAAACTATTAAACATACTGTATGAAGTGACTTTTGTTTTGTATAACGTACATTTTTACTTTATTTTTAAATGCTTTTAAATTAGTTAATGTTCTTATATCATTTGGTATATTATTATAAAATTTTGTTCCTAAAAAATAAATAAATTTCTGACATGTTGTTCTTGTAAAAAGCTGTTCTTGAATATGATTATTTGTTATTGCCCGAGTGTTGATATTATGTTTTAACGAATTTTGTCACATTTTGTATGTACGAAGACGATTGACTGTATAATATACATAAGCCTAACATTTAATAGCTTGGTTTCGTCATATAGCAGTTGTGTAGAATGATTTTTGGGTTTTTTAGCATGACTTTTATTACATAATTTTGTGTTGTTGTAGCATATTAACTGTAGTGTTATATAGACCAGCCAACTTATGATAGCATATCTGATTATAGATTCTACTAAGGCTTTATATACAAGTAATAATTGTTTTTTATATAATATATTGCGTAGTTGGTAAAAGATAGGGATAAGTGTTCTAATTTTTTTTGACATTAATTCTATGTGACTCCTCCATTTTAAATGTTGGTCAACTATAACTCCTAAATATTTTATTTCATTTACAGAGTCAATTTTCTTGTCGCATGTACAGTTTTGATAATCATTTTGAATACAGTTGTTATTATGTAGGGGTAGATTTTTTGTGTGATTACAGTTAACGTTTGTGATTGAAAAGCTAATGAATTTGGTTTTAAGATAGTTCAATGTCAAGAGATTTTTATCCAGCCATGTTCTAACTGCTGAGACCTATCGATGCATTTTGCATCGTGTCTTGCCAATCATTACCATGAAATAATAATACAGTATCATCAGCATATGATACTATTTTCATTTGAGCATTTAACATGAACATACTGTTGATATAAATTATAAACAATATTGGTCCCAGCCCAGTTCCTTGTGGAACGCCAGTTTTAGTGGTTAGAGGCTCACTTAACTTATTATTAATTCTGACATATTGCCGTCTATCTTTTAGATAATTTTTTATTATAGTTAGTGCAATACCTCCTATGCCTATTTTTTCTAATTTATTTATTAGTATATAATGTGAGACCGTGTCAAAAGCCTTAGCTAGGTCTAGAAACACAGCTGCACACTTCTTTTTTTCATTTAATTGGTTATTTATAAAATTAATAACATCATAAATCGCAGACTCTGTATTTTGATTATTTCTAAACCCATACTGACAATGTGAAAGTAGTCCGAATTTCTCAAGATAATTCACAATTCTTAATTTCATGGCTTTTTCTAATATTTTTGCAAAGTTGTTGATTAGTGTAATTGGTCTGTAATTACTAACGTGTAATGAATCACCTGATTTGAAAATTGGTGTTATTATAGACTCTTTGAATTTTTGTGGAACTATTCCGGTTGAAAAAATTGAGTTAATAATATGTATAAGTGGCTTTAAAATATGTAAGTGATTTGTTTTGATTAACTTACTTGATATTTCATCAATACCTGGGCTACATTTATTTTTTAAAGAGTTTATAATATTTATTAGTTCCTTTTCATCCACAGGGTTTAAAAATATTAAGTGTGTTATATTAGGCTCTTCAACATTACATGGATTACTATCATTATTTATTTCATTCGCCATTTTTTGTCCTATTAAAGTAAAATATGAATTAAATGTGTTCGCATTTTGTAAGTCATCCTTAATAATTTTGTTATTTTCATCCCTTAAATTTATTAAATTTGCACTCTTACTTTTTATATTAGCTGCTTCTTTTATAGTATGCCAAAGTTGTTTATTGTTTGTGCCGGCCTTCTCTAATTTTTTTTTATAATAATCATTTTTTGCATTCTGAATGACTTTATTTAATTTGTTTCTGTACTTTTTATATTTATCTAATATTTGTAAGTCATTATTATTTAAGACTTTCTTCTTTAATTTGTCTCTTTCTTTTATGGAATTTATTATGCCATAGCTGATCCAAGGTTTTAATTTTTTATATTTGTTTTTTATTTCAAATTTTTCTGTTGCTTGGTTAATGTATTTTTTTATGGTAGTAATAAAGTTATTTGTTGATGTATCTGGGTCATCAAAATCTGTTACCATATTCCAATTTTCATTTTCTAGTAGTTTTGTTAATTTATTTTCGTCTACTCTGTACATACTAGTGTTTTGTATTTGTTATATAATTTTCTTTTTATTAGTAGACAGTAATACACTTGTCAGAAAATGATCAGTTATGGAGCATTCTAGAATGGTTGATAAAAATGTAAATTTGTTGTATTTTTCACTTATAAAAATATGGTCTAAACAACTGCTATTATTTTGTTCGACAATTCGAGTAGGTTTGTTAATATATGATTTAAAACCATATATACTCAATAAATTTTTATAATTTACGGTTACGTTATTTTCGATAAGTATATTTATGTTTATATCTCCAAGTAAAATTTCTGTGTAAGTCTGATTAAAGTATTCAATAAAATATTGCTCTAATTCCATTAAGAAATTGTTAACATCATTACTAGGTGATCTATACATACTGCTTATGGCAACATTTTGGTTGTTGAATTGTATGATGGTTCTAGAGATAGTTACACTATTATATGTTTTGTGTGAAACATTGCAAACAATATTTTTGCTTATATATATTACCATTCCGTCATTTTGATTTCTGCATGAGTTATTATAATGTATATGGTAGTCCGGAATATTGTAATACTTAATATTTTTAATGTTCCAACACTCTGATAAAAATATTAAATCAATGCTAATGTCATTGAGTGATTGCAATAGAATTAAGAGTTCTTCAAAATTTTTATTAAGACTCCTTATGTTAAGATGGACTATATTTAAACTCACCTCATCAGAAAATTTAATAGTTTGCTTTTTATATTCCTCTGTATTACAGACTAAGGTCTCAATATCTGCCTCCTCCAGCAAATTGTATATATCATCAATCATATTTGTATAGGTATGACCTTTCCTTCTTTATTTTACAAACACAGCAAAGATTTCAGTTTTGAACCTATTAAAATACAACGGTAATAAATAAATCAGATAATACTTTGTATTCACTATTTTGAGACTTTAATTTTTATTTTTGTTGTTGTTAGTTTTGAACATATTATAAGTGTAATAAAAATGGAACGTATTAAAGGAAAAAAGTAAAATGCAACAATTATAACAGTGATAATAATAAAACGGTTAATTTTCTTCATTTGTAGTTTCTTCATCTCCAATTTCTTCATTCTGTTGATTTTCCTTATATATATTAATTCCCTCTCTTGTTTTGGCATATACAGTTCCAAGCAATTTTGCATTTTCTGATAAAATGATACTGTCGTGCAACATTAAACCATACGGCAATTGTTTTTGCAAAGTAGAGCTCATAATATTTGTATTTTTTCACATTCAAAATTAGTCTCTCTGGGCCCAAGTAGTGATTGATCTCTTGAAATGTTTGATCAGCTGCTCTATTGAATCCGCTGATGATCACTGTAATATCATCAGCAAACATTGTCAAATGACCAGTTGTTAGATAATTCGGGAGATTATTTATATATAACATGAAAAGTAGAGGGCCTAAAACAGAGCCTTGAGGTACTCCAAACATGACGTCATGAGTATCTGAATATGCGTTGTACCTACCTTTCATGTAGCTACTAATTCATGATAGTAAATCTCCTCTTATTCAAATACTATATAGTTTTTGCTCTAGGAAAGAATTATTTACGGTATCGAAATATAGACATGTTCACATTATTTGTTATTAGTTCAGTTTTTACATTGAGCCAACGGTTTTATAATTTTAAATTATTAAACCAAAAACCAAAACTGGTTCATTATTAGTGTTCTGCCTGAGAAGATTTCCACTTAAAAACTGGGGTGGAGTTATCTGATTATCTGCTAATGTAAAACTTTCATAAGTAAAATAAAACAAAAAATGATATTGTAGAAAGTACCTTTAAATTTAAATCATTTGACTTCTTCCGAGGGTTTTTTAAACACCTAAGTGAGATGGACTTATGAATCTCTACGTTTATTGTACCCTGTGTATGCTTTGATGTGATAGAGCGCTCTTGGTTTGTTAACTGCGAAAATATGGGTCTAAAATAAAGTTATGGCACTTGCTGGCGAATTTAACAGTCTTGAACAATGAATTATAGACCTATAAATTCATGGCAACTTGCCATATCGTGTCATTATTTTAATACCCCTCTGACATATTAGTGGAGATAATTAAGGGAGTTTATAGAGACTAGTTTAGGGCTGTAAAACAATCCAATTTTAGTAAATTAATAGTTTTTTTTACTGACCGACGATAGATTTGAGAAGGCATTTATTATAAGTTGGTTCATTAAAACTATAATGTCTATTCTAGATTGTTAAACGAGATTATTTATTTGCGGTATAAAAGTCAGAGAAAAATAGGAAATTTTATGGTAAACATTATCTACAAATAGCGTCGGCTATAAGGCGTGCGCATATTGTTTAAATGGGCTGATCTGAAAAAAGCACAAGTCGGTTTTGCAAAATTTAATTTTTTTTTTCTAATTTGTAATTTAGTATATCAATCCCAACAAGCAAAATTTAAACGTTATACAACTATTTTGTTTTATTACAATTTTAAATGTAATAAAATAGCAATAAAACAAAATTGTTGTAGCAATGACAATTATAAAACAAATTTGTTTATTGGGACGACAATTTAAATTCCAAATGTTATCAAAGACTACTAGAAGATATTAAACCAATACATTTAAAAATATCTTTGAAAATACGTTAATTAAAAAGCTCTTGAAAGTCGTCTAGCCTAATTTTACTTCACACGTATATACATTTCTTTTTCCTTGTTTTTTTTTGTAATAATAATAATAATAATATATTTATTGATTCCACTTTGCCAACAAATGGATAGGACAAGTCAAAATAGTACATGTAAATAATAATTGCTTATAAATTAGACGGAAGTATACATTTATAAAATAAAACACAATGATAAATACGATAGATAAAATAATGGGCTAAAACTATAATAGAACATTTAGCGCTTATAAAATTTATATAAGTTCAAAATCTAAAAGGAATAAAAGATAAGTCTTTGTTACAATTAATTCTAAAACGTTTTGGTATGATGATATGCACACATATATAAATATAACTATGATCTATGATTGTAAGAGGTCTGTCTGTTCGTCCAAGTCAAAAAATTCCCGTAAAGTATAGAAACAATTGGTTATAAGAAACTGTTTTAAATTTCTTTTAAACTTGTGAATACTATCATAGGTTTTTATTCTTTGTGGTAGTTTATTGTAGATGGTTGCGCAAGTATAGTAAGGACTCTTTCTAAAAAGTGCTAAGTTGTAGTGGTTAATATGAATTTCATTTGCGGATCTGATATTGTATGAGTGAATATTACTTCCAAATGTAAATTTACTTTTGTTTAGATGCACGAAGATAGCGGCCTCAAAAATTAATATGGACGTCAGTGTTAGAATATTGTTTTCTGTAAAAGTTGACCTACATGAGTCTAAAGGACCGAGGGAAATGATTAAACGAATAATTCTTTTCTGTTGGATAAAAACTCGATGTGATGCAGAACTGGAACCCCAAAGGATCGCTAAGTATTTGAGGTGACTATAGGCAAGGCTAGAGTACACGTTTATTAACTGGGCTTGAGAATATATTTTAAATTTCTAATTGCAAAAAATGCTGAATTTAATTTATTAGTTGTAAGGCTAATATGTTCTTCCCAATTCAGTTTTTCGTCAATCATAACACCTAGAAATTTTACATTTGAAGATTTTTGTAGTTGACAATTGTGTATTTTAAGGTTTAACTGAGGTTGTTCACGTCTGGCCTGAAATAATGTATATGTTGTTTTCTGTGTATTCAAAAGCAGTCTATTTTTTTTGCACCATTTGGAGAAAGATGATATAAGTTTAGATGACATGTCTCGAAGGTCTTCAGGTGTTTCTGCCGATATGTTAATAGAAACATCATCGGCATACATGACTAATTTAAAATTAGCATTATTTAAGGTGAGGTAATGCTCTAGGTCATTTACGAATAGTATGAATAACAATGGAGGTAAGACGGCACCTTGAGGAACCCCAATGTTAACCGTTTGCTCTTTAGACAAATATTCACCTAACCTTACAGTTAATTTTCTGTCACTTGCAAATGAGGAGACCCACTCATTTAAATTTCCACGAATACCAAAGGCATCAATTTTTCGCTGTAAATATGTATGATCTATCGAGTCAAATGCTTTGAATATATCAAAGAATATGCCCAAAACATACCGATTTTCATCCAGAGACTCATATATAGATTGTACAAAGTCAAAGTAATACTGTTCAAAGCCTTTTCAGAGCCATCTTCATGACTCGACGTCGCCGATTTAAGTGTCCTTGCTTTTAAAAACAGCACGTCATCCACCTTGTGTTATTTCTGAAGGCACCAATATATTAAGTCATGCGCAATTCGTTATAAAATCGCCGGAAAAGTGTTGTTCCTCTAAAATGCACAATTTTTGTATTAAAATCTGAATGGTTGAAAATTCGACATGTGCTGTTTCTCAAATGACCGATTCAAATAAGATGTAGATTGTCGACTGTTTAAGGGGTCGCTTGTCCCTGAGTTGGCCTTTCTTCACTTCGACCTAAAAGGTCTTTTGTGAATTACCCTACAACTAGTTGTCCAGGATTTCAAGACTTTTTGCAAAACTTGTGATTTTCCTGGGAGCTAATTTCCCTATGTCTTCAGGCGTTAATTCCGTCTGTACTTTACCCTAATGCGGATTAGTACCTTGCATTCACAAAGTATATGTTCCGCAGTCTCAGTTGCAGCTTCACAGTATCTGCATTTGTCATCTTCTGCCATGCCCATGTTCTTGAGATGATATCTCAAGGGGCAATGCTCAGTCAACCTTTGGTCGGACTTTTCAAGTTCGAGAAGCCTTGTGGCATTCTTTGTTGAATAGGTTATAAACCTATGCGCTTGTCTTTGGCCTGGAGTATTCCTCCAGTAGGACTTCTTTTGTTCCTTTTCCCATTTTTGGACCTCCTCCGTTATGTGTCCCTTAGATAAGTCTGCATCTGATTGTCTGCATTCCCAGACTACTTTAGACTCGAAGGTATAGGACCTGAGAGCCTTTAATGCTGCTTGGCTATCTGAAAGTATATAGATCTTTGCCCTTCGAGTGCTTCTATTTAGGCATTCCTGGGTACACTGATCTATAGCATAGATTTTTGCCTGGAAGATGGTTGGGGTTGCCAAGGGCTTTAGATAGCCTGCATATAGGTCCCGCTACGCCCACACCAATCCCTTCATCCATCTTGGATCCAGATGTGTGCCTCTTTCTCCAACCGTAGTACTTCGACCCTGCTCGCCTGACTACTTTCAATCAGCATGTCAAACGGGCAGTCAATGTCATGCAGGTCACCTGGTCTGAATTTAAGTGCCTGATGTAGCCTTAGGGCACTAAGTGCTGCCTTCTTCCGTACATGCAAATGCAGAGGAAGTAAGTCCAGCATTGCCTCCATAGCTGCTGTGGGACAGGAGCGCATTGCTCCTGTAGTCCCTAAACAGGCAAGGCATTGTGCTATTTTCTCTTCTATTTTTGGCCACTATACACATGATGCATAGGTCACCAGGTCAGTAGGTCCTACCGAAAGGTAGGACCAATGTATCGTTCTTGGCTTCAGACCAAACAGCCTACGGCACGTCCAAATAGCCGTGGTTGCTTTGGTAAGTGTCCTTTCTAAGTGCGAGTTCCAGGTAAGTTTTTAATCTAGGATTACTGCTAGAGACTTGACCACTGGAGAAATTATTCAGTACTGTTCCATTTAACATAAGAGCTCTTAAATTTAGTTTTCTCCTTTTGATGAATGGAACAATAACTGATTTGCTCGGATTGACACTAAGGCCCTCTGACGAGCACCATTTAAGATGTAACTTTAAACAATGTTTTATTTAAAAACAAAACGCACTGAAATATTCACTCTGCCTCTAAATAACACAACACATCACTTATATTAGACAGCCCCAAATCCAAAGCCAAGCCTGTCCGGAGGGCGTCTATGCATTTGAAAACGCAGACAACATCCATTACCCACCGACATTGCCAGTGTCGCTGTTGGAGTTCGAGCCCAGTACACAAGAGACAGTGTGACGAGCAGTTTCCTGCTAGGTCTAAGCTACATAGGAATTCGGTGTTATACACCTGGAGGAAAGAGGACTTTACTAATACCCATTGGGTAAGTTTTGTGGAGAATTCAAGTTCATGTACAGGAATTTAAACAATATTGTGGAAAATGAGCAGGAATTGCGATTGTATCATGATATTTCAAAAAACTTTGCAGAAATTTCTAGGACATTCTGAAATGTTGAATCTAAAGTACCACGAGGATCAGCATTAGGGCCATTGTCCTTCAATGTAATTGTTACGGACAGTAATAAAAAGCTCTATTGTACTTTACCTAGACGACTAAAAATGACTGAAATATTCGATTTGTCACCTTATAGTGTGTTATTTTCTATTCTTCAAATATCATATCTAAACAAGCTTTTAAATCTGTAAGACTTATATGTAGAACAAGTACGGACAAAAATAACTTATTTCCAAGGTTTAAATATGAATGGAATCGAATAATAAGATTCGAAGTCCAGAATATGAGTTTCATATGAGAAATGTGAAAAAATTGACCTTGAAAGCGTCCACTGGGTAAATATATATAAAAAAATATAATGCTGTTCTATTTTCCTTTCAAAAATAAACAATTTTTGTCTGAAACATTGTTTCTATAAATACTGTGTTCGATATATTGCTGTCTTAATTTAAATGCCATAAATCTCTGTTCATATTAGAAACTATATGTTATATGCAAGCTTTCACGGCCATTGTACAATACAGTTGTTTCTTCTGAGTGTTGATGTGATTGTCGAATTTGACTTGGCGTTTCGCTGATCATGCTGTCATCTTCAGAAAGATTCTTAAGACTGAAGTTGTTGTGTTCTGCTCCTCGTTATATACCTTGGTGACTGTTTAAACCACTAGTGCTTGGTGTTACTCAATCGATACCCATCTTCTTCTATTGAAGTTGTCTTCGTTTTTCATAATTTCTGGTGATTCTATAATTATCCTTGGGTAATAGCGCATATTTCATATTTCTATTCAATATTTTGATGTTCTCGTAGTCAATTTTATGGTTCTCATTCTGATGAACATGTTCTGCCACTGCCGATTAATCCGTGTTCCCGAGTCTTGTGTTTCTCGGTGTTCCTTGATTCTGCACTAGATACTACGCCCTGTCTATCTGATATAACTCTTACCACATGAGCACTCATCCTATCATTTTTCGAATGTTCTTCTACCTCCAACTTCTTTGTTTGTTTCCTGAGAGATGATTATCTTAAGCAAAAAATAAATTAGAAAATATTAACTTTTTTATAAAACTGAAGTACTTAACAAACTATCAAAGGGGTCGACATTTGACAAGAGACTATCAAAGTACTATCTGTGTACTGTATATTGTATATCTATAGTTTGTAGTTCATGTTCAATTTGTGAGGCAGGTATTAAAAAATATATGGTATATTTTTAAGTGCAATAGTTCGTTCAGTTCACGCTAATAAAATGTTACCTCAGCATAAGCGCTGGCCCCTGTAGGTACTGCATTAATATTTTTTAATCAAGCAGCTCCGAATAAGTGAATGTTCTCGTAAAATAACATTAAGCTTAATAACTCTATCGAAAAATCGTGTATAGTATGCGATAAAGAGCACAAAATGTTATGAAATTTGAAAAATTGTCTATTATCGATGCCATTAAAGTGAATAATGCTGTTAAATCATAAGTTTAGCCATCATTTTATCGCAGTAATATACATTTTATGAGTTTATTATACGTAATTGATGATTTCCCACATACAGTTTGTTGGTTTTGATATCTTTTCATTAGTTTTTCGGTTTATGTAGACACGCCAAATTATACCTTTTAAGAAAGTCGGAAATAACGGTAAAGAACAGGTATACAGGGTGGTCTTCGTTAATTTAGCTTCGTTTGATTGAGGCATAAAAATGTAAAATATTCTGCCCAAGGTTTTGAAAGATAACAATAAAAACACCCAGGAAAATAATATTAACGTTATAAAATATTTATTTGCTAAAGGGCACCCAGTATAATTGGCACGTCATACGGAAAATTTAATTTATGTAAATAATAAGTGAATTTGGGAGCAATTTAACGTTTTGACGGTTGAAGTAACACCGTAAAATAAAACCGGCTGCAAATTATAAGAACTTTCTTTGTAGTAAACGCGGGATGGTCATAAGTTGTCAAAAAAATTTGGAGAAGCTTAAAAGATCACGGGCCTGGAAAATTTAATCTAATCAGGAGCATTATGTTGATGAGCCAACTCCTCCACATCGACTCAGAAAGCTGGAGGTGATCAAGGAATAGAAACTATTCTGACACCGGAACAAATCCAACCACATATGAACGCAGCAGCCAGGAAAAGACAAATGAAGGTCGAAAGCTAGCTAAAACCCGAATTCATACAAACACGCCAATAAAAGATGGCATATCGAAAAACGTGAAAACAAAAAGGAAAAAAAATATAACCTACTCGTCAAGTGAAGATGAACCAGATGAGGTCATATATGCTGAATCTGAAGAGTCTGATCTTCATGAAGGTTCATCCAACGCAGAGAGTGACGTGTGAAACGGAACCTAAAACTATTGCGAATCATATTTTCTTATTAATTTTATTCTCTTTCGTTGTTTATTATTTTTGCAATAATTAAATATTTTTCCATATCTTTGTGAAGATTAAGTTACCTGTCCCAAATCTCCCCATCGCTAGTCCCAACTCACCCTCGTAAAAGAGAAATTTGGATAGAAAATATTTTTCCGTGCCTCTATATACCAAGTAAATTTAACTAATATTTGCAAGAAGTGGTCCAATATATGAAGGTATATTACTGTATTTTTAAATTTTCAAAAATAAAAATTTTAAAAATTAATTTGTGAAAATTGTCCCAACTGTCCCACATCTTCCGTAAATATAATAGTCAGTCAACGAAGGAGTGGTAGAGGACATGGAGGGGGAGGGTGAATTTTCCTCTTCAGTGTGGGGAGTAGTTAGGAGGTAAACATACTAAAAGTCCCCGTCCCTGCCGCTTCAGGGGTTGGAAAGGTCCCTTTTTTCGATACTTGGCTTGACTCGGAAACGATGCGTTGTACGAAAAAAGTATTCTATGCAAAATTAAACATAATTAAATTTCCTACAAGAATGCTTATATCTTATATCCATTTTCTTCCTATGTGTTATAGTTTCCAAGATATTCGCCAACGAAAATCGATAATTAATAAATAAGTCAATTAGGTATCTGACATTTCTCTAACAAAACGGTTTACTGTGGTCTGCTAATAACTCATAGTCATAAGATAATCTTTTAATCCACAGTACATCGCCCTTTTTTTTATGATTAGTAACAGGCTGAATTTTCGTGAGTATCTTCGTTTTGACGAGACGCCCAACTTTTCTCTCTGCGAAAATTCTCGGTAGTGGTAGCTAATAGCAAAAATTATTTTTTCTATTTCACACGAATTAGACAATTCGACAACCTGTCAAATTATTTTGGCAATATGTTGTTGTGGACAAACACGGGGCTTATTATAATTAACTCGCGCAAACGTAACCAAGGCAATCGGAAAACAAACGTTTAACGAATGAAAAATATATTGCCAAAATAATTTGACAGGTTGTCGAATTATCTATTTCGTGCGAAATAGAAAAAATAGTTTTTGCTATTAGCTACCACTACCGAGAATTTTCGCAGAGAGAAAAGTTGGGCGTCTCGTCAAAACGAAGCTACTCACGAAAATTCAGCCTGTTACTAATCATTAAAAAAAAAGGGCGTTGTACTGTGGACTATTTATTTTACAACCCTCGATGTATTTACTAACGTAATATTTTATCGAAATCTATAACATGTCCTTAAGTATACAGTGTGACTCATTTAAAGTGAAGCCACTCTTATACCTTTTTTATTTTGTTTCCGATTTGAAGTATAGAACAAATTAGGATCTACTTATGACCAGAAAAACATTCGCCTGCTACAAAGGCAAAGCCTCCTGCGGTACCGAATTATGCGGAAAGAAATAAAAACATTTTAAATGTTAAAAATTCTAAAAAAAATGCATCGGATTTTCGCCAAAAACGTACATACACCAAAATTTGATTTGGTTATTGATGGGGGATTTCTCACACAAGCTCATCTGGCAAGGGGGATCCTCAGTTTCCGCAATTTGTGGTGGATTCGTGAAAGTCAAGACCCACTGATATGATTTTTAACGTTTTTCCGGGTGGCTTTGCCTTTGTACCAGGCGAATGTTTTTCTGGTCATAAGTAGATCCTAATTTGTTCTATACTTGTATAAAATTTGATTCAAATCAGAAACAAAATAAAAATATTATAAGGGTGTCTTCAAAAAATATTACAAAATATTACGTTAGTAAATACATCGAGTATTGTAAAATAACGATTATTTTATGACTGATTTATTAGCAGACCACGGTAAACCGTACGACACAACGCATCATTTCCGAGTTATAAGCCAAGAATTGAAAAAAGGACCTTTGATCGATTTTTTTCAAATACGCTTACGCTGAGTTCTTCCTCTAGCTAACATTGAGTCCCATTCGATAATAAAATCAACATGCAACATATTGCACCGCACGTATTACTGACGCATTCAGCCGCTTTGAAACAAATTTCGAGCCTATTATTATTATTATTAAAATGCTATGAAATCTAGTAAGCAATTCGATAATAATAATAATACTTTATTAATCCTTTAGATCATTATACATGATATAGGATAAGTCAATTTCACAAAAATATGTATTTAATACGTCAATAACGTGAATACCAATAATACATTGAGGGAAAAAAATGAATAAATAGATAAAAGTATAAATATACCTACACGCATTGTAAATAGTCTACATATGTAAAACCTAAAAGTGCAAGTACACAAAATATAAAGAATAACACCAATAAACATAAATTTATCTATTAAGGAAGGCATCAACGCTATAAAATGCACCATCTGTTAACATATTTTTAACTTTAAGTTTGTATGAATTAAAATTGTTAATAATTTTTAAATCAAGAGGTGAAGAATTATACAATTTAATACGCCAGTAGAATGGTGATTTTTCAAATAATGTATAATTATGCGATGGTATTAGGAGGTCACTGCTTCTCGTGATATAATTATGACGAGATGAAACTTTATCAAACAAGGTGTAAGTTTTTTTTTACGAAACATAAGCATTTATAAATAAAAATTGATGGAGTTGTAAGTAATTTATTTGACTTAAAACTGTGTTGGCAGCTTTCCCCTGGTTTTAAGGTAAATATTAAACGTATGAGTTTTTTTTTGGGAAATAAAAACTCTGTCTCTTTCAGTGGCCATACCCCAACATAATATACTAAAACTTATATGCGAGTATGCAAGTGAATAATAAGTATTTAGTACTGCCTTAAGATCAAATATATTTTTTAGTTAGGCGATACTTTTGGTATGAGCTAGAAGAGTAGTTGTTTTGACTGATTTTCCAATAATGTGTGTTTTGCTGTGTTGTTCTAGATTGTCTTTACTAAAATATTGATTAGAGCAACAAACAATATACAAATATTTTTATAATAAATTAAAATAGATCATGGTAAGTTTATGTCATCAATTTGTTATCGATTAAATAAACACTCGAAAAGTAATTCGACCGGGCAATAAATTCTAATTAAAAACAATGGACTAGAGAAGTTAACCTCTCGTGATACGACATTATTCAGAAATGAAGCCTAATTCTCCGGTTATTTATCATAGATAAATTTAATTAGGCATTAGACAAGAAATATTACAAGTGACTTTAATGTCTCGGTAATCCGTCAACCGAATTCCGGTCAAGGTTGGTTATGGGCCCTTTAATCTCGATCCTCATCGCAGCCTACTGTTCAGAAGTTGAACATTGTATATTGCTTTTCACTGCTATGCTGCCGAGATGATGAAACATATTTTTATTGTAATTTCTGTTATATCTATCTACAGGATTGGGGATTACGAGTGTGGCGGTAATGCATCATAATAAATTTCGAAACCGAAACTTTACAACGCGACGATATAAATATATGTTTAAAACTTTTGTTCGGCTTAAGAGGCACTGATACGTACACGCTTTCAAGAAAATGTATGCATGCATACACAGACATGTCCAGTGTTGTGTTTTGTTAATTTTCAATAAATTTGTAAACCCATTGAGTGTTAAAAGTAGATATCCAATAATGTTTGGTATACAATAAGTAGGAGCCCTAACGATATAGGTTATACGGATAAAAATTAAGGGTGGCGGTGCCGTGCTTTAGAAAATGATTTCGTAATTCGACAATTTCTCCTATTTCCCTGAACCGTTGATAGGCTTTTAGAGAAAACTTGATAGAATGATACCAGACTATTGAAATCAACAAAAAAAAATTTTAGATTTCCTCCCGGAGAATTTTTTCCTTCTTTGGTTTTCAATAGCCTAGTGCCATTCTATAAAGTTGCCTCTTAAAGCCCATCAAAACATTTTTTGAATCGGTTTAGGCATGTATTAGAAATTGTCGAATTACCTTTACTGAACCGCCCACCTTAAGGCGAGATATTTTGGAAAATAATAGACATCTGAATTCTGCCAAAGATAATTAGGTACTTGAATCTATGAATATCTTTCTTCACTTTTCAGTCCAAATTGTTTTTTAACACATCAAGATGTAGCTGTGTCAGCGTTACAAAGAAATGTTTCGATGAAATGTGTGTGACATTTAATTTTTAAATTTCTTGTTTGCAAACATTTTCGAAAATGCAACCGTTTTCGGCATATTCGAGTTTAAATGTAAATTTTAGAAAATGAAATGGCTTAACTTTTTTAAATTAAATTTTTAACGATGGGTTACTGGAAATGTTTTTGTCATAGCAAGTTAATGTGAATCAGGTTATAATTGAACGATTTTTTCGCAGCTTCCGGTTACCTACTTTTGATTTTAAATGGAACACCCTGTATTTTATTACAAAATATTAGAAATAATATTTTAAGATTTTTTTCCTAATTTAACAACTTGGCGCCCGACGTGGGGCTACAGGTGTGTTGATAAAGAAAATTATCTGTTGATCTGCTTTCAGATTATTCATTTCACGAAATACAATTTACTCAACGAATTATTTGAAAAATGTTAAAATATTTCTTAAACATTTTTAATCCTAAGTGACTTGATTTGATTTATCAATGTATGGTAGGCATTGCTGCCACTCCTAGGAAACATACCGTCGGACTGACTACGTCTATGCTGAGTTGGATTTGGGTTTTGCTTGTTGTCAGCAGCGAGAGCCACATGATGCACGGTACAAGAGTGAGAGGATGGGAAATGTGGACGTTTGTGAGATGCGTTGCCGCATTGTGTTGTGATATGGAGTATTTCAGCTTCTCTTTCTAGAGATCTCCTTCCATGTCTTCTGTTTCCCCCCTTTCTGATTTCGACGGACCATATATAGTGATTTCTTTATTACTACGGGAACCCACCCCCCCCCCCCCCGATCCTTGGGGACAATGTTTTCGTAAAGATTAAAGCCTAAGGAACAATTTTAGACATGTCCCGCAAAAAAACTGGCTGTACTTTCCAAATGGCGTCGATGTTTAAAAAAAAAATTGCAAATATTGTTTTTGCCATTTAACACAAAAACTAAAAAAGATGGAGAAAAACTTTTTTCGATTTTGTTCCTATACAATATTTGGATAGGAGTTACCATTTTCCAGATAAATGATTCAGCTTTTAAAATAGGAAATTCAATACAAAACGTAAGTAACACCTCATTCGCTTTCAGATTCACTATGGCTGTCTCCCAATACATCGAATATTTCTTCGGAGTTTTCTTCCTCTATTGCTTCATTTATGATATCGTTATCTTCCTCACTTTTATCTATTATGATTTGATTTGAAATCATCTCCTGAAGAATGTCAGTAAGCAATTGAGGCAGTATTTTATCTGCTGAACACCAAAGAGGTTCTCCATTTTCTTGCCATTCATAATATTTCAAGGGATATTGTGAATACCTTTGTCGGCTAATCGCCAAATATGCGATTGGTAAACACTCCTTTTAACATGCTCGATAAAATAAGCTCTTGATGGTGGACTCGAAGAAAAATCAACTTTAGTGTCAATTGATAAAGATAAATCTTTGTCACCACATTTCTGTCTGATGGCAATTGGCGAAGCTCGTCCAGCTAGCGCATTTCTTTGATCCATATATGGCATATGTAAACTCCTCTAATGATGCGAATACTTTATGAATATTCCAGCTGCTCCCCAAATCTTGAAATGTTCGGATATATTTGGTATATTTATAATCCAGTAACCGTATCAAAAAGGAGGTTTAGCTACGTCAAATCGGGCATCTCTGTTTTTTTAATATGTTGTACAGGATTAAAAATTAATGTTAAATCCAAGTTTATGACCTCGGCAGACCTCCGGGTCTTGGCCAAAAATCCAAAAAACTGCGAAGTTTTTGTTTTCAGTTTTTGTTGATTTTGGCACCTAAGACCTACTTTTTTGGTAAAAACAATTTAATATTTTTTAAAAGTAGACTAAATTTGTTACAAATTGATACCAGAGCAGACTGTAGAATATACAGTATATCACTGTTTTTTTTGGTCCTTTCATAGTTTGTTCATTCTCCTCTCACTTGTCGTTTTCCATGTGAAAGCATGGTCTCCCCATTTTAAGTTTGTTGCTGTTCAGTATTAGCGCTTTCTTTAGCTAACGTGTTCGGATCCTTCTTTGGACGTGTCCCCAGTACTTCGTTGCGTATGTTTCTCTCCTTTTTACAATTATTTTCCCTCCAATTAAAGTTGACGTTTTATATGGTTGCTTACCGTTTTTTGCGAGTAGTTAGATGATGTCTCTTTCAGCTGTTGTCTGTCACACTTCTTCTGTTGGCTTTTGCTGTTGCCGCACCGTACATCATCATTGATAGTATGATGACTATTTCTCTTGATCAGGAGGTGGTGATTTATTTTTCTCGATGAAAGGTAGAATTGTCCTGTAACTTATCCCATTTCACCTTCGCAATTTCTCTCCTTTTCAGTTGGTTTGTCAGATAGGTATTTCAATTTGCACGTCATTCTTAGGGAGTAGTCGCCAATTTTGTATTTTTCTTTGCTGACCGGAACGTTAAAATTTGGTGTTTCTTTTATTGTGCATTGTATCACTTGATCTAGGACCATGGTGAATAATCGGAGAGATAGAGATGTCCTCTATCCCTTGCTTGATTGCTATACTGTTCTGTTTCTTTTATTGTCCTGTTTATTACCTAGTGGGGCACTCTTTTGCTTCGTAAGTTATTGATTATGGAATCGTAACTGATAATATCAAATGCCTTCTGCAGATTTCTTGCGAATATGTGTAGTTTTGTTCCTTCTAACCATTCTTCTTCCAGTATTCTTCTGGTGGTGTGCATACGTTCGTCTGTTTGATTTGCCTTTAATGAATGCTGTTGGTAGTCTTTTGATGTGTTTCTCTAGTTGTTTGAGCAGGATATGTGTATCCTCACTGCAGAGTGAGGTTATATTACATATTACGAACAACAGTATAATTATTATTATAGTATTAGAGTAGTATTACCATGAGGAGATGACAACAAAAAATATGCGCAAAAATGAGTTTGTACACTCTATCACTTTAAGCTAATAAGAACGAATTACGTGACATTCAATGTCGACACCAGTGGTGGCGGTGGCTTGCAGTAGAGCGGCACAGTGGTGGCTTTTGTAAAAGTTAGGCGTCAAAAATCTGTCACCACGCCAATTTTTGATGAAAATTAACAAAATTTGGTACACCTAAGGATTTGGTGGGTACGCTGAATTCACTTCTGCTGCCTAAATTTTGTTTTTCAAAATGGCGGATTCAAAATTTTTGTCAGAATAAGGAAAAAGGGTGAAGAATTCAATAAAAGCATTGTCTAAATTTGGAATTTGGAAGTTCGGAGTAAAAATGATGTCCAATTTGTGTTAAAATGTTATGTTTGGATGTATACATTCATATATAAGTAATTTTGGTACGGATATTTTCTAAATTTAAAGTAGCAAATTCAATATGGTGCTCAATGTGGCCAAAGGATCAAAAATCTCTTTGAGAACTATTTTTTGTGCTATTGCCTTATTTTTTTTTAAATACTTGGAAAGGGGTCCGTATATGTTTTTGAAATCTCTCAATTTTAATATAATAGTAAATTGACGATTTTGACAGTTGACAACTGCCAACCAGCTGTCAAGTCAACATTACCAATTCAAAAACTTGAAATAATCTATAATAATGATCTTGAAAAATGTTATATTTTTCTGGCTGCTGTATTTAAATTTGACGTCAGATTAAGAATTTTTACAGTTGATAGCTGCCAAAACAGTGTCAAATTACCATTAATTATTGAACCCTTGAAATAATATGATATAATTTTATAACTTATAGTCTTGAAGTCGCTGGATTCCAATTTTAAGTAAGATTAACGATTAACACAGCTGTCAACAAAAATTTTGGCATTAGCTACCCCCATTACTACCCCCACCCTATTATAAAAGAGGGTGAAAAAAATTTGTGATTTAGTGTGTGTACAAGAACCAAAGGCCTCAAAAAATTTTTTTCATCCATCCCCACTACCACCCCCTATAGCGATAGGGGTAGTGACTACCACCCCACTACCGATGTAGGATATCGTTTTATGGGTTTTTGGGGTAGATGATTTAAAATATTATTTTATTAAATTTCCATAAACAATTTATTAGTTCCATACAATTTTTTCGTTGTGAGAGGCTTAGGTAGCAAAGGACCCCAGAACAAAACCCATGAAAAGATAACGGGTAATCTATATGCGGAAGTAGTGATTCCTTGGGCAGCAATTTTTTTATCATTCTGTAGAAATTATTGGCTGAAACAGTTCTTACAAATACCAAAACAGCACTATAAGTACTCAATGGGGATTTTGTCAGCCAAGCATTATTAGCAGATCATTCGAACTAAACTTAATGGAAATCATGACATTAACGTATGTGTAATGTCTAAACTCTAAACAATTATTTGTCAAGACATTATAAATCGCACATCCCAAAGAAAAGTGCAATAAGTAAAAAGTGCATTTTACAGGAGAACAAAAATTACATTTTTGAAAATCTTAAAGGTTAATAGCACACATTCTTTTGTATCTAAGTGATTATAACATACTGGTCTGAAGACAATTATACTACAATAAACTTGTTTATACTTATGATTTTTATCTTATTCCTAAAAATTTTGAGTTATTACACTTTTTCTCGGGATGTGCGAAATATAGGGGTATGTGCAATTTTGGCTCGCAGGTTTATTATAAAGACCGATTTTCAGCATCCGTGTATCAAAAGCAATAAACAATGTTTCTCTGTACCTGGCTAATGGATAGCGGTTTATTATAATTTTGCTTTTATCTATCTATTCTACATGGTCCGAGGATTACTGGCAAGTACACCGGTAATGCATCATACTAAATTTCGAAATCAAAACCTACATCGGGATGATACATAAAAGGATTGAGTGCTTCTAGCTTAAGAGGCATCGGCACGTCGATCACCGCACATTTCCGGGAAAGCCAATATACCAATAAAAATCGATGTTATATTTTTCGCATGTTATATTAAGTCAATTCTTTTCATCTTCACTTCTGCATCAGTTCTAAAAGTGTAAACGGTGTCGCTGAAAATTATATTCTTTTCGACGACGGGTGCAACTGATTTTATATTTTATAACGTTTTCGTCGAGTCGAGTGTAGCACCAGAACTGCAAAAACTACACTTCCTTTTTATCATGTGTGGTTAGTGAAGGGCAGATGACAGAAATAGCTCAGAACATTAGAATATTCTGAGTTCTTAGGTTATATTAACGGACCTAAAATGGATAAAGCTTATTTGAAAATAGAGAAAACTGAACCCTTGTAGTAATAGACGGATATATTCTCACGTAAGCACATTAACGTATATCTAAATCTTTATATTGTTACACGTTTACACACCTTTTGTAAACACCTTGTATCGTGGATTCGGGTAACACTAAACACTAATTTATTAACTTACGTACTAATTACAACAAATTATTACTTTACTAAAATTACACTGGGTACTACAATTCACTACTTCAGTCCCGTCATCACTTTACTTCCTCTGAACTACTCTGCTCACTTGAACATCAACTAAACTAGACTGTCCAACTCCAGGCTTCTCCATACCCAAAGATGAGGCATCCAGAATATTCTGTTATGATGTCATCACTCTCTAGATATTTCCAGAAGGCCAGATTATAACACCGCGCTTGCCATCTCCGGGATGATTGCCGAACCAACCAACTGAATTGTTATTTGTTTACTGTCTACCTTTTGAACTTAAAGGAAACGTCTCTGGGGGTACGAATCTCACAATATTATGATGCATCATATACTTTATTTAATTTTTTTTATCTATTTATTTAACGTCGGCCTATTTCCGCCACCAGGGCCTATCACCGATGCCAGGGGACGAGCTACCCCCAACCTGGAAATTTTGCCGAACATCTTCCCTTAAGAAGAGTAGGGATCTTTTACTTACCTAACATTTAATAGACAAGGGACCACCTGCTTTACATCCCCTCCGAAGGATGGTATATCCACTACGTAATTCTCGTCTGAAATTACGTAGCTTCCGCGTATACACTGGTATACAAGCCGCTAGAAGGTGGGACGAGAACGCTGTATTTCCCAAGATGGGTAACCCATCCAAGTACTAACCGCGCTTGACGTTGCATCAACGGAATATCGACTGATATTCACATCGAAATCGCCTCTACGCTCGCTCCCTATATACTTTACTTGTATAAGTGGAAATGATCTTGAAAATTCTATTCCAACGAAAATGTGTGACATAACTGTGGCCTGGGGAAGATTTAGAAGATATAACAGAACTTTGTAAAAAAGGAATTGAACAGGTTATTACACAGACGCGTTCCTATTCAGTGCCAAATTCGTTATTTTCGTTTTGTTTAGTACAAACCCACAACTAGCTTAGAACCAACGTACACCAAATCTGCATTGCATTTATGGGTCTACACCAAGTACAGACGAAAATAATTGACCTACTTTGTATTTTATTTCTTAGTGAAAAGTGTCAGTTGGTACTTTTCTTGCTTGTGCGTTATTGTAAAAAACGGCTGCCTAAGGAATTACTATTTTCATATCCAGATTTCTTATTCAAGCCTCTTACAACAACGACAAAACTGATACTAAATTTGCACTCCATTATGTGAAATAACATAGCCACACAAAAAAACAAATTCTTTCAGATCTGGGGATCAGACTGTCATATTCTATAGTATTTTGACCCGCTGAATCCAAATCTGCCATCAGATTTGAGCCAGCACATCTCAGTTTTGCAGTCTTTTGCATTTTCTGCAAAACTGAAACGTACTGGCTCAAATATGATGGCAGATTTGGATTCAGCGGGTCAAAATACTATGGGATATGAAAGTCTGATCCCCATATCAGAAAAAAATTGTGTGGCTCTGCACAGCCAAAAATTTTTTTATTTTTTTTTTATCTGGGGATCAAACTTTCATATCCTATAGTATTTTGACCCGCTGAATCCAAATTTGCCATCAGATTTGAGCCAGCACGTCTCAGTTTTGCAGAAAATACAAAAAACCTTGGCTTATTTTCACGGTTTTTGCATTTTTTGCAAAAGAGAGACGTGCTGGCTCAAATCTGATGGCAGATTTGGATTCAGCGGGTCAAAATACTATAGGATATGACAGTCTGATCCTCAGATCAGAAAGATTTTTTTTCTGTGTGGCTGTGTAATTGTTTATACAACTTGAATAATATAATATTTGAAATCGTCTATCCCAAAAACGCATAAAACGATATGCCACATCGGTAGTTGGGGTGGCTGATGCCAAAAAAGATGCTATTCTATTCTATATGCACTTGTTCCTATATACACTAAATCCCAATTTTATGGATTTTATGGACTTTTGCTTGCTTTACATATTTACCCCCCAACAACATGTACCAATATCATTTCTAAACCGTTCCAAGGATAAAATGATATTATATCTGTTCTAAATATTTTGGAGTTAGCTTTTACGCTTTTTTTTTGAAAATACATTTATATCGCATTTATACCATTGCTCCCGAAAAAGTCTTTAGTATCAGCTGGAATATTTGTTGAATTACTTGAAATTACGATTTTCTGAACGGTTTGTCCTTTGCTTCGTTATTGTGACTACAAAACTTTATGGAAACATTATCATGTCTATCGAAGACTACATCAACTCTTTTAACAGCAGGATGAGAAAAAAGGGCCTCTTAGGGTCTCAGGTACTCAAATACCTTCAGCTCCTGCACTACTATTAATAGAAATGTGCCTCTGACGGAAAAAATGTATGTCTAGAAAGTGAAATTTTTTTCGTTGGAGTATCGTCTCCCAGTGATATTGCCTTATAAACCAATTGCCTTATAAAGTAACACCAATAAATTTTCTCAAATCCTATCGAGACATATTTCACTTCATCCAGAATGTGTTAATCAGTCTGTTTGAAAGATGTGCCCATTGAGTAGTTTTTATTATAAACACATAATTTATCTGTAGTATAAATCATCCAGAATAGCGTCTTCTTCCATCTCCGTCCTCCGCCTATTAATATTTTTATGAGCAAGTACACAATAACCATTCAACAAACTTTTATTCGAAACACATTTTTATCTTTTATTTTTAAACTAATTAATAAAAAACGCGTAATTAATTCGTCGAGCTCGCTTTTTATGGCGGCGTTAATTCTCCCCCGGCCGATGCAGCGTACTAAACAACTATCTCTAAGAAATTTCGTCTGGTATGCTATACGGACTTATAGAGTTAGTATTTTACTTTTCCTCTACGATAAATATTCACAAAAGTCAACTTTATAAGTTTCCGGTATTTAGTAATTTATTACCAGCATTAATGAATATTACCGTGGGGGAGATGCGGGAGATATAAACACAGCGTACTCTCCTAGTGTTTGTCGAACGATTAAAGCAGTTTGTAAGATAAATATTAGGATACATAAAGACCTAACGTTAAACAGACAGAGATTAGGTTCTAATTTTAATTTAACTTCTGGGTGTACCTTACATGAAAAAATAGATGTCGGGTTACGAAATGTGGTTTTTATTGGTAAAAGGCGTGGCAGAAGTCGTGGGGCAGTCAAAGGTGGTTATGGGTTTTAAAAACTAGCTTTCTATTTGTTAAACTGATTCTGATTAATTTCATAAGTAAATATATTTTTTCTTCAAACGTCAGAAAAACATAACATTTCTTAACTCATTTCATGACATTAAAGTTTGACTTTTTAGACGGCTCGGCTATGCGTTGCCATTAACAACTGAGGTAATAGTATATTGTGTATTCAGGTGTGAAAGCAATACATTCCCGGACGGTGGTGCAAATTGTTCGGGAATGTGCTTTCACACCGAAGTACACATACTATTTTTTCTGAAATCACAATCAGTGTTATTATAAATTAAGGAATTTGTATTAATGCATAACATTTTTTCATTACAATCTAACTGCTTACTAATAAATGCAATTTTAATGTGAGTTGGTTTGTCTGTGTGTATTTATTTACTATCCAATGTTGGAATGTTACTTTCCCGGCCTAGGCCGGGAAAGTAACATTCCTGTACGGTTTTGTTGATCGTTGCTTGGCAACGGATCTTTTCCAGTCTGTTTTCTGATCGTTTCTTAGCAACGGACTAAAATACTAGAATTGAGCATTTTTCGATCTGAAATCGCGCCGAAAATGTAGACATTGCCGATCGATCTCTGTAAGTGTCATTTTTTGACGTATGTCAGGCTTATGAAAGTGTCACTTACAGCCCATGGGCAAAAAGTACAAAATTTACTTTTATGCCTTAGGCCAAAAAAGTGAAGTAATAAGGAAGTTAAATAATAATGAAATTCTTGCACCAACAAAGCACACGCATTTTTGGCTGCCTCGTGAATGTCGATACTTTCACCATAATCCATATTTTTATTGCAAAAACTCACGTAAATAACTTGAATGGCGAAAATTATTATGAAGTTATCAATTTGACAACTTATTGACAGTAACCATAGCAGAAAGCAAACACACTTCAGTTAGAGTCTAAGCCAACTAAAAAAATGAGTTCGACAAATCTTGAAATATAATTTTGAATGAATTTTCCTAAAAATAGTAAGATTGCTAGTGATACGAAAAACGTCGGTCGTATGCACCTCGGCTTGTGTATATATCGTGTATTTACAGGTCTCGAACATTGCAAACCTTAGCACTGACGGCTTGCACCATGTTTTCGACCTGTAAAATACACTTACAAGCCTTGGTACATAAATAACTATGTTCTGACGCAGTGAGCGGCAGAAAAATAGCAACGCGTATTTTATTTAATACGCCGGCCATGTGATATTAACACAATGCGTTTTTGGTGGTGAAATTCGAACTTTTTTCTTCATTTTTATAGCTAATCGACATTTGAAGAAAATCCGCTGCCCAAGGAATCACTACTTCCACATCCAGATTCTCTATCACTCACAACGAAAAAACTTTGTATGTGGAAATAATTGTTTATGGAACTTTAATAATATAATATTTGAAATCCTCTACCCCAAAAACCCATAAAACGATACCCCACATCGGTAGTGGGGTGGGGGTGGTGATAGGGGGGTGGTAGTGGGTGCGGATGAAGTTAAAAAATATTTTGAGGTTCCTGGTTCTTGTACATACACTAAATCACAATTTTATTTCATCCCCTTTAATAAGGGGGTGGTGGTAATGGGGGTGGCTGCCAAAAAATTTTTTGGGACCTTAGCTTCTCTTGTATATACTAAATACCAATTTTATGGACTCTTACCTGCTTGATTTACCCATTTTCGCCAAATTTACCCCAATTTACCCCCCAACAAGGACATGAAAATATAATCTAGTTCCAGATCTCGTTAAAGTACATACGTGTACCCAATTTCAAGTCAATATCTTAAACGGTTCCAGAGTAAACGTGCGCACAAAAAAAAGTTAGACAGACAGACCGACAGACAAACAGAAAATTTTTTTTCGCTCAAACTTAAAATCTCAACGTTTCATGACATTTTAAGCCTATTTGAACAATAAAAATTTTTTAAATTTTTTTTGTCGTTACTATACTTCCACTGGATGTGGAAGTAAAAATAACATGCACTTATTGTGCTCCTCTGTAATTGCCGGACTCGCTTCGTCCGTCCAGCAAACTTACAAATTCGTCACAAAAGTATCACTTTTACTCCTAAAACTGTCATTAAAAGTTGAATTTTACACGATATTTGTTAAATGTCAAAACGACAGTTTTTTTTGTCTGCAGAACGTAAAAGTCTTTTACATCCAGGATGTAAAAGACTTTTATCTACGATCGTGTAAAAAGTAACAGTTTTTTTACATCATTTCCAGTGTAAAAAGTGGCCTTTTATAAGAAACTGTGCAATAAAATTTTTTTTCTTCAAGCGTATTAAAATGTTTAAATTATGTCACCAAAAACAGAAGTAGAAGTAGGACATTGTTTTACTAGTAACAAAATGTTAGTACCGAACGCCACCGTAGTGAACATTGTTTTACTAGTAACATAATGTTAGTTCCGAAAGCGCCACCGCAGTGGGTATTGTTTTACTAGTAACATAATGTTAATACCGAAAGCCACCGGTGGCGCGCTATCCACTAGCTACTTGTCATATTGTGTCAACATGTAAGACTGTAGTTTGAATATTTGTACATTTATGATAAATAATTGAATTTTTGCATTTTAATACGCTTGAAGAAAAAATAGTATATATTACACGGAGTAGAACGCCTTTTTTTGTGTTGAGCCCAGGATTTGCAAACTGGGCGAAAAAAAGAGTGCGTTCTACTCCTAGTAATATAATATACTATTATTGCATGCTTTTATTGCACGATTTTTAAAAATCAGTAAGGACAACAGTATTTTATTCATTAGGTATTAATTTTGACCAATATTTACTTCTACTTTGCAATTAGTACAATTTTCAACATGAATTCTAGGCAACTCGTGACTCCTCGATGTAGTAGGCAGTATATCATTAGCGTCAATGGCATCGTTTGAGGTTGCTTCCTCAGATGGTTCTTTTTGCAAAATTTGATGTGATATCTCAATTTTGTTTTTAATTGATTCTTCAACGTAAGAATCTGCCACCGTCGATGACTTCCAGCCACCATGCCTCTTCAGCTGCAAAACATCCCCTCCTGCATCTGCAAGCATGGTGGCAGATGACCTTCTTAAACTATGACCAGTATACTCATGTGCATTGGGCAACCAAAAATATCTCGCAATTTCACTTGGTATTTTCCCAAAGGTATTAATACCTATCGGCTGAACAGAACACTTCCATTACGGTAGTTCACAAACAGTCGATCATGTTTTGTTGCTGGTGACCTAAGAATGGAGTATTTTCTATAAATTTCAACTATATTTTCCAAGTCTCTCGTTTTACGGTCAATAATAAAAGTTCGAGGTTTATTTGTTTTTGATGTTGGAATTCTCACTATCAACATATTACCAATATCTTGCACATCACCAACGCTCATTTTATAAAACTCGCTCTTCTGCATGCACCGACAATGCCAAAAATTGCTACAACCTTCATCATTAAATATCTATCATTAGGTGCTTCGTTTACAAATGTGTATATTTCATCTTTGCTAAACACTTTAGATTTCTTGGAACGGTATCCTACAGACTGCCGCTTCATATGAGCGGTTAACTTAGAAAACTGTTTAAGATCGATGTCCTTTTCAGCTATCAGTAAAGCTTTCACCTTTGAATATTCCGACCAAAGACTTGAAGGTTTTATATGCTTTGCTCTTTCTGAAAAATACGCAAGGAACACATTTTCCGTAAGATTCTTCACTATCTTCAAAACACACCAATCGTTGAATCGTTTATACACCAACTCATATTGTTTTCGTGACGTTGCCGCTTGGGAGTATTTTGAAACTCTTCTACATTACTATAATCACCATTAAACATTATTAACTTGATATTTTAATTCAAACATTCAGGAACAACAATGACGACTTCAACTACGCCAGTTTATTTATAATATCGTTTCCTTAGTTACTATCGTCACAGATTTTCAGTCACGACCATGAAGTAACATAATTAGAATGGCGACTTCAACTACAACTCGAATAATACTAACCGTCAAAGTGATATTCACAAAAGGTTGATACAGTTTTACAAATATTCATGAAAAATTGCCCATTTCTTACAATAATTGGCACGATCGAAGATAAAACGTTGTAAGACACACTTGTGAAAAGCCTCTTTATTGCACTCATGGCTTTTAAAATCACTCGCTTCGCTCGTATTTTTAATCTAGCCATTCGTACAATAAAGAATGGCTTTTTACACTTGTATCTTAAATAACTATTACATCCACTTACAAAAATCAATGAAATTAGAAAACAACTGTTATAAATTTTAGTCATCATCATCATCGGTGGCGCTACAACCCTGGCTGGGCCTTGGCTTCCAAGGATTCTCCGCCATACGTCTCTATCTTAGGCTCGGTGTTTCCAATTGTTCAATCCTATGTTCCTCAAGTCCTTTTCTACCCCATCTATCCATAGCAGTGACAGTTTTGATCTGCCTCTTCCTCGATTTCCATCTGGCTTTGCTCTTAGTATTCGTTTTGTAGGTAGGCCTTTCGTCGTTCATTCTTAGTACATGCCCTGCCTATCTTAATCATAAACATAAAACATAAACACACCACAGATAGTAGCTTTATCGTTTTTGCTATATCAGCATCTTCATATAATTCGTACAGTTCGTGGTTGAATCTGCTTTTCCATACTTGGTTCTCTTGAATGGGGCCAAATATTTTTCTTAATATATTTTTTTTCAGATTCCCAGACTCAAAAATTTGGTGACTTCAGTTGTTTTTTAACTCCATGGTAGCATCTATTACCTCTTCTTCGGTATTTCTTTCATTAATATATATAAATTTTAATGACATAAATAATTATAAATTTTTATTACAAGGATAATCATGTAAACTAATTGCCTCCGACGTTTTCGTTTTCGATATCATTCATTAATATTATTGGTGGAGCATTTAAGCAGCTAACTCCTTCACATAGTAAACATGCTATAGAACAATTTAAGCCACTTTTTTTACATCCACAAGCAGGGGCACACCCAGTTGTACACGAACAAAAAATCATTTTCAATAAATTTCAGAAGCTGGTGGTTGGTTCATTGCAACTGGTACCAGTGGATTATTCCTTTTTTTCCATCCCCATTCTTTTGGGAACTTATCATGTCCTCGTAAATATACTGTTTTTATATGTTCTGAATTATCATCGAGTGTAGGTATCAATGAAGCCAAGTTGTCACAGGTATTTTACTTGTAACTTTAAGAAGCGATTGGTATCGAAAATTATTTATATTTTCTTGATTATTAGCTGTAAAAGGAATATACTATACTAAAAGTAACGTCATTTTCATGGGAGTATCCTTAAAAAAAATTAAGAAAATATAAATAATTTTTGATACCAGTCGTTTCCCAAAGTAAAAATACCTGTGTCAACTTGGCTTCATTGATAACTACACTAGTTCAGAACATAAAAGAGTGTAGTTACAAGTACAGTTGTGAATGGGACATGATAAGTTGCCAAAAGAATGGAGATGGAAAAAAAGAGATTCACTAGTGGTTATAATGAACCAACCACCAGCTTCTGAAAATTTATTGAAAATGATTTTTTGTTCATGTAAAACTGGGTGTGGCCCTGCTTGTGGATGTAAAAAAAGTGGCTTAAATTGTTGTTAAATTCTGAACAAGTTTCATTAACAAAATTTTCCGATAAAAAAATGCCTAATATGATTTTCTCCGCATATTTTGGTACCGCAGGTGGTTTTGCATTTTTTGATGATATTAATGAATGACATCCAAAACGAAAACGTCGGAAACAATTAGCTTATATGATTATCCTTGTAATAAAAGTTTATAATCATTTATATCATTAAAATAATTATTATTTAACATAAGTTGTTAATAATTTTCTATAAAAAATTGATGCATTTGTATTATTTAAAGTTTCTCTCATTTTTTTTTCGCTTTTTGTAGCTTCTGCCATCTTCAAATTAATTTTAAACAGTTTCATTTTTTTACAAATTCTTTAAACAACCTCGAAAACTGTAACAATCATTATTTTCTTAAAAGAAATAATTAAAAATTCCGATAACTATATTTTTCGTTGAGATTTCTAAAAATTTTAATTTACTCTTTTTAATTTAGGGATTTTCGAAATTGCAGTAATTTTCAATGGGTAAACTCTTTAGTTTATGGCATTAGAAATCCAACAAAAAAAAAATCATTCAAATCCATTCATTATAACTGGGTTTTGAGGTATAAAGCTAATTGCACTACCAATGAATTTCAGTTAGCTCACTTTTGAGTTCTTTATTTAGAGAAAAGAAACGACAGTATTTTGTGTAAACCTCTTGCAAATCTCTGCGTGCGCACGTGAAGAGCTTGACCACTATTGATAAATCACCGCGTATTTATAACACGGCACAAAAACTAGATAAAACTATCAGAAAACTGATTTCTCAACAATTATACACTTGCTTGAGAAATGATGTGTCAGGCACATATAAATACGTCTTTGTAGATGTTATCTGTAACGCCTTGCGTAACACCTAATATGTCTTTTTATTTATGTATTTATTTTTCCTTTCAGGTAAGAACAACTGTCATTATACTCTACCCTATCAACTTTTTATCCTGCACGCATCGGTAAGTGTTAAATAGTTATATTTTAATTATATACGGGTTGTCTCTTATTTGCTTTTGTTATTTTGTTGTGGCGAAAGTTAAGGACGGTTGGACGTTCTTCATGATAATTATTTCGCTTTTTGTTTTTTCGACAAGGATAATTGCGAGGAAAAATTTATTTGCAATATTAACACAGTACATTTTATTTAATGTCGTCTCTGAAACCACACAAATTGGGAGGTGTGGCGTCGTGTCTCGTCTATCAATCGCTCAATCTGCGAAGGCTACTGGAGAAAAATGTAATCGGCGCGACACTAGCCAAGAACGGACTTATTTTTTCTGTTTTTTTTTTGTTGGGATCTTCTGCCACATGTATTTTCTTCTAAAATAATATCCGTCAAATCTACAAATAAATAATGTAATTATCTAGTGTTTTATTGGAAAATAACATCTACGTCTCACAGTGGGCCCAGAAATAGAAAAACCTGGCCAGAATCCTGAACATGGTTAAATCGCCTAAAAATGAGAACATCAATCATAAAAAAATATTTAAAAAAATTTAAAAACCTGATAAAAAAATTCATATGTACAAATTGATACAAAAGTGCATTAAGCATGGAAAAAATATTGAAAAAAAATTTATTAGGAGGATATTTTTGGGGGTGGGAAATGCGAAAAATGTGGCAAAATAATTTAAGAATAGACCAGTTTTCTAAAAATGAGTATATTTAGGAAACATTATTTAAATAAAAATAAATGTAATGGGGGGTAGTTTGCGGGGATATAAAAAGTAAAATAAGTGTTAAAAAAATAAAAATGGACAAGCCTCCTAGAAAATAGTGTATGAACATGTAAAACACATATTAGATTAGATTTCAATATAGTTAGATGTCTTTATTGTTCTACAACATAAAGAGTTCATAATCAAATTCATATTTGTTCATCTTCGGTATCGGTATTGCTGCCAGAAGACACTTCTGTCTCACTATTTTCGGGCGATTGACTATCGTCAAACGATTGAGTATCATCAGCCGATTTAACCACGGGTGTATGATATTCTGGCTCTTTCAATAACTGGAGAACTTTTTTAGGAAAGGTTACCATTTTCTTTTTGGGTAGATTTCTCATAGAAGAAATTATTGGGTCTGAAGACACCAATAATCTATTAAGTAAATTCGTGTTTGTTGCAACCCAGTTTTTCTTGATATGATATGATGATATTCACGAAATCTTTTGTAATCTTTATTTCGTGCCTCTTGAGTTTCCTCAAACAACTGTCCAATTGGAACTGTGGCAAATGACATAACAATTGCCCCGTGAACGAGTATCTTGTGGACAGGTGCTGGCATAAGATAGCATTTATACTTTTCAATTTATAGTCTCAAGAGCTTACTTTTCAAATACATTTGTGTTCACTTCATATCAACAAGAAAGTGTCATTAATATAACCCCAAATCCTTAAATAAGCGGCTCGTCCACCTCTGTGATAGAAGATGCTAATCAAGAATTTCTAAAAACAATTAGTTTATCATAACTTGAATTGATGCTTAAAATTATTTACAATTCCCGCGAGCCATATTTCCATAATTTGTAGTACGTACCACTTCCACCTGGTTTGGGTTGGTCCACCAGCATACCCATTTTTCTTGAATCTTCTCTTTGGTATGTTTGATGGTAGCTTTGTCATTTGGGCTTATAACTTGCCATTTTTTAAAATCCAATATGCTATGTGCAAGACATTCAAAAAATCGAATCCATGCATGTAATGTGGATAAGCCAAACTCCAAAGTGCTTTCATGTATTTCTTTTTGAGCAGCTCGATCGAATCGTCATTTCTTTCGGTGTTGCTCCGCAGATATAACATCTTTGTGTTACTGCACTGCATACTTTTCCATTAATAATTGTCATTACCCTCTTACATTCAATAATCATCCGATTTGGCAATAAATTTTGACTTTTTGTCTCTATTTGCTGTTTGTCTTTTATGGCAATTTCTATTGTTTCTTTCTTTAATTGAAAGCTAATGGGCCTACAAAACCTAGCGGATGATGGACGAGGATTTTGCCAAACAAATTTTGGAGGAAAATCAGCTTTATCTTATTGCACGTAAAGTTGAATCGGCACAAGTGATGTGAGAAACATATCACTGTCAGTTATACCTTGTTCAGAATAAATTTACTGAGATTGACCACTACTTCGATCACGGCCCCACTTAATTATAAGAGTAAGGTGATTCAGTTCATCTTCAGATAAAGTACCCAATACCTCCTTCTGTACTTCAAATATACGTGAACTTGTATGATCGAGTAACGCTTGGAGTTAAACCTGTTTTGATTTTCGTAATCTATTTACATAATCTAAAACGAATCTGAAAAGTCTGAGGGAATGATTTTTTACGACTACATTATTCCCTTTGGTAAGCGAGGGAAATAAAAAGTGTGACTGTTAACAATCCAATGAATAGGATATTTTGTTGCCTTTGGTTAATTAATGAAAATAAAACTTAATTTTATTCCAGCTAAAAATTAATGAGGACAAAAAATATTCAAGAACAGAATCCCCGATTGCTAACGGCTCAGCTTTCTGTAGGAATCCTTTGACATGAATAATTTAGAAGTATTTTCTGGGTATTACGGTGGCAGAAAGCGATATCGTAAAGGCACAAAGTGACTTTACCTAATGTGGATTTGCCTATGTTGTGAAATTCATCCGCTCAAATGATTGCCTTAACGCCTCTGTAATTCGTGGAGTTAAGTCTTAATTGCAAGTAGAATTATTAATGTTACTAATTTCTCTAATAATTCAAATAAAGCAAACACTTGGTGGGGAGGTTCGAGCTGCTTCCAGTAGCTCCCATATTTTAAAATATCTATACAATACAAAAGAAAAATGAACAGGAAAACTCCCATAATAGTCCAATAATTATAAAAATGTCCATCACAAAAAATGTTATCTGAGATTTTCCTTCAGTAACTGTTACTGGATGGGTTATACATCACAAAACCACAAAAATCCGTTCTGGGGGTGCCGCGCAACCCCCCAAAAACCAACCCTTCGGTGAAAAAAGCCTTATTTTACTGATAACTCGTTAACTGTTGAAGATATAAAAAAATCGCTCTTCACAAAAAAGAAAGCTTGACTAATTTCCTAAAAGAAAGTCCTATTGTAATTTTGTTGTATATGCCATTATTTTCGAGAAAATCGATATTGAAAAAATTCCAAAATTTTTAATGCGTGCGAAGTTTCGTTTATTTGAAATTTTTTGCGCCTATAGAAAAAATTGAATTGCTCAAAAACCATACAAGCTAGGAAGAAAAATCAAAATAGGTTTTAAAGGGGATATAAAATACTCTCTTGTATTGCCATTTTTGATGGCTATTGATATTTATTTGTATATAAAAATAACAATATAATATAGTTATCTCTTAATTTTTTGCGTATCTAACTATTCACAGGCCCATAAAAATAACTGACTTTAATATAAGTTATAAATGCATTATCTTTTAGTTCAATGTAGTACTTCAATGCAGAAAAAGTTAGCAATAAAAATATTCACATTTACAATTTTTTATTGCTTCCTAAAAACAAAAAAAAGACCCAAATATCTTGAAAATTTAGCTCAAAATTTTTTTTTTGAGTTTATATATCCTATAACTATTAAATTAAATTAACTGTTAAACAAATAAAATTAGTGAAATTTCAAGTGAAAAATAACTGGATTTACAACATTTGTTTAATCATACAAATTTAAATACGTATTTCTGCCTGTCTGTCTGTCTATCGGTCGGTCTGTAACTTTTTTTTTGCGCACGTTTTCTCAGCAACGGTTTGAGATATTGATTTGCAATTTGGTACACATATGTACATGACGAGATATGGAACTAGATTATATTTTTCACTAATTCCGGTGAAGGGTTGGGGGTTAAATAATATGAGAAAATAAGTAAAGCAAGAGTATAGTAACTTGGGATTTGGTGTATATATGAGGGGCAGATCTACAGTAACCAACCTCAATACTTAAATGAAAAACTTGATCTGTCTAGACAGGTTGATGTGATTTACACAGATTTCTCCAAGGCTTTCGACAGACTCGATCACGGTGTTCTACTATCAAAAATTGCCACATTTGGTTTGTCAGTGGATCTAATAAACTTAATTAAAACTTACTTGCAAAACAGATACCAATATGTTCAACACCGTGGTTACAGGTCCGTCGAATTCTTGCAGGAATCCGATGTTCCCCAAGGGTCTATACTGGGTCCGCTTCTCTTTAACCTGTTTGTGGATGATATTACGACCGATCTGGATGCCGAAACGTTGCTCTATGCAGATGACTTAAAAATATTTTTCGAAATAACATCAATCGAAGACTGTGAGAGATTGCAAAATAATCTAAATAAACTCCATGACTGGTGCATTATCAATAAACTGCCACTTAATCCACAGAAGTGTAATACCTTGTCATTTACCAGAAAGCATAACATATTTCTCTATGATTATAATCTTCAGGGTATCATATTGCACAGACCAGACTCTTTTAAAGACTTAGGAGTTCACTTTGATCCTAAACTTAATTTTATAACGCATATTGAGTCAATAGTAGCCAATGCCATTAAAACCATAGGATTTCTCACACGAAACTGTAAGGGGTTTGTAAACATTGACACTATGCGCACCCTATATGTGACATTTGTAAGATCCCGCCTCGAGTACGCCTCAGTGGTTTGGAGCCCTACCTACAACGTTTATATCCTCCAACTTGAAAAAATACAACGTAGGTTTCTCAAATCGGCTACATATATAATTTACGGTTATTATCCACAAATCGGGTTCCCCCACGATATACTGCTTAATAGCTTTAATGTTTACGAACTGGGCAAAAGGAGAGTAGCTGCCTGTATAATATTTTTGTATAAAATAGTAAATATTCGCCTCGATTGCATCAGAATCTCCAATCAAATCATATACAAAGTACCTAGAATTTCCTCAAGAAATTGCAACCTTTTTCATATCCCCACTGCCAAAACAAATATTCTTATGTCTTCACCGCTATATCAAATGTACCTTAACTACTCAAACTTGGAAAGTCGACTTGATATATTTTGCACTAACCCATCGCAAATAAGGAAATATGTTTTTAATTAACTAACTGTTCATCCTGTCATGTTTTCACTTTTTTTTCTTTCTGGTTTTTTTTACCATTTCATATTACTCTAAAATAAGTATAGGTATAAACCTACTGTACGTATAATTTTGTTTATATCTTTATATGTCTTTGTATCCTGATTTATTTGTAGTTGTAGTTGTTCTCTCTTTATCCTGTAATTGGGTCTTGTGCCTGTTGGATATCGTAATAAATAAATAAATATACTACAAGCCAAGACCTTATTTTTTTTATACTATTTTTCAACCCTCCCCTACCACCTCGACTCCATTATTAAAGGGGATGGTAAAATAGAATTCAGATATTCGCTTGAAATTTGGTACAAGTATGTACTGTAATGACATATAAAAAAAAAAGTTATTAAATTTCATATCTGATTCTATTTTTTATAATATGTTAACAATTGGCAAATATATATTAAAAAAAATCGGGAAATAAAAAACAATTTTTACTAACATGACCTTAAAAACCCTGGAAATCTTTTTACTTTTATAATTTTCTGTGGTGAAAAATTGAAGGTTTTAAAAATATCTTTCATTTGCTTACTTATTTTCTTAGATATGTCGACATATTAACGATTATATAACGCATTTTCTCAAAATTCAATTTTTCTTATATTTTCAATATCGATTTTCTCGAAAACTATGGTGTATACAAAAAAAATTACAGAAGGACTTTTTTTTAGGAAAGCCAAACTTTCTTTTTATAATGAGCAATTTTTTTTTATTTTCAACGGTTAACGATTTATCAGTAAAATAAGGCTTTTTTCACCGAATGGGGGGTTGCGCGGCACCCCCAGAACGGATTTTTGTGGTTTTGTGATGTATTACCCCTCCACTACTAACATTTACTGAAGGAAAATCTTAGATAACATTTTTTGCAAGCTTCTGGTGTATTTTTTACTTTATCAACTGGACTATAAAAGTAATACGTAATATATTTAACATGTTTTTTTAACATGCTTTTATTAGGTCGACCTGTGTGTATAAATGTCAAAAATTTATGGAACTGAATTTCACCCACTTCTAATTGTTGTATCATCATGAAATTTGGCAATTGTGTGTAGCTCTGACGACAATATAATATAGTATACTCAATATTATAATATGTTCAAAATGGCCGCCGCCCCAAGATGGTGAATTATCATTTTCTTTACAACCCCCTTGATCAAAATGGCGGCGTCTTCATGGCGGATAAGTTTTATCAATGATCGTCGGATTCGACCGAAAATCGGTATCTGGGGGTTATCGAGGTTGCAATTTTCCTGTTCGAATTTAACAAATTGTTTGTTTTTTCGAAATCGCCAAAATTCTATCCTTAAATATAAGACTAAAAAGTAAAAAAAATAATTTAATAGTTTAAAAACTGAAAAAACATGCTTTTATAAATACTGCACTAAAAAGAAAAAATAATCATCAAATTATTCTGTTCTCTCTGTCTACCTCGCAAGGGCCTTAATGTAAGCCGTGTTTGTAATTAAGTATAATATTTGATATAAAAGAGCGTGGGACGTTTTTCGAACGCTATTTCGAACAGGTTCGATAATTCAAACGCTGAAGACATCATTAGATTAAATGAGAAGCGCCCCTCGCTTTTATACTAAAATATTATACTTAATTACAAACACGGCTTACAATAATGCCCTTACGGGGTAGACATAGAGAACAGGTTCAATGATTATTTTTTGCTTTTTAGTGCAGTATTTATAAAAGCATGTTTTTTTAGTTTTTTAAACTATTAATTAGGTTAATATTTACGTTGAAATGATCTTTACAAACAAATCCTCTAATATTTTCGATTATCCTTTTTATTTCGTCTCATAGCGTACAACGTACAACCATAATTTTCTCCTGTTATAAAGTTTAGAACTTGTTCCCACTTGCAACGAAATGAAAATTTTTTCTGATATTCTAATAGACGTTGATTCACATTTCGACTAAGCAGATTATTTAATTAATTACAGATTCATCCGTCCTAAATTAAAAATTAAGGCTAATTTACGAACTTTTAAACACTGAAAACACTCATTTTATCATGCCGCTGTCAAGAGTAAACAAATTGTATAACGTCACTACATGCCGACCGAGAAAATTTGTCATGTCAAACCCATTTTACCGCATATGTCAAATAGGGTCGTTGACCATTTTTTTAAAATTTTATATTCAATTTTTTTATAAAATTTTATTTGACCCGTATTTTTTTACAATCTAAAGTCATTTTAATAGTGAAATTAATTATTTAAATTAAGAAATTTTGAATTCGCGCCCATCTCCGCGTCAGATGTGAGCGCATGCGCAGTTAGATAAAGGAATAATCGGCGGGCGTCGTTTGCTTTGCTTATTTGCTGTTAGCATATAGTCCAGTCAACGGTTGTTTCACCTCTAAATTGAGTGCTAATGAATGGATTTTGATGAAACGTTGTGCAATGTGTTTGTAATGACGTTAATTAAAAGAGTTGAAAAAACATCAGAGTAGGAAATGATCGGAAGGGGTAGAAATCACCTCTTTTATCAAGAGTTGCGTAACTTGTAAAAGGAAAGAGAAACAAAAATTTACCCTTTTTGCCCCAAAATAAGATGTTTTTCCTCTTGTGAATTTTTTTCGAAAAATGCATATTTTTGGAGATATGGCCACTCAAAAATTCCTAAAAGTGGGGGAGGGGAAATGCAAAAGTTGAAAAAAAAATCTGAAAAAATTCAGGTGAATATGTTAACGAAATACAAGACTTTTTATTTGCAACTGTAAAGTGCGTTTTCACCGAGTTATTCCGGAAAAACATGAAAACTACCCCTTTCTTTGAAATTGTAGCACTTTAAAAATATGTAATTTAAGACGTATTGAGGCCTTCTAAACATTTTTTGTCTCTTGGAATTTTTTTGTAACTTGCTAATTTTCCGAGTTACAGGCAGTTTTTCACAATAAATTATGTACATTTTTTGCAAAAAAAAAAAATACATAAAAATTCGAAAAATGAATGTCATTTATGTATATTATTATAAAAAAATATGAAACCTATATACAGTGCGTCTCACTTTTCATCACTACACCCCAATATCTCGGCCATTTGTTGATCGATTTAGATCAAATTTGGTATGCTTCATTTGCTTCAGATTGTGATTAAAAAGTTATTTAAAATTTTTTTTTCGAAATTAAATACGCCTACTATGATAAAAAAAGGCAAAAATTAGGAATTTATATTAGCGATTGAAATAGGGTTTTTGTTTTTACAGAATCTTGTTCAGCATGACCTAAAACCCCTGTATACCAAATTTCGTTAAAAAATATTCATTCCTCTACAAAAAATTCATATCTAAGATTTCAAAAATAATCACCCTACTATTCGAGTTATTTATTGCCGGATATTTACATAACTTGGTAGTGGTGTAATAATGACGCTAATTAAGCATTAGGACACATTTTTTATCAAAAACACTATTATGAAATGAATATTTGAAAAATGGTAGCTATTTTTTAAAATACTTAGAACTCGGCATACCAACCAATATCTTTGTTAACATGGAGTGCTTTGGAATGGATTTGACAATTCTTATTATTTCAATTTTATCAGAAATAATTAATTGTTGTGCAGCCATGTTTAAGTTTAATTTGACATTCGATGCAATTGTCAAATCTATTCCAAAGCACTCCATGTTAACAAAGATATTGGTATGCTGAGTTCTAAGTATTTTAAAAAATAGCTTGATCTAAATCGATCAACAAAAGGCCGAGATATTGGGGTGTAGTGGTGAAAAGTGAGACACACTGTAGTTATACCATTTTTAAAAGTTCAATATATTTTTAAATTTTCATGTATTTTTCAATGTGCAAAAAATGTAGTAGATTATCGTGAAAAACTGCCTGTATCTCGGAAAATTAGCAAGTTACAAAAAATTCCAAGGTTTTATACCCCTTCCGATCATTTTCTACTCTAATCATTTTTTCATCTTTTTTATTAACGTCATTACAAACACATTGCAGAAGGTTTTATCAAAATTCATTCATTAGCACTCAAATTAAAGATTTTGGTCATTTTAGCGCCCTATTGACTGAACTAATAGATTAAAGTTAGTATCGATGTAAGTCCTTGTATTTTAAAGAAATACTAACCTCAAATTTTTAACATTCCGGGATTCGGCACTTAAATAGTTCAAATTGTCTACATAAAACTCGAGTACCATATAAAAATCCACTATGGGTAAATTCTGTGAAGTACCTTTCACAAAATTAAGTTCCATTATAAACAAATATTAAACACACAGTGTACATGTAAACAACAAATCAACAGAGCTCCACCACCAACATGATAAATGAAAACATGAAAATTCTCTAGAATTGAATGATCATCAGATACTCATCATTTACCGCCTTTTTATTTCCAAAACCAATTTGTTCTTGCATGTGATGATTAGAACTTTTTATAATATCATATATGCAGTGTATATTTAAATTACTTTTTGATCATATAACAATATTTTGTAAATTTTGTTGAAGGAAACGACCCTATTCCTATTATAACAGAAAGAGAATCTAATTTTATTGATATTAAAATGTGCGCACGTTCCTTATTACCTGTTGTTGCTCGAAGTAAGAATGCTAGTATAATGTTATGCATGCAACACTAATATGCTGATTACTTATTAAGTTAACAATAACAGCTCGCGCTGAAAAAATAACAACAATGTCGCTTTCCTTCACATTTTGTTTTTAATTAACCCAAGCAGCTCTAGCGTCATAGCGATCCCATAAGGTTTAATTAAAACTGATCTAATTATCTCACGGGTGTTCCAGATACAGCGTTACATTGCATGAAATTCGTAGTGCATATAAAAAATCGAAAATTATGATAAACTTAATCTGCAGGGGAATCAAACTGCTGTAAAGCATCTGTAACAGAAATTGTACTGTTATAATAATTATTATTTGTGTATACTCTCGATCTGTTTGGAAAAAAATAGTAATTAAATTTTAATAAAAGTACACGTCAGGTATATCGAACGAGGTGAAAAAGTGATTCTTTGTTTAGAACTGCTCGAATTGAGATTAATTTGCGATGTGCTGATACGAACTTAACGGATTTTCGAGGTGGAGAAAATTAATTCGTGATTGTTGGTTGGTTGGAGAAGTAGGTTATTTTATATTGAGTGTTTTTGAACGTACCGATTTTTTACAAACTATGTTCATTATTCTATTCATATTTTTGAGGAGTGAGCGCATTTCGATATATATAGTTAAGCAACGTTCATCGTGGTTAGTACTTCGATTGGTGGCCGTTCAGGGAAACACAGCGATCTCATCCTAGCAGATTGTATATCAGTGTATACGCAGATGCTGTGCAATCTTAGGCGAGGATTGCGTCCTTCGAAGGGGATGTAAAGCAGTAGGTGCCTTGTCTATTAAATGTTCGACAAGTAAAAGTCCCTACTCTTCTAAAGAGAAGAGGTGTGGCATAATTTCCAGATCGGGGGTAGCTCGTCTCCTAGCGTCGGTATTTGGCCTTGGTAGCAGAAATATGCCGACGTTAAATGGATAAGCTTAAAAAAATGCATTTTTGAAATTGATAAAATAAGAAGCATGCTAAAATACCTCAAGTAGGGTTTCTGTCGCGGTAATCTCGGGAACGGATTTTCCCTAAATTATGTCAGTTTTTGCAGGTTCCGTTTCCGGGAAATAACAGTCGGGATTTCACGGACACGCGAGAAAAAAAGAAGTACAAAAATATTAAATTCCGTGCTCTTATCAGCTATAATATCCCAAGGACGTTGATAATACGAAACGGTGTTTCAATTTTTTTGTGGGGCCCTTTCATCCCTCGTATCTGCCTACGCCACTGGTGAGGAGTATTTAAGAGTCCTAGAAGTGTAGACTGTTACATTGGTATCTAACAAACATGTTGTTACTACCTTAAAAAACAAATCCAGTACCCTGTGCGTTAACATGACGCCATTTTGTTTTTAAGCCATAACTTTTTCCCACACAATCTACTATGTCAGTTCAGATTATACATTTCTTGACGAGGAGATTGATACCAGGCTGTTATCTGTATTATTAAAAATCCCACAAAAGGGCCCTTGAACAGACTAGCAGGCAATAAACCAATTCGAAAAATCTGCTAGCATTGGGCTGGTGCATAATGCGCCCTTCAACTTTTTTTTCCATGATGTTTCGCACTCAGCAATATCCGCAAACCCTTCCACATTGCGTCTATAATAAGTGCATAGTCCAAGGAAGCTTCGTACTTCATAAACATTTGATGGTCTTGGCCAGTCTCGTACTGCTGAAATTTTCTCCGGGTCTGTTTGTATTCTATCTGATGAATCAACGTGTCCAGGGAATTTGACTTCTTTCTGGAACAGTTAGCACTTCTTTGGATTCAACTTCAGGTGTGCGTTTCTAACTCTCCCGGATACTTCTTGAAGGTTTCGCAAATGTTCCTTAAAGTCCCGACCCATAACCAATACGTCATCAAGGTAAGCCAGGCACGTCTTCCAAGTTAATCCTCGAAGTACAAATTCCGTCAACCTTTCAAAAGTAGCTGGCGCTTTGCAAAGTCCAAAAGGCATCACTGTAAACGGGTAAAGACCACTGCCGTCTTTTCTTTGTCATCAGGGTGAAGTCCCACTTGCTAGTACCCGCTCCTAAGGTCTAGGGTTGAAAACCACCGTGAACCTGCCAGCGTGCTTAATGTGTTATCCATTCGTGGCAATGGGTAGCTGTCTTTCTTCGCGATATCGTTCAACTTTCTGTAGTCGACGCAAAATCTTAAAGTCCCGTCCTTCTTGGCAACTAAAACTACTGGCGACGACCAGGGATTAGTTGACTCCTCAATTACTTCATCTTTTAGCATCTTCTGGATAATTGCGGCAGCTTCTTCCTGTTTCGCTAGAGGGAGCCTCCTCGGCTGTTGGCGAATGGCGATTGAGTCACCAGTATTTATCCGATGCTGGACTATACCAGTTTTTGTAAGGGCCTCTGTGTTTTTGGTAAATACCGTACTTTCTTTCTTCAAGAACTTAATTGCTCCTCCTCGGATAAATGCTCAAACTGAGAACTCAGCAAAGCCACAATTTCCTTGTCTAAATTTGTAGACCAACCTCCCTCTATTTGCTCCTCGCACCTTGCTATCCACGTAACTGGTTCATAAGAGCCAGTTGCTTCGCCTTCTTTGAGTGTCACTGAGTGGAAGTTCAAGTTGACCACTTTAACTGGAATTTTGTACCAATTCGAAAAATCTCATTTAAATACATTTTTCTCCCAGTTTCTCTCTTATCGTGTTTGCCCATTAGATTGATTTGAGTGCATTTGATGCATTCCTAGATGCAAAATTAAAATATACAGGGTGTTCCATTTAAAATTTCAAAGCTGGAGTCATTTTCGAGGAAAAGTGTCACATAATGAAAAATTTGCCATCTTTGGTATATATTACCCCTGCCAAGAGTATTATACCTTGAAAACTGGAAAATTATTTTAATGTGGCGTGTCTATGATTCCGTTAACACCCGGTATATTTCCATAATTTTTCTCATAATAAAATAGTACAAAGGATATAAAACGTTTGCCATCGTGAATAAGATTTTTTTTCTGATAAGCAATTGAAAAAAACTTTTCATATATCAAAGCCAACAGAATGAACTTAAAATCTGTTTCCTTCTCACATTTATGGACTACAAATGTTCAAAATTTAGAGATGTCTCATTTCTATTTTTTAACGCGTCTAATATTTGTGAAAAATTATTTTAAATTTCGTATATTTATCTCAGATAATTTTCTTTTAAGTTATGTGTTGTGCCCCTTGCCAGGGTTATCGATTCAACATAAACACAGACAACAAAGAAATTTATTAATCCGTGCCATGATAATTTTAAGTGCCACTATCTAGGCGGTGATTTTATTAAAAATAAATTAGAAAAATTATGGAAACTGTCAAAATAAAGCACCGTAATTATTTTTAAATTTATGCGTCTATTAGGGCTTATGGTAATCATAATGGAAGCTTTTATTTTTATGGCATTTGTACAGATTGTGTTACATAAATAGAGAGGATATTAATTTGTAGCTTTGTAATTCAAAATAGGGTCGGGTCGGGATGATAATCATACCTCCGCGCCACCCGTAACTCAAAATAATTAACCGCTGTTTATGAATAAATTACAATATTTTTAATTATCCTGGTTTTCAGTTAAAATTATGATTCTATAAATGAAAAATGATAATGAATGTGGAAACAGCAAAATACGAATGTAGAAAATATATTTCAATACATAAACTACTCTCTCATCGCCATGATGGTGTAAAGTTTGTGTTTCAAAGCTGTCACAGGTTGTCAGCTTTAATTAAGGCAGTCCTCAGGTAATTGTAGAAAAATTGAATAAACAGTGAAAAGTTACGGTTTGTTTTATTTTTATCTATTTTTTTATTATTTAGATATTTAAGGTTTTGCTCAGCCATATTGGATCCGCCATCTTGAATTTTTCATTATTGAACTTAAATTCGAAATTACCTAAATTACGGAAATTACAAGTGTAATAGTAGTGCATGAGATGTGTCAAATGTCTTGCGGTAATCGATCCACGCCATTGATAGATTACGCTTGTATTGCACAGAATCCTGTGTAATACAGCGCTCTATCAATAGGTTCTCTTTGCAGCCTGCCACACCTTTCTTGCCACCACGCTGCTCGTGTATCTGTCTGTGGACCGGCTCAACTGATCTCAAAAACTTAGGTACCTTTCCTTAATTGTAAACGTTGTTTTAATTGCAATATTTTTCTAATATAAATAATATAACATAAAATTAATTTTATTGAATGTTTATAACAACAAATATCACCGCATGAAATGACCGCACAGAGTTTGCAGTTTTTGATTGCTTGATTGATTTACCATTTACCATTTACCAATGCGGTAGGCATTGCTGCCACTCCCAGTTCTATGCAGTTGTTCCTGCTACGTCCACGCTGGGTTGAACTAAGGTCGTGCTTATTGCCAGCAGCGAGAGCCACATGGCGCATGGTAAAGGAATGTGGTATGGGAGGTGTTGGTATTTGTGAGATACGTTACCGCATTGTCGTGAGGGAGCGTTTAAGCTCCCTTTTTTTGTTTTTTTAGTTCTGGACTTCTGCCTCTTGTGAAATTTGTGTTGTGTCGTGATATGGAGTGTCATGTTCCTCTTTTTGTATTTCTGCATCTACAAATCTTCTTCTTCTTCTGATTCCTCCATTTCTGATTCTGGTAGAGCATATATCGCTGCGATTTCTTTGTGGAATTCATTTTTTCCCTCGCTTTTCTTTCCTAGTTACCTCTGCCCCCCTCCGCGCTTTTTCGCTCCTTGCCCGCTTCCCCGCTTCTCTGCCTACTAGGATGTGATCTGATCTTTCGTTCCTAGATTCAGTATTCGGTCCATATCTTACCATTCCCTTGGGAAAGACCATATGAACGTTTCCGGCCTTGCTCCGGTGATGAGTTCTGAGGGTTGCTCCTTTGTACTTTTGACTCCATAGTGCATTAATTCATTGTTTATTTTGCCTATTCCAGGTGCATCATTTCTTCTATCGTGATTTCTAGCAGTTATTCCTTGGATGGTGGCTTATTGAAGGGCCTTCTTGTATTGATTTGATTCGTTCATTTTTTGCTTTCTCTTCTTCCTCCAGTTCATCTGCACTGTTGCCGTGGTATGCCTCTTCTCGTGTATGTGTTATCATTTCTTCTGTTTGCAGTTTTTAGTATAAAAAACACGCTGATAAAGTTTTCTGATGACTTCATTTTTGTAGTCCTCATCGACTCTATTTTTGTTTAAAGTTATTTAAATAGTACACTTTTTTAAATTTGAAAAAGAAGCTGCCTTCGATTTTGCATATTCAGCCATTTAACTGCTTTTAATTCGTATGAAATTCTTTGCCACCTTCGTATAGAGACAAGAGTTTTGAACCTCTTAGATATTATGTATATACAAATAAGTTAAACAAGGACCGTAGAATACTTCAGTATAATTGAACAAAGATAGAACCAGACTAACATAACATGATTTTAGTTTCTTGAGGTAGGCTGTGCCTGCTAGCCACATATTAGTGTAATATTTAAGTATGCCCTTTGTAATAATTTATTGGTCAATGCATTTAATCTCACTGTCCAAAATCACAGCCAGACCTTTTTGCTTTATCAGTAAAGACTGATACTCAACTGGTAAAACCAATTGAGTATTTTCTGTGGTAATGTTTAGCTTATTTTTTTATTTTCTCTTTATTGTTTCTTGATCCAAAAACATTAACATTTGGTTTGTCTGAATTGATAATAAGACAGTGATTCTTAACTTCCTTGAAAAAAATAGTAATCTCTTCGTTTGTTCCGGTACAGACTATGTCAACCTCCGACATAGGAAAGAAGTAATACAGCTGAGAATCATCGGCATATAAATGAATTTCACGATATTTTAAACAAGTAATAAAACGACTGGACCAAAAATTAAACCCTGCGGTACTCCAGCTTCTGATGTTAAGCCATCTAAGCATACTTTCTGCTCTCTGTTCTGTTTGCAAATAATACTTGTTCAATTTTCAGAAAGTCTGATATAATTTAGAATACCTACTAATATCTCTTGATTAAGTGTATCGGATGTTCTATTGAAGTCCAACAGAACTTAACTAAAACAGTGCAGTTTCCTTTATCAGAGGTAGCAATAATATGATCCACTATACGTAAAAGAGCTGTAGTACAGTTGTGACCAGGCATAAAACCGAGTTGAATCACGGATAGTAACTTATGTAATTCTTTGTTAATTGTTGGTCCATTTTCAACAACCTTAGAAAAAGTTGAGTAAGGATTGGATTTTCTTGGCATCACTGCACTGTTACTAATGAACTTTTCGCTTTTAATAGTCGTACAAAGTTCAGCGTGTGCTTATTTCTTTCGTTATAAAATAGAGAGAAAAATGCATTCCACACTGTTTTTGAGTTAGAACACAAAAGTGAAGGGAATATTTTGTCACTTTTAATTGCTTTTCACGTCGAATCGGTTTCTGCAAATCTAAGTACACTTTATATACGTCGAAATACATCCGAAAAGGCAAAGAAACTGCAATTACCCAACATTTCCTATTTCATTCGATTTTAAGCCTCCTAAAACTAGCCTATTTCCCAGAAAGTTTCGAAATACTCAAATAGTACAGGAAAACTTTACTTTTACTAAAAAAATTTGTGCAGACCTTAAATTTTGGTTATAGGTTCAAAATAGGCAAAAGTACATGAAACAAGAAAGTTTAGGAGTTTTACGGATCTGCGGGAAGGTATGGAGGGGGTTATTTTTAATTAAACAAATCGATTTTGCTCCATTTTCTCGGGAATGGCATTTACAAAACAATAGTTCAAATAAAAGTTGTTTATGACAAAATTATCTTCAATTTGGTGTTTTTAGATTTAATTTTATAGCAATAATTAACCGAAATACTAGAGGCTTTAACTTCGGAATAATGTCATATGAATTAGATCTCGTTCATTTTTGGTAGCTTAATAGTAAATGCATAAAAATAAAGTAAATGCAGAAGTTTCTATATTATGCGAGGGCTTGCTAATTTATAGAGGGTAGATGCCACCCTTTCCAGGGGGTGCCACCTAAAAAAAAACACATTGGAGCTGAGAGATAATTAAATTTTAAGAAGAAAAGGTTCTATGCAACTTCAACTTCATATAAATTGATAGATTTAAGTTAATTTAATAATAACTACTAGAAAATTTGGAATTTTAGCTTGAAAAAGTGGTATTTCAAATAGGTTTTTGTCAAATAACTCGAAAGGTATTACATTGAGCAAAAACATAGATAAATAAGAAAGCTACTAAATTAAGGATGAATTTAGTTTTTTTTATCTTTGTACCGTTAATGGTTTCGGAGATCTGGAAGTCTAAAGGTGACGACGTCCGAACGTTTTTATGACAAAAAGTATTTAGTTTAAATGTTAAATATCTCAAAAACTATGGCACTTAGGCCAAAAACGCTAATAACCAAAATGAAAAACTATTAATTGGGGTTTCGAATGGTTTTTTCCTATTTTTATAGCATAAAAACAAAGAAGTTGTACAATGTACTTTTCACATTTTTTTTAAATAAAAACGTCAAGTAGTCAGTAATTAAAAAAATATATTACGGTATACTGCTTTTCGTTAATATATAGTGTGGCTTACACGTGAATTTTTTCATCGGCTTGCTTTAGAAAAAAAATAGTCTTTTAAACTATAAAGGAGTTTTAGAAAAAATGTAACATTCTTGTTTCTCTGCAAATATCTCAATAAATATTAGTTTAAAAGAAAATATGGTGGACATCAAAAATGAAGCATATAAACTGAGAATAAATTTATTTTGTTTATATATTTGTGTAGGATTGATTCTTTCGGAGATATTTTATTTTATAGATGGCATCCGATTGTTTTTAGGATGAAGTATTTAGTTTAAAATGTTGAATATCTTAGAAACCGTGACACTTCCATCAAAAGCTCTAAGAAACAAAATTAAAGGTAACACAGGCCGACAAGATTTTTACCCAGACATCAGAGTATACTTTTCCAAAGGTCTTGGGTGCGCTGAATTTGAATCCGAGGTCCTATATTTGAGGTTATTTGAGGCATCGAATTTTTTCTCTGACTCAAAAAACTACACCTATCATCTCGAAGTATAAGCCTTGCCCTTTCAAATGCCGTTGAGTTTGCACAAATATCTTATTTTTTTCGCTGAGATATCGCATTTTGAAATTTTAGAAAGAATACCCTGACTGATTTATCTATAAACGCACAGCTCAAACCACTGGATCTAGAAACTTGAAATTTTGCCTAGTGATTTCTCGAATGACGTAGGCAACCACTATGAATAAATTTTTCGAAATTTGACCCCCCAAGAGGGTGAAAAAGGTTGTTAAAATTTTAGGCTTTTTCGGAAACGGTTAGTAGATGCATGAAACGTAGATACGTGTAAGACGAAATTTCGATTTTCACTTTTTGAAGAGATGAAAACGGGGGTGGTAGATGGTTTAAAGCTCACCTGCTTCTCTGAAATCGCGTAAGTCAGAAACGTGATATTCCAGCGATGGGCTCTTCTGAGAAAATAAGGAGCCACGTATTCGACTGTTTTCAAAAAGAAACCACCGAAATGGTGAACGGGGGAGGGGGAGGTTTTTAAGCTTTTTGGAAACGGTTAGACCTAGAAGCGTGAAATTTGGCAGAAATACTCTTTATTGGAATTTATTAAACACGAGTAAGACGAAATTTCGATTTTCACTTTTTGAAGGTGTGAAAACGGGGGTGGTAGATAGTTTAAAACGCACCCGTATCTCTGAAATCGCGTAACTCAGAAACGTGATATTCCAGCGATGGGCTCTTCTGAGGAAATAAGGAGACACGTAACCGACGGTTTTCAAAAAGAGACCCCCGAAAGGGTGAACGGGGAGGCGAATGTTTTTAAGCATGAAATTTGACTCGTACCCGCCCATGTACTCTATTGTCCATTAAAATAATTATTTTTTCGTTTAATTCGCTCTAACAAAAAAAATAGACAAATTACGATGCGCAGTGGATTTCCCCGAGTACTATAGATGCGAAATAGGTTTCCTCGAGCACCATGGATGCCCAGTGGGTTGAGTCTCAGGGACAAACCCTAAAGTTGGCCGGAGTGGACTTCCTCTCACACGGTCAGTTTTACGTGGCCTGCGCGAGAGTAAGCTCACCGAGCAGCCTGGTAATATTGGCACCTAACGGAAAGACCAAAAACGTCGTCTACAAGGAAGTACTATTGGAATACTCATTGAGTATGTAGTATTTTTTTATAGGCATAAGTTCGTATGTCGATGTTCTTAATTCCACGCGGACGAAGTCGCGGGCATCAGCTAGTTCAGTAATATACACGTATTCGCAATAGGTTTTCGGGTATAGGTACATTCACAAACATGAAAATTTCAAAATGCGATATCTCAGCGAAAAAAATAGTTATTTGTGCAAACTCAATGGCATTTGAAAGGGCAAGGCTTATACTTGATGATGGGTGTAGTTTTTTGAGTCAGAGAAAAAATTCGATGGTACATAACCTCAAATATAAGCCAAAATCGCTGTTTTTGCACTTTTAGGTTAGCCAATTGAGAGATTTGGACCTCGGATTCGGATTCAGCGCACTCAAGACCTTTGAAAATATATATTCGGGTTTCTGGGTCAGAGGGTCGACCTGATTTTGTCGGCCTGTGTAATGAATCAATCTTTAAAATGATTTTTTGTTTGTTTCTACATCCCAAAAAATAAAGAAGTAATGGCCGATTCAATGTACGTTTTCACATTTTTGTTAGCAAAATGTCGGTATTTTGTTATTGTAGTTGCTCAGTAATTAATTTTTCTTTCAAAAATGCTGTTTTTGGTTAATATATAGTATCACCTAGATGCTCAATTTATTTTGTGCCTTTAAAACACTCGTTTTAGACAAAAAATCCATCCGCCACCCCCCCATCGAAAAATGGCCGTATTTCGGTTGATTATTGCTATAAAGTTAATTTAAAAACACCAAATTAAAAATAATTTTGCCAGAAACAACTTTTATTTTAACTATTTTTTTGTAAATGCCATATTTCCCGAGAACATGGAGAAAAATTGATTTTTTTTATTACCCCCTATAGGTTCCCGCTGATCCATAAAACTCCTAAACTTTTTTGTTTCGTGAACTTTGGCCTATTTTAAACTTATAACCAAAGTTTAAAGTCTGCATAGATTTTTTTCGAGTTAGTCATTTTTTAAATCTTTCCCTGTACTAAAATAGAATGGAACACGGTTTAAAGAATTGAATTATGGTGGCATAATTTATATATTACTCCACGATCTGTAGGATATGGATATTGAATATTAATACTAAATAGAACGTTTTAATAGAGGGCATTACAAAAATGTACTGTTATTCATTAGATTAGATAGTTTATGGCATACTTTAGCACAACAAAAAACTATTAAATAATAAAGATATAAATGCAATTATAGCGATAAATCAAGCTCTCGCAATCCGATTGATTAATTAGGTTCAATTTAATGAGATTACTTTTAACAAGAACTCATTAAGACTCAATTCGCTTGCAATATTAATTTCTGACCTATAACCACAACGCATTGAGGAAGCTGCGACACCTCATTAACTGCAACCAAAGTGAATAATCAGATACTGCAAGTGTGACTGAAAGTAGACTAGCAACCTTGTCTAGATTGCTTGGGTACCATATTAGATGAAATACCACATAATTTTTTTTTATTATTATTTTATTTTAATTGCTTTATTTATTTTAACGTTCTGGCGAAGTTTAGCTAATGCTACTCCACCACTTAACCAGCTCGGCAAGATAAGATACGGTCACCCATTTAAGTGCTGGACTCGCCCGGCGTGCCTTAACTTTGCCGATCGAGGTCTCACCACTGAAATCGGTCCCGTACCTCACTTCACTAATATAGATGTGTATTTGAGGGTGCTACTTGCAGAATATTTTCAGTTGCCGGCTGACTTGAATAAAGCAATAGGTTAAGATAATGAGTTAGTTATATTTGTTTTATTCGAATTTGTTCTAATACTAGAAACTATAATGGCATGAAAAAACGCTTTTAAACCTTCGATAAAATAAACATGAAATATTTGTGCCAAATTAGATCGTGATAATTTAGCTGTGTCATTATTTTGTTCCTGTTTAAGAAACAATATGCCATGGAAATGAAAGCAGATACTATCTGGAGTACCTCAAGATTCTATTCTCGGCCCTTTATTTTTTTTTTAAATATATGTACGACGGATATGTCTAAGGTAGTTATGCACAATTTCATGCAGGTGATACTCAACTTACTTCAAGATTCAGATGTTCTGATTATATAAATATAGTTAAAATATATCGATATTTATGTTATTGCAGGGAAACAGTCTAAGGGTGGGTTCCGAAAAGTCTGTAGATTACTGTGTTGTATTAAAAAGTACAATCATCTTTAGCATAAATAATAAATCAGTAACGTGTGCAAATTACGCTAGGAATGACGAAGATCCAAAAGTTTATTAGCATTTTTTGTTCTTTGGTCCGATAACGGATCACATGTTAAAATTATTAGCACCCTACTTCCAACACCATGTATGCCAACAATGGGAGGCGTGTGCACTTTTGACACTAATAAGCATATTTGTGTCCAGTAGTGTAGATAAAGAGACATATTTTACCCAAACATTTAGTGCGTCGTCTAAAATGCAGCACCTGTTCTGTCTTGACCGTAGTTATTGTTATTATTTATTTACTTCTCTAGACAAATTGACAATTATTGATTGATTGATTGATTTACCAGCGTACGGTATGGATTGCTGCCACTCGCTGGGCCTGCTACGGCCACGCTGGGTTGAATTAGGGGCATGCTTGTTGTCAGCAGATAGAGCCGCATGGGGGATGTGGGATGGGAGGTGTAGGTATTTGTGAGATGCGTTACTGCATTGTGTCGTAAGGGAGCGTTTAAGCCACCTTTGGTTCTGGACTTCTGCCTCTTCTCGTTCTTCTTGTGAAATATGTTGTGTCGTGATATGGAGTGTTTATGCTTCTGCTTTTTCGAGTCTTCTGATTCGTGGTGGTGGTTTTCCGATGCTGGGTTGGATTTGGGCCATGATTGTTGTCAGCAGCGAGAACCACATGACGCATGGCACAGGATTGGGGGATGGGCAATGTAGGTGTTTGTGGAATGCGTTGCCGCATTGTGTTCGTGATATTCAATGTTTATGCTCCTCTTTTTTGTGTTTCTGCTTCTACTAATCTTGTTCTTCTTCTGAGTTTTCTGATTCTGGTAGAGTATATATCGCTGCGATGTCTTTGTGGAATTCATTTTTTCCCCAGTAAGTTTGGCTCTTTCCCAGTTTGTTCATGATCCTCTCGATTGTTGTTTTCCACGTGTAACATGGTCTTCCTATTTTTTGGTTTGCTGTTGTTCACTGTTAGCGCTTTCTTCAATAGATGTATTGGGTTCCTTCTTTGGTCATGTCCCCAGTACCTCATTGCGTACATTTCTATCCTTTTTGTGGTTAATTATGAGGAAGCTCTCTTAAAAATTTACTTAAGTAATTTATATTTTGACCATACTTAAAGAGTAATGCATTATTAATTATGACGAGTTTAATTTATAATAAACTCATTTGAATATTTTTAATAATTATGAAAAAATAATTACTTGGAGGTTTACATAAGAAATTTATATGACCATCCTTTAAGAACAATGCGTTATTGATTATTTCGAGTATAATTTAAATTAAATTCGTTTGATTATTATTTTTAAAATAATCATGAAAAATAATTTACTTGAAGATTTACGTTGGAATATTATGGCCATACTTTAATAATTTATTGCCTCCCATAAATTTGTCGACAGCTATCGACTTTTAAGAGGTTGATGGACCTAAGCACGTCTTGGTGTTGTTTTTAAGAAAGTTATTTATAAATAATACGTTAAAAATTAACACTTATCTGTGATACGTTATTACTTCTCTTCTTTTCCTTTCCCTTTTTGATTTGGTTTATTCCATTACACTAAAGACACTATGGAGTTCTGCATCATGTGTGTAATTAATCACTAACTACATTTCTCACAGAACCGCAAATCACACACACCGACATATTTATTACTTTTCAGACACCTGCCACCCACTTGGCAACTTAAAATTATATCTTTTACACTTTGTATTAAGCTTAAGTGATGGCACATAAAAAAGGGTCTGCGAAGAGACGTCTACCCTCGGCCACGTCTGACTTGAGACTCCCAATTGACATTTATATAACTACAATACTAAAGAGAGCACACACAAAATTACAAACTGCAAGATAAACTTTCGAAGCGGGTTCGAATCTCCGCACAGGGAAAACAAATTTCATAATAAAATTAAATTAAGCTTAAAACGTAAAGCTTGAACATACTAATGTGAGCGTAACATTAAAGATACCGAAAACAGTGATATTATTATTATATTATATTTTTACAAAGATTGGCGAGTTTTTCTACTTTTAGTGATTCCAATCTAGTTTTCACCATGATCCTTTTATCAAACTTTCTAACGTAAAATGTCAATTGGATAACTCAAACAACATACGTTTGTTTGATATTAAATGAATTTATTTAGATTTTTTACTTATAATATCCCTAGAGCTTAAATTATTTCCGGAAATTTTTTCGAGATCATGAATTTTCTTCAAATATTCATGAACGAGGAAAAATTTCCGGATATTAATTTAAGCTCGTGGGATATTCGGTAAGAAAATTTCATACCTAAATAAATTAAATAAATACTAATTTCAACTGACATTAAGATTATTTAGACATAACAAGGTATAAGATTAGTAGTCCGAAAATGAGTTTTGGTGACAAAATTACAGAAACGCATCGGAACTAGTATTGTTGTGTCATAAGTCATAAGTGTAAGGAGTTAGTAAAATGTCGCGTTTTGGAAACAAAAGTAAAAAAATATCTCCACCCATTTTAGTTGCAAAAAACTACTACATGAGGGGTTAATATATATACAGGGTGTCCCAACCAAAAGTAGGCACTCTGAATAACTTTGGAAATAAAATTTTTTGAAAAATTGGTGAAACACGTCGACCTTGTTTCCAAGGGGGACATATTTTAATGTAATACTTGTACACCTATCATCATCCTTCTACACGGCCACCCCCTCAAAAAATTCAAATGGCAAGGGGGGTCGAGTGATACATCTTTTGAAAGATCTTTCAATTCCCTACATAATTTTTTTTAACTTTTATCGATTCGTTCCTGAGAAATAATTGTTTCATTATTTTAGGTTCGGGAAATAAAAATAAAAGTAGCAGTTTAAATTATCGTATGTATTATTCAAAATGACCCCCACCGACTTCCATACAGTAGTATAATCTGTCTTGAAATTCTGTACGAACATTTCTAAACACATCTGGAGTCAATAAAGGGCATCTCGAACAATTTTTTCACATAACTCTTGTTTGCTGGTTTTGTTGCAAATATCTTCGATTTCAAATGTCCCCACTGAAATAAATCCAAGGAAGTTAAATCGGGTGACCTAGCGGGCCACTCCACAGCACCTCTTCCAATTCATCGCTCAGGAAACCGATTATCCAAAAATTGACGAACTGCTATAGCAAAATGTGGGGGTCCCCATCCGGTAGAAAAAATAGTTCGCCCTCTAAAAGATTATCGTCTTCTTCGAGGATTTGGGTAATCATTGAGTCGATGTTATTTTCTAACAGATCGAGGTACCTTTCGCCATTTAAATTGTCAGGAATAAAAAACGGCCCGACAATATGATCCCTAAAATGCCAGCCCAAACATTTAACTTCTGAGGCCTTTGGGTATGAGTTTCCATGAACAAATGTGGATTGGTTTCACTCCAATACCTACAATTGTGCCTGTTTACACATTTAACTGAAATGTCGATTCATCAAAAAAATACGCATTGTACAGTAGATTGGCATTACCGTTTAATTGTTCACTAAAAATCTCATAGAATTCAAGCCGACGATCGGGATCATCTTCTTTTAATTCATGTACCAATTTAAATTTATATGGATGAAATTTGTGGGCCTTCAAAATTCGATGAACACTGCTTCGTGATACACCGGAAGCCTCAGCTACTTTCCTGATTGACTGAGTATTATCCATCTGCATAATCGGTCGCTGAGGTTCATGCTTTTTGTTTCCTACAGAACCCGTTTCCATAAATTTTGTCAATAATTGTAAAACATACTGAGAACCAACCCTTCTATCTGGGTGATTTCCATTGAATATGCGCTCCGTAGCTCTAGCACAATTATCGTTTTTAAAATAAATGCTGACAATTTCTATTCTCTCCTGAAGGGTATAAACTATTTTGAGAGCCCACTATGATAAAATGTATCTCGATTTAAAATTGGTTGTGAACAAATGAATGGTCAAGGACTATCAAATTACTTATGAGTCTTTTATTATTCTAAAACTAAACGGACAAGGAAAGTGTTTTTTGTCGAAAAAACTCGTGTTGATTTGAGGGCATTAACAAATGTAGTTTTTTTTATAAATTCCAATACCCAGTGACGTGTATTTTAGATTTTTTAAACGATTTCGATTGTGTGTAATCATCAAAAATAAAATTATTTTCCTTAAGAACAAATCGATAAAAGTTAAAAAAAATACACAGTTATGTAGGGAATTGAAAGACCTTTCAAAAGATGTATCACTCGACCCCCTTTGCCATTTGAATTTTTTGAGGGGGTGGCCGTGTAGGGTAGAGGGATGATGATGGGTATACAAGTATTACATTAAAATATGTCCCCCTTGGAAACAAAGTCGACGTGTTTCACCAATTTTTCAAAAAACTTTTATCTCCAAAGTTATTCAGAGTGCCTACTTTTGGTTGGGACACCCTGTATATTCACTGAAATGTTTAATGTTACGTTTTCTTCACTAAAATGAGTGGAATTCTGTTTTTCTTCTATTTTCTAATATTATAACAGTTTGGGTGAACCGGAATACCTATATTCGTATAATAGATAAATAATATCTTTTTCACCCATTTTAGTTTAAAAAAATTACTGAAAATTGTTTAAGACAACTCTATTTGTGTGTTATGTTAAGTTTTGTTCACTAAAATAGGTGCAACAATTGTTTCAAAATATTATATTTATGTAGTCAAGCATAGACATTTAATTGATATAGATTCTTCACCGATGTATTCACCATTGAAACGCGAGGAGTTTTTAAAGGATTTTCAAACACATTTAAAATATTCAGTATCATAATTAGACACGAAATAAGATGCTGTTTCACGAGCTCAATAATTTTTTTTATAATTATTTCGTTTAACGACAAATAAAATTCCATTTTTATGTAAAAGCAAATGTCAAATATGATCATATGTCAATAATTTGACAGAAAAATTTCCACTTATTAATTTCGCCCAAGGTACCCTGGAGGATAAAAAATTCCGGAAATTTTTTGGGTTGCTATGGTAACGAAACCAAGAACAAACTTCTGCTTGGCTAAAAAAGTGAGGTATGAAATTTTCAGTATAATTTTTATGAATGTTAAGAGAAAATGCAGTAGGCTCATGGTCGGTCTTTGCTGTTTGATTTATTACGGCCTCTGTCTTTACCAAATAGAGTATAAGTATGTGACTGGTTCAACTATATAATCTATACTTAGCATGTTTTAGCAATGAACACGGAATATCACAACAGGAAGAATTTTTATTTGTCACAGAGATAATTATATTTCTGATTTCGTTTTAAAAACATTGAATACAAGTTATTTATATTATTTTTTACACCGGAACTTCATATGCTCTTGGAATAAGAGGTAGAATATATGAATAACCTCCCACGCGATTAATTTAAAATAATGCCCGCTTCATGTCAAATGAGGTACTTTATTGATTGTAAAGCCAAATTTAGTAATACCCAATACGAATTTAAATAAAATAAATAAATTATGAATAAAATTATATTAACTAAATTTATGTCAACCCTCATGTCAAATAAATATGCCGTAATCAATCATACGTGAACAGGTATCCATTCACGTATACACACAATTTAATTATTTCCAACACATTATTTTTCATATTTAACTAAAGGCCTATTTAAAATTTTAATTTCTCCTATTATTGTCCGATTAATTGATCGTACTAAAAATTCCATCCAGCACCCATAGTATTACTCATACACAATGTTTACTCTAAAATAATTCTGTGAACAGAATACAAATTTCATTTTGTACAGTAACTGAATTTTGATTAAAATTATGCGTTATAATATGTTTCGCATAAAGGTTATTCCGCTCTTTGTTGAATAATGTATTTGTTTATGTGAATTTATAGAAATTATTGTTATAGGATAGTTGCAGAAAAATGTACGTGTACAGCGTGGACCAAATTAGATGGGATTTGGGGTTTTCTCTAAAACTATGGCAGATAAACAAACACCAATATAGGTGTCCTGAGCTCGATTTTCGAGAAACAAACAATGGCCCAAACCGCGATCGTCTATCTTTTTCGACTACCGAGCTACAGAGCGTTTTTGGAAAATTGGCATTTTTGGATGACCTCTATATCTCAATTACCAAGTGTCGAATCGAAAATCGAGTAACACATTCTTAAGGCACTTTTTTGAGTAGAATCCGTTTCTGATAAGAAGAAAATTATGCATGCCTCACTTTTCGAGATATAGACATAACTTGTGTCATATTTATCTCTAGAAAAAGTGGTTAATTTTCGAAAAATGTCATATATTTGTGAGGAGGCCATGGAAAACCACATTTCTTATAATATAAAATAATTTTACCAAAAATACGAAAAACTAAACTACAGTAAATGTTCGAATTGTCTTCCATTGACATCTATGCATTTTTGACACCTTCTCCTTACAGCATTTGTTGCATTTCCAATCATGACAGGAGTTATTGTCCGAAACGCAGCTAATATTTTTTAAACAACCCCAAAACCAAAAGGCAGTGATGGGAGATCTAGCTGGCCACAAAATAGGACCATTATTTCCTAAAAATTAAACAATATCTAAACTACTTTGTTGTTTAATAGCTAAATTAATTGTTAGTTATCAGTTTAGTTAACTTAGCTAACTAGACATTGATAAACTAGTCCTGAGTGATATATAGATACCCATCCTATCCTCCCCAAAACTATTTAAATTATATAGAACTACACAATTGTAAGATTGAAAACAAAATAGATGTCGTGTATTGTACCCGTGAATCAGAAAATAGTAAACGATATTAGATCATATTGTCACGTGTTTCCACCCTTAGGAAACTACCCTCGCAAAATCCGTGGGTTCCAAAAATTATAACAAGAGATGTCCACTAACACACTTTATTAAATATTTACTGGATACTTCACAATACTATTATTAATTTAAATACACTTTACTGACTAAAATCACAATGTTTATCACTTTGTTTATCCTTGAAGTCTTAACCTCACTTTCTATACTTTTTGAACTTTCTGAACTACTCGCCGAGAATGCGGTCGGTCTTTTATACCCAAAAATGACAGATCTCGATTGTTCTGTAATAACGCCACCATTCTCTAGATCATTCCAGATGTCACCAGAACTAACTTCTGGTAGGTTTCTCGAGTAGGCGCAAATACACTACATTCATTCTAAGGGTTGTAACACATTACACTGCCCCCTCCTTAAGCCTGAACGTCCCGGTCAGGCAATTCAGCCTCTTTCACATACTTCGCCAGTCTATCCAAGTGTACGATCTTCATCTTGGACTTTTTGTTTCGTTGAATACGATAGACGACATCATTAATTCGGGTAATAACAGTATACGGTCCATCCCAAGGAGGTTGAAATTTCGGGGATCTCCATTCCTTCCGCTGTGGGTTGTACAGCCAAACCAGATCCCCCACCTTGAATCCCCCTGTACTGGCATTCTGATCATAACGAGCCTTCAAGTGGTTACTAGTTCTGTTCATCTGCTCTCGATCATTCTTTGGCTGTTCTCGACTTCCATTTCTGTAGTTGCTCATCGAAAATGGTACTCCACGGGCAGCACAATTTTTACACTTGTGACACCAGGCCTCCACATCCTGGCGACTATTAACCCAATAGAACTGTTCCCGTGCTCTACTCAATGTCTTGTTTATGCCGAAGTGTCTGCTGGACGTTTCATTATGCGCTTCCTGGAGTACTTCTGGTACACGACACCTGGGAATCACTAGACGCATGGCAACCTGCTTCCCATCTGGGCTTTCCCATGCTCTCCTCAAAAGCCCATCTACGACCGTAAGTGAATCCCATTGTGACCATAAAGCCTTCAGCCCCACTTCTTTGTCGGAAACATCCTTCCATGCTGGACGCGTTCCCTCTTCTTTTGCTCGCAACATGGGTCCGATTTCTACATCGCGCAATTGCTCTCGCCTCAGAATTTTCTTTGACCAACTGTCTGGAAGATGGACCTTGACAGTGTTCACTTCAACCATGTTCGGCAATTTTCCCACCTGAGGGTAGCGCTTGCAATCTTCCTTGTCTGGTTTTCTGGATAATGCAGGAATTTTGACTGCCTGCGTTGTCAACAGCCTGGTTTTCTCGCATTGGTCGTTCACTTTTGACAAAATAAATTGTTCGTTCCCAATCCTTAAGACTCGCTTTCCTACGTCAACAATAAATCCATACTGTTCCATAATGTCCAGTCCCAAAATGAAGTCATCCGTGATGTCAGCCACGATGACCCTGTGGTCGAACCTTAACTGTCCAATCTGCAAACCCAGGTCTACTTCTCCATGAACCGTAGCCCTGTCCCCCGTAGCTGTCCGGACGATCACCTCATTTTGCCTCTTGATAATCTTTATGCCCGATATAAATCCTGGCCGTACTATTGATGACGTAGTACCTGTGTCGATGGTAAACAAACATTTTCTCCCATTCACATGGCCTTGTAACAATAGACTATTCGAAATTCCTCGAAGCTGGGAAATCTTTATTTCTCTGGGGTCACTGCATTCCTTAGCCAGAACAACCCCATTGGTACTGCTTTCCTGCTTCTCTTCAAGATTAACAGCATTTACTCGACTCTCCGAATTCTGCTGTCGACAGTCTCGCTTCATGTGTCCTACCTTGCCGCAGTTGTAACATTTAATACCTCCGCTCGTCTTTCCTTTATTTTGTTGTTTTCTCTGCTCCCTGAGATCATCCACTTTGTTCAATAATTTGGTAAACATTTTCTGCATCTCCGTCAACATAGGGTTCTGGTTCATTTCTGGTTGCGATTCTTCGAGACTCACAGCTCGCACTCTCGACCTTGGAGTATCTCTGTAGGCGGCTTCTACTTCAAGTGCACGCACCAAAGCTTCGCTACTACTTTGGTGTCTTGTCAGCCTCAGAACTCGCCTGACCTCTTCGTCCCTTATGCCATCTAAAAAGGCCCCTACGGCTAATTGTTCCTGAAATTCTCTAGGTGCACTTGGATACGCCAGGTGTGCCAGTCTCTCTATCGCAGCTTCAAATTCTTGTAAACTTTCCCCAGCTTTTTGCATCCGGGATTTCAGCTGAGTCTGGTATAATTGGGCAAGGTGTTGATCGCCATACCTCAAGTCTAATGTAGCCTCCAAGACTTTAAAGTCCCTTTGTTTCTCAACTGGGATGGTTTGGAGCAACTCTGAAGCTTGTCCCCTTAATGCTAGAACTAATGCCATGGCCTTTTCCTCATTATCCCAATTGTTCGCACACGCTGCTGCCTCAAACTGCCTCTTGTACGTCGTCCAGGAACTTTGGCCATCAAAAGAAGGAGGTTTTAGTCGCTGTCCTGATGATACCATCTGCTGGCTTCCTCTACTGTCGTTTAAGCCGGTCTATTTCTCCTTTGACTTCTTCTTCGAACTCACTCATCTTTTCTTCAAACTGATTTACTTTTCCTTTTACTTGACCGACTTCGGTCTTGACTTCACCTAATTTTTCTTCTACCTTGTTTATCTCTTCTTTGACTTCACTCTTGACAGAAATGATTGCGTCCTGTTGTATTTTTATTTGATCGCTCAGGATTTTCCTTAATTCCTCCTGGCGTCTTTCTTCCAAGTCTTCCATTATTTTTCTGAGTTCGTCTTTTTCCTCTTGACGTTGTCTTTCTTGCTCCTCTTTCTCCTCTTGTTGTATCTTCAGGTCCTCCATCATTTCTCTTAATTCGGCCCTTTCTTCTTGACGTCTTCTTTCTTGCTCTTCTTTTTCTACTTGACGTCTTCTTTCTTGCTCTTCTTTTTCTACTTGACGTCGCTTTTCTTGTTCTTCTTTCTCCTCTTGACGTTTTTTCTCCTGTTCTACTTTGTCTTCCTGGCGTCTTCTTTCTTGTTCTTCTTTTTCTTCATGACGTTTTTTCTCCTGTTCTTCTTTGTCTTCCTGCCGTTGCTGTGCCATCATTTTTTGGAAGTGTTCTAATAAGTCCTGTATTTGTTTATCGGATGCCATACTTCTTGTTGTTACGGGCATACGATGAAATTAAAATAAAATAAATTTAACTGTCACGTCAATATCGGTAATGGAACTTTCCAGAAAAATCTCGAAACAGCACGAAAAAGTCTTATCCAGAGTCTTTTGTCACTATCCAATTCAGAGAATTTAATAATCTCCACTAATGTCCAAATAGAAAAGTTCTAGTAATTTCCACGCACTAACACAAAAAATGAGTCTTTTTCAGTGTCTCTATCACTACTCAGTTTAAAGGGTTTAATACTTAACACTATTTTTCTGTCCACAAATAACCCTTGAACAATGTCCAGTAAATTAGTCCTGTGTTAGCACTAAACCGCGAGAATAATTCTCGAACACTCCAGCACAACTTCAGAGCTCCTCTTGTCATAAAATTCCGCTTTCTGACACCAATTTGTCACGTGTTTCCACCCTTAGGAAACTACCCTCGCAAAATCCGTGGGTTCCAAAAATTATAACAAGAGATGTCCACTAACACACTTTATTAAATATTTACTGGATACTTCACAATACTATTATTAATTTAAATACACTTTACTGACTAAAATCACAATGTTTATCACTTTGTTTATCCTTGAAGTCTTAACCTCACTTTCTATACTTTTTGAACTTTCTGAACTACTCGCCGAGAATGCGGTCGGTCTTTTATACCCAAAAATGACAGATCTCGATTGTTCTGTAATGACGCCACCATTCTCTAGATCATTCCAGATGTCACCAGAACTAACTTCTGGTAGGTTTCTCGAGTAGGCGCAAATACACTACATTCATTCTAAGGGTTGTAACACATTACAATATTATAAGCAATATTTAAAATAAATTTAAAAACATCTTCTATATTTGTGATAGCGAATTTGACCATAAAATGATATTATTATAGATTTTACAAAAAAAGTAAACCCAAATAAATCGGAAAATTTAATTAAGAAAGTGAATTATGGCTCTATAAAATCATATTTAGTAAATCACAAAATTAATCAATGGCCATCGGACGATCTAAATGAAAATTACTCTGTTTTTAATGACTTATTGCAGGCTAGTTTGAATGTTGGTACTACATATATTAAAAAAAAGAGCAAACTGTATAAAAAGAATGATTGGGTTAGCCATGAGTTATTAATGGCAATTAAGGAAAGAGATGCCATATATAGACGACAAGTAAAAAATCGCCCTTATAATGACATTCTTAAAAATAAGTTAAAAGACATTAAAAAAATAATTAATGGGCTAAAAAAACGTGATAAAAAAACATTATTATAACAATAAGCTCAATAATTCTAAGAACCCTCGTGAAACATGGAAAATTTTGAACAATTTATTGAATAAAAAGAATAGCCAGAATGAGAGAATAATTTTAGATGTAGGAGATAATTTATTAACAGATCAAAACTTAGTCGCAGAAGAATTTGTAAATTATTTTAGCAGTATTGGTGAAAAAATTGCACGTGACACATCTGCTGGACATCCAAATTGTACACTTACATTAAACTTTTTATCACTTCACTCCATATTTTTACACAAAACAAATAAAAATGAAATAATAACAGTAATAGGATCCTTAAAAAATGATTGTAGTCCAGGTTATGATGCGATAAGTAATAAATTTTTTAAAGTATGTCATATGGAAATTGTTGATATTTTGGTAGACTTACGTAATATGGCATTTGAAACAGGACAATTTCCTGATGTCTTGAAAATTGCTATTACCCCTCTTTATAAATCATCCGGAAAAAAAACTATACACTCGAACTTTAGACCGATGTCTATATTGCCGGCTGTTTCAAAAATATTTGAAAAAGTACTGCATAATAGACTAGTACATTATTTAGAAAAATAAAATTCCTTAGTGACTTTCAGTACGGATTTAGAAAAAAGAAAAATACTCAAATTGCCGTATTAGACATTATTACCAACGTTCAACAACAAATAGATAAAGCCAACATAAAAGCTGGACTTTTTGTAGACTTACAGAAAGCTCTTGACACAGTTCCATATACCAACATTAATAAAGAAATTAGAAATATTGGGAGTGGGTACAGCTTTAGATTTGTTTAGTTCGTATCTCACTAATCGTAAGCAATACGTTTAAATAGGTGAATCAAAAAGTAATACTGTTAATATAAGTTATGGTGTCCCACAGGGCTCAATTCTGGGACCCTTGTTATTCAATATTTATATTAATGATATAACCATGCAAAATTTTGAGGGTGACACACAACTGTACGCCGATGACACCTGTATTTTTTACTTCTCTAAAGATATAGACAATTTAATTCAGAGTATGCAAAGAGACGTGAATAAATTAGAACTATGGTTAAAAAATAACAAACTCTCTTTAAACGTAGACAAAACAAAATATATTATAATGACATCTAAACAAAAAAGCATACCATCAACCACATTATATTTAAACGCCAAAAATTGAAAAAGTCAACAATATAAAATATTTAGGATTAGTAATAGACTCAAATTTATGCCAGATCACATACCGTACGTTATAAAAAAGATTAACCCCCTAGGTAGCAATGTTCAAACAAGTGTCATATATTTTGACAGAAAGTACCCGAAGAAGTTTATATTTTGCACATATACACTCACGGTTAGTTTATATGTTGCCCGTTTGGGGCGCCACAACCAAAACAAATCTGGGTTTCTTACAAGTTATACAAAATAGAGCAATTCGACGTCTTTATGGTTTTACAAACTCAGATTCAATAAATTCAATTTATAACAAATGTAACTTTCTTAAGCTAAGCCTGTTGTTAAAATTTGAATCCATAATAACAGTTTATAAAATATTACATTGTAAATTAGAATCTAATTTAACACTAACTCAGAACCTCAGCATTTATTCCTACAACACACGCCAAAGAAATAACTTCGTTCTGCAGCCTTTCAATACTTTATACGGTAAAAATTGTTGCCTGTATTACGCACTAAAACTATTTAACATATTGCCAAGCCAAGCAAAGTCGTATACTACCTTACCATCCTTTAAAAAGTATGTGAAAAAATTTATCTGTAGTCTACCAGATGCATAAAATGGTTAAAAAGAATTATTCTGTGATTGAACAAAGTTGAATGAAATAATCTTTCAACTTTTTTTTTTTTCATATTACTTACTTTTATCAATGTTTTTTTTTCTTTATCATTTATATAATCTCCCATTGTGAGATATGTATATTATAATATAAGCCCTTGTAACATGCCTTGTAGCAATTTTAGGGTTAATAAAACTTATTTATTTATTTTATTTTTATTTAAATTGAGCATTTAAGTAATTTCGTGTTTCATTCGACGTACGACCTGGTGCGCCATCGTGTTGGTAAATTAATCTTTGAATTTGTCTTACAGACATATTGTCTAAAAAGGGCTCTATTTCTTGTCGTAGAATGTTAATATTTTCGGTATTCAAATTACCGTGAAAAAATGAGGAACTATTATTTGGTATCCAATAATAGAGCGGGAGCTAGGTGGCTTTTTCGGCAGCTCATCGTTTTATGAACTTTGAGATCTTTTTATGGTTTAATGGATGATAACGATTCATAAAGTCGGCTTCGGGCGGGGCACCTCCTGTCAGGAGCGTCACGAACACTGTTTAAAAATCAGTGAAATCATGTATGTCATCGTTACAAGGCTGATTTTTTTTTGTGTGTACACATTTTATGTTTAGAATGAATAAAATAAGATCGCCAGAAAGTGTGGACCGTCAGGAGGGGCAGCCAGAAAGGTAATAATGATACAATACATCTGAGGCACGGTACGGAATCAAGTTAGCCGAAAGTGTTAAATTCCTGTATATTTAAGAGCCTATGGTACTTTTGTTGACACTAAGAACTTTACGGGGAGGCTATTCTATTGTTGAAGGAGCTTATATTTACGTTTTAAAAAGGAGCCAGAACTTGTAACGATGAATTTAGAGTTCTGAGATGAAATATGCAAAAAAAAATCCAATTTTCTTCAAAAATCCTAAACATTTTCTTTCTGGCTAGCCTTACTGACGGGAGTTTCTTTCTGGGAATTTTTTTCTGTGTTCAAAACATTTAAATAAACATGCTCAACCTTAAAAAAGTTTGTAACGATGATGTTATATAACTCCGTTTTTTTACCTCTTTGACCTTTCTGGTTGCGCCCCTGATGGCCCACACTTTCTGGCGATTTTATTTTATTCATTCTAAACATAAAATGTGTACACACAAAAAAACTGGCTTTGTAACGATGATATAATTTAACTGATTTTTATATCAATTGGCTTCCCTACTAATATGTAATGGTCAATATTTTTGCTCTTGGGATCCTCCATTGCCTTGTTAATTTTGGATGTCTGTAAATGGAGTACCATGAATATTCTACTATTTCTCATTTTTATACATTCTTTAAGTTTCTGTTTGTTTAATGTTGGGTAATAGTATATTACGTAATGAGTGATGTAAGAAGCATATTACGCACGAATGAAAAAGTTACGTATTTCCATGAGTGCGTAATTGCCTTACAACTCGAATTATGTACTATACTTTACCTACGATCATATTTATTTAGTTACTTAGTAAAAATCTGGATTTAATTTACTGGTCAACAATATCATTCAACAACTATTATGTCAGTTTTGACAACGTTTGAAAATTAAGTAGGCGCATTTGCTTTTTTAAACCCCTCGTCAGCGAGGGGGGGACCTATAATTGCGTGTCCCGTGCGTTTTGTTTACCGTGCGTTTTGTTTACCGTGCGATTTGTTTACAGTGCATTTTGTTTACAATATGTAAAATTCAACTTATAGTACAGTACCTAGAGGTAAATAATATGCAAAACTTCCGAATAATATCATATTGAACGGATTTCGTTCATTTTTGGCAGTATAATAGTAAATGCTTCACAGAAAAGTTTCTATATTGTGCGGGGGCTTGCTAATTTATAGGGGGTGGATGCCACCCCCTCTCAGGGGGTGACACTTAAAACAATATATATTTATTGGAGCTGAAGTAGAATCAAATTTTAAGAAGAAAAGGTTCTATGCAATTTTTCACATAAATTGATAGTTTTTAAGTTATAACGACTCCAAAATTGCGATTTTAGCTTAATAAAAAGGTATTTCCAAACGACTTTCATCAAGTATCTCAAAAAGTATTACTTTATCTAAAAAATGTTACAGACCAATTACAGAAAGTACAAACTGGGAATTAATTATATTTTTTGTTCATTGATGTAGGATTAATAATTTCGGAGATGTTTAAGTTTACATTTGGCATCCAAGTGTTCATAAGATAATTATTTAGAGGGAGAGTTAAATATCTCAGAAACTGTGACACCTACGTCAAGGATGCTAATAGGTAGAATAATAGGTTATTAATTAAGCTTTCAACTGTTTTTTTATTTGTTTCTGTAGCATAAAAAACAAAGAAGTTATGACCGAAGCAATGTGCGTCTACACATTTTTTTACTAACAACGTCGCCATTTTGTTACTGTAATTAACCAGTAATTGAAAAAAAAGGAATTTCAATCACTGTTTCTCATTAATATATAGTATGATGTAGATGCTCACATTTTTTGGTTTTTATTACAGCATTTGCCTTAGAAAAAATACAGTGTAAACTATAAAAGTATTTTCGATAAAACGTAATTTTTTTTTTCCTCTTCCAAATATCTCAATAAATATTAGTTTTATTGAAAAATGGGTAGAGACCAAAAATAAAGCTCTTAAACTCATAATGAATTTCGCTTGTTTATTTATTTACATAGATTGAATAGTTTCGGAGATATGAAAGTTTACAAATGGCGTCCGAACGTTTATAAGACGAAAAATGCAGTTTAAATGTTAAATATCTCAGAAATTGTGGCACCTACGACTCGCATGCTAAGAAATGAAATGAAAGACAATTAATTGCGCTTTCAAATTATTTTTTACTCGTTCTTGTAGTATAAGAAATAAAGAAGTTATGATGGAAAAATGTGCGTATTTATATTTTTTTATATAAAAAGTTCGCCATTTTGTTACTTTAACTAGCCAGTAATTTAAAAACATTGTCTCAAATACAGTTTTTCGTTAAGATGTAGCATTACCTATATGCTCAATTTTTTTTGCTCATTTAAAGTACTTGCTTTAGAAAAAAATGCATTTTGAACTTTAAAGGTAATTTCGAAACATATAAATTGAAATATCTCCGAAATTATTAATTCTACATCAATAAACAAAAAATATAATTAATTCCCAGTTTGTACTTTCTGTAATTGGTTTTAACATTTTTTCGATAAAATAATACTTTTTGAGATACTTGACGAAAGCCGTTTGAAAATACCTTTTTTTTTAGCTAAAATCACAATTTTGAAGTCGTTATAACTTGAAAACTATCATTTTATGTGAAATATTGCATAGAACCTTTTCTTCTTAAAATTTGATTCTATTTCAGCTCCAATAAATATATATATATTTTTTAAGTGCCACCCCTTGAGAGGGGGTGGCACTATAAATTATATATAAATTAGCAAGCCCCCGCACAATATAGAAACTTTTCTGTGAAGCATTTACTATTATACTGCCAAAAGTGTACGAAATCCGTTCAATATGATATTATTCCGAAGTTAAAACCTCTAGTTACTGTACTATTGCATTGATGGCAGGTAGTGTGTTTTTTACTATTTACAGTAGTGATCGTAGGTAAATACTTTAAAACACTCATTATTGGAGAACCAATCAAAATAATTACACTTCTAGCTATTTCGGAAAAATTACATGATAGGATTCTTAGCATTTTAAAGCAAAAAAATATATTAAAAATATTTAAATAATTTATGTAAATTCAGTAATTCACACTTGTTTGTTTATTTGATATGAAATTACCTACTTTCTGTGTATTGGTACCTTAATCTGGTCACGCTAATATACTACTTAGGAAAACACTTTAAAACACGCATCATTGGAGAACCAATCAAAACAACTACTCTTCTAGCTAATACTGACGAAGTTTTGAATTACATGCTAGGATTCCTGGCATTTTAAGGCAAAAAATATATTGAAAATACTTAAATCATTTATTGAAATTCAGTAATGGTCCGTAATGGCTGTTTTTATTATTGTTGTAATATTAATAGAGTTCTTAAAAAAAATTATCCAAAACTTTTTGCATCATTTTGTTCCCTTGTGAATTTATTAATTTGGGAAAAGAATCCATTCATGAATTAATTTTAATATATCTACATTCTTGGATATGTATATCATCAGATAAGATGTCAATATTTATATCACTGAACTATTCTGTTTAAAAAATTGTAATATCGTAGCATGAAAAAATAAATTAGTGCATTGAAAACTCAGGAATCTTCATTATGCGCTTCGCGGTCACTAGATAATCTCCAACAGCCTTGTGAAAAATATGAAAGTCAAAAACACATTTGCAATAACATCATAAAACGCGTATGAAAACTTTCAAAAGGGGAAATATTCCACTTAATGCCTATCACATTAAAACAGCTATAACATTTACCCTTGCGCCATTAGTAGCTCCCCCTATACGCCTTATTAAAAATTCAAAAGGTAGACACATTCTTTTTCAATGGAATGGAAATTAGCCGGCCCTACGCAAAGGTACCTGAATATACCTGCTCGGTACCTTAACACAATCGTTATTATAAATTGAGCACTTCCGGGTTCGCTAATTAGGGCCATATTGTATGCATATTGGCCATATAGGCGTAGGTATTATGGAGGTAATAAAGCTATTATGCGTTTTATACGTCTGCTAGTCGCGCTGTTATTTTTATTTATTGCCTGAAAACGTTTAATTAATTGTTGTGGTGCAATTTGAAACACTATAAATTTAATAGGAACCTTGGAACATACTCGCTTAGAATTTAATAGGGCATTATAAAATAATAATGAGAAGCAGAGAAAGCAAATTGGATTATGTTATACTAAACATCAGCTGGTCACTTAACACAATGAGTAATTGCGCCAATGGGCCTTAAGAGGAATAAGACGTCTATGAAATGGGTTATAAGAACTGCTTGCACCTTTCGTTCTCACCAATCAGTGAGAAATTTACCGGGTCTTTTATTATATATAGGCCGCTTATAACGTTTTGTTAGGTACAACGAATTTTAAGATCACCGCTAGGTGGGGGTTCGAAACTAGGCAGACCCATTTAGTTGGCTTCAGTACTTTCCTAATCTTTATGGAATAAAGTTTGAAATATGTTGTATCCCATAAGAATTTTTTTAAGAAAGAAATTTCTTGAGAGAGAGTGTTCTTTCATATGTTGTCCAGAAGATGAACTGTGTTTGATACCAGAGAATGTGGTTGCATGTGTAGTTGGATGAAATTCGTCGAAGCACCTACAACCGCGAGGAGATACTTTTGATAAACCAGCAATTCAATGTTTTTGGTGGTGCATGTTAATTAGTTTAAATCTGGACTGTCCAGGTGTAAATTCTAATGTCATAGTAGGTGAGGCTTATTACATTCTATCTAAATCTCGAATTAAACTGTCTGATGAACCCCTGGTGACTGTAAACCAGCCGCGCTTCGTCAGGAGAAGAAAGAACCATTTAATTGACTTTCGTACTTTTCGAATCTCCGAATGATATTCGACCAATATTGTTTCTTACAAGAAGAAATAAAATGAAAAAATGTTAAGAGAGTGTTCTTTCATATTTCATTCAGAACATCAACTGAGTTTGATACCGCCAAGCCACGATACCAGAAAGTGTGGTTGCAAGGTAGATCTATGTAGTTGAATGAAATTCGTACCTACATACAGATTCAGGACGACTTTCGATAAACCAGCTATTTAATGTTGTTAATGGTGTAATGTTAATTAGTTTGAACCTGGACTGTTCCATCTAAATCTCTCAGTAAAATGTGTCTAGTGAGTGTAAAACTGCTGCGCTTCGACAGATAAAGAAATATCCTAGTTTTCTTCGATTTAGAAAACATTAAAACAGTAGCGTTGAAGATCTAAAACAGTGACTTGCTTCAGTTTTTCGCAACATTGTAAAATCTTTGTACACGGTCATGTGTGGACGTTTTTTCACAACAATATACAAATGACTTTTTGACTTGATATGACTCAACATTTTAAATATGTTTACAGTTCTGATATTGATTTAACTCCAAGCAAGAAATAAACATAACACAACACACATAGTAGACAACTCCCAAATCCAAAGTCCCCGGAAGGGGGTTACACATTTGAAAAAATCTTAATATTTATTACCTACAGACATTGCTATAGTGTTGAAGTCTAAATGAAGTCCTAAATAATAATAAAAGTTTGTTTTTAAAAAGTTTTTTTACATTTAATTACTTCCACATTTCCACATGCAGTGGAAGTATAGTAACGACAAAAAAAAATGTTTAAAATTTTTATTGTTTAAATAGGCTTAGAATGTCATGAAACGTCGAAATTTTAAGTTTGAGCGTAAAAAATTTCTGTCGGTCTGTCTGTAACTTTTTTGTGCGCATGTTTACTCTGGAACCGTTTGAGATATTGACTTGAAATTTGGTACACATAATATGTACTTTAACGAGATCTAGAACTAGATTATTATTTTCATCTTGTTTTGTCGAAGGGTTGGGGGGTAAATTTGGGGTAAATAGGTAAATCAAGCAAGTAAGAGTCCATAAAATTGTGATTTAGTGTGTGTGCAGGAACCAGAAACCTCAAAATATTTTTTTACTTCATCCACCCCCTATTACCACCCCCACCCCATTACCGATGTGGGGTATCGTTTTATGGGTTTTTGAGGTAGAGGATTTCAAATATTATATTATTAAAGTTCTATAAACATTTATTTCCACATACAAAATTTTTTCGTTGTGAGTGACTTGAATAGAAAATCTGGATGTGGAAGTAGTGATTCCTTGGGCAGCGGTTTTTTACTTCCACATCCAATGGAAGTATAGTAACGCAAAAAAATTTTTAAAAATTTTTATTGTTCAAATAGGCTTAGAATGTCATGAAACGTCGAGATTCTAAGTTTGAGCGAAAAAAATTTTCTCTGTCTGTCTGTAACGTTTTTATGCGCACGTTTACTCTGGAACCATTTAAGATATTGACTTGAAATTTGGTGCACATATGTACTTTAACAAGATCTTGAACTAGATTATATTTGCATCTTGTTCCGTCGAAGAGTTGGGGGGTAAATTGGGGTAAATAGGTAAATCAAGCAGGTAAGAGTCCATAAAATTGGTATTTAGTATATACAAGAGAAGCTAAGGTTTCAAAAAAATGTTTGGCGTTAACCACCCTCATTATCAAAGGCGATGAAAAAAAAAATGTGATTTAGTGTGTGTACAAGGACCAGAAACCTTAAAATATTTTTTTACTTCATCCACCCCCACTACCGATAAGGGGTATCGTTTTACGGGTTTTTGGGGTAGAGGATTTCAAATATTATATTATTAAAGTTCCATAAATAATTATTTCCACATACAAAATTTTTTCGTTGTGAGTGACTTGGATAGAAAATCTGGATGTGGAAGTAGTGATTCCTTGGGCAACGAAATAGCCCAGTCACTTTATACATGAACTTCTAAAAAATACAACCTAAGATTTTCCAACGGGATTCTCTTTATTTTGGCGTCACAAATAATTTCTCAAAAGTCCATACAGCCAACTGGACGACTACAATAGTTAAAACAGGTCAAATTTTCAAGAAAATCGTTTTTTCTCAAATATCTCGTAAATCATCGGTTTTACGTTATTTTGGTTATTATAAAATTTGTTCGTGAGATAAATCTGCATAAAAAAGGTCCTATACAAAATTTATGTAGAACCAATAGTTTTTGAGATTATTGAGAAAACTCTGACATTGTGCTGCATTCCGCACCACCTTTGAGGTAGAGTACAAGGCGCATTTTGTTTACATGGTGTCCCCTATAGGCCTAATCCATGGGTTACAAGTTATATTATAATTTTGTTGATTATGGTTCGTCTTTGCTGACTTCTTCGTCTCCGTCTATCCCTTCTATTTCCACTTCTTCAATATTTTCATCTTCGTCAACAACCATCTCAGCGGAAAATAACGAAATGAGTTCGTCTTCATCATCGTTGAACTCGGATTCAACGGTTGTATCCTCGGACATCGTAGTGAAGCACGACTGGTCCCGACAAGAGCCACACACTACGGAACATGGCAATCCTATTTTTCTGCATCCACAATTGGTGCCACAACATTTTGTGCAATTGCAGAATATAGAATTGAGAAGTTCGTCTGGTGCAGGAGGAATCGGAGTAGTTATTGGCTCTAACAAATCATTGTTTAAAGTCCAACCCCATTGTTGAGGGTCTAAATCTTTTCCCAGCCAAGTTTGAACCTGGTAATATACCCTGAATAGATGTTGTTGAGTAGCTGCTGTTGTGGGTGGAAGTAACGACAATCGCACAGGCTTATTTATTAGCAAATTTTTCGAACAGTTTTCTATTTTGAATGCCGCTAATGCTTCCTGTAAATGTGGTCTCTTTTGTAATGTTTTAAATGCATTTATTTTTCCTTTTCGAAATAAAGCAATGGAATGTTAGAAAGCTACTACTAAAAGCCCTTACTATTATTATTATGAAGAAGTGTCCATTTCAAGGACATCTGAGACAGAAATCATGCGGGTATATGTGCTTAAACGATGTTCCTCTGTATTCGTAGGTCTTGTTATCTATATACAACATTCTACGTATATAATATTGGCGTATGCACTTTGCTCCGAAGTTTCTCAGACCAATATCTCGAAAACTATTTGTTCTACGTAAATTTTGTATTTTTTATGAATATTTATCTCGTTTTTCAGCTTATTAAAAAATGATTATGGCCTAAAAACATCAAAACCTCAAAACCCGTTCTACAAGCATAATATCGTCTGAAATCTTTTGCAACGCAAACTTGTACGACAATTGTTTTTTGTTATAAACAATTTAAGTATATTACGCTCCCGCGTAAGGCGTGACAAAACCTATCACTTTGACGGAAAAAAGACTGAAGGCTTTTTTGAAAACATTTCAATTCTCTATAATAGTGGTTCCCAAACATTTCTAGTGGAGGAACCCTAAATGAATTGAACACTATTTACATCTCTTACTATCATTTTTATGTTTACATCGATTTAAATGTTGTAAATTCGCATCATAATTATACAATACATAATTCTTATAAAATTTGTAAAAAATACGAGCAAAACAAAACATCAAAATATTTTTTCATTTTTCCTATTCTTCGTGACTCCCTTGATAGTAATTGCTCTAAAAAGCAATCACAGAGGTTAGTTAATTGGTTTTTGATATAAAAATATATAAAAAAATGTTAATTAGACAATTAATTGGACAATGCAACTGGGACGAAGTATACGTAACGCACACCTATGGCGATTACCCAGTGTGGCGCATTTCACTGAATTTCAATAGAGAGGATTCTACTATGCTTCCAAAGAAATAAAAATTTTAAGTCGTAATTAATATTTAATTCGTTTCGTGATACTCTTTTAAAAATACCTTAATAAAATTTTAGTGCCAAATTGATATGTTACCTAATCTACACGTAATCATCATTCAAACCTGAGACACACACTGTATGTTCTAGTTTCGACATCTTCTACATCTTGTGTACTTAATAAAAAAAACTTACCTAGTAATATTTTTCTCTAAAATTATAATAAGATATCATTTGTGTAAAATACTACAGTTTACACGCCTCTGGCGATCACCCTGTGGGACGAATATGGCCCAATTTCAATTTCAAAAGTATTGCCTACGAATTAACTGGCTTATTTTGAAAGATATACTGAATTTTTAGATATTCATAATATGTGACTAAAGCTAAATTTGTGTGTAATTTTCACACCAAAAACAACTTGTCAAATATCATACCTTTTTCTATTAAATGGCAATACCCAACTTTATTAATCATATTCAGCTTTAAATTCCTTACACAGTGATGTATCACAACTGGCAGTTTGTTCGATTATTTTCCTCATTAACGCGATAGCCAATGAGAGTCCTTTTTTTCACAATATTGAACCAATCAAATGGCATTATTAGTGATAATCCAACTTTGATCGGCTTTTGACAGTATCAACATGCAAAAATGATCGCTCTAATTTTTTTGTGTCACCGCGGCGACAAATATTGCGATAATTTTTTGACATATGTCCATGTTTTGTTTCGTGAAATGTTTTCCGCAAACAGGTTTACTCTTGCTTTTAAATTTTATCTATACATTTTTCTCTATTTTATTGCTTATTGTTAACGTACCTTGTAAACAGAGCCGCCGACAGAGGGGGGCAGGGGGGCTATATTACGTTATATACGCTAGGCATTCAGTTGTGCACATTTGGAGATTCTCAAAAAAACAAAATTATATAAATATTTCAATTTTAATTTCTCCCCCCGCTCATCAATTATTAAGCGCGGGGGCCCGTTGGCTTCCGAGAGGCACGTAGCGGGGCCCGCCAGAGATATTTACAAACAAATCTTTTCCCACTCATCAATTACACAGGCCCACAAAAAAAAAGTTATTTGAACTGGACCTTTGAATTTATTTTTTTCTTTAGTATTTTTTCCCGCTGATTACGAATCTGAAGTCAGAAAGGGGGGTTAATGTGAATATTACAGATAAAAACCCGAAAAACTCAAAAAATGCGTTTTTTTATGGTTTTTTGGCTGATAAACTATGCATGTGGCGTGTTTGGCTAGGCTGCATGTATTTTTCTTATGTATTTTTGCCCCATTGATCTCGAATCTATTGTTAGAACTCAGAGCTAATTGTCAAAATGTTGAGGAAATTAAAAAAGAAACGTCAAAAATCGCGTTATTCACGGATACTATGTTTTTTTTATGGATACCTATCACGTTTTTTTCATGAACGCATAGCGTGTTCCAATGGTCTGCATATACCTTTATCGAGTAATTTTTTCCGCCGATCACGAATCTGGAGTCAAATTTTGGGGTTAGTGATGAAAACACTGAGAAAAATAAAAAAACTGTCAAAAATCGTTTTGGTTTTTTTTTCAGGATACCCAATCATTGTGCGTGATATATAGTATTTCAATTTTATATGGGTTTTCGTTTTCGAACGCGCTTATCTTCAAACGATCTGTATAAGGGGTTTCTTCGTCCTTTCGTTCTTTTTGGTTTCACTTCTCTTTGTAGCATCCAGCAGTAATCTGCTAACATGTTGATATCTCATTTACCCTGAAATCGACGTTCAAAGTCTTTTAAATCTTGGTGGAATCTTTCTCCTTGCTTCTTCGTTGAAGTCACCGTTATTTTCTGGAAACTCATCCAGGTGTGAATCGAGAAAGTGCAATTTCAAACTCATCATACAACCTAACTTTTCGTAATTCTTTATCATTTTTGATACAATGTTTCTGTAGTCTGGATCTTTGGTATTACCGATAAATTTTGTGGACACGTCAAAAATCTGGTTTTTTCATAGATATCTCAATTTTTCAGGATACCTAGTTGTTCATGGTATATAGTATTTGAATTTTATATTGGTTTTCGCAATGAAAGTACCGAGTAAAATTAGAAATAGATGTAATCTGTTGTAACAATAAAACCGTTTTTGTAAAAATACAATGTGTTCCATGAAGAAAAGTACACTTTTTTGACAAGTATAATTTTCACCATCTATTCGTTTGGGGGTCGCATTTGTTGGAAAAAAACTTTTTCTGCTCTCCTGATGCAAAGTGTCAACTTCGCTGCTGCCATGCCAAACAAAGTTACCACCTTATTCCTCCGGCAAATAAAAAAACTGTTTACACTTAATCTTTTTTTTTACCCCATGAAGGGGGGTGGGGAGGGCAAATCCATCATAGACACCCAGCGCTTCGAATCTATCGCGCTTGAGTCTTTTGATGAGTCACAAATCTGATGCTAAATTAAAGGAAGGTATCTTCGTTGAGCCTGAGATTCAAACTTTATTTAGGGACCAAGAATTCGTTGATTCTATGAATGAAGTAGAAAAGGCGGCATGGGTAAGTTTTAAAGACGTGTCCACAAAATTTCTCGGTAATACCAAAGACCCAGACTACAGAAACATTGTATCAAAAATGATGAATTACGAAAAGTTAGGTTGTATGATGAGTTTGAAATTGCACTTTCTCGATTCATACCTGGATGAGTTTCCAGAAAATAAAGGCGACTTCAGCGAAGAGCAAGGAGAAAGATTCCACCAAGATTTAAAAGATTTTGAACGTCGATTTCAGGGTAAATGGGATGTCAACATGTTAGCAGATTACTGATGCCAAAAGGAACGAAACGACGAAGAAACCCCTTATACAGATCGTTTGAAGATATGCGCGTTCGAAAACGAAAATCCATATAAAATTGAATAACTATATATCATGCAAAATGATTGGGTATTTTGAAAGAAACATATTTTTGACAGTTTTTTAAAATTTTTCTCTGTGTTTTCATCACTGACACCAAAATTTGACTCCAGATTTGTGATCAGTGGAAAAAATTACTCGATAAAGGTATATGCAGACCATTGGAACACGCTATGCGTTCATGAAAAAACGCGACATCCATAAAGAACCCGGTTTTTGACAGTTTTTTTTATTTTTTTCAGTATTTTCATCACTGACCTTCAAATTTGACTCAACATTTGTGATCAGCGGGAAAAATTACTAAAAATGGGTGTACGCAGGCCATCGTAACACGCTATGTATTCATGAAAAAAACGTGCTATCCATAAAATACATAGTATCCGTGGAAAACTCGATTTTTGACAGGTTTTTTTATTTTCTTGACAATTAGCCCTGGGTGCTAACAATAGATTCGAGGTCAGTGGGACAAAAAAAAACCTAAGAAAAATAGATGCAGCCTAGCCTAACACGCCACATGTATATTTTACCACCCAAAAAAACATAAAAACGCATTTTTTGACAGTTTTTCGGGTTTTTCTCTGTAATATGCGCATTAACCCCCCATTCTGACATCAGATTCGTAATCAGCGGGTAAAGTATATTCAGATCTCCAGTTCAAATAATTTTTTTTATGGGCCTGTGTTATTAGACGCGGAGGCCGGCCAGTGAATTGGTACCGGGACCCAATATTTGATGTGGGGGACCTGGAAGGGGCCCTTAATATTAAGCAGTCCCGTGGCCCGGTAAATCTCTCGGCGGCCCTGCTTGTAAATTGTAATATTGTATTATGTTATGTAGTAGTAAATATAAACATAAACACACCACATATATAGTAAACAACCCTCAGTTCCAAAGCGAAGCCTGTCTGCCTGTCTGCCTGTCTGAAATATATAGGCTATAACCCTTGCCTATCTGTAACTATTTCCCTACTTTTCAATCAGGTAACAATTACATACAAAGATTGTACTTAATATAACTCCTACAGGAACAAGTCAAACACAGCTTTCGCTACCTCAATAGCGTAGTTATAAAATAATTATCACTGACAGCATCTAAAATTAAATAGAAATACCTACGAGGTAAGCAAATCAATTACAAAAGTACAAGTAAACACATTCGCTCTGGAAACAAACTAAAAATGTACTTGCATACGGTAATCTATCAAAAAGTAACTGGTTGAATCAAAGTTGTGTAACATTACAATTTGTTGTATTTAAAGTTATATCTGCTTAACAAAGCAAACCTCACCTTAATTTTTAAACTTCGTAAGTTGAAAATTAGGATTATATACGTAAATATTGTAATATGTTGCAACCCCTTAAAATTTAAGGTTATGTTGGTTACTAAAAAGTAGTAGTATTTGCACCTACTCGAGAAACCTACCAGAAGTTAGTTCTGGTGACATCTGGAATTATCTAGAGAATGGTGGCGTCATCACAGAAAAATCGAGATCTGTCATTTTTAGGTATAAAAGACCGACCGCATTCTCAGCGAGTAGTTCAGAAAGTATAGAAAGTGAGGTTAAGACTTCAAAGATAAACAAAGTGATAAACATTGTGATTTTAGTCAGTAAAGTGTATTTAAATTAATAATAGTATTGTGAAGTATCCAGTAAATATTTAATAAAGTGTGTTAGTGGACATCTCTTGTTATAATTTTTGGAACCCACGGATTTTGCGAGGGTGGTTTCCTAAGGGTGGAAACACGTGACAATATGTAATGAACATTATACTGTCTGTGTCTGGAATATAACTCTAGTGGCGCTAGATGGTGCTCCATTTTAATTTCTATGAGTGCATAATATATATGGGCGGGACATCGGCAATAAAGTAGAGCTCTCTCTATCGTTCCTGGTCATATTACAGCTCAGAAACTCCTGAGAGGTGTTAAGCCAGTCTATATATTATAATATCTAAGGTTCCAACTCGTCTTATTTACTAGTTGCCATAGAAACCGTCACTATATATGTTTAAAATATAGCGAATTCTGCATAGTTTCTACTGCGTTTGTTTCAAATTTGCTATTTTGATAATATGAGTCGGTTTGGAAATATTTCTTTATATCAAATTAATGATGAAATTGAAAATAAAGGTCAGTAAAAAATGACAAGAAAACGTCTGAAGGCAATTAATAACAAAACATAATATTGAAGATTATTTATTCCTGAAATATTCTCCCCAAATACCACTCGTGCTTTTAAATTTTATCTAAAAGTTTTTGCTCAAGCTAAGTTGCCAAAAGGTAATAAAACTCATGTAAATTGGCAGTTTATTATTACAGATTAAATCCCTCCCGCGTCGAGATTTAATTAGATAATAAACTGGCAATTTATACTTTTATATCACCAGGCAACAATGCTTTCGATAAAATTTTAAGCACTAAGTAGACTTCGTAAAAATTACTACTAAGTAAGGCCGTGGAATAATAATAACAAGAAAAAGTTGGCTATAAATTAAATAGTTACAATGCTTATAAACAGTTGCTAATAACATGTCATTTATTTGTGAAATGTTAAAATGACGATGACTCTAGAAAACTAATAATATTAAAGATGTAGATTTAAAAACACAATGTAACTAACATTTTTTTAATAGAAATCGTACTTCTTTTTTTACAGTTCAAAGTAGAACTTTTTTCCCTATTTTTGCAAGTACAGTTAGTCCCTAAACGAACATGAGTTGTTTCCCCATACTACCTAATTTAGTTTTTAGAGTTTTTCCATTATTGTTAAAATATTGATCATGACAAGAGCATACTAAAAAGTAATATTTAACAGTATTAACAGTAAATAAATAACCACGCACAAAAAATTATCTGATTATTGTTTATTTTTCCGGACCACATATTTGCTATTCTCTTTCAAACTAGTTTTTCATTGCTCTGTTGGACTTGAATACTAAATTTCGAATTTCCAACACTATACCATTTTTCAACGCTGCAATACGCACGTTACTCCGGGTAATCGTATTATTTAATTGAGTTTATTCATCGAATTCACCGCCACGGAGAGTATAAAAACGATAAATCATCATACGATCAAATATTTACCGATTAAAATATTTGTAAATACCATTCTGGTATTGTTGGAACTGGAAACGATTTAAATGTAAATAAATCTCTCGCAGGTATCCTGATCCACCTGTCATTCGTGTCACGTGATCACCCCATAGTTCCGTTTGAAACCTTATATCTAAAACCATAATGGCAAGTCATTGATTTCCCATAGTCTCTCCACATGGTTTTAAGGGCCTTAAATGAAATCACTGAACATCAACTGTCAATATAAATTAACACCAGGTCTAGTGTTACACCGTTACGAGGTGTGCTCGATAAGTTAATTTGGGTCCGGCTAATCTGAAATGACGTGGACAGTCGTAGTTCGTTTGGCAGACAGTTTAATATTTCAGTAAAAATTAACAAAATACCAAGTTCCAACAGAGAGGTGAGATCATTCATAAAAATCGTTACTTCCAATTTCATAAATATGGAAGTAAAGTGAACTTTATGATACACATAAAAAAGTTACAGACCGACAAATAATTTTTTTAAATTCTAGACGTTTCAGAACATTCCAAGCCTATTTGAACAAAAAAATGTCTGTGCTGTTACTATATTTCACGATGTGGAAGTAATTTATGTAAGTGAAGAATAAGAGCTAAAGAAAAACCGCTACCTAAGGAATCACTACTTTCACATCCAGATTTCCTATACTAGTCTCTTACAATGAAAAACGTATCTATATACATATACATATCTATACATATTTCCACTCAGTGGAGTGCAAATAATGTTCATAAAACTGTAAGAAAATAATATTTGAAATCGTCTACCCCAAGAACCCATAAAACGAAATGCCACACGGTAGTGGAGGTTGGAATCTGTTGCCAAAAAAATGTTGATGCCTTGGCTTCTTGTACATACACTAAATCCCAATTTTATGGGTTCTTACTTACTTGTTTTACCTATTTACCTCCATTAACTCTCCGCCCCAACCCTTCAATGGAATAAGATCAAAATATAATCCAGTTTCCGATACGTGGAGGAAGTAAAAAGTTCTACATTCTCGAAAGAGGATGAAAAAAAAAAATACTGAATGCTATCTATTCCCAGAAAGTGTTCGAAAATAAAGAAACAAATAAAATTGCAGATTTGGAGAGGTAGATACCTATTTGCAGAAAGTTATTAAATAAGCTATTTATTGTTACAAGGACAACGAGGTTGGTTTTGTTAGTTGGAATCGATAAAAAAGGTCTATATCATATTTTGTTAAACTCTCGTTTCATATATTTTAGCTCTCCTAAAAACGATGAGACCTTCCTCCTCCTCTTCTAGCGATGAATCCATTTTAACTTTTTGTTCCAATATATCGAATCATAGCCACTAAACACTTTTGATAAACACAAGTAGAAATTTCTAGGTTAGAATTTTTAATAAAATTTGCTTTATATCCCTAAAATGTTGATTTGAAGAGAGTGTCCGTTGTCTCAATCCTCGTTTCGTTTATTAGATGGAAATTAATGGTAAAGTGTATTTTACTTCCACAACCAGTGGAAGTGTAACGACAAAAAAATTTTTAAAAATTTTTATTGTTCAAATAGGCTTAGAATGTCATGAAACGTCGAGATTTTAAGTTTGAGCGAAAAAAAATTTCTGTCGTCTGTCGGTCTGACTAACTTTTTTTGTGCGCACGTTTACTCTAGAACAGTTTAAGATATTGACTTGAAATTTGGTACACGTATGTACTTTTACGGGATCTGGAACTAGATTATATTTTCATCTTGTTCCGTCGAAGGGTTGGGGGTAAATTTGGGGTAAATAGGTAAATCAAGCAGGTAAGAGTCCACAAAATTGGTATTTAGTATATACAAGAGAAGCTAACGTCTCAAAAAAATGTTTGCCATTACCAGCCCCACCCCATTATTAAAGGGGATGAAAAGAAAATTGTGATTTAGTGTGTGTACAAAAACCAGAAACCTCAAAATATTTTTTTACTTCAATGTTATATTAACGAAAACATTTTCAGATGCATTTAGATACTATTTTTTTTTGCTTTTCGATTCCATAGATTTAACATTTTTTTTACTACATTCTTTGAGGAATTAACACAGTGAAGTTAATAAAATCAGCAAATAGTGTTAAGCTATTGCGGGAACCTGTTTTGATAAATCATTCACAAAAATTGGAAGTAGTAGGGACCTCATATAAGACCCTCGTGGCACAACTATTTTTAATATAATCCATCGCATCTAACTTCGTGTACTAATTGATTTGAATCGATATATTATAGCCTAAATCAATGTCCGGAGGACAGGTTCTTAACTGTTCCATATGTTTAATATGCAACACAAATTCTTATATATAATTTTTTTCGTCAAATCACTTCAGTCTTCTGTTTATTTGGTTTCCTATAATTTTTTTGTTCGATTTTTTAAAACGAATTGATGTAGAGAAAAGATGTGAAAGACAATAGTTTTTCCGTTTTAGGTAAACCACATTTCGTGTTTTCGAAACAAAAGAACGTCTAATTACTTTGTAAAAATAGAGAAATCAGCTTAATAGAAAAAAATTAAAGCGTTTAAACACAACAATTACGTAATCGCGAACATTGATGAACCCTGCGATTTGACAAAAAGCTTTATTACAAAGTTGGGGTTGAATTTTAAAATAAACGCAGAAGAGTATCAATGGAATTATTGAAATCACTCTGTTTGGAACACCCCTTGTATTGTTGTATCGTTTGACCGAATCAAATGTAATTTTTCATGTTTTATATACAATCAAGATAAAATTCCACTTTTAATTTTTTTCCCGTTCGCACGAGTGCTTGTACCGCAAAAACAAAGCTCGAATGCTCTTAAAAATGTATGCTGTCAGTTTTTATCAAATAAACTTTTTAATTCAATGTTTTTATGTAAATTACTTAATTTAAACATTTTTTAGCAAAGCTTTGGCGTTATCTACAGAGAAATGAAATAATACTTTTTTATTAAATGTACCAAACACGAAATTAGGGAGAGGAGATATTTATTTTTTCGTGACAATGTAATTTGTCATTGAACTATTATATATGAAACTCTTATTCGCGACATGAGCTGCATGCAAAAATGTTCACTGTTATTCGACCATGGAGTTTGAGAAAAATAATAAGTTACACACTTTACTTCAGTACACTTCGATATAAATTTACACATCTTTGCCACATGAGGTTTCTAGATATGATACTTTGATCATAGTATCATGATTTCTAATCTATTCCCAGTGCTGACACGCTTTTACAGAAGAATACAATCATTCTGGAGCTACCAATAAAAATGTCTTAACCTACAGCTAAAATTCAAAGCAATTTACTGAACTTAAAGTAATCCATGATAAAAAAAATTAAACTTATTGGTACTGTTTTCGTACTGTTCGTTTGGACAAAATACCTGAATTTTTTGTTGTGTATTGTGTATGTGTTCGATAGAAACCTCCGTTAGTACCGCACCAGCCACGGATCTTGGCGTGCCGCAGGGACTGTAGGGGGACATTCGCGGCCTATCGGAGAACTGCGCGTCCACTTCATATAGTAATTTATTAGTGTGCAACACCAATTATGGTAGCGGTGCGTGCGCTGGGCCTATACCATTCTCTACATAGAGATTTCCCTTAGCTTGCCAACACTCTTGGCGATTGCAGTACCTATAATTTTTAACTCGATGCGAGCATGCAATTTAATCGCTGTAAAACCCTATTTACAGTTTTATCGCAATAAAAACCGTTGCAGCCATTGACATATATCATGTTTTATTTCGTGAAAAATTTTCCGTAAATATCACTTGTATCTTAAAATTTTATCTCTAGATTGTTTCAAGACCTTGTTGCCCAAAGTTAATAACTCGTGTAAATTATAGCAATGAATAATAATATAAAGGCTGAGCCTTGCCTAGTCCAGTTTCTCTACTTTCATATTTAAAATTAATAAATTGTTAGCTAAGCTCTTACAATTTAATCAGACAGAGAATCCTCCAGACAAAGATATAGCTCATACCTCGGCTCATACAGGAACAAGTGAAATACTGCTTTCAATGGCTTAAATAAATAGTTGCAAAATAATTATCACTGAGACAACTAAAATTTAATGAAATACCTACCAAGGAGGCAAATCAGTTATTACATGCGTAAGCATAAATGACAAAGCTACATATAGAGACAAGTTAAACACACTCGTTCAGGGAAGATGTATAGTAAAAATGTACTTACGGTAGTAATCGGTCACAAGATAATAACACTTTAATAATTCGGAAAGTAAAAAACTATGCACGGTGCACTACAATTCGTAGCACATATTCAACCGCACAGCGCTTTTTTCAATATGATAATTTATATGAGTTGTATGCCTTCTGTTGACAAGCAACCCAATAAAAGTAGAGCTATCTCTGTGTAAATATCCCTATAAGGATTATCATGTGCTATGGGACTTTCTCTAATAACTTCTTCAAAACTCAGATTGCGCCTTCCGGCATGGGGGTATATCTTTCTGATAGCCATCCGGTGCACAGTGTGGAATTTTCGTAATCTAGGCTGACAAAATACCATTTTGGCAAGTGTATGATATTTTAATAAACATCTTAATTCCTGAAAGTATCAAACTTCATAAGTTTTTTTTTATCAGCAACATTCAAGACATTCAAACAAGCGTTGTCTTGTGTTTCCTTGTTCACGCTATAGCAAGTAGAGGTAAACTGAATTGACCCGCTGCAACTTCTTAGTTGAGTACAAGTGTTCCTGCGGTCTACAGTGTTTTAGTGACCATATTATTTTAATGGTATTTGAAGGTAAGTGGCCATATAATTTCTTTTTTGAAAAATATTCTATAAGATTAAAAAATAAGATAAAAGTTTAAGCTTGAAATAACATGGAAAAATTATATTTTATAAATAAATAACTAAACTTTTAATTCATACTTCCGCAGAACTCAACTTCTTATATTCAAAAAAGAGATTAATTCGTGTACTTCTAATATCAGAAAGAAAAAGTTGCGCAAGTTTGCGCTCTCACTGTTGTTTTCTTAATTTCAAAATGAGTGTCGAAACTACTCAAAGGACAATTGGGTCTCCAATCCCAGGCAAAGCAAGTCAGATGCCATAATGTCTTATATTTTACAAACGTTAGGTAACCACTCATTCCCAAATAGTATTCTGAGCAGCATTCGTAGGTCAGTGGACCTTGTTTGTAGCAAGATAGGGCGAAGGTGGGCTAAGTCGGATAGACATCTGGAGCGGTTTTTAAAACAATGGTTCTTGGCTTGATGGTACTTTGTTGCTGCCTGACATTGCTTCTTTGGCCTTTTTTATTAATATTCCCTGCTTTGCTGGGGTACTAGGGAATTCTTTAACTATCGACGCTGAATCCCTTTTACCTACTTTATGCAACCTTATTGCACTTGCAAGCGATAGTTCTTCGTGAGAAGCAGAATTAACGAGATGAAGAATTTTACTTATTTTGTAGCTAAACTCTTCAAATCTTTTTTGTGACCTACTCCATGTAACTGGGGTAATATTTTCCTTTGAAATAGAGGGTATAGCTTGGTAAACAATGTCGGGCAGCAGCAAACTACCATCAAACCGAGAACCATTATGTTTTAAAAATCGCTCCTGATGTCTGTCCGACTTAGCCCATCTTTTGCCTTATCTTGCTGCTTACGAATGCTGCTCAGAATACTATTTGGGAATGAGTGGTTACCAAAATTTTGTAAAATATAAGACATTATGGCATTTGACTTGCTATGCCTGGGATAGGAGACTCATATTTCAAAAATTGACCTTTGACAAATTTCGACACGCATTCTGAAATTAAGAAAAACTAGTGAGAGTGCAAACTTGCGCAACTTTTTCTTTCTGATATTAGAGGTATACGAACTAACCTTTTTTTTTAATATAAAAAGTTGAGGGTAGTCTGCGTAAGTATGAATTAAAAGTTTAGTTTTTTATTTATAAAAAATATTTTTTCCATGTTATTTCAAGCTTAAACTTTTATCTTCTTAAAAATATATATATATATATATATATATATATATATATATATATATATATATAGCCTCCAAATACCATTAAAATAATGTTGTCACTAAAACACATGTAAACCTCATCGCAGGAACACTTGTACTCAACTAAGAAGTTGCAGCGTGTCAATTCAGTTTATCCCTACTTGCTATAGCATGGGCAAGGAAACACGACAGTTTACGACACTTGTTTGGATGTTTTGAATGTTGCTGATAAAAAAAGTATATATATGCTTATGAAATTTGATTATTTTACTTTTAGGAATTAAGATGTTTATTAAAATATCATACCCTACCAAGTCGAAATTCGGCTCAATTTCGGGTTTTTTGGTGCCCTACGTAGTCGGAGACGTTAAAAATTATCAGTTTTCTGCGTAGTTCCCAAAAAATATTGTGACCTGCTATAAGGTGAGGAAGTTAATTTTTTACCTATATCGACTTAGATTGATTTTCGAAGGTTTTATAACAATATAGTAATGTAGTGTAAGTCGACATTTATTATCTGATTAATTCCCAACCGCCTTAGCGAGAGGCTGTTTCATAATAGGCTTATTTAACAATTTTTTATTATTACATATTCTGAAAGAGCTTGGTGAGTATAGTAAGTATGCCAAAAATTAGAATTTACTGACGCCGCCTTCATGTATAAAAAAATTATTAAAGTCGGCGCGCTTAAAAACGCTTGGGATAACCATGTAGTCGAGTTGTGACGTCAGATGGCTGAACCGCCCAGTGAACACGGCTGTGAATACAAGTTAGTAGAGTAAAATCTGGAAGTAAAGTCGCTTAGTTTTCGAGAAAAAAAAACGGCGTAGAACCAAACCAGACTTAGAGGGATCCTTTAGTAAGATAATCGTGTACACGAAATCATTTTTTACGACATTTTATGGTTGTCGAGAACTTTTTTATTTCGGAAAAACTCAAAAAAATATATTTTTAATGAAATATGTTTTTTAACGTCTCCACCGCTATACCTCTGAAAATTTTTGTGCCATCAAGCTATTTTTTTTTTTTTTTTTTTTTTTAGATTAAAGTAGACACAATAGCGCTTCGAACAACGTTCCACGTGAACCCGATTTATTTATTTTTAAGTTGGAAAAATAATAGGAAACTCAAACTTGTTATTTTCAGTAGCGTAATTTTAGACAATCGAGAAAAACATTTATGAAAATTTGTATATACATGCTGCGTACAAATTGAAGCCAATAGTTGAAAAAAGTTTTTAGGATAAAAATTTTTCATGTCCCGTTTATAGTATTGAGTCAGCGATTTTTTTTAATGGGCCAAAGTCATATTCTTGCGCGCTCGGCTGTAGCAAGCCTGCCGACTGCAACGATCTGGCGGTCCGGGTCCGGGTCCCGGTCAGGGTGTATGTAGTAGTTTAGCTTATATCAATAGATACAAAACCAATAGTGATCAAAAGCATCTAGGGGATCAATATTATTGTTCAATATTTCATATATTGTACAGTAGTATTGATCATATGTTGTTAATATTAAGAAATTGTACAATAAATATAAAATAGTCTCCTTTTAAATAATAAAAAGACAGGCAGGTAGATATAAATACCTAATCTATAAATATCAATCAGTGTTACTAACTACCCACCTAATTAGTAAGTTTATTAGATATTTTCAAATGAATGAAAGTAAAAACGTACGCATAAAATGAGTTTTATTGTTGAAATAAATTTTCTATTTGGATAGATAAATATGTAGTATGTAGTTTATGTAGGCCCTACATTAATAGCATTCTAATTCGTTCATATCTGCCTCGAAATCTTTAATAATGTTGTTACAGGAACGACATTTGCACTCGTTGCAACATTTTAGGCCTTCCTTAAAACAAGCACATTTTCGATTGTCACAATTTTTATTCAAACAATGAATACTTAATGATTTTCGACAACCGCCACTTCTACGCGACTAATCTGACCAACCCTGCATGGGAGGTGTATTAATTGCGTCCCAATGTCGCATTTAGCGGTGATAAAAAAATTCGCTGTTGTCAAACGGTACACTTTAGGAAAAAATATATTGTTTCAAAAACTTTTGTGATTATTAGGCTTTATTTTCTTCGCTGCATGTATGTAAATATTTTCAAAAATAAAAAAGTTTATCGATTGGTGAAAATTTCAATACATAAAATATATATTTTTAGTTTTCCTGATTTTTAGAGAAATGAAAGTGCGAATTGTGCCCAAACCGTTTATATTGGTAAAAGCGCTACAGTGTGTGCTTTAATTTGACACAAAACAAATTTCGGTACCTTTAATAGTTTTAAAGATATGGCGGTGGAAACAAAAAAAAACAATTTTATTTAAAAATACATTTTTTTCACTTTTTATTGATTTAAAAAGTTCGAGACCACAAAAAAATATCGTAAAATATGATTTCATATGTCCGGTGACATACTCAAAGGAACCTAACATGTTTGACCTGGTTCTACGCCAAAAAAAAAAAACCACACGATAGACTTACGAAATCGCTGCTCTAATATAGGTATCGGCGCACGCCAAGTGACGTCACTCTACGGACTGTTGGCCGGCCGAGCGTGTTTCTATTCAAATGCGAATATCTCTGTGGCTATTGATTCAATTGAGCTGAAATTTTTTTCGGAGGCTATTGGTTTGTTATACTTTAAAATGAGGAAGAAAAAGTAGGAAACTGCCATATCACTAAATGACCTTATTATTAGTTACCTTTTTTTATTCCTCGTAGGTGGTTTATATTTAAAAAAAAAATTGTTTTCCCTTTTACAAAATTACAAGTAAAGCCACTTTTCGCCAAATAACAGCAAACTGGTAGACGTGAGGTCATTCGCTAATTTCCTTTTTATTACCCTGAAATTCTAAACCCTCACTTCAAAAAAATTCATAAACTCTTGCAGTTTTACCCATAAATAAAGTGACCCTCTGATTCCAGCGTGTTGTGTCAACCTTGCATGTCGAACTAAACAAGCAAAAGTATCCTTATTGTTTCATTCCCGGATTAATTAATAATTGGTACGAGTTGAAACCGATCTACAGTTGCCATTATAACATTCACGGTCCTGCTGTTACATTGTAGGAAGCTTGGCGTGATATTAATTGTTCGGTTATTTATCATTTACTTTCGAATTATCCATTTTAATTATGTCTGTCCAATATTTACATTGCATGAATGTTGTTTTTTTAACGGTCTAACAATGGCTAATAATTTATCAAATGTAACAGGTGAGATCGTTGTGTTTTAACATATGAAATACGGGCGAGTATAAGCATACACATTATTTACGATTGGCATTGTTGGAGTTGTGACCTACTTAATTATTATTTATATCAGGATTGATAAAAGTATGTGGATTTAATGGCAATAATCGCCGATTTACTAAACCAAACCAATTATACTGTACTCATGAATTATCGCGTATTTTTCGAAACGCTGTAAGTGTAACAAAACTTGTTCCTGATTTCTGAATATAGGTTATCAGCTTATAATAATGATAATATTATTGATTATCCATAGACCACATTAAATAAAGTTTACTTGGATTATTTAACTCTTTAACATGGTAACCATTGAAGACAGTCCATTTTTTAATATTACACGAATCAAATGTCATTATTAGTAGTAAACTAAACTTTTGACAGCATTTTATCGGTGTAAAACTCTAATACAGTTTTATCGTATGTAACAGCCTAGCACACAGCGTCTGAGTGACGTGACACCAATTTATTTATTTAGGGCGCCAGTCGCGTTCTCTCTTGTTCTTATGTGGTCTTCCACTCCCAGGCGGGTTCGAGATAAGAAATACTTGATAGATAAGAAATAGACCAAGGCTGCACTACCGTAGATTACACAGGCACACAAAAAAAAATGTCGAGTACTAGAAGGCAGACCTATGTATTCCCATGCATTTGGATTGGCTCTTGCATTTTTCGTAACCCCAAAAAACACCCTGAGACTACCCGAAAAATCTCAAACAAGTAAAAGAAAAGCTTAAATGAGCTGACCATCATTTCCATACGTGTTTTGGGGGGCTGAGACCGAATCTGAGGTCAGAATTGGCCGATCAGATAGGAATTTTGACATAACCTCAAAAAACACCTAAAAAATGCCAGAAAAATCCCAAACAAGTAAATAAAAAGCTTACATGAACTGATCACTATATCTATACGTACTCTGGAGCACTGAAACCGAATCCAAGGTCAGAATATGCGCGATGATCGAATATCTTGTAAAATCTATATTTAGGATGAAAACTTATTCAAAAATGACTGAATCATAGCCCGAAATTGACTTTGCCGGACCCCCAAACTCAGTACCCAATAGACCTCCCCATACGAGGGGCCTGCATATACGATACAATATTTTAAAATATGTTTATATTGAAAAGTTTAACGATCATCAATAAACATATATATTTTTTTAGGATTTTGGAACTAAATAAATCTAATACAGTGATAATATCCAAGGTGATGTCAAGAATGTTGCAAATGTTTAAAAGCAATGAATTTTATTAATTTTTTAAATCCGTGGCTAAAAACATTAATTGTTTAAATATGCGAATAACAACTTTACTTCGCTAATTTCAAATTTGACTCTGTGAGTACTATTCTAACAAAAATATATTAGTACAACTAATTATCACAGAACTGTTGATCACACACCATCCAGGTAATCACTCGCTGGATAATCAGATTTATTAATCAAAAATAATTTTAGTTTTCTTTAACTGGTACAGTGGAATCGTTAATTTTATATCTTCAGGTAACTAATTATACAATTTGCTTCCAGCCTAAGATGGCCTTTTCATAACAGCAAGAATGATGTTTGAGTAATTTGATGAGGTAACCCCCGCCTTGCCTTGAGCAATAATTATTATGTTTGGCGGCATTAACAATATTTTTTTTTACGAATAAAATGTAGCTATAAATTCATAAACTCAGAAGAGTTAATATTTTGTGTTCCCGGAGTATGGGTTGGCGCGAGTATGTAGGTTCCAATGAAAAAATAAACCTCATAAATATTTTTTGTGTAATAAATATTCTGTTACCATTACGAACAGTGATATTTTCCCACAGGATGACATACCATAACATCGAGTTAACAAGATTTTGATAAATATTTATCAAACTTTTTTGTGTCGACAGCATTTTTTAAATGTAGTATTAGCGTAGTAAGTACTGTTAGTTTTTTGCAGACATAATCAATGTGGCATGTATAATTGTATAACTAAGTCAGCATTAAAATAAGTACCTAGAGAATTATTTTAAGATGAGATTTCTGTTGTTAAATTATTGACTTGTAAATCGAAATGATTACTTTCCTGTTGTAAAAATTCACGGCTATTGTTTTATCCGCATTGACAATTAAACCGTTTTTCCAACAGTAGTTGGCAAATTGACTGGAAATGTTAACTATCTTGGAAATTCGCTGAATTTTCTGCATCAAATTCTACAGTAATATCATCTACATACATTGTAATACAATTTGCAGAAACATATGTTGGTAAGTCATTGATAAATAATAAAAATATAAAGGGTCCCAGCACAGACCGCTGTGGAACACCAAGTTCGATTTCAATTTTATTAGAAAAAATGTTTCCAGTTCTAACTGATATTTTCTTGTACTTGAGATATGAGATTAGCCATGATAGAAACACACAGTCGAAAGCTTTTGATATGTCGAAAAAAATATTTAACCACTTTCGTTTATTTCATATGAAAACTCTCAGAAATCCAGCAAGAAACTTGTGATTAGTGTTAGAAGCACATATATCAATGCGGTTTTCTTTTCTAAGCAGTATATCCTTTATCAAAACGACCTTTTTTACGTAATTACTTCCACATCCAGTGGAAGTATAGTAACGACAAAAAAATTTTAAAAATTTTTATTGTTCAAATAGGCTTAAGATGTCATGAAACGTCGAGATTTTAAGTTTGAGCGAAAAGAAAATTTTCTGTCTATCGGTCTGTCTGTAACTTTTTTTGTGCGCACGTTTACTCTGGAACCGTTTAAGATATTAACTTGAAATTTGGCACACGTATGTACTTTAACGAGATCTGGAACTGGGTTATATTTTCATGTTGTTCCGACGAAGGGTTGAGAGGTAAATGGGGTAAATTTGGGGTAAATGGATAAATCAAGAGTCGATAAAATTGGTATTTAGTATATACAAGAGAAGCTAGGGTCTCAAAAAAATGTTTGGCATTAGCCGCCCCCATTATTAAAGGGGATGAAAAAAAATGTGATTTAGTGTATGTACAAGAACCAGAAACCTCAAAATATTTTTTACTTCATCCACCCCCACTACCACCCCCCTATCACCACCCCCACCCCACTACCGATGTGGGGTATCGTTTTATGGGTTTTTGGGGTAGAGGATTTCAAATATTATATTATTAAAGTTCCATAAACAATTATTTCCACCTACAAAGTTTTTTCGTTGTGAGTGACTTGGATAGAGAATCTGGATGTGGAAGTAGTGATTCCTTGGGTGATTCCAGCGGTTTTTTGTCTAAAGAATCTGACGTCAGTGCCGAAAAGTCGAAAAAGTTGAGATAAAGAAGTATGACAAACTTTGAGACTCCCCTCTCTGCCATGCCGGCTCGCAGGCTCATGGTCTTTTTGGTAAAACTATTAGGTTCCTCATGAAAAATGTCCTCTTTTCTTATTTCAGTGTTTCTGTTTTATGGAAGTTTTGTATAATAATGATTTTACAGATAAGGCAAATTTAGTACCTTAGCATTTTTAGTTAATATACAACTCATTGTGTTAAACTTACGTTTCTTACAAACAATAAATCTAATCTAAAATCGTCAACCAAGATCTTTCCGAGATAATTAGTAAAATCATTATTTACATGCCCTCCTCAGAGGACCGTAGCTCCCTTAGGAAGCATTTTCGGCCACATGTTTATAGGAAGTGAATATGTTTGCGTACAGAATCAGCTCCTAAGCGGTCGAGAGTTCTTTTCTACCTGGTAAATAAAACGTTTGCATAAATATTTTTATGTAGGTTGAAGGACTCCGGTCGATAGCCGTTTGAATATGTACTTTTTATGTATGTATAAAGAACTTCTATTATTATTATTTTTATGCAGGAAATGTACATGAATACTTACTTAATTACATGTCTCCAAGTAGGTCCATAACAGATATGCTAAATGTCCTTGTCTATTAATTTGTTTTGTCCCTTCTTTCATTTTAATTACTTTAGTCAATTCATTTAAATGAATTTGCATTTTCGAAATGTCACTAGTTTTTTTTTTAGATAAGAGAATTAATGGGTTTTGATATTAATATAAAGCAGTATAAATTGAGGAAGTCGTAAAAAGCAATTAAATATATAAAAATCGACTAATGATTGGAAATCTACTTAAAACATATTGTTTATCATAATAATATTCGCACACATTAGGTGGGTCGACAAAAAGGATAAGTTTTGCCTAGAACTTGGCCTTGTTTGAAAATTTAGTAAACATAAAATAGCACCACAATCTGTTACATTGTGTAACAGATAAAAAGAAATACTTGCTGTGATATAATGGGCTCATTTAATAAATTTCATTTAGTAGTTGTTACTTCTTGTGGATATAGTATTACTTAAAATTAGACGATATTGAAAATATTAGATGAATCCGAAATATACGACTTTTAAAGAGCACGGTGCGACCAACATCGTGACGTCAGAGAATGGTAATATAAATCGGTAAAAATAGTTGATAAACTGAAATTCTTCACAGACACGCATAAGTTTCAAAATACATTGCATGAGTTCAGAGCTGGGTAAAGTACTCTGGTAAAGTGCTTTGAAGTAGTACTTGAAGCACTTTTAGGGCTTCAAGCACTGTGATTCAATTACTTTTAAAAGAGAGTACTCGGTACTACATTTGAATTACAATTACTTTCGAAAGTGCTTCAATTACTTTTAAAGTAATTGAAGTCCTTTTCAGTACTTCAATTACTTTAGAAAGTAATTGAAATCCTTTTGAAGTGCTTGAAGTGTTTCAAAAGTACGTACAAGCTCTTTTTAAAATTCATTCGAGGCCCTTCCAGACAAGTCTCATCATGAATTTGTCAGTAACTAATAAAAAAACAAAGTCGTTTGTATTCACTGTCCAGTGTTTAATTATCCATAATTGGCGATTACCATTTCTGTTGTGTATTGTGATATAAAGAATAGGTCTTAGTTTTAGAATAATTGAGGAGTGATGGGATGATAATTTGAGACAGTTAATTTATTTTCGCCTTAATATATTGCAATAATTGAATTTGAAGAAACATTTTTTAAACTGTAGGTTTTAAAGGTACGTGTAATTGGCTCTAACGAAATTATTTTATGTTTAACCATGTCTTGTAATTTTATTTTTTTTTAAATTCGTTTAGCTCTTGTATTTTTGCGATTATTTTTACAAAACTTAAAAGTTTTAACATGTTTAAAAACCGCTGCCCAAGGAATCACTACTTCCACATCCAGATTTTCTATCCAAGTCACTCACAACGAAAAAATTTTGTATGTGGAAATAATTATTTATGGAACTTTAATAATATAATATTTGAAATCCTCTACCCCAAAAACCCATAAAACGATACCCCACATCGGTAGTAGGGAGGGGGTGGCGATAGGGGGTGGTAGTGGGGGGTGGATGAAGTAAAAAAACATTTTGAGGTTTCTGGTTCTTGTACATACACTAAATCACAATTTTTTTTTCAACCTCTTTAATAATGGGGTGGGGGTGGTAATAGGGGTGGCTAATGGCAAAATTTTTTTTGAGACCTTAGCTTCTCTTATATATACTAAATACCAATTTTATGGACTCTTGCCTGCTTGTATTTACCCCAAATTTACCCCAATTTACCCCCCAACCCTTCGACGGAACAAGATGAAAATATAATCTAGTTCTAGATCTCGTTAAAGTACATATGTGTACCAAATTTCAAGTCAATATCTCAAACGGTCCCTGAGTAAACGTGCGCACAAAAAAAAGTTACAGACAGACAGACAGACCGACAGACAGAATTTTTTTTTTTACTAAGGGCCCTGATAGACGGGCATTAAACACGCCGCGTATGAAACGCGACGGGTTGCACGCTTCAGATTTTACTTCTACACGAGCATGTTTACTGGACGGCCAGAACGAATACAGTATAGTTCAAAAATGAATGTTACACAGATAGGTTGTGTTTCAGCCTTGTGCGTTCATCTTTTGAAAAAGAAAAGACGACGTTATATTTTAATAGTGACTGTACTGAGTACTATACGTCCACGTGCTCGTGTGGTCAACTCAATTGTGATACACGTGTTGCATTCGAACGGTTTACCCGTCAGCGGAGAAAATGCAGCGTGCCAGCGTTTAAAATGCTCCAAGCGACGTTCCATCCGTCCCCGCCAGCGTATATGGACCAGTGTTGCCAATGAGTAGATTTTAAATACCCGCAAAATCACAAAGAAAATACCCGCATTACCCGCCAACTATATGAAATTACCCACCAAGATACCCACACTGGAAAAATAGATAGGCATTGCATTTTTTTTGGTTGTATATGGCTTGGTTTGGTGCTAAAAATTTTTACCGGTTTAATAGTGATGCTCGTACGAAGGAATGGGAAGTTAATAAAACAATATAAATACATAATTTAATGAGTATTTTTTAAAATAAATATAAAACGCAACAGAAACTATTAAAAAAAAAATAACAAAACTCTAACAATGTAATAACAAACATATAAATATAATACAAAAATAAATATAATGAGTAATGACACAGCGCCAGCCCGTGAGCTCTATACATAATCAACTCCATGATGGAACATTTTACATTCTTCATAACACCTATGTTACCGTCACCTGTCTCTCTCACTCTCATACATTTTCTGGTAAGCGCTCAACATAATAGGTGCATGTTAAATAACGTAAACGTTCCATCATAGGCCTGAATAGCTGTTTTCTTTCGTGCCGAACGAACTGATTGCAATCACTAAACAGCCAATCAAAACGAGGTATTTTTGAAATCCTTTATCTCTATTGGTTGCTTACTGATTGTGTTCACTTTGAACGAGCACTAAAGAAAATACCCAAAGGAGTGAACTCGAACAATAGCGGAAAGGTTCTGTCTCCCTCGCACTTGTTAAATTATGTATTAGGTAACAGAGACAGAGAACCTGCGGATGCGAGCACACTTCAGTATGCCGAGAGTTTCGCATCTCATCAGATGCTACTTTTCGCAACAATTCGGACCTGTTGCGAAGAAAATCCACTCAGCACCTCTAATGCCATCTGGATGGCTCATCTGGTGAGATCCGAAACTCTCGGATGTATAGAGCTCACTGGTGCCAGATCTCAAAATACCCGCAGTTTACCCACATGAAGCCATTACCCTCCAAAATACCCACACATCGCTAAAATCCCCGCAATTCGGGTAAATACCCACCAATTGGTAACACTGATATGGACATCTTCAACGTTCGTCAAGCCTTGAGCATTTGAAATACATTGTTTACATTTCAGCGTGTTTCATGCCCGTCTATTAGGGCCCTTAAACTTAAAATCTCGACGTTTCTTGACATTCTAAGCCTATTTGAACAATAAAAATTTTTAAAAATTTTTTTGTCGTTACTATACTTCCACTGGATGTGGAAGTAAAAGTAGGTACTTCCAAAAAATAATTTAAAAAAATAAATATCCTCTTATGTTAATTGGAAGCCGATACCGTCATTCTTTTTGCATTAAATTAAAAAAAAAATTAATGGCATAATTCTTATGAGCCCGCAAACCTTTAAATAATTTATGGCTTTTGGCTGTTTAAACAAATATTTGTTGTGAAATTTTCTGTGGTGGTTAACATCCATAAAGAGTATGTTTCTTCAAAATTTTATGTAAATGGATTATTATTAAAGCTATATTAAATTATTTAAAAAGATATATATTGGCTTGTTCATTTTTTTTTTTTGAAGTTTGTACATATTGTATATCTTAATCTCTTTGAAATTTTGTTGTGAACAATCTCCATTTTATATTTTAGCGATACGACCAATACGACAGGAGATATTCATAAAAATGCGATAAAAGACGGTATTTTGTAATTTCAATTGTTTGTCAACCTCGCCCAAGACAAAAATGTATAGTATGCCAGATTCCAGCAAAAAAGGTCCTCCCTAAACACTATATATATTATTAATATTATTATGTACCTACATTTACTTACTAACAAATACATAAATCATTTTCTTTTAGAGCGTTTATTTTTCCTGAATTTTTCATGATCGTCATATCATAAAGGTGTGATTGGTGTGACAGTAATCTTGCTTTTGTTTTTTAATCTCATATTACCGCTTGACATTTATATTTCTGAGAGCTTGGTACGTGGTGATTTACTTTTTCAAGTACTGTACTTGGTAATTGAAGTACTTTTGTAAATAAAAGTACTTGGTACTTCATGTTTTAAAGGACTCTGGCTAAGTGCTTGGTACTTGGTGCTTGAAGCATTTTACCAGAGTACTTTACCCAGCTCTGCATGAGTTAATGATTTGTAATATTGTGAAACTATAATAACGCGCTGCAGCTAGCCGTTTCGACTAGCGGGTTCCTATCAAGTGACGTCACGGCCGATACTAGACAGCGGGTGCGGTCCATTTTTATGATTTTTTTTTTTAGACGATTTATAGGTCTCACAAAATTCTAGTTTTTTGCATAGGGTCTTAAAATGATAAGATCTTTCCAATAATCAAGTAAAAAACAAGTGCTAAATGAGCCATTCTGTCAGCCTCCAGATACGAAAACGAAAATTTGTTTAAAAGTACAGTCAGAGGAAAATCAATAACAGAATAGACACTTCCTTGGTGATTGTGCTTATACGACAGCGAAGGAATTGGACAGGGAGCTGGCGACTGAAAACTTACGTCATAAAGTACCACATTTTTGACCTCCCAAGTTTGGTAGATAAGCTATTTAAGATTCTCTTTGTCTTACGCGTCGGACCGGGGGCGTTTAGTCAGCAGAGGCCCTCAAATTTTTAAGAAAGGGCCAAATTTTATGTGATAAGGTACATGAAAAAAACCAACGAGGCTGTGTTTAAGGCCCTCCCTAACTCAAAACAAGATCGTAAGACAAAATATTCTTTTGGATCGTAAGACAAGTTTGATTTTTATAAGAAGGGCCAAAATTTACGTCATAAGGTACATGAAAATTTTTTTCGCCAAATTATTCGTTTCCATGTTCTATTTTAGTACGTTGGGTACACCAAAAAAAGCTGCACTTTTTGATTGGAATGTGCACTTTCTGTGTTCATAGTTGATGTCAAAGGGAGCCACTTCAAAATCCGTGCAGGTCACCAAAATGGCGGCCATTAAAAATGGCCGCCATTAGCTACACTAATTTTTTTTGTATCTCAGCTACTAATGGTCCGATTTCTATTTTCTTTTTTTTTTTGTTTGAAAGCTCCTATAAATAGGGCACTTTTCTATCCCTATACATTTATCTCTACACGTTGAGGGTTCTGTACAATTTTCAAAAACCTGAAAATTTCACTTTTCTCACAAATTTCATAGATAAGTAAGTTTTATTTGTGCTCAATATCCCTTTCTTTCCCCACAAAAAAAGGGTTATGTATATGGTGTTCCGTATATGTCAATAGAGGCTTGTTTTCATAAACAATAATGATTTTAATTATTTTGAAAACATTTATTACATTAACAAAAAACTACTAAATAGTAAGAAATATTCATGGAAATGAACTGCTTCTATAGAGCTTTTACGACTCTAGTTCACGCGCAATCATCATTTTTATCTTCCAATTTATCCCTGGAACTAAATAATTATACATTATTATTAAATTAAGGAATTGGATCAACAAATCAATATTATGATCTTGAAGTTGTGAAACGAATTTAAAAATAATCAATTAAACGCATACCTTTTATTGTATTTATTGCTGCATTGTCGACCCCCAGCGCAGTTCGTACAAAGTGTCGTGCATGGAACCTTGGCATTTGAGCAAGAGCATCGTGTACGACATCCAGAGCAACTATACTTAACTAATTCTCTGCAGGCTGCCATAGTGGGAGGAAGAGAAGACCAGACCGGCGTCCACTCCCCATCAACCATGGTCCATCCACACCCTTCTGGCCCTGGAATCTTGTCTATCACTGAGCACGCACGACCCCAAATTTGTCCTGCCTGGTATGGTGAACGAAGACAATGCTGACTTAGTGCCTTTTTTGTTCGGGGTAAACTTTGTAGGCTGCGACTTTTTGAAGCAAAGAGAAGCTTTCTAACATGATTGACTGAGAAGTTTTCTGCGTCTCTGTAGTAAAGTAAAACAGTAAACTTCTCCAGAACTGGAAAGGTCTTGTCAGAAATAGATTGTTGTGGTTTAGAGATGGCTTGGAAGGCTTCAGTAGCTTCAGGAAATGATTTCCACACTTTCCAGGCAGTCTGTTTCCCAAATGATGATGTTACATCTGATCTAGTGAATGCATGTAATCCTCTCAATGCAACAGCTTTATGTTCATATTTTCAAACATGGCATTGATGCTCATGTATCTGACTTTTCCCAGCACCAAAGAGAATCCACATCTCTTGAAGTCCCACAGTTTTGAGAATGTGAAAGAAAGATATTGCCAAAATTACTACATCAGTATCTACCGTGCAAATAATTATTCTTTTTGCTCCATGTACAACACTGTCTTTAGCGTGGAGAAAAATCCTGCCGTCTGCTTCTTCTTGTTACCTGCATTGTACTTCATCAATTGAAGTTTCATCCGGCCGAGATGAACGGATGATGCCATCAATCTCAGTACTGATATGAGCCCAATCAAATTTCAATGTTCTCCAAGTAACTTGAAGAGTTCTTTCTGTTTTATTCTGATCGCAACAGAGGATGTCATGATTATTTTTAAATTCGTTTCACAATTCCAAGATCATAATATTGCTTTGTTGATCCAATTCCTTAATATAATAATAATGTATAATTATTTAGTTCCGGGAATGAATTGGAAGATAAAAAAGATGATCGCGAGTGATCTAGAGTCGTAAAAGCTGTAGAGAAGCAGTTCATTTGCATGAATATTTCTTTTAGTATTTAGTAGTTTTTTGTTTGTAAAAGTGCGTTTACTTAATGTAATAAAAGAAAATAGAAATCGGACCATTAGGAGCTGAGATACAAGAAAATTTAGTGTGGCTAATGGCGGCCATCTTTAATGGCTGCCATTTTGGTGACCAGTATGGATTTTCAAGTGGCTCCCTATCTGGAAAGTTACCTTTTGGCATCAATTATGACCACAGAAAGCGGCACATCCCAATCAAAAGTACAGCTTTTTGGCTTATATAGCCATGTACCTGACGTACTATTCAGGAAATTCCATCGTAAGACATAATTTTTGTGGGCTTAATCGGTATTGCGCGGAAACACCCTCTTAGCCGAAACAAGGTTGGAAAAAAAAACAGTTTCTTTTTTCATTTTAAACAAAAAAACAGTTTTTTTTGTTTTGAAGAGTTTTTTTTAAAACATATTTTTTTTAAGTTTTAAATGGTATGTTTAAAACAGGTTTAAAACGTTTAAAACTATATTCAACCAAAATTAAATGGTGCCAGGCACACTATGTCTGCTACTACTACTTGATGTTAGATGGCGCTCTTAAACGGATTTCACTCTACAAATAAAATGCTCAGTTTAGTGCACGTGACCACTATATCGGAATGGACCGTCATCGGCACTTTTCCTGCTTTTCCACAAACTCCAAAATAATACATTTATTTAAAACATCGCACTGTGTTTTAAACTGTGTTTTAAACAGTTGTTTAAAACATCGCATTGTGTATTAAATATGTTTTAAACATTTGTTTAAAACACAGTGCGACGTTTTAAACATGTTTTAAACATGCCAACCCTGCCGAGAACCGAACAGTAAAACAAAATATTCGTGGGCTTTTGGGCCGTAAGACAAGTTTGATGTTTATAAAAAGCGCCATATCGTATAACTTATCACATAAAAAATTTAATAATACATTTTTTTAAATAATTTATTGTTCATTAAAAAATAATAATAATTAAATAATATTTTTTTTAATGAAGAACGAATTATTTCACGGTGTGTCATTCAAGTCAATTTACTGAACATAGCTACTTGATTTAGGAACTTGCTTTAGCTACTCTACAGGCGTAAATTCGCCATAACTGAAAATAACTTATTAAGTAGACAATATTCTTTTATAGGGACTTGGGTAAAAGGGATAATCGTCGTAACTGCCAGCAGCTAGCAATTTTTCTTCATTAACAAATACAGTACGTTTATTATTAAATTTCTCTCATATTCGTCTGAATTCATGATGAAAGAAACCCAATGCGATTTCTTCTCTCCTTCATACGACAATAAAAGTTATTGTTTAGGCAATTTTTATTCTGTCTATACGGGTTGCTAATTAGCGCTGTTTTTTGGAACAGTAAAAAGCTAATGAAACGTATCTTTTATGGTACAAAAAGATCTCGCATAGAATAACGGTCAAAAAAGTAACAAACTGTAGTCAAGCTGAGTACCATAGGCGCCCGCCAAGTTATGTTGATTTGTTAAAATATAATGTAACAAATACTCAATTTTGTAATATTAGAAATTTAAGTCTCCTCTGTTCTTATCCTACGTTTTAAATCCTTTTTCTTTCCGTGGTCCAGTGTTGTGATGTAGAAGCCATGACGGGCCCCTTGGCAAAATTATGGTTCTCGTTAAAATCCTTAATAAAATAAAAAAAAAACATTAAAAAAAAAGAGAAAAAAGAGAGAAATAGGAAAAAGAAAAAAGACAAATAGAAAAAAGAGAGAAAACGAAAATAGAAAAAAAATTGTTTCATGTTTATTCAAATGCATGTGTATATAATTATATATAAGGAATTGTTTAATTTAGTCAGAATGTTAGTAGGCTTATAGGTATTATTATTGTCATTACTTGCCAACCTTATGGACTTCCTGGTCTGATACATTGGTGTTGTGCGGATGGCTTTGCAGCCACAGCCATGCATTACGGGTATAGATACAGTATCGGAAAGTGTTTCTTTTGGTTACGGCAATAAGAGCAAGCGAGAGTAGCAACTCTTGAAGGGGTGTGTCACTGTTTGCTTCTGCTACAGTACTGGTAGACGTCTTTATTGTGGGCGGTCGGTTAATACCGCAATGCCAAACGAAGGACTTTCTGATACTGTGGATATATAGATGTTCATTTGGGATATTTAATATTCAGTATAATGAAAAAAAGAGATGTCATTATATCTGTGTGAGTTAAAAAAGAATTATAATCGGACAAACATTTTTAATAATCATCCTGAAAAAAAAAATGTTTATACAGAAATCAGTTCGATAAGACCAAATTCGCTTAAACTCAATTTCCATAAGGATTTGGCGGGATCCATGGAATCCTTAAGGAAATTGAGTTTCAGCGAATTTGGCTGTGAAAAGGTAGCTGATCAAAAGTTCTCTTGAGTCAAACCCTCTAAAATCTAATCTGCGACTTTCACGGGACAGGGAAGGTCAACAGATGGACGCATCTGTTGACCTTCCCTCTCCCGTGGAAGTCGCAGATCAAACTTTAGAGGGTTTGGCTCAAGAGAACTTTTGATCAGCACTCCCCAAACCACCTTCTCGCCGATACCCAGTTTCCATAAGGATTTGGCGGGGTCCTTTGGGCGATAAGTTACTGTTAACTGGAGGAAGAACCTTATCGTTTTTGAAAATAGTCCATCAGTAAATATAAAATTTGTTAAACATTTTAATGAAAAAATTGCACCTGAAAAGGATTGCTTTATGAAGATTCTACTAAAACGTAAGTGCTGAGGAACGTTTCGCTAACCAAACTGGCATCATCGGGAGGTAACTAAAATAAAAAATGAACTTATTTTCAAATAACTACTAAGAGTATCCTATAGAATATTCAACATTTTATACAAAAAGTTTAAAAAACCGTTGAAGAGTAATGTTTACATCTAGTTTTGTTTTTCAACACATCCTCTTATTTTTAACAGTACTTGCTAGTAGAATTCTCGTTATAATTAAGAATAATAATTTGTATACAATGGGCTTATCATTTTTCGTGATCATTTCCTAATGCAACGCCCATGGATGCGCGGTGCTGCTCTCATTTGTTTTTAAAGGTCGAAAAAGTAGGTAATAAAAACAATGGGACAGCCCAAAGCAGGTGCCTATACTTCTATGTTAATAAAACAATTTTCATTGCTTATAAAAGACCATAGTCATTGTTGAAAATTACATATTTTTTGTGTTTTTAATGAATGAGCCTAAGGCTAGCCACACACTATGAGTTTTATTATTGATGCATTACACCGAAACGATTTGTGAAATGTGAGACGTATCGAATGATGCATTCTAAATGTGGGGGTTCTGCACAGAATTTCTCCAAAAAATTGACAGATTGTCTCCAAGACTCCGAGTGGACGAAAAAAGTAAGGTGTTAAGAACTCGATTGAACGTGAATGTATTTGTCTAAAAACTTTTTTAATGACTTTCCATAATTATAAATGAAGTCTACCATTTCTGTGACTTTTATGAAAAATTATTCTTAAAATGTTATAATTCGAAAAATTTCGGTTATTTTGGCCTGAAAATATTCACCTTATGGTTTTTGAGGCCGCTGATTACGAATTTGTTGTTTAAAAAATTAATAAATGAAATTGCAGTTCCAAAATTGATGAATTTATGACCATCAGCCGCCAGCTTTGCGGAAAGTTCACTGAATTCTAGAAAATTTAGTGCTTGCAAGATTAATAATAGCACATTTAAGTATACGATGAATAGTTTAGCAGATATTTATAAAAACGATTTTTTTATAATTTTTCACAGGCTAGTGCAGCTCATAAAATATTAGTCCTACAAAATGGCGTGGTCTGTGACAGAATTTGTAAAGAACTTAGTGCCATTTGACATTTTAATGTACGATCAACAGTTTACGAAATAATTCTCAAAAATTACTTTTTGCAAAGTTTGACACGCTGTAACTTGTAAACGGTTAGTTCTACGAAAATGAACCTCTGAAAAAATTTGTAGTAAATTTTGTCCTGAGCAAAAAAGATTGGTACCATTTTTGTCGTAGCAGCAACAGTTTGCGAGATATTTAGGTTTGAACTTTTCGCAAAGATGGCGGCTAACGATCCCTCCCCTCCCCACACCGCCATCTTCACAAAATACTACGGAGACACTTTCGAACACTCAGAAAAAACACTTACGCCATTTTTGCATTACAAATCCACTTCATCGATTGAACTAATTTCTACAGTTTAGGGTTAAATATTACAAAAAACAGAGCATCTGCATCATTTCTTATAAAAAAACGTTCGTGGGCAGAGCAACAGCAGCTGTAATTTATCGAATTTCCGAGATATTTGAAGCGTGAAGCATTAATTTTGGAGCGGTTTTATTAAAAACATAAAGTTTTAAAAATACCTGTCTTTGTGATCAATGCATTCAGTTTTAGTTACATCACGTTGGACATTGAAATAAAATTCTCCAGATTCTTGCATTGCATATTGCCTTCCTACATTCAAGTAGTTCTTTAAGGACTTTAAGGTACAAATGATGATTTAGTTTATTTTATTGTTGAGTTGTGTTTCTCGACTAAAACCAAACAGTCTATATGAAAATATAAGACTCAGTCGGCAACTGTTTTTGATTCTTGTCTCTATGTAAAAAAAACGGATGAAGGGTTAGATCTTAGCCGCACTCATCATGTGCAGCGGGTTCGGACTCCAAGAAAATTATGCGTAATTTCTGTCGAAAAATTTCTATGTATAATATAATAAAATGTGATTGTGGAACTACTTAATTTTGTCAGTTCGCATGTACTTTTGATAACGTCTTCTTTAATATCGTTATTTTCCAATAAAAAATTTTCGAACATATTCAAAATAATGTTTTGAGTTACTACAGGTAAATGATGTCCAGATTTCTTCGTTTTTACGACATTATTATTTGTTATATCGAGGGGTTGCACACATCGTTGCATATTATCTAAGTCATCAAAAGGACGTCAAATGGGTCTATCAATGCGTAATTCGTTTATTTCATGAAATCGTCTCCAAATAACATTTTCATTATGCTACCGTTTTTGACAAATAAATGTTCTAACGGACGCCAAAATGCCATCTCGCTATATGCTCAAATGATAATTTAAAATTATAAATCTATTCGCACTAATTACAAAGGGTGCGACATCTATTATCTAAACATGTAACTGGTCAAGTGAGGAAAACAATTATTTTTCGTATTGTTTACTTGTTAATGTTTTTCAAAAAATAATAAATGTTCTATATATTATGTAAAAGTACAAAGTTGCTTCTTAATATCAATTAATATTCTAAAATGACTAGTAAGAGTAAAATATATTGTTCAATTCCTCAGTGCAGTACATATTGTTCAGAAGCCGTGTCAATGCACAGTTCCTCTAAAGACAAAAAAACGTCGCAATAAGTCTATAAACAGCTTTAAAAAATTGGAAACCACCTAATAAATGTATGTGTGTGTAGCCAACATTTTCTACTGTACAATGTTTTCACTAGTAAGTCATTTATACCTACTTTTATCTGCATTTATAGATAATATGTGAGGTTAAGTTTCAATGTACTTATAATGATCTCTTGAAATTGAATTTGTTTCATTTAACATAATTTGCTAGATGGTTTTCCAATTTTTAAAGCTATTGTCCACTTATTGAGAAATTTTCTATCTTTAGGAAAACTGCATTGATACGGCTTCTGAACTGTATGTACTGATGCACCTGAGGCCTGAACATTATCTTTTACTCTTACTAATAATTTTAGAACTTTAATTGATGTTTTGAAGTAATTTTGCACTCTTACAAATGTTGAACTTTTATTATTCATTGAAAAACATTAACAGGTAAGTAAACAAATAACTGTTAAAAATGCTTATAATTTCTTATTCAACCTTGCGTTGTGAGTGACTTTGCATTTGAAGAGGGCATATGAATTCAAGTTCATAAGTGTAGGTCTTAAAGACTACCGTCTTTTGAGACCAATTTGATTTAAATCAGATAGAAACTAAAAAAGTTATACGAATGGTAAGTGAATCACTCTGTATTTGGCCATTTAAGACACTATAACATTTTAATGTTCTTATATGGCGTATTTATACTTGAAATAAATTGTTATACCTAGATATTATATTTTGTGATTCACCTAGTTTTAAGTCCGTATTATTATTATTAACGAATGTTGATTTGATATAGTACTGAAATGAAACGTAATTTAAAAAATCTCGTTTATTCAAATTCCTTTTGTTTTTCACAATATATGTGTAGCATATGGTAAAAATAATTCCTAGTTTGCTTACAATGTACAGATTGGCCTGCTGTGCAACTGCATATGCATTTCCATTTATCAACATCACTTTCTAAATTCAATAACAAGGGGCAAAGATTTGCTTTTTCACGACGTCTTCGACTTAGCAAAGAATTACATGTGCAACTCTAAATACCGCTTAACCTTCCTTAATGGATCTACTTCTGCATCTAATGTAACTAAAAATATCACACAATTCTAATTCTACCTTCGACATATTTCAAAATAGTTCACAAAAATAAGGAAATTAATAAAATAACAGAGGTCACGTTGTGGCAGCTACAATGTTTTCCTCACCAGTTTACGACATTTTGAAATTCACTGCTGCCCTCTGTTGACCGTCACCGTCACGCGGTCTTATCTCTAATGAAACTAACGAGAGTCCACGTGGACTACGGATTATTCAGATTCAGATTCCCCTAATTGGTCAACTTAGCGCTATTTTGCAAACCAACTTACAATATCCAACCAATAGTTACTCAGCAATTTTTTACAATGGGAATTAATATCAAACTAATACCACGTGTCTTAGAGTTTCATACAGACTTTACATGTTAAGGCGATTTTTAATAACGGATATGAATTAATTCAACACTAATGGAATCCGACGATGTAATACATTTACATAAGTAATTAATTATTGTTATTTGGTTTCTTAGTGCACGAAATGCGTTAATGTATATCCACTTGGGAAAGAAGCCAAGGACACGTATTTTTTCATTTGGGGAATCGTATCGGAAATTGTACTAGTTTATTAGGGCGGCTTTTCTTTTAGGTCAACCGACAGTGGGTCGATAAAAGAATTGTTTTAATACTCACCGTTAATTTTGTTAGAGCCCGGAGCAATTTTTCTAAAGTGTGAATATTTAATTAATAATAATTAACAAGCATGTTGATGTCAATAATAATTTCAATAATATATCCCTCCCATTCACTAAAACTGAAGATTATGGAAGATCTGTTTACTCAATTGTGTTTTTTTTTAGTAGAGGGGAAATCAACATGGACATCCCGCGAATGGTGTTAATTTCTCGGGTTAGTGCCGGCCTTTAACCGCTAAAACCCCTCCTTTTGACCTGGGGTCCTATTCTCCAGCTTAGGAGAAGTGAATCGGGGTATTTTTTCTCTTTTTGTATCATTATATTTCCTATTTCTTTCTCTTTCCTTTCTCCCGAAATGATCATTCTCTCGACTGGGGTCCCCCCGGAACTACCTTTCGGTATTATTTCGAGGGGAGGTTATCAGCTCCGCTCTGTTCCTCGTGTTTTCAGTTCTCCCGGTCCTTGGTGGCGATGATATCTCTCTTTCGTCTTTGAGTATGATCTTCACGAGGCTATCCTTCGTGATTCTTTCCCTCACAACAATACCAGCCCTGTTCTTATGGCGTCCCATCTCACACAGTGAAAGACTGTGTGCTCGGAGGTGTCGGTCAGTCTACAGTACGTACAGTTGTCCTCGTCCGTCTTACATATCCTTTTCAAGTACGTTCGGAAGTTACCGTGGCCGCTTAGCGCTTGGGTCAGATAATAATCCAGCTCCCCGTGTTCTCGATTACACCAACTGTCGATTTTTCGTATCAATTCTCTTGCCCACCTCCCGTCCTCTGCTCTGTCCCAGCGTTCCTGCCAGCCTTCATAGAGCCATTTCCTGTTCAGCGTTTTCGATTGTTCGTCCGCTTCATAGTTGTATGATCTCTTATAGACCAGCAGGTCAATTGGAGGTGTGGAGGCAATTACCTATACTGCCGTCGCGTCGCTGACACCGTTCTATAAGCGCAGCTTACGCGTATTAGGACACTTCTCTGGGTTTTCACTAACCTTTTCCTGTACTCGTCCACTCTCATGGCATTGGCCCATACTGGAGCTGCATACAGAATTACTGAGTTAACGACTGCATTTAGTGTCTTCCTAATGCTGGTTCTAGGGCCTTTGACCTTCGGCATTAATCTTGTCAGTGCCATTGCGGTCTTGTCTGTCTTGCTAGCCCCGGCTTCGATATGTTCTTTCCAGCTGAGATTTTTGTCGATTATGACTCCCAAGTACTTAATGGTTCTTGTGGCTATCGTTGGGGTGCCTAGGATGTTTACGGTCATATCGGTTATTCTCTTTCTGCCTGTGAGGGCCACTGCCTCCGATTTTTCCGGGGCCAGAGCAAGTTCGTGCTCCAGCATCCACTCATTGATTCTGTCAACAGCAGTCTCGGCCGTCTCCACTGCCACTCCTTCGGTTCTGTCGATCACCACGGCAATCAGGTCGTCGGCAGTCCCTGGGTGTTTCTATCCTAAAGACTCCCTCATAAAGGATGATCCACAGAAGCGGTCTCAATACCGATCCTTGTGGAACTCCACACGTGACTAGAATAGTTCTATCATCCACCAGTATCGTTCGATTACTGAGATAGCTCTTAATTAATGCTATCAGGTATTGGCACATGCTTCTTCGTCTGAGTTCGTCCACAGTGTGTGGCCAGGGGGCTGTATTAAAGCATTTTTTACATCCAGTGCGACTGCAAGACATATTTCAATTGTGTTTCATTCGTTAATTGTATACTTATTTGGATCTGACCTATCGGTGATAGGCGACTTTAGTCTGTCAAAATGTGTGCAGTTAGGGGCCTTAGAATTTTTTCGGTTTTACCCACTAAAGCGTTTCCAGTTAAAAAAAAAATGAGATGTATAAAATTTCAATTCAACTGGATAACGTTAACCTATGCCCCAAGGTCACTAAAGTTCAGCACCGAATGAATGAAGGCCAATGACCTGATCTGCTTAAAATAACTAAAATTTTACCCTTGCATAAGAAATGAGATTGGAATTGTCCTGATAATATTCGTCCTATAGCAATGGTTCCAATAATTAGTAAAAAATTTGAAATAATTATTATTAAACATAGAGTAGTCAAATACTGTGAGGATAAACATATTTTTCAGATGCTCAGTTCAGTTTTCGAAAAAATAAATCTACCGGTAAAGCTTTTCTAGCAGTGGTTGAAAATGTCGTCGAGGGTTTTGATAGGGGCACAAGCTCAATGGCTGGAATATGTGACCTCACCAAGGCTTTAGACTGCGCCAGTTCATAAATATTATTGCATACTGTGACTTAAGGCAAAATATACTCGAATTGCTTTCTTCTTATCTCTCCAATAGGCAGCAATATGTAAATCTTAACGGTAATGAGTTTTACTACCAATTAAAAATGATGTTCCGCAAGGATCTGTTCTAGGACCTATTTTATTTCTCATCTACATTAATGATCTGCCTTTCTCTGTTAGTCACAGTTCATATATACTCTTTGACATCACCATAATTATCAAAGATGATATTGACTTAATTAGGGGTAGTCTATTTTCTGCAAAAAACTGGTTTTCTTCCAACAAGCTAAAACTAAACGTATCACAGACAGAAAATATGCTTTTTAGCTCATATAAATGGGCGCAAAGGTATGAATCTAAATTGCTTGGGATTATACTTGACAGTAGCTATTTTTTGTATGTGCATTTTTATGTAAGTCTAATGTGTAACGAGGTACAGCGGCAGAAAAGTGAACTTAAAAAAATATTTTTTTATATATATATATATATAATGTACGTTTACAAAATGACATTTTATATTATTTATGTTCATCTTCGTCTTCACTCTCGATGGAATTGGATGTATTTTTCGCATGATTCATCATTACAGAATGCACACACAGTGGAGCACTTCGACTCAGCTTTTCTACAGCTACACGCTCGGCCCCATCCTTTTTTGCATTTACATGAAATGACATTTAATAAGGTCTCAGATGCATTTTCTTCCGTCATTGTTACTGGAAGAAGCCATTGTTCAGAGCTATGGATGAAAATACGGGTCCGGAGAGAAAAATATGGGCCGTGTATTTTATAAAAATATGATGAGCGGGGGGAGAAATTGAGCGGAGGCGGGGCAAGATGGGAAAATTTATTTTTAAATGGGCTGGGAAAAAATTTATACTTCAAATTTTCATTTGAAAACCGGGCCTCTCAAACAAGCCCCACCCCTTTACTTCCCTCTCGTCGGGCCTGCCATTCAATCCCAGTATTCTGGATTTTGGTGGATTCCATACCATTGTTGAACTTGGTGGTACGTCCTAAACGCATGATACTACTGACTCACTGAGCCTGTGCGCTTTAAAACAGGACCGTACGCGCGGGGCGGGGAATGCTGTCGTGCTGCTCTCTCTAAAATGGGAAGAAAGGCACATCCCAGCGACATAATAAGGAGAGACTGGAAAAGTAGGCGTGGCACATGGTCAGAACATATTCAAGCAACTAGTCCGCATGGGCGTCACTTCAACTTAACGTTATGGAATTTGCGAATATTTTAAAAATGTATAGAGCAGCATTTACTCCGTTTTTAAATATGATATAATTTATTACTACTTCTACAGCAATTTGATTAATAGATTTGAGCTCAACTAATAATAGAACAGTGATAAAAAACAATATTCATTCATTAATTATATCCCTCAAAGCAAGTACTCCACTGCAAATCATAGCAACTAGGGCCAACAAATGACCCCCCACTGCGTCCCTCGAGCGTTTATTCTATGGCCAAACAAACCGTATGTATACTGAATTTGGATTGCCCCTCTATACTTTAGACCTCGTTGGCACATCCTTTTCGACCATTACAAAGGAAACTAAGTAGCACGAGGCATGATGGTTTGTACCTGCTATAGGAAACATCTACTACAAGAAGCATTGAATGAAACTTGAAATTGACTACACCGTGGCCGTAAGAAAATATACATATAACAAAAATCACTGAAATTAGAAATAGTTTCTCTATATAATCTTGTTGTGATGTAAAAAAAACGTTAAAAATAATAAAATGCAATTTGTTCATACATAATTTACAAACAAAAATGGAGTTTAACGATTTTTTAAAAAAAACTTCTTACACTTAATTTTTCCACCGTTGTAGGTACCTCGTTATTGTATATTAGACTTAAAAAGACTTAAAATAAAAAAAGTATATACAAAAAATGTAGGAAATTTTGTCCTCTTCAACTCTACCTAGAACATTTTTCTCATCGGCTTAATCGTTGTGGAATTATTTAAAAAAAACAATTTTTTTTGCACCTTTTATTAAAAAAGGCGGCTCGCGCCCCCCCCCCCCCCTCTCCAAGGTCTAAAACTTGTTTTTTTCATTAGGGTCTCGACTTAAACAACATATATCAAAATCATTTCTACCCCACCTTTTGTAAGGCATATGCCTTTTTTGTCCCTACTGACTGGATTATAACCTAAATTTATTACAACCATAACAACACAAATGCATCTATACATTTTCAGGTTAAAAAGTCATTCATACAGAACTGCACAGCGTACGTGGCCTCTAGATATGGCAGGTAGGTCATAGCAACTCGCAAAGGCATATACACGAATAATTCCCAACAATCGTTTTATTATAGAAATTACGAAATAAAACACCGTAATAATGACCTAATGACTACATATTCCTAATTATATTAGCATCAGCGCTATTCCCATATCGGTGAAACCAAAATAAAAGTTCCCTTGTACCTAGCATTGCATAATTTGTTTAGCCATTATCTTAGATTAATCTAACTACCATCTAGCTTTATTAATGTTTTTGCGTGTTCTCATATTTGGTCGGTTTAAGTTCCATTTAATATGAACTTCAAATTGCCTTGACGAGAATGACAAAACAGACCTTCGTTGTCTTACGACAGCTGTTCGGTGCAGCACATGATTTTAAGAAAATGCAATTCACAACTCATGTTAATGATTTGAATTGTTTATTACTTTATTTCATGTCCGTTCTAAGGCCTGAGGTCTAGCTCTGACGATGATATAGCTTTCACAATTATTGACATGTCGCTGTCCATATGACATCAAAAAGTTCTCGCCTAGCCCCTTCAGATTCCGGCTTCTGATTTCTACCGAAAAGATGAGAGACATTATGAATAAGGAGAAAAATTCTTGCAACCATCGGAAATGATAACACCATATATAAAACTTAATAATATTTTATCTTCTGACATGTCAAAATGACTTAATTATAGGCATCATTTTCAGTGTCAAAATGTGCCAGAGGATAAAATTTTATGTGAAATTTGGATCATACACAATCATACATCATGTTATCAGGCTCGGCTAGCGGCTCACATGAAAATATTCACGGCCACTCGAACGCTGCGTATCTCAGTATTGCGTCATCTGACTTCGACACTTTCGTGTCGGCGGCCTTGGATAAAACTCGCAACTCTGGCTCCATATACGAACATTAACATTTCCAATGTTAAAAAAATTGTAAATTAGTGTCCGTAGCAAAGATATGTGGATATAAACAAGGCATTTGACCTAGTGACGCATTATTTAGAGAAAAGATCATGAAGAAAGGCTTTAGAGAAAATTAATGATTGGCTTTTATCTTATCTGTACGAAAGGAAGCAACCTGTAGAGATCAATGGCGCAATATCTTCTGAAATGGATATTAAGATAGGCCTGCGCCGCAAGGGTCCATATTGGGGCCATTATTTTTTATATTTGTAAATGATCTGCCAAATATAGATCCGTATAACGGCCTGATTATGATTGATGATTACGGTAATATTTGTGTCGCGGTGAGTCGGTAAATGATGCTATTGCGAAAATGCAAACAATCATTAACAAAGGAGAAGGGTCCATAAGGCCGGTTTTCGGCCTAATTTGTTTTTGAACAAAAAAAACTGAAAAACATGTTTTTATTATTTACTATCAATATCGAATCGATTCCACCCCAAACGAAACTTTCCCGCACTCACGTCCCCTTTTTATACCCCCTAAACTATTAAATAACCAGCATCCAGTTGATTTTTTTGCAGGTTATTGAAACATTTTAACATGACTGTTGCTGAGTAAGGATATTTTTGATTTTGTACGTGTATTTTCGTTATTCCGGAAGAGGTGGGGTGGAGGAGAGGTGTGAGGAAAAAAGGGAGGGTGGGGGAAAGTTTCGTTTAAGGTGGAATCGATTCGATATTGATACTAAATAATAAAAACATGTTTTTCAGTTTTTTTTTTCAAAAATAAATTAGGCCGAAAATCGGCCTTATGGACCCTGCTCCTTTATTGAATGGTTTTAGACAAATAAATTACATTTAAACGTATCGAAAACTGTATTTATATATTTTACTTCTGAAACTCATCTAAAATTTTAAGTGTAAATAGAGACAATTTGTTAAGTTGGGAGATTCGTCTTAAGTCCATAAAAAACAAATCGACTATGATTCAAAATAAGTCAAGTTGTTATTAGTTTAACAAAGTGATCGATGAAATTTATATTCAATTTTATAAAGAATAAGTATTATGGAGAGAAACGGCAAAGGAGATAATCAAAACGACATACAGAGTCACAAGGGCAAAAATAAACTATCATGGGACCTTTACCAAATGTATGTATGTACATAGCTGTCAAACGGCCAACGATGACATATGGAGTCAAAAAACGCGGTAACAATATTTACTATCCTACATTCCTTTAGCATGCGCCATGTGGCTCTCGCTGCTGGCAACAAGCATGACCTTAGTCCAACTCAGCGTGGACGTAGCAGGCCCAGCTCTATAAATGCCTACCACACGCTGGTAAATCAATCAGTCAATAAATTTTTTAAAGAATAAATATTGTTATTATTATTGTTCAAATAAATAAATTCTGCTTCGATTTATCGTTCCTTGTTTTGAAAAAAAATAGGGCAGTAATGGATTAATTACCGCACTAGTGAGGTAATAAGATTTTAACGAAACTTTAATTTGGTCAGCAACAACAACGAAGAAGAAGAAATCAATAGTTTCAAATGTTATAAAGTATTGTCGTCTATACCTTTCACTTTTGCTGGTACAGATATACTAATGTTAGTGATAGTACCTTTATACAGAAAGTTGTTCGGTAAACACTAATAAAGATTTTTAAAATATCAAATTGTTGGGGATATTTCAATAAAAATATTAAAATATTTGATTTTTTTATTAGCATGCAATAATACTTCTTTATTGCACGGTATTAACAAAAAGGTCCACTTTACATTCTCAGACTGTTTTAAAGTAGGCTACTTTTTATTATAGTCGTAAAAAATATTGATTTCAAAGTAAAATTATGGATTTCAAGAATTACAAAATTGTCTCCATATAATATGGACACTATACTTGGCCCCAATATTACTATAGACCAATCTCTGAATTTGTCATTGGTAAATTGTAAAATTTCCTGGCAGTTACTACGCATGGTAAGTATGGAAAGGAGGGTGTTAATGATAATTCATACAGCGTCCTTCTGGCAGTACGGGGCGTACTACTCGTCCTACTGACTTTAGCTCGATTTTCGAGCACTTCATGTCATTTTAGTAGGACTGAGGCCCCCACCATTCGATAGATAATGTCTCAACGATTAAGCGCAAAAAAAAACGAAGTTTCTAGCTCTTTTAGTACCAAAATGGCGTGCAAGATAGTGACAGGGTGTGAGGTATTACGTTTTGGCTACGTATTTTGATGCGCCACATAGTGAAAATGCAAAATGCTTAAAAAGCGCGTCCTACTTGCAGGACTTAAAAATCTGAAGGTCTGTGTACAAAAGTACTTCTGGAAGCGCTTCCGGCAGGACTTTCGCTTGTACGAATTATCATTAAAAAGTGGCTAATTTTTGCCTAAGCTGGGCAACGGAAACGAACACGGTTTTTGATAGCGTTTTTCCCGTACAATGCGATGATGTATTTGTGTTACGGAAAAATGGCAGGAAAATGTGGAAAAGTTAAGAAAATGCTCGAGAATTTACAAAGTCCTGTCTGAGATATTCACAAGTTGAACTTTTAAGATCTATAATATTTTATTCTAGATTATGGTGGTTTATTTTAGTATTTTTCTCAGGGAATATAATGTTCTACTTCGCTTTGCTGAAAAATGTCGGGAAAATGAAGAAAAATTAAGAAAATTCTTAAAAATTCACAAATTCGAGCCTGTAATATTCAAAATTTAAACTTTTTAAGATTCAGTGCTTGGTACGCGAAATTCATATGATTTCTTGTAGTATTTCTCCCGTGGGACACGAGGCAGGAAAATACTAGGAAAATGCGAAAAAATTAAGGAAATGTTTGAAAACTCACAAAATCTAGTCTGCGTCATTTCCAAGTAAAACATTAACTTGAGGTTATAGTGGTTTTATTTCGTAGTAATTATCCAGTAAAATGAGGAGGTTCACTCAGCTTTACGGAAGAATCCCTGGAAAATCTGGTTAAATTAAGAAAATGAATAAAAACTCACAATATCTAGCTTGCAATATACATAAATGAGACCTATTAAGATCTAAAATATTAAACTTGAGTTCAAAGTGGTTTCTTGTAGTATTTCTCCTGTGGTACACGATGGTGTACTTTGTTTGCGAAAAAATCAAGAAAATGTCTAATAATTTAGAATATTCACAAGTAAAATCTATTAAGATCACGCTACAAGAAACGACCTTAGTCTCGCATAATAATCTCTGGATCCGAAAAAGTTAAAATTTTTAATATTACAGACTCGACTTTGTAAATTTTTGAACATTCGCTTAATTTGTCTGCATTTTCCTGACATTTTTCGTCAAAGCGAAGTAGAGAATCATATTCTACGAGAAAAATACTATAGGAAACCACCATAATCTGAAGTAAAATATAATGGATCTTAAAAGTTTACCTTGTGAATATCTCAGACAAGACTCAGATCTCAATCATTTTCTTAACTTTTCCACATTTTCCCGCCATTTTTTCGCAAAACCGTATACATCATCGTATTCTAGGGGAAAAATGCTATCAAAAACCGTGTTCATTTTCCGATACCCAGTTTAGGCCAAAATTAGCCACTTTTTAACGTCCTCCTTTTCAATACCAATTTTAGAACTTAATAAAAAGTTCAATTCAATCTAAAAGTGGTACCATTTTTTAGTGTAGCATCCTCCCCTGGGGTACAATATACTTAATCTTCAAGACAGCGGGGTTCTGGCACCGCAACCAGTAAGATAGAAAAAAATAAAATAAAACACCTTAGCCAACTATCAAAAAAACTGAAAACTAAAAAAAAATCTACTTTCGTATCTTAATATTTGCAAATTTCCTAATAGCTTCTTCTTAGCTTAATAATCTAGTTAGGTCATGTGTGGTGTTGTCGCTCCAGTTAGTAGTTTAATTATTTTTTCATTTATATGAAAAATTAAATTGAGAATCCAGATCAATGTCCATATAATATATTTGTTATTTTTATTGAGAGTAGTATCATATCTACTATCATATCTGTGAATCAGCCCCTGATTACGACAATAAAATGGAGAGGCAGTCAGGAAGGAAGAGGAACCAAAATTTTAAAAGGATTTTAAGAATCATCGAATCCTCCGCCATAAAATAAATATACTTTCTACTTGACATAAAAAAATCAATTTTGAAGATATGCAATTTTTTTGTCTTAAGAAAATCGCTAAAGATAACACAGGCCCACAAAAAAAAAGTTGTCTGCGCCGCGGTATTGACCATACCTATCCCTTGTATTTTGACCCGCTGAACACGAATCTGACCTTAGTTTTTCCCCTATACGTCAGGTTTTTTTTTTAAAGCAAAAAAGTCTAATATTTATATATTTATTTGCTATTAAAAGAAAAACCTGACGTGCTGGTGAAAAACTAAGATCAGATACGTGTTCAGCGGCTTAAAATACAAGGGATAGATGTGGTCAGTACCCCCGCGCAGATGACTTTTTTTTTGTGGGATTGCGCCACACTGAGTGTGGCACAGTGGCAACCAAAAAAAGTGGTCTGCGCTGGGGTACTGACCACACCTATCCCTTGTATTTTGAGCCGCTGAACACGAATCTGACCTTAGTTTTTCTCCTACACGTCCGGTTTTTTTTTAACAGCAAAAAAAGTCGTGTTGAATCGTGATATTTATATATTTATTTGCTGTTAAAAAAAAGAAACCTGACGTATAGGGGAAAAAACTAAGGCCAGATTCGTGTTCAACGGCACAAAATACAAGGGATAGGTATGGTCAGTACCCCGGCGCAGACAACTTTTTTTTTTGTGGGCCTGTGTAATTGGACGTTATACCTTATATATTATTAAGGTCGGTGTAAATTTTTTTTTCTTGGGTGCTTTTGTTAACTTTAAATATTGCTTATTTTTTAGTTCAGGAACGGCGTCATCAAAAGGGGGTGATAGTTACTTTAAACGAGGTAGTAGATTTTTTTTTATCTTGTATGTATTGTAGAGAGTATGTAGAATCAAAGTTTTAGACCTCCAAACCCTTGGCAAATTTTTGTGTGGACGAAAAAAACACGAATTTTTGGTACTTTTTTCAGTTTGTGGCCTATGACTTAAAAACAATGCATCCAATGGACAAGTCGTCTATTATCAAAATTAAAGAGCATTAAATTTCGCTTCGAATAAGTACCTCAAAGTTGAAATTTCATCAAGAGGTATGGGCGTATTTTTTTTATTTTATTGTTTTTATTTTTTTTTATTTATTTTTTTTTAGGTAATCTATGAACTTGAAATTACATGCTCTACAACTTTGGCAGAATTGGCAGTCGAATAACAACAATTTTTACCAACTTGTAAAGTATTCACACTGGGTAACTTTTTAAACGTCTTTAGCTCTGAAACGGCTAAGCTAAATGAAAAAATCCATAGAATGAAAGTTGTAGAGCATATAATTTCAAGTTCATATATTACCTAAAAAAAAAAATAGTAAAAAAAAATAACAATAATAAAATAAAAAAATACGCCTATACCTGCTGATGAAATTTCAACTCATTCGAAGCGAAATTTAATGCTCTTTAATTTTGATAATAGATGACTTTTCGGTTGGATCCATTGTTTTTAAGTTATAGGCCACAAACTGAAAAAAGTGACAAAAATTCGTGGTTATTTCGACCACACAAAAATTTGCCAAGAGTTTGGAGGTCTAAAACTTTGATTCTACATACTATCTACAACATATTTGTATACAAGATAAAAAAGAAAATCTACAATCTCGTTTCTTAACTATAAAGTACTCCGTTATTGAACTATTTGTCCTTTACTTGAATTTTATACTCTATGCGATGAAAAAAATAATAAATATACTAAATAAAAAAATTAAATGTTAAAAAAACTTTTTAAAAACAAGCTTTTATTATTATTTAGGTGGACTAAAACTAAAACAAAAAAAAGCGCTGCCCAAGGAATCACTACTTCCACATCCAGATTCTCTATCCAAGTCACTTACAACGAAAAAACTTTGTATGTGAAAATAATTGTTCATGGAACTTTAATAATATATTATTTGAAATCCTCTACCCCAAAAACCCATAAAATGATATCCCACATCGGTAGCGGGGTGGGGGTGGTGATAGGGGGTGGTAGTGGGGGTGGATGAAGTAAAAAAACATTTCGAGGTTCTTTTACACAACCTAAATCACAATTTTTTTTCATCCCCTTTAATAATGGGGTGGGGGTGGTAATGAGGGTGGCTAATGCCAAATTTTTTTTTGAGATCTCAGCTTCTCTTGTATATACTAAATATCAATTTTATGGACTCTTACCTGCTTGATTTACCTATTTTCCCCAAATTTACCCCAATTTACCCCCAACCCTTCGACGGAACAAGATGAAAATATAATCTAGTTCTAGATCTCGTTAAAGTACATATGTGTACCAAATTTCAAGTCAATATCTCAAACGGTTCCAGAGTAATCGTGCGCACAAAAAAAGTTACAGAGACAGACCGACAGACAGAAAATTTTTTTTCGCTCAAACTTAAAATCTCGACGTTTCGTGACATTCTAAGCCTATTTGAACAATAAAAATTTTTTTGTCGTTACTATACTTCCACTGGATGTGGAAGTAATAAACATATGAAAAAACCGCTGCCCAAGGAATCACTACTTCCACATCCGGATTTTCTATCCAAGTCACACAACGAAAAAATTTTGTATCTGGAAATAATTGTTTATGGAACTTTAATAATATAATATTTGAAATCCTCTACCCCAAAAACCCATAAAACGATACCCCACATCAGTAGTGGTAGTGGGGTGGGGGTGGTGACAGGGGGTGGGAGTGGGGGGTAGATAAAGTAAAAAAATATTTTGAGTTTTTTGGTTCTTGTACATACACTAAATCACATTTTTTTTCATCCCCTTTAATAAGGGGTGGGGGTGGTAATGGGGGTGGCTAATACCAAAATTTTTTTTGAGACCTTAGCTTCTCTTGTCTATACCAAATATCAATTTTATGAACTCTTACCTGCTTGATTTACCTATTAACTCCAAATTTACCCCAATTTACCCCCCAACCCTTCGACGAAACAGGATGAAAATATAATCTAGTTCTAGATCTCGTTAAAGTACATATGTGTACCAAATTTCAAGTCAATATCTCAAACGCTTCAGAGTAAACGTGCGCACAAAAAAAGTTACAGACAGACCGACAGACAGACAGAAATTTTTTTCGCTCAAACTTGAAATCTCGACGTTTCATGACATTCTAAGCCTATTTGAACAATAAAAATTTTTAAAAATTTTTTTGTCGTTACTATACTTCCACTGGATGTGGAAGTAAAATTGTATTTACGGAAAAGACTGGATATTGAAAGACCTTTTCTGTGATATCGTCGCGACGCCCATTGTCATACATATTACTTCCACATCCAGTGGAAGTATAGTAACGACAAAAAGATTTTCAAGAATTTTTATTGTTCAAATAGGCTTGAAATGTCATGAAACGTCGAGATTTTAAGTTTGAGCGAAAAAAAATTTCTGTCTAACTTTTTTTTGTGCGCACGTTTACTCTGGAACCGTTTAAGATATTGACTTGAAATTTTGTACACGTATGTACTTTAACGAGATCTGGTACTAGATTATATTTTCATCTTGTTCCGTCGAAGGGTTGGGGGGAAAATTGGGGTAAATTTGGGGTAAATGGCTAATTCAAGCAGGTAAGAGTCCATAAAATTGGTATTTAGTATATATAAGAGATGCTAAAATCTAAAAAAAAATTTTGGCATTAGATAACCCCCATTACCACCCCCACCCATTATTAAAGGGATGAAAAAAAATTGTGATTTAGTGTATGCACAAGAACCAGAAACCTCAAAATATTTTTTTACTTCATCCACCTCCACTACCACCCCTCTACCACCACCCCCACCCCACTACCGATGTGGGGTATCGTTTTATGGATTTTTGGGGTAGAGGATTTCAAATATTATATTATTAAAGTTCCATAAACAATTATTTCCACATACAAAGTTTTTCGTCGTGAGTGACTTGGATAGAGAATCTGGATGTGGAAGTAGTGATTCCTTGGGCAGCGGTTTTTTTTTTAATTTTTTTTACCCTCATTTTGAGGGGCAGAAGTATAACACTTTAAACACAATATAATTTTCTTTAGTACTCTGAAAAAAGCACTTGTGTAAATTTACGTGCTTCTTCGTGTAGTTCTGTGGCCAGTGATAATGAATTTCACAGACTAGATGTAAAGTTACACCACTGTTGTAAAAATACATGCGCAATACTCTTATAATTATTTGGCGTAATTGCACATCAAGGCCGTAAATATAAAATGTGATTTTACACGTTTTTTTGAATTTTGTTGGCATAGTTACATGAAGGCCATAACTTTCCAAAGTGATTTTACGCGAATTCCTGACAATTTTTGTTGTAAATTTACAGGGTGCATGTGATTTTCAGTAAACACGACTGGCTCAAATTTATTGTTTTTAGGTATAATTTAGATAAGTTATAAAATAGAGACACCCGTTTTGTATTTAACTGTTTCAGAGGTGATTAAATACAAAAAATGCGTTTTCACATTTTTTAACATTTCAAAACTACCTAAATTATACTTAAGAGTATAATCTGCGATCAGTGAAATGAAGAAACGAATTATTCGGCTTATTTTTGAAGATAGAAACTTCAAATTTTGTACGTATGTATTAAAATATATATTCTAGTTCGTCACGTTTTTAATTTTTTGTTTTAATCAAAAACACGTGATCAACGAAAAAATTGACGTCGAAAAATTGGAATTTACAAAAAACGAAATCGTGACGACCTAGATAGTCCTTAATTAATTACGTGGATAAAATATAACCTCTTAATTTTCAAACATAGATTCAATAAATAGTTTCCAATTTTGCCGTCAATAGATGGCACTCGCCTCGGCATTCGCATAGCTTTACACGCTCTCAGACTTTAGGGAGGAACTTGTTGTCATGGAGACCAGACGCGAATGAATGCTTGCCAGGGAAGCATTTAGGAGTTCTGGTAATTGTAATCTTAAATTTATTTATAAATTATTTTATCTTATTGGAATGACTTAATAGATGAAATTCTTGAAAATGTTAATACATAAATAAAAGGTGCCAAATAGAGAGGACCGTTTTGTATAAACACTCCTACAAATTTTATTATGAAAATTTGAATGCGGTTTTTAGTTAGGTCAGAAATCAATTTATTCGAAATTATTACCAAGCCAAATGTACAGGGTGTCCCAGTCAACGCGCTATGCTCGGTTTTCTCGGTAGTTTCTGAGATAAGTTTATGGTTCAAAATCCAGTCTGACGTAGGTTTTCCGAGGAATCTCATACTGCTAAGATATTTAGGAATCCAAGATGGCGGACGAATTTCGTCATCTATGGACCTATTCGACTGAAAATCGATGTCTGGGAGTTTTCGGGGATGCGGGTTATGAATTTTTGATCAAAATTTAGGACTCCAAGATGGCGGACGAATTTCGTCATCTATGGTCCTATTCGACTGAAAATCGATATCTGGGGGTTTTCGGGGATGCGGGTTACGAATTTTTGGTCAAAATTTGGGAATCCAAGATGGTGGACGAATTTCGTCATCTATGGTCCTATTCGACTGAAAATCGATATCTGGGGGTTTTGGGGGATGCGGGTTACGAATTTTTGGTCAAAATTTAGGAATCCAAGATGGCGGATGAATTTCGTTATCTCTGGTCGTATTCGAATGAAAATCGATATCTGGAGATTTTCGGGGATGCGGGTTACGAATTTTTTTAAAAATTTAGGAATCCAGGACAGCGGACGAATTATAACTATATTTTGACCCCCCTTTATTTATGTTATTATTGGAGATAAAAAAAAGTTTCGTATAAGAGTTGTAGGGTTGTATGCATATTTTTTTAAATGCAATTAAAAAACAATTGCTTGCATATGTCACGTGATATAACAATGAGGGTTGCTTTTTAAATGAAAACCCTGTATATTTTTACATATTCTTTTAGATCCTTTATGCCTGATTTCAAACATATAAGGATTGATAGATCTAGCTGTAATATTTTTTGATATATCGGACATTAAATATGCTCCAAACATGCATATAGGTATTTTAGGGTTTCTGACGGAGCGCAGTCAGTGGCGTATTTAGGGGGGGGGGGGCATATAGGGGCTCTAGCGGCAAAATTCAAAGGCGGCAATTTTTTTGTAAAACACCAAAGACAAAAACAAAAAATTATTATTATTAATATGTTCTATCAGAACATATTTAATTTATTTGAGAACGTGTTTTTTATATTAACTAGACTAAAGTTCCTTATTATAGTTAACAGTACAGGGTGGTTGTGCAAACGTTAGAACCTCATTTAACTTCTTTATTTTGGGAGTTACGTAAATAAGTTCAAAAATAAAAGTTATGGGATATCACATGTATTTTCCAAACATCATTTCAGCAAAACAATTCAAACAAGTCGAATTTCGGAGATATGAGCTTTACCTTGTTTTTTTTTAAATATATCTTTACACCATTTGAAAGGCCATAGAAAAATCTTTCCAATGATATATGACACAGTATTTTTCTTAAAAACTATAGTAGATATTAAGTTTTATGTTTTCTTACATTAAGTCATGGTAGTCCGAAAAATATACAGTGTGTTTCACTTTTTAATTTTTTTTTCTGATTTGAATCAAATTTTACTTAAGTATGGAACAAATTAGGATCTAATTATGACCAGAAAAAAATGCACCTCCTACATCTGCGGTACCAAAATATGCGGATAAAATCAAAAAATCATATTAAGCATATTTTTATTGGAAAATTTTGTCAATGAAACTTGTTCAGAATTGTTCAGAAACCTTAAGTTCAAAATTTAATCAAAATAAAAAATATATAAATTTTTATTAAAATAATGTCAAAGTCCGAAAATATCATTTTAATGGGTTTTTTCGTTTAGAAAACTGTACTATGACAATTTTGTTTGAAATTAAACCCAAGCTGCCAGGTAGTTGTAAAGCAATTTACAGTTTTTTTTTTAAATAATTATTTTCAAAATTTTTAAAATTTCAAGTTTTTAATTTTTTAATTTTGATTAAATTTTGGCCATTTTGGATAATTCTGAACAAGTTTTATTAACAAAATTTTCCGACAAAAAAATGCCTAATATGATTTTCCGATTTTCTCCACATATTTTGGTACCGCAGGTGGCTTTGGTACCGTAGGAGGCAAATATTTTTCTGGTCATAAGTAGATACTAATTTGTAAGTAAAATGTGATTCAAATCGGAAAAAAAATAAAAAAGTTATTGGGGTGTTACCATTTCAAGTGAAACACACTGTATCAATTATTGAAATTCTCCATTTTATTTAAAATAAAGTGAAATTAGATAGAACTAACATATTGTTTATTTTAATTTACATACTTTTGTTTTCCATGGCTAATTTGATAAATTGTAAATTTATAGTAAATTAGACAAAATTTGTTTAAGATAAGTACCATATTATAAAAACAAAGCTTTTTTTATGGCGTTTCAAAAGGTACATATATGGAGTGTTAATTTAAAAAAAAAAGCAAAGTAAAGTTCATATCTCCGAAATGCGACTTTCAATAGGCATGTCCACAAAATTTTAACTTCAATTGGAAATGATAGAATTATCGATATTGTACACTAATTTAACAATAAAAAAAAACCGCTGCCCAAGGAATCACTACTTCCACATCCAGATTTTCTATCCAAGTCACTTACAACGAAAAAATGTTGTATGTGGAAATAATTGTTTAGTAATATAATATTTGAATTCGTCTACCTCAAAAACCCATAAAACGATAACCCACATCGATAGTGGGGTGGGGGGTGGTGATAGAGGGTGGCAGTGGGGGTGGATAAGGTAAAAAAATATTTTGAGGTTTCTGATTCTTGTACACACAATAAATCAAATTTTGTTTTCCATCCTCTTTAATAATGGGGTGGGGGTGGTAATGGGGGTGGCTAATGCCAAAATTTTTTTTGAGACCTTAGCTTCTCTTGTATATAGTAAATACCAATTTTATGAACTCTTACCTGCTTTATTTACCTATTTACCCCAAATTTACCCCAATTTACTCCCCAACCCTTCGACGGAACAAGATGAAAATATAATCTAGTTCTAGATCTCGTTAAAGTACATATGTGTACCAAATTTCAAGTCAATATCTCAAACGGTTCCAAAGTAAACGTGCGCACAAAAAAAAAGTCACAGACCGACAGAAATTTTTTTTCACTCAAACTTAAAATTTCGTCGTTTCATGACATTCTAAGCCTATTTGAACAATAAAAATTTTAAAAAATTTTTTTGTCGTTACTATACTTCCAATGGATGTGGAAGTAATATATATCCTTATTTTGCCAGTTATTCGTAATAGAAATCACCCCAACATAGCGAGGATTTTTGGTAATTTTTCAATAAAAATTTTTGGACTATAAAGTAAAAAAATATTTTGAAGTTTTTGGTTCTTGTACATACACTAAATCACACTTTTTTTTGTCCCCTTAAAAAATGGGGTAATGGGGGTAGCTAATGTCAAAAAATTTTTCGAGACCTTAGCTTCTCTTATATATACTAAATACCAATTTTACGGACTCTTACCTGCTTGATTTACCTGTTTACCTCCCCATTTACCCCAATTTACTCTCCAACCCTTCGATGGAATAAGATGAAAATATAATCTAGTTCCAGATCCCGTTAAAGTACATACGTGTACCAAATTTCAAGTCAATATCTTAAACGGTTCCAGAGTAATCGTGCGCACAAAAAAGTTAGACCGACAGACAGACAGAAATTTTTTTTCGCTGAAACTTAAAATGTCGACCTTTCATGACAGTCTAAGCCTATCTGAACAATAAAAATTTTCAAAAATTTTTTTGTTACTATACTTCCACTGGATGTGGAAGTAATTAATATTCTATTTTCAAGAAAAAGAACGCCATTGCCATGTAAACCGGAAGTGATATTTAAAATTTACATGCCTTTTTTTACTTTCCTTTAATAGTCAATTAAGAACATAAATAATACGATCAATTCTTCTTTGATGTTCAATTATGTTTCTTAGCGGCATCGATTCCCCGGAAAAAAATACTTATCTCAAAAACTACCGAGAAAATCGGACATAACGCGTTAACTAGGACACCCTGTACACTGTAAATATACATTATGTACCTACAGATAGTTTTTTCTTTTAATTAAAAACCACTGCCTAAGGAATCACTACAACCGCATTCAGTTTTCCTAATCAAATTACTTTAAATAAAAATTCTTGTGCACCCAACGCGAATTCGACTCTGTACGACAGAAATATATTTGAACTATTTGTCTTATATTACACAATATGTTTATCTCCGCCTTTGGGCATATTTCATTGGTCAAAGGTGCACGCCCACCCGTATATACCTTTTTCATATATATCAATGAAAATATTATGTATCCTACCGCAAATCATACTCTTAAATACAATAAATTTAACATATATATACAATATGCAATTGTAGATAAAAGTAGGTACATACTTTCCGTGATATAGCACAAACAGAAGAAAATTAAATGTATGTAATAAAAACCACAAGTTAGAGGAATATTGTTTTTACTGAAAACGTACAGAGTGACCCATTTATAAGCGGAACACCTCTCGAAAATGTTTATTTATTGATTTGAATCAAATTTGACTCAAATGTAGAATAAATTAGGATCTAATTTTGACCAGAAAAACATTCGCCCCCTACAAATGCAAAACCACATACCTACGGTACCAAAATATGCGGAAAAAAATAAAAAATCATATTGGCATTTTTTCATCGGAAAATTTTGTTAATGAAAAGTCCAAAATTTAATCAAAATGAAGAAATATTGAAATTTTGATTAAAATAATTTCCAAGTAATCCAAGCAACGAAGGCTGTAATTTTACGTACACTTTTTCAGTGTAGAAAAGCGCATTTCCCTTGATAAAAAAAATCACCCTGTACATGTCAATTATTTCGCTCGTTCGGTGTGGTCACGAACTCCAAAGAATAAATAGATAAGCATAAGAGCTTCCGATGATATCCCGGCTTGATTTCGTACGGAGATTGATTTGTCCGAGCTCAGCGGTACCGACGCACGTTTTTATGGTATTTATCAACTGTTTACCGAAGAGTAGTGCAGGTTCAGTGGTTCTCGTAAAATTCGCTCGACAGGCGTCACCCCCAGCTTATCATCGCTGCATTTGCTGCCCGTGTCTGCCTTGCCTATCCCCGTCTATTCATTACCCGTTTTGTGCTGCAGTCGGGCAGACTTGCCGTGCTTCTCGCCGTCCTCGCACGCACGACAAATCGAATTTAGAGCTCCACAACTCGGCGTGCTGTGCTTGTTTGTTGTCTGTCGTGATATTCAGTGAAAAAAACCCGTAAAGCGTATGGATGTGTTACATAGTTGAATTAATTAAGGAAAAGAGACAGTGCATAAGTTTGAAAGTTGCATTAATAAATTTGAATAGTGCGAAATAAATTATCTGCTGTGATGTTTGTGCTTGAGGTGTGTTGGTGCGATTAGTGATATTTCACAGTGATAAGAGCGAAAATTGTATTGCATATATTTCCGTGAAGGATTAAAAAACCTGTAAGTAAACAGTTGATTAATTTTTTGTTTGCGGCTATTTCGTAATTCACGATTAGGTTTGTGGGAGAGGAGCTTGAAAGCATAGCGTAAATTTCACTTAGAATCTGTTAACTGCAATTCGTCGATGAGTTTTTTGATATCCAAAAAGAAATACAAACTTAGGTCCGAGATTATATTCAAATTCTTGCGAAATGTCTTTGTACAACTGTCTCCGAGACTTCCTGTTAAGGACGAAGGAATCTGTAAATGTTACTTATTTATAACACCTACAGGATTTACATAGGCTACACAATATGTACCTCACGTAGAAAAATAGTTAGTATCTGAGGTCAATAACTAATAAACAAAAATGCGGAGTTAATTTGATGTGGATCGTAAGAGTAAATAAGTCACAAAGATATTGCAACATAGACCTTAGAAACTGATAATTGGGTAATTTGAGTGGAATCCTCAAAAAGGTCTAATATATGAGGAAAAAGTAGGTAAACAATTTTATGAGCCAAAAAATGTCTTTAAAAAAGCGCTATTACAAATATATATAGATAACAGTTTTCATGCTAGGCGTTATCAAAGTTCGGCTTTGAAATCTTCGTTTTTCCTTAGTTCTGCTCATGTTACAGTGATATTCAGTTATAAAAACATACAAACATACCTTTAACCAAACAATTTGAAAAAGTCTTAAGGCTTTAATCCACAGTGGATAGTGAAATATTTTATTAGCTCTTTTTGTTTATTGTAAAATTATATGAAAAAGTAATTTAAAAATTATACTTTTTATATAATTCCGGGCCTACTTAATAAGAGCGAAAATTGTATTGCATATATTTCCGTGAAGGATTAAAAAACCTGTAAGTAAACAGTTGATTAATTTTTTTTTTGCGGCAGTTTCGTAATTCACGATTAGGTGTGTGGGAGAGGAGCTGGAAAGCATAGCGTAAATTGAACTTAGAATCTGTTAAAGACAATTCGTCGATGAGTTTTTTGATATCCAAAAAGAGGTACAAACTTAGGTCCGAAAATTATATTCAAATTCTTGTCGAAATATCTTTGTCTCCGAGACTTCCTGTTGAGGACGAAGGAATTTGAAAATGTTACTTATTTATAACACCTACAGGATTTACCTAGGCTAAACATGTACCTCACGTAGAAATATAATTAGTATCTGAGGTCAATAACTAATAAACAAAAATGCGGGGTTCATTTGATGTGGATCGTGAGAGTAAGTAAGTAACAAAGATGTTGCAACATAGACTTTAGAAACTGATAATTGGGTACTTTGAGTGGAGTCCTCAAAAAGGTCCAACAGATGAGGAAAAAGTAGGTAAACAAAAAAAAAACGCTATTACGATTTCATATTGCGATAGATTGACAGTTTTCATGCTAGGCGTTATCAAAGTTGGGGTTTGAAATCGTCTTTTTTCCTTATTTCTGCTAATGTTACAGTGATATTCAATTATAAACATACAAACATACCTTTATTGAAGAAACAATTTGAAAAAAGTCTTTAAGCTTTAATCCACAATGGATAGTGAAATATTTTTTAGCTCTTTTTGTTTACTGAAAAATTATATGGAAAAATAATTGAAAAGTCTACTTTTTATATAATTCAGGGACTACTTAATTATTTGAGATGAATCCGGTAAAGGGCATTTTAAAGCAGACTAAACCCACAAAAAGCTCTTTTTTTTTTCGTAACTAAAACTGTTTTTTAAAGAGGTCTACACACGATCCAGCGGCAGGGAGCCAACATTGTCGGTATTCTTTGAAGATAATTGAAATTCCAGCGGACCAGTTCACTTTTACGAATGAGTTCAAAACATGCCGACAAGGCTGGCTCCCTGCCGCTGGATCGTGTGTAGACCCCTTAAATGGCATTATGAGAGAAAGTGTACGATTTTGGACATGTTACTTTGTTTCTCGACAACAATTAAGTATATAGAAAAATGCGACATTTTACAGCATAGTATGCAAAAAATTTCAATTGTAGATATGTTGTACATATTGACATAAACATAATATGATCACTCCACACATAAGTAGATAAATCCAAAGCCAAGGCTTTCCGGAAGGGGGTTACACATTTGACATTTTTTTTTGTAAAAATGGGCCTTGTTGCACTTTTACTTCCACGTCCAGTGGAAGTATAGTAACGACAAAAAAATTTTTTAAAATTTTTATTGTCCAAATAGGCTTAAAATGTCATGAAACGTCGAGATTTTAAATTTGAGCGAAGAAAAATTTTCTGTCTGTCTGTCGGTCTGTCTGTAACTTTTTTTTGTGCGCACGTTTACTCTGGAACCGTTTAAGATATTGACTTGAAATTTGGTACACATATGTACTTTAACGAGATCTAGAACTAGATTATATTTTCATCTTGTTCCGTCGAAGGGTTGGGGTGTGAATTGGGGTAAATTTGGGGTAAATGGGTAAATCAAGCAGGTAAGAGTCCACGAAATTGGTATTTAGTATATACAAGAGAAGCTAAGGTCTCAAAAAAAAAATTTGGCATTAGCCACCCTCATTACCATCCCCACCCCCTTATTAAAGGGGATGAAAAAAAATTGTGATTTAGTGTATGTACAGGAACCAGAAACCTCAAAATATTTTTTTACTTCATCCACCCCCCACTACCACCCCCCTATCACCACCCCCACCCCACTACCGATGTGGGGTATCGTTTTATGGGTTTTTGGGGTAGAGGATTTCAAATATTATATTATTAAAGTTCCATAAACAATTATTTTCACATACAAAGTTTTTTCGTTGTGAGTGACTTGGATAGAGAATCTGGATGTGGAAGTAGTGATTCCTTGGGCAGCGGTTTTTTCAATGATGCCGTTTTCTAGGAAATGGCGGAGGATCCGGTGATACTCATATATTACACAGGCACACACACATACGAAAAAAAATGGTCTGTTGGTGTAAATAAATACCATTGTTATAAATCTGAAAGTAAGTTTTTAATTTGTATCGCCAAATTTTCGAATATGTTATGTAAAAAACATGTTTTTAATTTTTGCTCACAATAGAAAATTTGTTGAAAAAAGTAGACAACATCCATTACATACCAAATTGCCAGTACGTGATACACAGCGTGAACGAGTATGCTTGCCACACAACACGCATTGTACTCAATGCGCCTCCGTGCTGGTATATTGAGTTGAAAAAATTTATTTAAGTTTTCACTAAATCTGCCAGGCATAGGTTTTTTAAAAACCACTTCCTTGTGTTCAGAGACTTGAAAACGTGCAAATTCACCAAAAACGAAAAGTTGATGTTTGCACAATCACAAAATTTCCACTACATTACTCAGTATATAGGAAAATATACAGGGTGGACCATTAATAACAGGCCATAGTTCAAGGGTAGATTATTTGGTCCAAAATATGAGGATATAACCAAATATGCTTTAGTAAATTGTTGCTGGGGAAAAAGATAAAGGGTGTCAAAATTGTAATTTTATTTTACAACCTCTTGACCAATCTTCTCCCAATTTGGTAAGGTAACATTTTTTAAGCTAAGAAACAATAATTTATGTATTACTGTGGAGGGCGCTTCATGAGCTATACCTGATGATGAATATTTTTCTCTTTTTTTTTACGAAACGTAGTGACACTTTTGACTAGAAAATCTCATGCAGGGGTCATTTCTACGTAAAAAAGGTACGGTTGATAGAACTTGATAATTCCAACCTTTTCGAAAACTGCCGCAGAGATCTCAAAAATTCTTTGAAGACAAACCCAATTTGAAAAGGAAAAATTGTATTTATTGAAAAGTTTGCCTATTATTAATGGTCCACCCTGTATAGGAAAGTAAAAACACACCCGGAGGCGCACACAAAACGGTTTCCCTCTTAGATTTTGTATTACTGATATAAAAACCTTTAAACAAATAGACAGGACAGGACAGGAAACAGAAAAATAAACAAAACATATTGCACTTCACACAAAAAGCAACGTATCGTTTCTTTGGTAACAAATAATAAATGAATGAATAAAATAATATGCGAGATAATATGTAAACCGAGATGTAAATGAAAACGTCCTAAGTCTGAGATTATAGTTATCGGCTGCTCTTGCGTTTAACCTTGTTTAAACTATTCTAAATCTAAAGAAAATGATAATCTTTGTCTATACTTAAATATTACATTGAAGACAACAAATATTGTACAGAGTGTCGGGCATCAGAGCGAAAACTTTTATCAGGAATAATTTTCAAATATTCCGAGCTATGGCGGATCAAACATTCAGACAGACAAGGAAAAATTCTAAAAATACAATTTTTAGCGTTGGTATTATTAAACAAATCCGAAAATATCGAAAATTCTAAGGAAAAACTAAATCACAAATATTAAGTATAGATTAATTTTTTGGTTGTTTTTGAATTTTAAAAGGAGGAGGGTAGCTAAGGCCGCTAATAGGCCTATTTTACTTTTGGATTTAAATTTAAAAAAATATTTTTTAAGTCGAGTTAGGTATAAGATAAGGGTGTGGGTGGGTAAGTAGGCGTGGTAGGAGAAAAGGATTAGTGGGGAAGGTAGTCCAGATGAACTTTTTTGGAGGAGAAGACTTTTGGAGGGTTCTAAACACTTTTTAAATCCAAAAAAAGATTAGCGATACCGTTCCTGGATTCTTGTTATCTAATACTTAAATAGAAGAGATATGTGCGAGTGGGGGGGAGGTTCCGTTTGGGGTGAAATCAATTAAATATTGATGACAGATGATAAAAAAATGATTTTTTTAAATTTAAAACCAAAAATAAAATAGGTCTAAAACCGGCTTTAACTACCCTGCTCCTTTTTGAGGCATATAAATGAAGTTTATATTTATTAAACGTTTTTAGGAGCTTCTTTTATTTATTTAACTTCTACATAGTAAAGGAAACTATTGTGAAATTATCTTTATGTTGGCCACCATATGAATGTTACTACAAAAATACCCCTGTAGTGTGAAATCGGTTAAAAAATTTTCTTAATTAAAAAAAAAATCCTGACGTGATAGGGCAAAATAAGTTTCAGATTCGGTTTCAGAGACCCCAAAAACATATGCTCCACTGGGTCTGGTCCTGTGTAATAGTTTATTAGCTTACAAGACTGGATTGCAAGGCTCCTAGACCATCTAAATTTCGAAAATTTCAGAAAATTCCTAAAATAGTCGTTTATGGCAAGATCCACTTTTAACAGCAATTTAAACTACTTCACTTTCACCATTAGGGTGACAAATATCCCAGTTCTATAATGTATCGTTTTTAAAATTAGCGCCTAAAAGCACAAAATCTAGTGACAGAAATTTCCCTATAAGGATTTTTTTGCGGCTTACCGTTTCATCAACAGTAATGGCGGAAAGTGTTGCTATCTTGGTCTTTATGAATACGATAAGGATAGCTATACATACTGCTACTTACACGGCATGTCACGAAAAAATCCTGTATACTTTGAACGAAACCTTAACCCTATTTTTTTTAGGCATAATTGTCTTTTTCAGTCTATGTTGCCGAAACACTTGAGGGTGGCAGTGCCGTGTTTAAGAAAATGATTTCGTAATTCGACAATTTCTCCTATAACCCTGAACCGATTGAAAAAATTATTTGATAGGCTTTTAGAGAAAACTTGATATGGTCTGGTAAACTCTAAGGTGTCGAATGTATGAGTTGGTAACACGACGTACGATTTGATATGCGATGCGCATAAAGCTATCGCAGTGACATAGAGATGAACTAGTTGCGTATGTCTTATTCTCTTAGTTTATATGATGAAGCGACCTTTGGACGCGCCAGCTTAGAGTTTACTCGACTATAGAATGATACCAGACTGTTGAAATCAACAAAAAAAAATTTTTTTTTTGATTTTTCCTTTTTTAGTTTTCAATTTTCTATAGCTTAGTACCATTCTATAAATTTGTCTCTAAAAGCCCATCAAAAATTTTTTTGAATCGCTTCGGGGATATAGGAGAAATTGTCGAATTAGTTTCACCGCAACGGCCCACCTTAAATTTTTTCTAACTGAACTGCAAAGAGACGCTCATTTAATTCATGTTCTTTATTCTTAGGTATATATTTTTAAATTATTGGCTGAATTTTTAAAAGCAGATATTCTTGTTGAAAATGCCAAGAAACTTGATGCAAAACAGTAGTCTTTGATTAATTTAAACAAAGGCGATAATAAAAAATATATACTGAAGATTGAAGTAGGAGAAGCAACAAAAAAGCATTTGCTTAGAATGAACGATAAAAGTGTACTCATAATCAGAATTCAGAAGGTGCTATGAGGAAATGGGTCCTGTATTTACGAGAAAAATTACCATATGATAATATTATTTTGCAAAATTTAGTACACAGTATGTCCACAGTTAGAGTGGATTTTTCATTTCACGCGGAGAATTTATTCTTCATAAAAAGTTTTGCTTTTGTTAGAAATATGATTGCCATGGAGTAAGTTAACATGTCAAGTACAAGGTGTTCAGAAAATTAAAAAATCTGAAAATTAGTAAGAGTAAACTACGTTCAATTTTAACGATATGAAAAACTGTCACTAAGAAAAGTTATTTAGCATTACAATTTCTGTCACAATTCCAATTTGTGGATAAATCTACCTAATTCGACTTTTTTAAGTATCAAGTGGTATCATGCGGTAAAACTTACGGTAAAATAAAAAATATGTTTTCTAGAATTAAGGTTAGAAACTATTCTGCTCATATATTTACTATTTAGTTTATATGACAATACTTAGTTTGGTTTTTGTACATTTCGAATTTGTATTTATAATTAATAAAATTCCTAAAAACGTACCGAAAATTTCAAAAATTCTTTCCCAAATTCTTAAAAAAATATATAAATACTACTACTGTGAGCCCTGGAATTATAGCAGCGTCTCATGAAAATGAGAAGGTATTAGAAATATATAGAAAATATAATCATTTACATAATATAGGAGAAAAAAAATAGTTTTTTTCCAAAGGAAATTAACCTCGCATCTTAAAGGATGAATGAAACTTACGAAGCGCTTTTCAACTTGTAACTCATGTACTGTACATATAAAATATCTTATTTTTATGGAACACCGCGCTGAGTATGACAATTTCCAATTTCAGAACCGCCCTACAGCTGCAGAGTACGCTTGGTGTATAATTTATGTGACACATCGTCTGAAAATTGTGATGTACCTATGGCAAGGATATGTTTGATATCTTTATTCGGCTGATAAAAAAAGTTAATAGCAATGCCTCATTCATTATTCCCACGCTTCATGTTGCTCAATCAACTTAAGCGTTTGTTATCAACAAAACACAATAAATAAAGGATTCGCCGCACCGCAGCGGTCTATTAAAAATTATCGTCGCATCATTACGAAGATAAGATGAGATAAATGCATACAAGTTTTTAAATTTCGGCTTGTACGAGTCCTCATTCAAGTTTAACTTATTTGTAGGTGGTTTCATCTTTTCAATGAGAAAAAGCAGTAACTCTGGAAAATAGTCGGGGAGCTAGACGGTTGAAATATGCAAAATAATAAAAGTGGCCTATTCAGCTCGCGAATATACAAAAACTAACGTATGTATCTTGTGTAAAATGATTTGCTAAATTCGATTATGGAGGTCGCGATTCGATTCGGAATTGCCAAATCGGAAAAATCGCATTTCTTTATAAAATTTCTCGGAAATGCAGTATATTACATTTCCCATCCCATAACTTTGTTTGACTCGGCTTGAAAATTTAGACACATATCCTAGGGTGGTCCTTAGCTATACTTGACGATATTTTTTTCTTACAATTTTTTCGGCCTCAACCCCTAAAGTGGTTCCAATTATTTAAAAAATGAAGTATACAAAATTTTAACTCGATCGGATAACGCTAACCGTGCCCCAAGGCAATTAAAATTCACCATCTGACGGAATTTTCATCTATTTTCAATAGTATCTCATGAACTGTTAATTACATCGAAATGTTATACATACATAATTGGAAGAAAATTTATTTTTATAAAACGTCATTTCTTTGCATTTTTCTCATGCAATAGTTGAATAGGAATAATGATGCTTTGGTTGGCATAAACAGGCACCAGAACATTCATGTTCTCGTTGAAAGGCCAGGACACACGTTTTGTGTCCCATGAATTAATCGAATTAGCTTCACTTTATTCTAAGGGATGTCTTATAGCAACACGGTATCTGTCGCGGTTGTCTGCTAGGCGTACGACCTCAACAAACTCTTTTTAATTGGTCGTTTTTTAACAACAATGGTATTGCCATCTGCTGCAGCTGAGGCTCGAACTCAGTAGAGATAACAGCGATTAACAAGGTTGTTTCACTCAATAGCGGTCTGGGCCAGCTACAGTTTCGTTCACTCGCTAAAAACGGCACTAAACATATATTCTAGCCAGGAAACCCGTGGTCTCAAAGCACTGAACCACTGAGGACCGGTTTATCAGTGCTCGGTTAAGCACTTTATCCTACAGCTAAATTAACTAGAAGTTTAGAATGTGCTTCTATTAAACATTTCAATATTTCAACTTCACAATCTAAACTTCTAGTTAATTTAGCTGTAGGATAAAGTGCTTAACCACGCACTGATAAACCGGCCCTTAGTCGGTTAAGTTTCTTTCACCATTTGCCATCTGATTTTTCATGAACCATTAACGGTTTTATGTTTTCCTTTTCTGTTGATGTGGCCAAAAACATGATAGGATGAAAAGTTCTCGCCAGTACGGAGATATAGCAGACCTCCGATAGGCTTCAGTTGTTCGCAGTTAAGGTCACATATTTCTGAATTCACCGGTCACGAGTCTTCACGACACTGCTAAAATCTTTCTATTTAGAGATTTTACTAATCAAATTATCGGCAGTAAATTGCCATTTAGCAGACAAGTTTTCAGTGAATTTATTTCAATTTCAGAGAAATTAAAATGACAATTTATTTGTAAAAGCGTTTTGCATATTATTTGCGAAACATTATTTTGGCAAAAAGTCTTTATATTAACACGTTCGCTGCTGATGGGATTTTGCTAGGTATCGCCAGATGCTGAGTAGGTTTTTAACAATAGAATATACATAGGATCAGATCGCCATATGGCGACACCAGCATTGTGCAGTCAGTATACTACTGCGTCTCCAGTCGCCATACGGCGACATCAGCAGTGAACGTGTTAACGTGTAATAAACAACATTGTGCAGAGGTAGAATCTTATATTCGAGATAGAGATGTCTAAAAAACATTTGAAGAGGGAGTTGAAAGTACAGCTAAAAAAGAAGAGAACTTTTAAGGAAAATTAAATAAACTCTCATTAGATAACAAAAAGCGAGGAAGTCGATCTGTTCAACGTTGTGCTGATATCAGCAAGGAGTTGATGAGAAAAGCTTTGGAAAGGTTGTGCGGCACTGATAATGCCGGTGGGTTTGGATATATATCTGCGGACAGCCTTGGTTTTGGATTTGGGGGTTGTCTAGTTACATGTGGTGTGCGTGTTACTTCAGAATTAGATTTGATGTAGATAACTGAAGACAGATTTTTTTTTATTTCAAACAATACAAATTTGAGATCAGTTTTAGGTCGTAACAACGTAGAAAATGAGCAAGTCATGTTTAAAGTTAAAATTACACTGTGAAAATTTGAGAGGCCCCATTTTATATAGCCAGTAACGTACAAAATTTCGATCGTAAGGTATTATTGAGAAGCCAATTCGAATAATTCATGGGATCTAAAACATCTGCTAAGACGTCAATAGCGAGAATATGAATGTTCTAGTACCTGTTTACGCCAATCAAAACTCCATTATTACGAAAATTATTAATTGTACGAGGAAAATATAAATAAACGAAGTTTTAGAGAAAAAAATTTTCATTCGATTAAAAATGTAGAAAATTTCGATATGATCAACCAGTAACGAGATACTTTGGAAATTCTGTGAAAATTGCGTATTTTAGTGACGTTTAATGGCCTTGGGGCACGGGTTAGCGTTATCCGATCGAGTTGGACTTTTGTATAGTTCATTTTTTAAATAATCGGAATCACTTTCGGGGATGAGACCGAAAAAATGTCGCAAAATAAGGACCACCCTAAATTATATTCTGAAACATGATGAATCGATTGCCATATATAAAATTGTATCAAAGATAAAATATCTGGTACTGTCGTGCGCAAAAAAAATGGGACAAGTCTTATAACGTATTTTTGCTAAAATCTAGTTGTGTACATCTAACTTTAATTTTTGTAACATTGTCAGTTATTTGTCAAAATTCATTGCAAGTGTGCAAATAGAGACATATTTACATTAGAAAAAAATAGTTGTCCTATTTTTTTTGCTCATTACATTACAAAAAAAAAACATTTTCATTCGGTTTTCATGGTAACACTTTAACCATTAATATTTATTTATTTGTTAGTCATATAACAAATATTACATTTGCATACAACGGTTGGAAAGCGGAAGGTTTGAGTATTGTAATATTGAGATATCAAGTTTTTACGACAGCAAACGACAGTTGTGCAGAAGTGGGGATATGAAAAATGTAAAAATAGTACTTTTCGTAAAGAAAATGAAAGAAGTGCCATTGTTTACATTTTCGCAATTCCAAATCGAATCGCCACCTCAAAAATATGGTTTGTGAGGTGTTCTTATATGAGAGTCGACTACCTGCGTGTTTAGCATGTGTTGAATCCAGGGGTCTCGGTCTACGACAAAAACATTGTGTTTAAATTCAAGCAATTATGGCCGAAAGCCCAAATATTTAAAGTGAAAGTTTTACAAGATGCGGTTACGTTGACATTTAGGGGTTTTAACACAAACTATGTTTAGTTTAAAAGCAAAGAAAATAATGTGAAAACACGGTGAAAGCCTCGGTGAAAACAGTAACAAGTAAAAGGTTTAGAAAGTTATATGCCCTCGGTGGTCTTGGAAAATTTTATTCTAGCCACAACGATGCGACCGACGGTAGAAATTTGTGTGTTCGTTGAAATTGGATTATTTCATGATTAATTTGAATGTTTGCTTCTCATTTGATACTATACCTACGAGACTTCATAAGTATATATCTGTTTACTTAAGCTATCAAACGCGCTGACGTGCGATCGAAGAGAAGAGATATTCTACGCATCTCTTCAGGAGCTTGAGATGCGATGCTCTTGGGGAAACGTTGCCCTGATGAAAAAGAGCGCCTAAAATTCCTTGAATGCAACGTAATGAGAGTAACTGTACATGAATAAGTAGAATATAAATACAAACAAATAAATATGAATACAATGTAAAAAAAACTATGTAGAAGTTTTTTTAAACAATTATATATTTGTATGTAACAATTTTTGTCTATTAAGTACTTTTTGAGTGATCTTTTGAAAATATATTGATTTCCAGACTTCTTCATTTCCAGTGGTAAAAAATTAAACAGTCTGTTTCTAGTAAATATAGCTTTGTTTTTGAAAATGAATCAGCAGACTTCATAGTTAATATACCTAGTTGGCGAAAAGCATTTCTACAGGATTCCTGATAACCTAGATTCTAAAGTTCTTATTCCAACCTTCTGTAAAATAAAAATCCGTTAACTCTGCGCACTGTTCCCCCAGTTTACAATACCGTTTCTCAGATGGGAGTGAAAGGATGAATAATACGGTGTTTTAAGGATGTTGCTGCTGCAGAAATTTTTTAGAAATCTTAATGCATCTAGTTTTCCTCAGAGTTTCAATGTGTGAGTTGGATTGCAGATGGCTGTCTAAGATGATTCCAAGCATTTTGACACAGTTTGTGGGTTTTTATAGGAAAATTATTTCAGAGAGTATGTAGACATCTGCGATATAAATAGCACACACTGTATTTTATTTTCATTTAGGTATAAGTGATTTTGCTGAACTTACTTCACAGTCATATATACTGCACACGCAAGTGTCATGAGACTGTCTATATTTTCAGCGGATATCAATGCGTTGGTACCGTCAGCATACTGAATAATTGTTGCAGTTTTTATATTCCTTAAATGATTTAGGTCATTTATAAAAAGTAGAAAAAGTGGAGGACCTAAAATTGATCCCTGAGGGACACCAGCTGTTATGTTTAGACTGGAGCTCGCTTTTCCATTCGGCAGACGAACTATCTGAGTGCATCCCTGAAGATATGATTCAAACAATTGTAGATTTATGCCCCTAATGCCATACCTAAGGGAATACGAAGCCAAAGAGTCGTGTTGTGGTTACTGTGGTTAGTACTTTTTGGACCATCGAGTTATAAAGAACGCGTATAAATTTTAATATTAATGAAATTAGATTCTCTCTTAATTATAATAGTAATTTTGATTATTAGTCTCATTGAAATATGTTGCATTTTACATAATATTGAATTTCAAATAGTGCAATTTTACATTGGTAAAACGGGTTTCACGATATGTAACTATTAACGTAAGAATAATTTAAATTATATTATGTATTATTAGTGTGGGGACTTTTCATTTCTGTTCATTCTTTTGTATTGTACTCATATTATTTAAAATATAGTTATAATAATCACACATAATCACTAATTATTATTAATTATATTGCAAATTTATTTATAAATTTATACTTATCCACGCAAGAGTACATTGTAGTACTCTAGTGAATCTATCTGATTTATTTGCATTATATTGTACATATATTGCTATTATTATTAATTTACCATTGGCCTCGTGGTTTAAGTATCTCTGCATTGAAATTAAAATGATTTTTGTTTTTTTTTTCCAGCCGGAACAAGATATTAAATATTTATAAAGATTTTATATAAAATATTCAGTATAATGACCTATACTTATAATATATAAGTATATGTTATAATAAACTGCAAATAAAATACTAATTTTTGTTTATCTAGTCAAACAAAATTTCTACGTAACCTACATAATGAAATAGTTGCGAAAAATATAGAGGCCGATGTTAAATTGATAACAGATTTATTTGAATTATCAGAAAACTTAGTAATCTGAATACTTAATTTTATTTACGATTTAGTCTTAACTCCTCAAGTTTTAACGGCGTTACAAAGCAGTCATTTGAGCGAATGAACTCCACAACACAAACGAATCAACATTAGGTAAAGTGTCAATTTGTGCCTTTACGAAATAGGTTTAAACCATGGTAGCGCCTAGAAAACACTTCTAAATTATTAGTTATTGTTCTATTTAATCTTAACATTCATTGAGCTTATAATGAAAGAATCTTACACTCCTTCACACTTGCTTAAAACGATTAGTAAAGATAGACCCCAAAGAACAATAACAAGTGGTATGGCAAATAATTTGAATTTCCATTATTATTTTTTAATTATTGACTGTCTAAACAATGTATGTTACTATGTAATTAAATATTTATAAACGTAAACAATCTGAAAACACATTTAGGTATAAAACTGACATTTGCACCGTATTGATGCGTCTCCAAACCCATATGTCAGGAGCATCATGACGCCGTTGTGTCTGGCTTCCTAAGATTACCGGTAAAGGGTAAATAGTAGGGGCCCTAATATTGAACTTTGGGGAACTTTAGCAGCCAGCCTACAAGATGTGTCATCTATTTTAACTGTTTGTGTTCTATATAAGATAGATAACACGATTTAATTGACAGACTTTGTAGACCTAATAACACTGAAATTAGATGCTTATGACAGTGTCGAAAATCCTGCGTGAAAATTCGAGCATGATTACATGTTTTAAGTTGACTCCTTCGTACACGGAGTATTTGCAAAGTAGATGTAACATTTCAAATAAAGGTAATTAAAGAAATCAAATAAACCAGACAAAGAGTATATATTCATGAAAACGTGATTTATATGAGGTTGATGGTTATGATTATATGCCGAGCACTTAAACTGGCGGAATGACAGTCTAAAGAATTAACAACCGCTTAATACTAAACCGACTATAACAAACCAACTATTTTTAATGTTCTTATACATTTTCGTACGCCTTTTAAAAAGGAGGTCACATTTGTTCATGGTTTATACCCAGTGCTTCAAAATTGTCTCTCTCCTTTCTGATTAATAATTTCTACATAAACAGTAAACACTCTCAAAAAAATAGCATCTGTAGACCTACTCATACGAGTCAAATGGTTAGTGGGCACCTGCACTAAACGGAGTTGAAAAAAAAAACAATTAGAGTAGGTTATATACTAATTAATGAACAGCTTTTGATCACTTAATAGTATCCATAAACAAACAGCGTGAGTTATAATGCGTGAGTTATTATAACTCACTAGGTACAGAGCCAATCACCTGTATCTTCATGCCTAGCCTGTCCAATCGACGTAACGTGCAACACACGCAGGTGGAGCCAGGGAGGTAGTGACAGATTATTCGCGTTAATATCTATTAAGATTTTTTGAAATTTCAAAAATGCTATTTTTGATTCGTTCGTGCCGAGCCCAGTTTTCGAATTTCGCCGTGCAATTTGTGATCAGGTTTATCTGGAAGACTTCCTCTTTACGTCGCGACATCGTACGGCCGTCCCGTCCCAATGGTGTTTTTCAAAAAATATGAACGTGTCAAGATTGCATGTTTTTGCAATTTTTTCGACTCCGAAATGTAAGCTGTCTTTTTATTATTTTTCGCAGTTATCTCTGAAACGGTGGGAGTTAGCTCGAAATAAAAAACAAGGTCAAACGAGTATTTTCCATTATGAATCTTTTGCTACTATCAGAATTTTGATTTTTTTTTTTCGTTTCGGAGATAACTACTGAAATGTTGGCCATGTACGACAAAAAATTGCAAATTTTGAGCTTCTACAGTAGTTGGCAACTTTTTAATCTTGGCTCCTACGCCAAAAGACTACTCTAGTTAACTTAAATAGAATTAAATTTGCTAAAACTATTTTTTTTAATTTTTTTAATTCCGACAAATATGAAGGAATTAGAGGGGGCGGGAGTTGGGACTTTTTTTTTTTTCGGTAAAATTTCTCCATTTTGTCACCGTAATTAATCGGCAATTGACTGAAATCGATCTCATATCGATGTTCACTTAATATCATGTACTACTTTGATGCTCCGTTAATCTTGGCCCTTCGAAACAAAGGTTTCTGAGAAAAATTATTTTTTTAAGATTTACATATACTCTATAGGAAAACGTGTAATTTCTTACATTTCCTCAAATATTTCGATAATTATCGTTTTTTTCGAAAAATCTGTAGACAGCTTATGTAAAGAGAATTGATTGAGCTTTCCGACGCTTTTTTAATTTTTTCTCTGACATAAAAAACAAGACTTTTGACCGAATATGCGCTCCGGGCTATTGCAGTTCGCGGAGAAGTTTTGCATTTTCCGCCGCGTAATATTAATCTACAAAGCTGATTTTTTGTCTACAAGCAGTTTATGCACTATTTCGATTTATAATCACATTCTACCTCCGCTTAAAGGTGGTTAAATCTTTGAAGACAACAAATATAAAAGGGTGAACAAAAATTAAATTTTACAGTTGATTTTATTAATAAACAAACTGAGTAATTTAAACAAAATTTTCTCAATTTAATATTTATTGTTATAATCGTAGATAAAGTATAGTATTCAACTTGCGGTAATGGTAATAACTCACTTGATGAATTACAGCACTCGCCTTGTAAACTTTCATCTGCGTGAGTTATTACCTACATTACCGCTAGTTGAATAATTTACTATTATTTCACCCTTTTTTCTTTATTTCACACTTGTCAATAATGACATTGTTTTGATTCACTGAAACTGTCAAATAAATGTCATTTTAGGATATGGCGTTACAAAAATATGTTTTTGTATTGGTTTCGATGGAAACAGCAATAGAATTTAGTCTATTTTTACAAAATTATATTGTTTTCAAATTTCGAATGGCGATACAAAAAATGTTGTATATAACTCGAGACTAAAATGTGTTTTTTTTTTCTCGTGTGGTTTATAGCACTCGCTTGCGGCTCGTACTATAAACGCCCCACTTGTAAAAAAAAAACACCATTTTAGCCACTTGTTATATAAAATACTATTTAAACATCTTGTTTAAAACATTTTGTTTTAAACGCGTCAACCCTGGCACTAAACTGAGTATTTTATTTGTAGAGTGCTGTAAAATCCGTTTAAAGAGCGCCATCTGGCATCAAGTAGTAGTAGCAGACACAGTAACTTGGCACCATTTAATTTCAGTTGAATAGAGTTTTAAACGCATACCATTTAAAACATTGTAAAACACTGTTTTAAACAAAAAAACGGTTTAAAACAATACGATAACAGTTTTTTTGTTTAAAATGAAAAAAGAACTGGTTTTCTTCCAACCCTGCCGTTTTGAGTTTATGTCTCGTGCGTTTTGGTCCATCAGTACTTTCTTCATATACTAAGATCGCAAAACATTTACAAACCGTTATTATTATGCTCATTACTTATAAGTACATATTATCATTTGTTACTGTGAAACAAAAAAACTGAAAAATATAGAGTAATTTACTTGCGAGTCGAAATTATAACGTTATGAATTTTAACTTAAAATATTCAGAAGTGTATAAAACAACGCGTAATTAAAATTAAATAAACTTTTTACTTCTTGTGTATGAAAAATAATAATATCGAAGTTATATGTATATTTACATTATGCATACTTAAATTAAATTATAACTGCAAGTGTAATCTATCTCTTAAACTTTATATTAATAAATATGAAATGATTTATACAACAATAATGGAAATCTAAGTATATATCTTGAATCAATAATTCCATTTCAATAGTCACTATAGTTGTTTGTACACTTGTTCAAAATTAATATAGATGCGAACGATGGAGTACAATAAATATAAATATTACAATCGTTACTATCTTCCAACCGTTAGGGTTGGGCAGTCATAAAATTCCCACTAATTGTATATTTACTTGACTTTTGCTGAATTGGTAGAAAATGTATCCTAGAATTAAAGAAAAGCTACAAAATCGAGATTGGCTCATTTTACTTTTTCATTTTTGGCGTAGTAAATAATTATGTGGCCCACTGTGCACCGTATACGAGCTTCCGAGCGAGTTCCTTTTCCTGCGAGAAAATCTACAAATTGTTTTGATTGTGTATTGTCAGCTTTATTCGGCAAAAGGTAACGTAAAGGTGATTCGTACGGTTGATTGCATCAAAATAACGAAAGAAATACTGTTAGACGGAGAGAGCGAGAGAGAAAGAAGTGGCCTTCGGGTGTATCCGCTGTAATTCACAATTTCATGGTCGAGTAAGGCATTTTTTTGTTCGAAAACTTGAAAATTAGGAATTCGACAGACATTTGGTGGTCTCAGGTCGGCCTTTGTGTTAGACGGAACGCAACGGCAGTTCAGACCGCAAGATGTGTCGTAATTGCACCGATTCTGATTGGAAAAAGTACATAGAAATAACGCAAGTTAAACCGTTGTAAGCATTGTTTGATTTACAAATGGGAGCTTTGTATTGGTTTATTTCTACGCCAGTTGTCAGTTAGATTACGTTATAATTGCAAAATTTGCTACCTATTTACACAACGAATTTTTTCTCGGATTTTTTCGATTGTTTATTTTTGGCAACAATAGAGCAAATAATGCCTACGCATTTATAGTGTGTTCACATAAATGAATCCGCTTCTTCGAAAGAAGAACTCATTATTCCATCCATGTTCGATAATTTTTAAATAACATAGGACTGTGAAAATATTGAAATATCTCTTTTATTAAGCTAGACTCATTTAAAGCTTAGCATTTTGATTCAAATGTGTGGCATTCGAAATATTGCTTTTCAATTAATAAGTTCATATTTACATAACGAATATTAGAGTCCGATGAATTTGTTGAATTTATAAAATGAGACTATACAATTGCAAATAGAGGTGCCACGAGGGTTAATATTGAACCCCTATATATATACCATACACTAATGATTTGCCTAGTGATTTACGAATTTTCATTCACAAAATTTTTTTGAAATCGGCACTAAAAAACCTCAAAATCGTCATTAAAGTACTAGAAATAGTCAGTAAAGTAATCCAATATTGTACGATTTTTTGTAAGTAGTTGGCGGTGGTGGTAATTAAACGTCAATATAAATTTTTCATTGCTTGTGACATACTTAATTAAAAATTATTCATATTTGACATTTAAATAATTATGACATTTCTTAATGCCACGTAAAATTATTTACCTACGATCACTACTGTAAATAGTAAAAAACACACTACCTGTCATCTATGTAAGTTGAACTTTACACATTGTAAACAAATCGCACTGTAAACAAATCGCACGGTAAACAAAACGCTCGGGACACGCAATTATAGGTGGCTTATGTCGCTGACGCGGGGTTTAAAAAAACAAATGCTCCTACGTAATTTTCAAACGCTGTCAAAACTGACATAATATTTGTTGAATAATATTGTTGACAAGTAAACTAAATCCAGATTTTACTAAATAAATAAATAAATATGATCGTAGGTAAAGTATAGTACATAATTCGAGTTGTAAAGCAATTACGCACTCATGGAAATACGCACTCGCCGCTACGCGGCATCGTGCGTAACTTTTCCATTCGTGCATAATATGCTTCTTATAACACTCATTACGTAATATACTATTAAAAATAGATGGTTTGATTCATCTTAATTTTAATTATTATTTTGTTATCAAGTGGTTATTGAATTATTATTATTTTTTTTTTTCAGGTAAGTGTCCATAAGCCGATCAATTTGTGAGGAGGAAAGTGGAAAATAATGTAAGCTACCTGTTATGAGTTCGCTAAGCAACATTTTATTATTTTGATTTTTGTTTTTAATAATGCATGAAAATCCATAACGCACTAATACTAAATGAAACCTCAACATTTCATTTAAATCGCCTTTGGAAACGGTTTGTCCTAAATGGAATTATTTATTTTTTTATTCGGTGGAAGTTTTTACGGGCAACTTCAATTTTCTAATAGATATTAAAAAAATAACTAGATATTTGAACTTTGAAAATTTTTTACTATCAACTTCGGAGAAAAAACGCTAGACGAAAATTTTTATTTTGGAGAACATTTCAGAATTTCAGGATTTTTTATCAGCTTTTGGTATTCACTTTATTCTGGACAACCTTATCGTTGCCGTGTTTATTTATATATGTTTCGTTATTAGAAATTTATAAAAATAAAAATCAGTTTGCAACAAATTCTGAAGTGCACAACCACACTAGATCTGGAGGTGATCTCCGAACACCACGCTATCGACTTTCGAAGTCAACTAAAAATTCTTTGGATATTAAATTATTTAATCGCCTGCCTAATAACTTTAAAAATTTGAATAATCCTAATAAATTTAAAGTGATAATGAAAAAGATTTCCTTACTGTTTTTATTCAATTGAGGAATATATGCAAACCCCCTTTGACATGTAATTTACCGTTATATGTAATGTATTACTTAATGAAAACGCTTACCGTCATCTCCATTCCATAAGATAATTATGTGTAATTGTATGTTTTTTATCATGTTTTTATACAAATATTCTTTTGTTAGTAGGGTTTTTTTTAATTTTTAATATGTGACTGCATGCATCTCTGAATGCATTCAAAGACTGTAATAGAGATATTTTTTCCCCTTGACTTGCCAAAAGTATTGTATTGTATAACTTGGTCAAATAAATTTCTATTTCTATGCAAAATACAAACATCTTTTAAATGTAAGAATAGCCTTTGGTTAAATTTCTACCAATTGTAGGTATTAGGATAAACTGACGTTTATTATGTGTACAAAATCCAAAGTCTTCAACAAATTTTTTCCAAGTCAGCCACCACCGCCAGAAATCTGGATGTGGAAGTAGTGATTCCTTAGGCAACGGTTTTTATTTTTCTTTAATAAAAAATTTCTTACGGGAAAAAATTCTAGTCATATTGTTTCCTGCAAATTGAAGTCGGATGCGAAGATGTTTGAGACAAAAGTTGTTTGTTTTTTTTTTTTTCGTAGAATCAGATGCAGTAATAAGAAAATATGGGTTTCCATTAAAAAAAATAACAACAAAACGCAATGTTGGCCTCGAAATGACCTTGAAATGGTTTACCGAAATAAAAATAAATAATGCCGTTTTGTTTCTCCTTCGAAACCAAACTTTTATTTCAATTTTTCTTTTTCGAAAATGCGTTGTGTCATCTTAAATGTATGACCTTGCATTTCCATTGAAATCTGATTGTATTTTTTGCAGTCTTGGTGATTAAAGTTTTTTTATAATGCAAATCTTATAGCCTCTACGAGCATACGCATTTTTCTGGTGTGGCGTGGTAGTTTTTATATTAAATTCTTTTCGCCGTGATAGAGCAAGCCACAGTGCATCGGAGCATTAATAAAACTTCCCTGGCTTCCAACCCCAGACGTATTAAATAATAATAAACTGTTCGAAAAACAAACAAACCGAAAAAAGTCCATTTCAACTAAATTAACATTTTCCTGTAATATAACTTATTTTGAGCGTAATGAAATTCTCAAACAGAGCGAGGAGCTTTTTATTACTCCGGAATAATATTTGCACTCTCCGGAAAAATATTACGTTTTAGAATGATATTTCAAAACGAAATATAATCGAGTAATTAAAATGCCCGGGGAGATTTATTTAATCGTTATGAATTTTTTTCTGAAGATTAGACCGGCAAGTCTCATATACAGGGTGTCTCACCAGGAACTGCATCGATCGATATAGGGAAAAGTATGCACCAGAAAATTTTGAAAATTTAGGGAGCTACTAATGGCAGTGTGGCCAATCCAACTAAAATAATTACAAGCATCTGGCACTTCCGGTTATACCGGATGTCGATACCAACTTGCTTATTTTAAATGGAACACCCTATATATTTTAGTGTTTTCGAAAATAGCATAAAATTCTTAGTCAAAAACATGTAAGGTACCCTATGCCTAAACCCAGCCGTTTAAGAGATATTTGATATTTAAAGAAATATTTGACAGGTGTCATGTCATGGTTTACAATAACCTTATAACTTTCTTCGTGTAAAAGATACTCATTTGCTTTTTGGTATGTAGAAAGAACACAAGAAGATCTGCACTCTACAATTGAATTACATTCAATAATACTACACCAAGTGTTCCATTTTTGACGTTACGTTTTGTAAACTTCAAACCGCGAAAACTTGTTTAGGTTAAATGGAACACCCTATATTTTTTTACTTCAAGTTATGTAAAACTAAATTCCTTTTTTTCTGATATAAGCATTGTGGGGGTTTACAACTTTTTGCGATTTTCTTGCAACTCAAGAAGTGTTAGTAAACATTTTATCAAATTAGCCATGATTAGAAACAGTCAGTAATGCCATCATTCTCTTATGTCAAAAAATGCCACCGCGTTTAAATTACACCCACGAAGACTTTTTGAATTTGTTTATTATTTATGGAGAATGCGATAAAGTAATATCAAGAACTTGTAGTAAGTACATTTGTTACTAGATATCCACAAAAACGGAAAATAACACTAAACATTGGAACATGCCTATTAATTGGATTGAAGATACTTTGCATAAACTAAAGTAGTTAAGATGAAATCAACTAAAAACATGATTCCATTTTAATTCAATAATTGTTCAAAATTCCGCCCTCGAACCTCCACACATTTTTCGCACCTTCGGATTAGTTCTTCATGGGTAGCTCTTCTAATTGAATTCTGTGAGAAGTTTTGAAATGATTTTTTTATAACATTAATTTCTTATTTAGTTTTATTAGCAGCTTTAACTAAAAGAGCACAAATTCCATTTTCTTCTTGACTTCCTGCTGCTATACTGCTACTATACTCACTCTCTGCATACAATCTTCTAAACATACCTACACGGAAAAAAAGCTCTACTGATTACAAGATGAATAGACTTTATCCAAGAATATCTTAGTTTCACTATTCCTCAAATAAAATAATACTTACTTCGAGTATTATGTTATTCTTAAATAATGAGATTAGCTTGTTCTCCATTTAAGAATAAGCCGTTATTGAATCGAGGATCAACTGATTTCAGCCATTGACGCGTCAATAGCTGAAATCAGATTTGTTTTACACAAAAAAGATATAGTAAAGGTCTTTTAATATCGATTCAAATTTGGTTAAAATTGGATGAGTAATAACTATTAGAATAGCTGCATTTATTACAAAGTTTTTGTTGTGCATTTTTATTAAAAAAGGGTTGATTTTTAGAGAAATCATAATAGGCATTTTTTTTTACCGAAAAAATTAATGCAATATTATTGTTCAGCGTGCTTTAGAACCCCTATATCAAAAATTTAGCCACGTTTTGATTTATCGTTTTCGAATAACGGCCCCCTTAAAATTACATTTTTCAAATATTAAATAATTAATAACTTAGAAATGAATTGTTTTTATAAATTTGGTCTACGAAATTTGATGAAAAGTGAATATAAATAGAAAATGAGAAATCACTTTTTTCCTAAAAACAGTTTGTTTCCCCGTTATTAATTATTTAATACTTGAAAAATATTATTTTAGGTGGGCCGTATTTCTAAAACTGTAAATCAAAATATCATTCAATTTTGGATATAGAGGTTCTAAAGTATGCTCATGAATAATATTGCATTAGTTTTTCAGTATAAAAATTATGCCTAATATGACTTCTCGAAAAACCGACATTTCCCTTCTAAATAAAAATGGGCGCCAATGACTGAAATATGTAATGGAACAATAATTAGATGTTAATCGACTTACCTTAAGAAAATTGATTCCTCAACTTAGTGGATATACAAGATTCTTTCACCATAAATACAACAGTAGTTCTCTGAGAATTATCTATATAAAATGAAATGTGAAGTGTTTTCAGTTTAAATCAGAAAAAATAAAAACATAACGTATAGTTCTAAGATTTTTATTATGAATAAAAGTAAACACACATAAGAGTAAATGTACAACAAATTAAAAAAATGGGAATCGCACAATTTAAAAATAACAGTACATAGGTCCTATTCTATTTTTACCAAAAAAAGTAAAATGTATTTTTTATAAATATAACATAACAACACATTTACATTATATAAAATAAATAACGAATTCATAAAACTCAATATAAACGCTAAATAGCAAAAATATTTTTTACTATAGAGAAGTAAATAAATAATTATAAATTTAAGGTACAGCCAACTAGAAAAATTTGGTAACACAATTTAAATATAATAAATAATTCTGCTCACGTGCAGATTTGATTAACATAATATGGAATATTTTTTATTATCGTTTTATAAAAAGTTTTGCTTTTAAAAGAAATCAATTTTAATGCTATTCAATTTTTGGCAACAAAACAGAAAAATCAAATTTCAAAAATTCAAATAGTTTGTATATAATTTAATAATTTGGAAATAGCCAAAGTATAAAGGACGCCCAAATACACGTAAAGAACAAAGTAATTTTTAGTATATCTTATGTACGATTTTAAAATAAAGTAAGCAGTGAAAAATTAGTAGAAAACCCTGCCCAAGTAATCACTACTTCCACATCCAGATTTTCTACCCATGTCTCTCACAACGAAAAAATTTTGTATGTGGAAATAATTGTTTATGGAACTTTAATAATATAATATTTGAAATCCTCTACCCCAAAAACCCATAAAACGATACCCCACCACGGTCAATAAACGATACGGTTGCATCAATCAGCAGCTTTAGGACGAGAGAGACGCGGGGGGCGGGAAATCGAATGAAAGAGACAGACATATCTGATTTCCGTGCAGAAGACAGAGACAAAGATTCCGTTAGGGTCTACAGCCTACGTCACCTGTCGACACTACAAGCATCTTTGTCTCTGTCTTTTGCACGGAAATCAGATATGTCTATCTCTTTCATTCGATTTCCCGCCCCCCGCGTCTCTCTCGTCGTAAAGCTGCTGATTGATGCAACCGTATCGTTTATTGACCGTGATACCCCACATCGGTAGTAGGGTGGGGGTGGTGATAGGGGGTAGTGGGGGGTGGATGAAGTAAAAAAATATTTTGAGGTTTTTGGTTCTTGTACACAGTACACACACTAAATCATAATCTTTTCTCATCCCCTTTAATAATGGTAAGGGGGTGGCTAATGCCAAAAAGTTCCAGATCTCGTTAAAATACATAGATGTACCAAATTTCAAGTGAATATCTTAAACGGTTCCAGAGTAAATGTGCGCACAAAAATGTTACAGACAGACAGGCAGGCAGGTAGACAGACAGACAGAATTTTTTTACTCAAAATCTCGACGTTTCATGACATATTCTAAGCCTATTTGAACAATAATTTTTTTTTTAATTTGTCGTTACTATACTTCCTCTGGACGTGGAGTAAAACAGAAAAAATAAACATTTTTGCAACTATTTTTGGCAGCATCCATGGCAGGAACAAAAAAAAATTCCTAGATTTTACACTTGTGTTTGGACGCACTTTGCTTTGGTTACTTCAAAAATATCGAATTAAAAAATTTTTAAAGCTGAATTTTATATTTTTTGCGGAGCCTGTATGCTTTACCTATACTTTAACAGTGTTAAAAGAGGTTTCTTTTCAAGCAAATTTTTATCAAGGCAGGTTCAGGATTTTTCAAATAATTTAAATATTGCTATAAGCAGTTCAAACCAAATGTATTTTTTTTCTTAAAAAAATTATTATTTATTGTTGCAACATTGCTCCAATGTTGAAGTATATTTTTTTGTTTATAAAGTGTAAATTAATATTAAGGATCGAAAAGTTGCTGATTTTTTCGCATGCTCATTCTGATGGTGCTATTAAAAAAATTGTAATGTTGAATACTAGTATTAAAAAAATAGTAAATTTTAAATCATTATTCGAAAAAAAAACAATTTAAAATAATAAAGCTCCACAAATTGTTTATAACAATTTGTTTATTTAAAAATAATGAAAATAAAAAATAACAATTTTGTCAATAGCACTATCAGAAAGAGCATGCGAAATTATAACTTTTCGTTCCATAATAGGTATTAATATTTTATACTTTATAAATAAAAAAATACATTTCAACTCTTATTTTTTTAAGAAGAAAATCAAGGAACCTGATTTGAATTTTTAAAAGCCCCATCGAATGCTGAAAAAACATTATTGAAAGTGTATATGTTTTGAATTGATTTAAATATTTTTAAACTTCATTATTATTATTATAACCAGGCCGCATGGAAAGTGTCGAAGAACGATCATTATTACGTTTGCGTGCGGGTAGCTGTAGATCCTAAACTATGATGGATGCCCTTGCAGACTTTTTTCTGGAAAATTCGATGGTCTACAAAAAGGTTCAGTGCACTTATGTCGAATCTATTACCGTTTTCGCTACGTAAGCGACGAAAGGTTAAAAATCATGATCCTCTAATTCTTATCAATTTTCGTATAACTTTTTAAACAAATTAGATGACCTTAAAAGTACTCACAAATACTTTTCCTATCGAGCTGAATCGAATGGCTCCAAGAAATAACGTTTTCAAGCACCGGGAAATTAATGCAAGTGGTTTTACCAATTGCATTGCAATATATAGTATTTCTTCCTTATTCCACTATTTGCATATCACACATCAGACAAAACAAAACCTTTGCACTATTCACTGTTAAATGATTCTCCATTAACTGCACACAACACAACGAAAGCGGCAGGCGCGATGATAGAGGCCCGTCGACGCATGTGCAGAAAAGAACATTTAAGAATAAGTGTATTTGAAGTAAATCGAATATTGAACCTTTTAGGTCAAGAATTATATAGTTCTCTATCAAGAATACTTTTTAATTAGCTTGAATTACACTCTTCTCTTAAATGAATATGAATTTTAATCTTAACTTAAATATAAAATATTCTACCTGAATAGAATGATGCTTGGAAGTCAACACCATATAAATATTTGATAGAAATATCGACTATTATTTAACCTAGACTTCTACTCTTGTATGAAATTTAAAATTTCAAGAATAGGATTATTCTTGGAGACAGTATAGGATTTTGTTCCGTGTAGGGCCAATTATAGTGTCCTAAAATAGAAATATGAAAAATTCAAAGTAGTTTATAAAATATACACAAGAAATTTATTATAAAGAAAAATATTATTATTATTATTATTATTACTGATAATGGGCATGAAAGTAAGAAATAGTAATAATCCTTAATCGAACGATCGAAAAAAATCCAAGATTATGTTTTATACTATGTACAATTGTGGCTAAAGTATCGCTTAAATGCGGTACTTTTTTGTGTTTATTTTCTAACGAAGTTTTTATTCACCACAATTGGTCGGCAGATGTTAAAATTTTAAAACAATTTTCTATAATTTAATGATAGCCGGACCTCTCCGGCGGAATAATAGGTGTAATTAAATAATTATATATCGATTTTGGAAAATGTCCAAACTGCCCATAAATCCTAATCGATGCCTTTCTCTGCCTACAACTTTAGACGCGTTTACGTTTGTAGTACGGCTAGTAGGTATTTAAGGTAGCATCATTTCATCAGATTCGGTGACGACGTCGCCTCAGAACGGGGCTATTGCCATCAGTGGAAATACCTAAAGAGAGTAGAGGAAGATAAAACGATCATTAAGGTCAAATGTCATTTTCTCGGTTCTAGAGGGAGTGAAAAACAAAAGTTTATTACAGAAAGTGTAACTCGAGGCGGCGAGCGCCTATAAAAAGGTACCTAAATTAAACAAGAAATAATAGTTGTGTTGGTAGCAACAGATATTCGGGTAAATAATACGTTTCACGTCTTTACAGATGCCAAAAAAAACATTATTTAAATATTTTCACCTAGTAGGTGAATATGCATTAATAATAGGCCACAGTTCAAAGATAGATTCTTTGTATCATAGTATGAGGATATAACCAAACATTCTTTAGTAAATTGTTGCTGTGGAAAAATATACAGGGTGTCAAAATTGTAATTTTTTTCTTTTTTTTTTGCAATATCTCAACTGAGCTCTACCTGATGATGAATATTTTTTCTTTCTTTTTACGAAACGTAGTGGCACTTTTGACTAGAAAATCTCATGCAAAAGTAATCTACGTAAAAAAGGTACACTTGATAGAACTTGATAATTCCAACTCTTTTTCGAGAAAACTGTCGCATAGATTTCGAGAATTTTGAAAACAAACTCAATTTGAAAAGGACAAATTGTATTTATTGAACAGTGTGCTTTGGTGACGTCTTAGTTCTGTCATTTACGTACAATTTCATTAGTTTGACATTTTGACAGAACTAAGACGTCACCAAAGCACACTTTTCAATAAATACAATTTGTCCTTTTAGTCGCGAATCAAGCTTCTCCAAAGACGCTCCTAAAATGTCAGGGTGTGCACTCGAAGATATAGTATTGAAAAAATATGTACATTATCTGGAATGACCTTGCGCATCTAAATCCAGAGGGCGCCATTCTATCCGCGATTGCAAAAAAGCGTAAAAAAATATTTTCCGAAAATTTTTGTATCACTAAAAATTGATTAATTTTATATTCCCACCTCATTTACAGGGTTATTTTTTAATATTTCTTAATAATTTTCAAACTAATGGAAAGCTTATTCTTTCTAGATTCTGATGCTGTCAAATAATTTTCGAAATTTTTGTTAACAAATGCTACAGAAATTGTTTAAACAAAGGATACCTGAAGAGTACACGGTAAATTTCAGCATCGAGACATTTTAAAAACTATTATAGATAGATGCATAATTCTATGATACGAAATCTGCGGAATAGAATGGAGGAGTTTTTAGTGAAAGAATCATCTGCATTGTTTTATCGTTGTAAAAGATAGGACTATTTTTGTACAGCGCTTCGTTATTTCCGCTATCGTTTTTTCTTACACGTCCGCGCGCTGTGGCCGATCGGTAGCTTGCTGACAATATACTGTGATTGCAAAAAATTTACAATGCGTATTACTTATACGTAAATATTATCATTTGTCATTATGAAAAAAAACGAAGGTATTTAAAGATTAGTTTACTAGAGAACCAAAAATTATTATATTTTAACTTAAAATAATGATTAGAGACAAAAAACCGTACAGCTAATTAAATGAACTTAAATTTACTTTTTGTACTTGAGAAATAACAATACAAAAATAATAATAATAAAATATACATACATTATACTTAAACTAAATTAACAGCTAATACATTTACCCTCACAGTAGCAATATATTATGTATGTATTCTAACCCAGCTTTGCTACAACTGCAGTTTCCGGTACCATTTGAGAACAAAGATTTATAGTCATTAATTTAGGAATAAGTAAGTAATAATAAGTATTTTTCAAATCTCAACCACAAGTAAAATTGAAAATTTTTAAAAATCCCCGATCAATGTATCTAATCGTACCAGTTTCATATGACCGAATCAAAATGAGGCCTAAATCATGTTCGGCTACCATAATTGTCTGCACATTTTCAATTTTACTTCAATCGGACAATTTCTAGAGAAGTTCAACACGGCGAATTCAAGATGGCGACCAAACATCAAGATCTAGTAGGCCTATAACCTTCTCGACTAAATACTCTTTCGAATAAAAAAAAACTACATCAAAATCGGATCACCCGTTGAAGAGATATGAAGCCACAGACAGACAGACAAACATACAAACATATTCGTCAAACTTATAATATCCTCTTTTGGGGTGAAGGTTTGGGGAGGTAAATTGGGATAAATGGGGGTAAATAGATAAATTAAGCAGGTAAGAGTTCATAAAATTGTTATTTAGTATTTACAAGAGAAGCTATAACATAATTAGCATTACCACCCCCACTCCATTAAATGTGAAAAATGTGATTTAGTGTGTGTACAAAAATCAAAAACCTCAGAATATTTTTTTACTTCATTCTTTGCTCGGTGTTTGTCGAATATTTTACATGAATTTATAAACAACACAGTTACTGTATACGCTACTCATGAGATTTTTGTTATTTTATTACACTACACCTCAATGTCTAAGCAGGTAGTCAACAAGCCTAAAGAGAGCGAGGCAATGCGAGACATACATGTACACTATATCTATCAAAAGACGCCGCGGATCACAACGCGTCCTGTAGAAAAATAATCGTATCTTTTACAACAATAAAGCAATGCAGATAATTCTTTCACTAAAAACTGCTCCATTCTATTCTACAGATTTCATGTCATAGAAGCATGCACCTATCTATAATAGTTTTAAAAATGTCTCGATGCTGAAATTTACCGTGCATTCTTTTTGCTCGCTTTGTTTAAACAATTTCTGTAGCATTTGCTACCAATAATTTTGAGAATTATTTAGCAGCACCTGAATCAGAAAGAATAAGCTTTCCGTTGGTTTGAGAATCATTAAGAAATGTTAAAAAATAATCCTGTAAATGCGGTGGGAACATAAAATTAATCAATTTTCAGTGATACAAAAATTTTCGGAAAAAAAATGTTTACGCTTTTGTGCAATCGCGGACAGAATGGCGCCCTCTGGATTCAGATCCACAAGGTCATTTCGGATAATGTATTATTTTTTTTTAAAACTATATCTTCGAGTGCACACCCTATGATCGAATTATTGGCTCCTGATTCCTGACTATTTCCAAATTGAGTTTGTTTTCAAATAATTCTTGAGATCTATGCCGCAGTTTTCTCGAAAACGGTTGGAATTATCAAGTTTTATCAAGTGTAACTTTTTACGTAGAAATTACTCTTGCATGAGATTTTCTACTCAAAAGTGCCACTACGTTTCGTAAAAAAAGAGAAAAAATATTCATCATCAGGTATAGCTCATGAGGCGCCCTCCACGGGCTAGCGTGATGTAATAGACAAATTATTGTTTCTTAGCTTAAAAATGTTTCCTTACCAAATTGAGAGAAGATCGGTCAAGGGGTAGTTGACATATTGGAAATAAAATTTAAAAATTTTTACAATTTTGACACCCTGCATCTTTTTTTCACAGCAACAATTTACTAAATCATGTTTGGTTATATCCTCATATTTTGATCCAAAGAATCTACCCTTGAACTGTTGCCTGTTATTAATGGTTCACCCTGTATACATGAAGCCAGTTATAATGTTAAACTTAATTGCGTCCTAGTATTTCATATTTTACTCAGTAGTATGGAATTAGATTCAGATTGTTTTCTCACAATATATACACTTACTGAAATACCTATAATAAACTTACCCGCACCCAGATTTGTTATTGGTTATTTGCAGTGAAATATGTTTAAATTGAATCCAGATTTCATCCTGAAAGTACCGCGGCTAATTTCATCCTAAAAGTACCGCCGACAGATACTGCAGTAGAATATTAAACTGTAACACACAGCTCTTTTATCAATAAAATACTTTTATCAATAAAGATTTAGGGTGTATACTTTCTGGAAAACAGGGAAAACCTAGAAAAGTCAGGGAATTTATAAATTTATAAAAAAAGACAGGGAAAGTTTATTAAAACTACTTATATCCAAAGTTGTTCCCATCCTGCGCCCCAACGTGAGTCAAATGTTCCCCACCGCTCATCAATTTTCTGGAATTTTTATTGAAAAGTCCTGGAAAACCTGGAACATTCAGGGAATTTCAAAATTGTGAATTGGTATACACCCTGAAAGTTATAATGTGAATAACAGCATTCACATTATAATCTTTATCTTTTTGCTGCTTAAATAAGAATGCTGATATCCTACACTAACAAAAGCAAACATGTCAACAAGCAATAACCAAACTAGTTATCTACACCCACCTTACCGACAAACTAAATTATAAACGCATGAAGAAAATTTACCTAAATCAGTGTTGATACATATTGTATCAAAAATATCTAGGAGATATAGCTCTCCGAGATGCAACAATGAGGAAAGCTAGCAAGAGAATGTATTAAGACATCCCACAAATCAACATTCACAAGATTTGCGACAAAAAAGATGATGAAGCTTTTGCTGTTCATCTAGTAAACACGTTAAATTTCAATGATACTAATGATAACTTCTCCAATCCGGTAGGGAAAAAAAAAACAAATTAATCACCTTCCTAGGCTGGAATCGCCTGGGCATGATTTAATACCTAACATCGTTCTTAAATATTTGACGCCAAAAGTACTGTGCATCATTTCTTCTATATGTAATGCATGACCGTGGGATACTTCCAAATTAAATGAACACATGCATAAATTATAACATTTGAAAAACCTGGCACCTGGCAAGAACAAGACAAAATTCGAAAATTACAAACCAATAAATTTATTAACTGCACTATCAGAATTATTCGTTAACAAATTTTTAAACTAGAAATAGATCAGGAAGAAATCACAAGGATGCGCTACCGATATCACAAACGGAGAAAACAAGACTCAGAAGATGAAAAACTCTAGAAGCCTATACACAAAAAGAGGAGTATAGACATTCCATATCACGACATAGCGCGGCAATGCATCTCACAAACACATACTCTTCCCCATTCCATATTCCTGTACCATGCGCCATGTGGCTCTCGCTGCTGGCAACAATCATATCCTAAGACCAACCCAGCATAAACATAGCCGGCTCTGCCTTGAATTTTGCGGGAGTGGCACCATACGCAGAGAAGTCAAATCAGAACAAATGGTTCTACGACATATCACATCCTTCAAATGCATGAATCAATTGCTAATGGGTTTGAAAGCAGAAAATACACAACAATAGCTTTTTAGATGTTAACAAGGTTTTGATAACGTTTGGCTAAAATGTCATTTATACAAATTAACAATGATTAATACACCCAACTATTTATTAAATATTATTGCTTCATTCTACTCAGACCCAACTTTCTGTGTAAGAATAAACTCCAGTCTATATCAGACTCAAAACAAATAAGAGCCGGAATACCACAGGGTTCAATTTTGGGACCAGTTCTCTTTAATAAACTTTTCCTTCAGAAATAGAAATAGTAGTCATGTACGCAACATTCGCATTCGCAACAATTGAATTATTGTTGACATTTACTAGTGAAATATTTTTGTCGAACTCCTCTATACGTTTCCTTAAATATATAAGGAATTAAAACCAGACTGCAACCAACAGCTATTCTCCGGACTAAAGCCCCGCCGAGCGCTGAATTACGAATTACAAGCCTGGCCGCGTTAAGTGCAATAACCGTGTATTGCCACAAAACGCAAAAGTTTCGATTTTAATAGACACCAGCCGAAAGGCTTATTCCTACTTAAAGGAGCTCTCGTGCCAGCCACCCCATACCACTCGCAGACTGCAGTTTCGAGCTATTGGCTCTCGTCAGTACAAGGTAGGTCTGAGATGACTGGAACGAGACATTTGTTCACTCTTGGTACATGACGAGATTTATAAAACCACGACATGCAACAAGAATGGCAGTCTCCATCTAGCGGCTAATGTCCATTACAATCGAAACAGCAGTAGCCCTGACATGGGCATAGTTAGTAGGTATGCGTTTAGAGGGCAGAATATTTACTAGTGAAATGTTTTTGTCGAACTCCTCTATACGTTTCCTTAAATATATAAGGGATTAAAACCAGACTGCAACCAACATTTATTCTTCGGACTAAAGCCCCGCCGAGCGCTGAATTACGAATTACAAGCCTGGCCGCGTTAAGTGCAATAACTGTATTGCCACAAAACGCAAAAGTTTCGATTTTAATAGACACCAGCCGAAAGACTTATTCCTACTTAAATGAGCTCTCGTGCCACTTAACGCGGCCAGGCTTATAATTCGTAATTCAGCGCTCGGCGGGGCTTTAGTCCTGTAAGTATATTGAATTTGTTATAAACAAGTCAATTAATATATAATGGCTTAAAAATATTCAAGAGAAGAAAAAGCTGACAGGTTGATTACTTATAGAGAGACTCAACGTAATGCAAATAGAGCACAAACTCAGTATGGACATAGATATCCAGAAAGAAGACAACCTCCGAGAAACTATTTCGCCCAGTTGGACATCAATTTAGAACTGAACCTGATATAGAAATTGAAGAAAGATTTATTGTGGACGAAGAAACGAAAATTAATGTAGTTGCTTTAGTGCATGTTGACCCAACTATTTCGATAAGACAAATTGAACATGAATTACCAGTTTCCAATGAATCAGCCAGGAAAATGTTAAGGGTCGTCTATCTTCAGTTGTTGCGAATGCTTGTCAGAGTATCATCTGCGTACATGACTATTTCTATTTCTGAAGGAAAAGTTTATGAAAGAGAACTGGTCCCAAAATTGAACCCTGTGGTGTTCCGGCTCTTATTTGTTTTGAGTCTGATAGGCTGGAGTTTATTCTTACACAGAAAGTTAAAGCATGAAGCAATAATATTTAATAAATAGTTGGGTGTATTAATCATTATTAATTTGTATAAATGTCATTTTAGCCAAACCTTATCAAAACCTTGTTAACATCTAAAATGCTATTGTTGTGTATTTTCTGCTTTCAAACCCATTAGCAATTGATTCATGCATTTGAAGGATGTGATATGTCATAGAACCATTTGTTCTGATTTCACTTCTCAGCGTATGGTAGGTACTGCTGCCACTCCCGCAAAATTCAAGGCAGAGCCGGCTATGTTTATGCTGGGTTGGTCTTAGGATATGATTGTTGTCAGCAGCGAGAGCCACATGGCGCATGGTACAGGAATATGGAATGGGAAGAGTATGTGTTTGTGAGATGCATTGTCGCGCTATGTCGTGATATGGAGTGACTATACTCCTCTTTTTGTGTATAGGCTTCTAGAGTTTTTCATCTTCTTGTTTTCTCCGTTTGTGATATCGGTAGCGCATCCTTGTGATCTCTTCCTGATCTATTTCTAGTTTAAAAATTTGTTAACGAATAATTTTGATAGTGCAGTTAATAAATTTATTGGTTTGTAATTTTCGAATTTTGTCTTGTTCTTGCCAGGTGCCAGGTTTTTCAAATGTTATAATTTATGCATGTGTCCATTTAATTGGGAAGTATCCCACGGTCACGCATTACACGGCTATCGTTCTTATAAATATCAATTGCATCAATTTTTGTAATTGGTTATAGTTCCGCCAACTAAGAAATGAGAATTTTATCAAAAACATTTTGTTCTCTAATGAATCGAGATTTGCAAACCTTGAATTGTTTAATCGGAACAACGTTCGATATTGGGCAATTGAAAAATCCTCATATTATGAGACGATGGCGGTGAAGCGATTTGGCTTCAATGTTTGGTTAGGTGTACTGGGCGACCATAGCATGGGTCCAATAATATTTGACGAAAATCTAACTGGACTAAGATATCTAGAATTTTTCCAAAATATAATAATAATTCCACAGATTATTCAAATTCCCAATACTACCTAATATTGACGATGTTTTCTTTCAACAAGACAAAGCTGGACCATACAATGCTATTATCGTTAGTGATTACCTAAATGAATTGTTTCCAGATCGTTGGATTGGGTCCCATGGTCCAGTCAAATAGCCTGCAAGGTCTCCTGACTTAACCCCAGTCAATTTTTTTATTTGGGCGCATTGAAATCAATCAATGAACAGTTGTAAAATGTTATGTAATGCCTATTTTAAATCTACTCATGGATTTGGTGATTTTAAAAATAAAAAAAAAGTATTTTGCATTTGTCTGTGCAAAATAAAAGACTCAAATACCACTGAATTAACCAGCATTTCTTTTCGTTTGTTTTACATATTTTGAATAATAATAAATATGTAACTTATTACAAAATTGGCCTCTTTTAACAGCTCCACACAAATATTAATATTTATCTTTTTGTAAAAAATACCAAAAATGGAAACTTGAAAGGACGATTCCGAGGACAATTCCAACAAATGTATGTGTGTTCGGATATTAATTATATTACAAAATATTTTCGTTGCAACAATAAAATTAGTGGTAAAAAATTTCCTAATCGGGAATTTAAAGAATATTTCACGAGTTTCGTTAAATGTGGCTTCAAACTTATAAACTTCCTCCTTGTCTAGATATTTCCACTGTCCTGTAGGCTTTGGTTTCGCTACCCTATTTGCGCTTACAACTTCCTCGGGAGTTTATATAATATTAAGTTGTAATAGTGATACATGGAGCCAGTGCTGTTGTTTTTAAAAGTTTAAGAGCACTCAGGGGTAACATTTGGCCATCCCAACTCAAACTTTCGCAACTTGTACCTCTCCCTGACCCCTCAGTTCTTTTCAACAGCACATTCTTCATCATATTGCTGTATATAATTCTGTAATGGCCCTTCCTCCGAGTAGGTTCATTATCTTGTTCAAATGACTTATGAGAGTAACACTGGTAATAATGGGGATATTTTAAAAGCGGATCCCGCCGCATTTACACAACGCTAAATGAGGTGTGGTAATTTAATTTAAAAGGTCAACTCAGTGGTAGGCATATGAAATTAGGACAGAAAGTCATTGCGTGATCCAAAATTATTGACTGCGATGGATTTGTGTCGCATTTCTATTCCTATGATTAGCCCGCATGTAGATGTGTAAGTCCATCTCTTTTAATTTTGGTTGTATTACTTTTTTTAGTCGGATTCGTGTATCCATCGACGACCATTGGTAAACCCATATTTCGTCAAGATACACGAATATAATATTAAGTTTTCTAAAAAATGTAATTTTTACTGCAACGACATATTTCTATTCAGATAAAAATTTGCACCCATCAGCTTTATATTTATAGCCCATAGATTTTAAAGTAGTAAATATACTGGTCGTCCCTCTTTTAAACTCCAAAGTATCTCTTCAGCAGTAAATAAAGAATCTAAGTGTTATTTTCTAAATTGTATTATCAAATGAATCGTTGGAGGTCTTTCCGTAAGAAATTGTGTATCAGTGGCTGTGTGCGCCTAACATGCAGCCGCGGTAGATGGCATCATGCTGTCGAATGTGCTATACAGCAAATGACGGCCAACTAGAATTTTGAATCACAGAAGGTCTGTCAAAACATTGTGAATAAGAAAAGAGGTTATGAGCCAGAAGATGATAATTTCGAATGTTCATGTCCTTGCTTTAGAATCGTTGTTTATTATCATGTCGTTCGTAATCCGGGCTTTATAGTTTTCAAATTTCGTGAAAAATAATTTTAATACCTCAATACCTGAAAAGTTATTATTTTTTTTTCTGTTTAACATGTATATTATATATAGGTCTGTAAATATATTTTATTTCAACTGTAAATTGGACATTTAAACATAATTTACATTATACCGATGATATATTTCATATTAATATGTATTATATTCACTTAAAAAAAATCAAAAGATAAAAAAATAGCTTTGTTCTTTCGTCTGGAGCTCTTAAACGAAGAATTTTCTGGGAAAATGTCAAAATCAATTTTCCCAACTTTTCTATCTCTTGATATATTTACGAACAATGCTTCACGAGTTATATTGCAAATATAGCGAAAAATGGTAAATAATGGACAATTTTTTAATTTTAAAGTTGTTGCCCCACCTGTCACGCGTGCGGATAGTTGGCATATGTTTCTGGACATCCCAAACTATACTTTCAAAAAAATTGCTGGTAAACGACATTTCGCACAAAAAAACTATTCGGACTGGTCTATTAGTACCGAGATTAGTACAAGATCCAGCATAAGAAGTTAATACCCTCATCTGTTATTCATATAAGAAATAGTTTCTATGAAAGATAACATGTAGGCTGATAGATCGCGACTATAATCCAGGGAAATGAGGTTTTGGCCGGGACTGTGACTCATCCAGGCAGAGACCACGATTTTTAGGTAGTATAGGTGTCAATAAATGAAACCTATATAAAATCTGCGGTCGATTTTCTGCATATGTTTATTTACAGCCATTTTAATGCAAAAAAAAAGGAAAAAACGTGTTTTTTCACACTTTTTCACCTGCCAGTAAAAAGTAAACTATCTTACAGATAAATCAAATGAATCACCTTGTAGGAAATTAAAAAAGCTTTAAAATGGCGGTTGTTAAATATCGATATAGTTAATTGTTGCTAAGATAATTGCAAAATGCGGAATTTTATTCAATAAACAATATCTTGTGTAAAAAACAATCTACTGTTTTGTCCTTGCGTAAATAGTTGACTCTCATAGTGCTTAATATCTGGTAAAAATTTCAAATCGATTCGTCAAATAGTTTTTGCAAAATTGCATTAATTTATTCCAGACACCTTTTTTTTGCAACCCCACCACGTCCAGAGAAATCAAAATACAATGATTCTACGACCTCCACCTGAAAGGGAAAGACTTGATTTACCAAAATGCTTTGTTAGATATCGAAAAAATTAATTTTCAGACCTGCAAAATGACGTTGCAAAAGAACTCCTTATAAACCTTATAAACAAATAGAATAATTTTTTAACAATTGATTGTAGAGCATCGGTTTTTCGATATTTGAAAAGCTGATATTTTCACACGAATTTTGAAAAAAAAAGAAGGTCCTAGGTCAATTTGGGGCAAAGTTAGCAATTTTTTTTCAAAAATTCATAGCTCCTTTGTTTATAATAATTAAGAAACGTAACAAGCGCCATTTTAAAGGGGAAGAGTTCAACTTTTAGTGTAAAAAATTTGAAAATGATTGCACTTTCTCAAAACTGTTGGCAAAGCTTCTAAAATGAGGCTCGAATCAACTTAGCTCGGAGGTTGTGTCAAATCCGCGCATTCAAAAATTGAAACAGCATCTTTAAACTGACCACATAAGTCATAACTTTGGTGTTTGTTAACCGATTTTGATGTTTCTTTTTTCAATTTGGGGTACCTTTTTGCGTACGTTAATAATATTCAATCTGTTAAATTATTAACATTAATATTAACAATGTAATTTGTTTAAACATTTAAAAAAAATTTTTTTTTGCAAAATATCAAAATTTTTTGTTTTGTTCTTGTTGAAAGTTGTAGAAAAGGCTTATGTACACGTAAATATATATCTTATTGTTATACACAATTGAATTTTTCAAATTTATAAAATAAAAACACTCTATTCGATATAATTTACATTTTTAAGATATTTTTCAAATGCAAAATTACCATACAATTTATGAAAAGTGCTCTTATTAATTTGCGTATTATTAATTATTAATAAATAATAAAACAAACCATTACTTCCTTCGTAGAAGTATACAACACGCGTGTGAATGTACATGTAGTGACAGCGTTTGTCATGTATAATGGTTTGTATGATACAGTAGAAAATTTCTATGGTTCAACACATCTGCTCCAAAATAATAAGAGAGTAATAATTACCTGTAATCTGTTTAAACATTTTACAAAAAAATATTTTTATACATTATCAAAATTTCTGTATTATTCTTATTGAAAATTATAGGAAAGGTTTGTGTACAATTAAATATATAAATTACTGTTATATTAAGTTATAAACAACAGAATTTGTAAAGTGTGAAAAGAAACACATTGTTCGATATAAATAACGCTGTAATTTATAATAATACAGAATATTTGTCGATTCACATATAAATTTACTTAATAATATACCTATACACATTCTAATAAGGTAAAATCAATCAACTCGTATTTTTTTTAGGATCGGCTCATTATCATCAACATTAGAATGATCAAAGTTATCTAATATTAAATTAATATTCTCAATATCATCATCGTCGTCATTACAATTAATTTCACAATCATTTTCAAATTTTTTACACTAAAAGTTGAACTCTTCCCCTTTAAAATGGCGCTTGTTACGTGTCTTAATTATTATAAACAAAGGAGCTATGAATTTTTGAAAAAAAATTGCTAACTTTGCCCCAAATTGACCTAGGACCTTCTTTTTTTTTCAAAATTCGTGTAAAAATATCAGCTTTTCAAATATCGAAAAACCGATGCTTTACAATCAATTGTTAAAAAATTATTCTATTTGTTTATAAGGTAAAAATCTGAGTTCTTTTGCAACGTCATTTTGCAGGTCTGAAAATTAATTTTTTCGATATCTAACAAAGCATTTTGGTAAATCAAGTCTTTCACTTTCAGGTGGAGGCCGTAGAATCATTGTATTTTGATTTCTCTGGACGTGGTGGGGTTGCAAAAAAAAGGTCTCTGGGATAAATTAATGCAATTTTGCAAAAACTATTTGACGAACCGATTTGAAATTTTTACCAGATATTAAGCACTATGAGAGTCAACTATTTACGCAAGGACAAAACAGTAGATTGTTTTTTACACAAGATATTGTTTATTGAATAAAATTCCGCATTTTGCAATTATCTTAGCAACAATTAACTATATCGACATTTTAACAACCGCCATTTTAAAGCTTTTTTAATTTCCTACAAGGTGATTCATTTGATTTATCTGTAAGATAGTTTACTTTTTGCTGGCAGGTGAAAAAGTGTGAAAAAACACGTTTTTTCCATTTTTTTGCATTAAAATGGCTGTAAACAAACATATGCAGAAAATCGACCGCAGATTTTATATAGGTTTCATTTATTGACACCTATACTACCTAAAAATCGTGGTCTCTGCCTGGATGAGTCACAGTCCCGAACATGGTACTTTTTTTACTCATTTCCCTGGACTACTAGGTTGCCTAGCCATATCTTGACCCCATGACATTTGATTTGAAAAAAATTAATTATTTTTTCATTTTTTTTTGTCAGGCGAAATCGAAATTTTGTCTTTGTTTAAACGTATATAGCAGCGAAACCATTAATCCTACAGAAATTTTTCAAGAAAGCAAATTCATCATCATTTTATAATCTTTCTAATAGATCTCCACCAGTTTTTTCTTAGAACCAACGTTTATCTAAATATTCGCAAGAGATGAGAAAAAAACACGTTTCCTTGGAAAATGTAAATTTCCAGTTGTATCGCTCCTAGCATCCTTATTCTTTGTCGTAGGGCAAAAAATAAAAAAGAGACTTGTGGCTTATTAAATTCTCTACAAATTCGTTAGGTCGTAGGAGCCACCGTTTAGGAGTTATGGACGTTTTAAGCAAACAAGTGCAAGACACCGCCATCTTAAAAGGCCCGCCGGGCCCACACCATGAGTCACAGTAAAATTTGGAATACGGCAAAACGTTCCTCACATTATGTAGTTTTCCTTTGAGAGTTTTTTTTTGAGCTATCTCTCACGGATTCCGAGTTACGGGCGAAAAAACGTTTTCAGAGATGTGGAATCCGAAGGAAAATTTTCGTCGATAACCCGACAGCTAAATATACTCATATTTTCACAAATACGATACCGCGACGCCCGTACCATGTCGATACAGAAAGAGGAAGACTTGTAGTTGATCCGCATCGTAAATCGCACGCCGAAATTCGAAAATTCGGTCCGGCACGAACGAATCAAAATTGACATTTTTGACGTTTCTCGATCGCGATTTTGTGTTAAAAGAGTGTTTTTCGCCCATCTCTTTCCGTCACAAAAAAGAGATAGTCGATAGTCCCCTGTTAATAAACTAATCAACCATAAATAATACAACAACGAAAGATAACCTAACAGACGTAGAATTTAATTCTAAAGCGACCTGCACCTGTCCCGATCTCGTCAGATATGTTTAAAAAAAACCTTTGTTAATGCAAATTCGCAAAGAGAGAGGGGGTACAGACGTGTAGAATTTTACTTCAAAAACCCGTTTCAACAGTCGATCTATCTTTTATTTTTTGCCCTACGACAAAAAATAAGGACGCTATGAGCGATACAACTGGAAATTTTACATTTTTCAAGGAAACGTGTTTTTTTCTCATCTCTTGCGAATATCTAGATAAACGTTGATTCTAGGAAAAAACTGGTAGGACTCTATTAGAAAGATTATAAAATGATGATGAATTTGCTTCGTTGAAAAATTCCTGTAGGATTAATGGTTTCGCTGCTATATACGTTTAAAGAAAAAATTTCGATTTCGCCTGACAACAATTTTCAAATTAAATGTCATCGGGTCAAGATATGGCTAGGCAACCTAGTCGCGATCTATTAACATACATGTTATCTTTTATATAAACTATTTCCTGTCTGAATAACAGATGAGGGTATTAATTTCTTATGCCGGATCTTAGACTATACCTATGCTGTTAATGTTAGTAAATCAATTTGACAATCCAGTTGAAAGAAAGTGACAGTGACAATTACTTTAACACTTACATATGTCACAATACAAGAAAGTAATTTTATGCCTAATATTTTATACAAATAAACAAAAACTTGAGAAAAAAATTTTCCTTATAAAATATGTATCAAGGGTTCAAATTAAAAATTTATAATTTTCATTAATTTACATAAAAGTTAGTGTGACGTGACAGACAAGGGGTGGGGGGGATTAGGCGTGCGTGACAATGTGTGATACATGGGGGGGGGTCAAAAATTGGCAAAAAAAGCGTGACATCATTTATGGACAGCCCCTACCCTACATAGCTTATATTTGACATTTTATTATTTGTTAAAATATGTAAAGCAGAAAATATACAACTAAAACGAAAGCAAATAAAAAATACGAAGTCAAAATACTGGTTATCACCATATAAAACATAATATTCGAGGACGAATATTAACTGAGAAGTTAGGTTAGATTGGTAGACGACAGACGTGACGTTAGGTTAGACTGGTAGACGGTATTACTGACTTCGCTTTCATTGGCGGTTTGTTTGTTGTAACAATTCCATTTGAATTATTAGGGAAATTAGTAATCTGAATAATATAAAGTGACCATTCTGAGACAGTCCCCCTTTTGATTGAACTGTCCCCCAATGTGAGTGCCCCAAAATGTCCCCCATTCCCGTGGTTTAACTGGCACAACAAAACTATAAATTTCGCCCCTGTCCCCGCTCATGAATTATGAGACCTCCCCCTCTTTTCCCATTCTACCCCCCCCCCCCCGCATCAATTATTAAACCTGGAAAATTTTTCCCAATATGTCCCCCATTAGCAAGATTTAAATATCTTCTCTTTAGAATAATATTACTTATGATTGAGCCTCAAGGATATTTCTCTCTCACTCTGCAAAATCCTGTCCTTAACTACTCGATAAAAGTAACCATTTGAGTGGATGAACTCTTCAACATAAACGATTCAATATTAGGTAAATAGGCATGTCCGCAAAAAAAAATAATATACATTAATATTATTTAAAACCATACTTAGAGCCCCTAGTACCAAAATCAGATTTTTTTTTAGTAATAAATATTTTAATTTTGTCAATTATTCGTAATAGAAATCACCCAAACGCAGTGAGACTAAAAAAACGTTCCCAAGGTAGAGGCTAGTAATATGACGTCACTTACCTTGCAGTACGCAGGCCTGTATGTGTAATGCGGGCCCGTTGTTTTTTATTGAAAGACTAATGTAATATTATTGATCAGCATGCTTTAGAACCCCTATATCCAAATTTTGAAGATATTTTGATTTATGATTTTCGAATTACGGCCCCTTAAAATTATATTTTTCAAATATTAAATAATTAATAACTTTCAAACGAATTGTATTTCGAAAAAAAGTCATTCTCCATTTTCTATTTAAATTCACTTTTTCTACAACCCAGCGTCATCTGTACTTTTAAATTTCATAGGCCAAGAATCTCTATTTAAAAATTACCAAAAATAATATCAAACAATTTATAACTTGAAAACGAATATTTTTTTCGAAAAAAAGTAACTTAACTCCTCACTTTCTATTTAAAAACACTTTTTCTACCTCCCACTGTCATCCATGCTTTCAAATTCGGTAATCCTTAATGCACGAATAATTATTTATAGGGCAGCTAGTTCAAAATGTATGGTAATTTTTCCATGAAAATTCTTAGTTTATGAAATTTGAAAGTACAGACGCCGGGTTGTAGAAAAAGTGAATTTAAATAGAAAATGAAGAATGGCTTTTCTTCGAAATACAATTCGTTTCAAAATTATCAATTATTTAATATTTGAAAAATATAATTTTAAGGGGCTTGTAGTTCGAAAATCAGAAATCAAAATATCTTCAAAATTTGGATATATTGGTTCTGAAGCATGCTGATCAATAATATTATATTAGTCTTTCAATAAAAACAGAGCCGGACTGGGACGCCGGGCGATCGGGCGCTAGCCCGATGGCCTGGCCTGGCCTGCCACTGCACTGCCTGTAGTGCCTGTTTTTAGTAAATTCATCGCCGAGACGATAGGTTTTGATACACGGTCTCTATTAATTTTCGCAATTATTTTTTGTTAATTATTCTGATTAATATTGAAATTGGGGCCGAGTACTTTTTTCGCATTTCGCGGTTGCCGGTTTTACCGGCAACCGCGAAATGCGAAAAATTCTGCAAGAGAAAAGGCTAATAAATATTTATTAACCCTTTCTATTTCTCAAACGGCATGTGAAAGATTGTTTTTTAAATTAAAATTTATTTTAAATCGAGTAAGAAGGTGTCTATCGCAAGAAAAAGATATTCTCTCAGTTGAAAACGATAATATTTTACATCAGCTGACAGTTAAATCAGAAAACATGAGAGACCTACTAACTTACTTGTAACTTGATATCTATTTATCCTAGTCTTTGATTTTATTGTTCCTTTTGTAATTTTTGTTCTTTTTTTTAATTGGTACCTAGTTATACCTATGTGCAATATGAATTTGGTATTATGTTTTTCTGTTTTACATTTTTTTATACTTGTTTTGTATTCTGTTGTTTTCTTAAATGACAATATGGATTTATTATTCAGTTTATGTTTTTTATATATTTTTTGTTTTCTTAAATGACATTTTATTAAAAAAGTACATTTATTTTGTTTTTGTTTTACTTCAACAAAATCAAAGTCCCGCTATTGATCTGAAAATTTAAAAAAAATTGGAGGAAACAGTTTCCGATTTTCGCCTGTGATGCTTTTTGGCTGTGGAGAGGTACTTCTCGGTGGCCCGCTTAGGGTTATCTGCCCGGCCTGGCTGGAAGATCCAGTCCGGCTCTGAATAAAAAACTAGATAATAGTATATTTTATTTTTAACTATTGTCGAATTGTAATTGTAAACCCAGTAGCAGTTTGCTCTACTATTATAGTTGACAGATAAACCAATATTATTGTAGAGTTAACCCGCAGTTCTGTTTACATAAACATAACATCGTTCTGCCATCCACTTTGATGAATTAAGACGTCGCATCAGCGCTTTTGTTTGCAAATAGAATGGGTTAAATCAACCAAAAAAATAGTATATATATTGTTCATTTTGTTAAATTGAAGTATATTTAATAGTATTTTTAAACAAAAGGTGATTGTCACACAACAAAATAAACATTAACTTAAAAAATGGGTGCATAAGACTATAATTTATTCATCTTACTAATAATTTGTTGAATTTTGTCAAATGAAACTAGATAAATTGTAGACTTTATTTTTAAGTATTATCGAATTGTAATTCTAACCCAGTATTAGTTCGCTGTATTATTGTATTTTGTAGACAAACCAATATTATTGGTGTCTTCTAGAAGTTCTAAAAGGGAATTACCATAAAATTTGCTTGCTTACCACGTAGTCTATTACAGAAATTATTCCTAGATGACGCCACATACAAATCACTGACAATAATCAATCATGCATTATCTTATACTCTTATGAATTTATAGAAAATTAACTAGTGGAAGCATTATACTCTTCGCCGATTTACTGAGCTTTTTATATAATTGTTACACAGTCTATAGGATACTCTTCGCATTTTTCTTGTAAATAATGTTAGTTTTTGGACATTCTAAATTTTGTGATACCAACTTTGTTGTGAAAAAAAAATCAGGGTGTGAGGGATCGAACCCGGGACCTTGGATTGCGAGACGACAACAACAACAAAACAAATTTATTTGACATTTCTTGTTACAAGAATGCACCTCATCGGATCCCGGCCGGAGCCAACCAGACAACCATGGCGCGTAGCATCGTGGTAAATGTGTGGTTGGACGAGGCGGGTCCGATTTGGTTCGACGATAATGCTTGTTAGAGCTAGGACACCTTAGGCAGACTTAAAACTAGGTTATGCTTAGGAAATGTGTTCGCACGAGCCTAAAACTAATGAATAAAAAACTAACACTTGCACTGCACTTACAAATTTTTGGTTGCTGATACGGGAAAACAGAATTAAACGAAAAAACCCGTTCGAGCAAATGACGTCCTTGTGGTCTGATCGCCGTCAAGGAAGGTAGGGTAGTTAAAAGGGTTGGATTTACAGGATGTTATCGGCCTAGAGGGAATTTAGAAAGACAAAAAGGGGACAAAAAGGTTAAAAGAACAAAATTGTAAACATAACAAGAGGGAAAGGGGTTAAAGATGTAAAGTTGGCGAAATATAAAGGGTAGGGTAGAGATAGGTTATGGTAGAGGGAAGGTGTGGCTAGGGAGGTTGCCGGAAAATAGGCAACGCCTGGTATGGTAGGGTGTGTCTTATATCGAAAAGTATTGCGTTATGCTGTCTGATTCGGGTAATGTTGCGGGTTAGCGGAGTACCGTCCAGTTTGAACTGATAGAATTTTTGCGATATTTCTTCGACGTAGTCCGCTAGTGGGATTATGTCGTGACAACGTGCATGGAGATCTCTGAGGGAGGTGTACCTATCAGAGTCTGAAATGAGGCGCATAAATTTGTGTTCTAATACTCTCAACTTCCGCATTGTCGTGGCCGGGATGCTGCACCACACCTGCGCCGCGTATGTGATGGCCGGCCTGATTACCATCGTGTACAACAACTTTTTATTAGTCCTGTTGAGTCCGCTACCCCGTGCCAGGAGCGGATACAGACTCCTGGACATGGAGTAGACCTTGCGTATCGTTTCGTTAATGTGTGTATTAATCGTCAGTCTTTTGTCTAGATTCACCCCCAAATACTTCACGCACCGCTTAAATTGAAACTCTTGCCGCTACACCACCATTTCTTATTACTAAAATTGTTAATGAGTGTAATATATACCATTAGATTTATTGTGATTATTAGGAAACACACATTAGTAAAATGTATTAAAAAAAAAATAGTGATAGGAAATAACATTTCGCAAGGTTTCTATTTATTACAAACCATAAAAAAATGTAAAAAATATTTTTTTAAATTTTAAATTACTAATAACTTTTTTATTTACCAATCTATTTTGTTAAAAAACAATAGGGTTCTTCCTCTAGCTAACACTAAATTACTCTCCAAATTTCAATACAATCGGATTTTTCTTTCTTGAGTTATCGTGCTTACAAGAAACGTGACGGACGGACAGACGGACATTTTGAAAGTTGTTCAGAATTCGTTCACTAACATAACGATATAAACATTTTTTCTCTGCGAGCGATATTTACTGATTTAGAAATGTGCCGATCAAATACAATATACTCTTCGTTTTTGCGAAGAGTATAATAACGGGCCCGCATTACACATACAGGCTTGGAACGTTTCTTAACCTCGCTGCATTGGGGTCATTTCTATTACGAATAATTGACAAAATAAAAATATATATTTTTTTATTGTTACATTAGTTTATAAATAGCGTAAATAGCGATAAATCTACCATTTCCAATTGAAATTAAAATTTTATGGACATGCCTATTGTCACTTTGTCACGTTACGAAATCGCTTTCTGTCATCGTAATCTCTAGAAAACACTTCTGTGTTGTTATATTCAATCTTTATATTCGTTGAACTAGTTTATAATAGGTAACTACAAATAGTTAAAAAAATCTTACTCCCCTTTACACATGCTTAAAGCAACTAGTAAAGGTAGAAGCCCAAAGGACACTTAATAAATGGTGAAATGTCACGCACCCGTTGGAGAAACTCGGCAGTTCCTCGTAAAGAAATAAATTGACATTCAATTATGATTTATTAATTATTTAATTATTGAATGTCTAAACAATTTATATTTTGATGTAGTTGATTTTAAAATATAAACAATCGGATAAAAATGACATCATAGAGACCGAAAATGTCAATATTTACTGTTTCTTCACCCAGTTACGATGTTAACAAAATTCGGAGAACATTATTAAGCTTAGATTTACAAGTAGTATTGATTAAGCTAAGAAAAACATGTGGGATAGGTATGCCCTTTGAATTTAGTTCTAGAATTGCTTCTAAACGACGTTATTTCTACGCCACTGCCTAGTGATGAGACCGAAGAAAGTTCGGTACAGCAAAAGACACCTAAATAGACAGGAAATGAACGAATAAAGTGACGTTTGTGTGACTTCAGGGACAATAATTGATTTATTAACAGACAAATATGTTGTGTTTTGTTCGCCTTTGACTTCCCTTTTCCTTGTCGTGTGAATTATTTACGGGGGTGCTCCAAGAGACATATTTTCGGTTCGAGGGAAAGTGTCGAGAGTTATGAAATAAAATGCGTCGTAAGCACTTAATTTGCTCACAAAGTTGATGTGGAGGAAAGCTTTTTTATGATTGCAGGTGTCGTGTTGTGTCAGTGAAAATATCATCGAGTTTGTAACTCTACCCGGCTTAGCGAGTACTGTGCGAAAATCGCGATGTGGTTTTATTATTGTCACTTTTTAATACGTGTAGACGCCAAGTTTACTTTTTGTCGATCGATTTAACCATTGCAGACGAGCTGCAACTTTAATGATCTTTTTATTTTATACGGAGTGTTGCATATGAAATAGTGTCAGAAAGTGTACACTCCAGAGTCACAAATACAAAGAGTCATCAAAATATGCTTGAGTTAAAAGTTGTTAATTAAAGTTGTTAATTTCACTTATTAATCCAGTAACCTTGTCATCAAAAAGAGGTTTTACCTGACATCATCGGGTACCTATTCTTTTTTAATATGTTGTATAGAATTAAAAATTAATGTTAAATCCAAGTTTCGACCTCGGCGGACCTCCGGGTCAAAAATCCAAAAAATTGCAAGATTTTTGTTGTTTTTTTTTCAGTTTTTGTTGATTTTGTTACCTAAGGCCTACTTTTTTGGTAAAAACAACTTAGTATTTTTTAAAAGTAGACTAAATTTGCTACAAATTATTACCAGAGCAGATTGTATAGATCAAATTGTATCTGATACAGCTGTTCAAAGTTTTGCAATGATTTCATATTTTACCATTTTTAGCAATTTCTAACTTAAAAATCTGTGAAATACTACTACTATCCCGGGGTTCAGAAAATTCATTTTACCCGAACCCAAGCCCCAAACGGGGTCCGAAGGGGGCCAAAAAATACCTCCCCTCCCCCATACTATTATATTAAATGGGTCGGAAAACAGGAAGGAATATTATTTTTAAAAATCAGTTATAAACAGGTTATGCTTTTTGAAACACAAAAAATGTTTTACGTACGAACTGTCACATTTTCCATGTCAGTATTTACTGAAGAGGGAATACGGAAGGGTACGAAATCTTTTTTCTATACAGCATTCCAAGCAATAAAGATGGATGAGATGCTACTTCACAAAGTTGTGTGGCCTCCAAGCTCCTCATTTGGGTCGATAGCTGCCAGGTACGTCAAATAGTTTTCGTTCCACATTATGGTCCAAAAGTAACTAGTTTTCGACGGCTACCCAACAACCGCTTCACAAAAGAGTACGAAGAGCTCGGAGCGTGTTCGTCGAGTTAAGGCAAATATATCTCCCGACGTCATATTTGACGAAACAACTATAACACAAATTTCACAAGAAAAGTTTTTATCTAATGAAAACAATTCGTTTTGTCGACTAAAAACCACATTTGAAAAAGAGGAAATTATTGTAATCCAGGCAGTAGTGCTCTCTTTGTCTTTACTTGTCATGTGATTGGTCGAGGCGTACGAGAAAATTCTGCAGTAAAGACTCCTCAGCGGTTTTGGGACATTACAGTATCTGTAGTTCCGATGTGCTATTTCGTTTCTTGGTTGTCATGAAAATCGTCACTACGTTACATTAAAATATGACGAATTCCGTGTATTTTTATATTTCTGCAGATGGGTTTTTTACTAGATGCGTCACTTGGAAATACATCTTCATGTTGAAATGATGAAAGTGAAAAAAAAGATAAACGCCAAAAAATGCCATGAAAGCATCTGGAGGAATTTTTGCAAAGCCCTAGAATTATGCTATTCACACGATATCAAACCAAGCACGTGGTTATGTATAACAGAAAACAGAACCGAGAATAGAACTCGCGTTTCTCATGCTTTAACAAAATCGCAAATAATAGGTAATGGGCCTGTAATTTGTAAACACATTGTTATTGCCTCGTTTAAAACGGGTCATATTGTAGCCAATATCCACGACTTTGGAAACCATTATGTTTTTATAACTAGATTAAAAATAGCCGTTAGAGGGTCAGTGCGGACCGATGCACAATTTATAATCAAAAACATTCGTGTCAAGTTGGGGTTCTATACTTCCACGGTCAAATTGACCTTGATTTGCTTAAAATTGGTTTAGCAGCATCATCCTCGGTAATGTGGAAGGTATTTATTTTTATTTATGACCATATGGTTACTTGATTACAGTGTGTATAGGTGCAGAAAAAAGTAGCAAAGCTATTAGTTAGCCACTTGGGCCCTCATGTAAACATTTTAAAAGCCAAAATGCTGCGAAGGTTTTATTAAAACTTCGATAATTAAAATAGTTTTAAAATTGAGCAATAAATGCAAATATTACTTGAACGGAAAAGTCTTATAAAAAAAGTTCTATCAATTCTTCCAAGACTAGATTAAAATAAATTGTTACTTGCAAGCATATTTGCTCTGCCACAGTGGGCCCAGAAATCGAAAAGTCTGGCCAAAATTCTGAACATGGTTAAATCGCCTAAAAATGAATAGGTACATCAATCATAAAAAAAAAATATTTAAAAAAAATTAAAAGTGATGGGGGTTGGTGTTGTTGCAGAGGTGCAAAAATTGAAAAAACGTGATAAACAAATGAAAATGGACAAATCGTCTAAAAAGAGTGCATTAAGCATGGAAGAAATATGGGAAAAAAAATAAAATTATTGGGAGGGATGTTTTTGGGGGGTGGAAAATGCGAAAAACGTGGCAAAATAATTTAAAAAATGGGCCATTTTTCTAAAAATAAGTATATTTAGCATAGAAACATTATTTAAATTAAAATAAAGATAATGGTGGTAGTTTACGGGGATGTAAAAAGTAAAATAAGTGTTAAAAAAAATAAAAATGGACAAGACGCTTAGAAAATAGTATATTAAACATGTAAAACGCATATTGGATTAGATTGCAATATAGTTAGATGTCTTTATTATTCTACAACATAAAGAGTTCATCCACATCATTATTCATTACTTCCGAACCGGGACGAACCGTGTTCTAAATTTTGTACCATAGATAGTCTGAAAAAACTATAAAAAATCGACCAATAAAAGAACTCGTTGTGCTTTTTTTGTAGCTCAAACAAAAAGTACCCATTAATTTTTATTTCTTTATCTTATAAACCCCGTTTAATCCAATTTTATGACCGAATGTATCATATTTCACAAGTAATCAATGTATACAAATAGTCCAGTCAACGGAGCGCTAAAATGACCAAAATCTCTAACTTGAGTGCTACTGGATAGATTTTGATGAAATCTTGTGCAATGTGTTTGTAATGACGTTAATAAAAAAATTGAAGAAAAGATTAGAGTAGGAAATGGTCGAAAGAGGTAGAAAACACCCCTTTTAGCTCCTGTTCCGTAACTTGTAGAATTAGGTCAAAAATGAAAAGAAAACAATATATTTACCTTTTCTGGCCCAAAATAAGATGTTATTATTCTTGTGAATTTTTTAGAAAAATGCTTATTTTGCGAGATATGGCCACTTGAAAATTCCTAAAAATGGGGTAGGGGAAATGTAAAAGTTGATTGATTGATTGATTGATTTACCAGCGTGCGGTAGGCATTGCTGCTACTCCCAGAGTTATACAGCTGGGCCTGCTACGTCCACGCTGGGTTGGACTAAGGTTATGCTTGTTGCCAGCAGCGAGTGCCACATGGCGCATGGTAAAGGAATATGGGATGGGAGGTGTAGGTATTTGTGAGATGCGTTACCGCATTGTGTCGTGAGGAAGCGTTTAAGCTGAGGTGCCATAAGGATTTAGTTTGGACGCTACACATCGACAGTGCCCCATTGATTATTTCTGGTCTAATCCAAATTAAACTCGTTTGAATATTTTTAGCAATTATGAGAACCTCACCTGAAAGATAGGTATACTTTAAGAGTATTGCGCCACTGATCGTTACGTGTTCAATTTTGATTAAATTTGTTTGAATATTTTTAGTAATTATGAAAAACACACTTGAAGGTTCACACAGGAAATCTGTATAATAATCATACTTTAATAGTGATGCATTACTGATTTTCGGGTTATTATTATCACCATTTTTATCATGCGTAATTCTCTTGATTGGCTGAAAGAAATTCGGTTTTGGCTATTAATTATTATTTGTGTTATTGACCTAATAGTATGCCTCTGGTTTACTCAATACTATTTAAAATATTAGGTTTTGAGTTAATAAATTAGGTTAATAGAGATTAAGTTGATAAAGTTATTAAAGTAATTAAATTTAATAAAATAAAATAAATTAGTTTATAGCTTAGCTTTATGTGGCTTCTGGCGTGGTGATTGTTGGTTTTTATCCCCTCTTCTTTTTGGGCTTAGTACACTTAAAAAACTTTCCACTGACACACAAATTTATTATTTATTTATTTACACTTTTACGTTCAATATGTCTGTCTTGCTTTGCTTTATAAACACGTGTTGTTCACTTTTGACACTGAATATTTATTGCTTTCTTTACGCAATAAAGCACTTGAAAGGGTCTTTTAGGTACCTATATAGATTTAGGTCGACCGTCAACTAAGGCACAGTTTTACAGTTTATTTTTTTGGTACCATTTAAAAAACACTAATAGTAATTTTCAATTTATTAATTGTATATGAACTTTTTTTTCCTATTATGACATGTCACGTTAAGCAAAATTTCTTGTTCACCGGTGGCTTAAATTTGATTAAGTTTACCGTGGTTTTAACTGACTTTTAGCACTTATTTCGGGAGCGTCTTACGATGCGTCTATACACGCCGTTTGTCAACTTTCGAATCCGGGTAGGGGAAATGTAAAAGTTGAAAAAAAAATCCGAGTTACAGGCAGTTTTTCACGATAAATAATGTACTACATTTTTTGCACATTAAAAAATACATGAAAATTCGAAAAATGAGCGTGATTTATATATATTATAAAAAAATATAAAACCTATATACTCATACCATGTTTGAAGGTTCAATGCAATTTCTAAATTGAAAATGTGAAAAAGTTTTCCGGAAAATTTTTTTGTAATTTTTTGCCTGTAACTCGGAAAATTAGCAAGTTACAAAAAAATTCCAAGAGACAAAAAATATTTAGAAGGCCTCAGTGGATACGACTGACTTTTTTCAAATTACGTATTTTTAAAGCGCTACAATGTCAAAGATGAGGGGTAGTTTTTCATGTTTTTCCGGAAAAACTCGGTGAAAACGCGTTTTACAGAAAAGTTGCAAATAAAAAAAGTCTTGCATTTCGATGATACATTCACCTGAATTTTTTCAGATTTTTTTTTCAACTTTTTCATTTCCCCTCCCCCATTTTTGGGAATATTCAAGTTGTCATATCTCGAAAAATAAGCATTTTTCAAAAAAATTCACAAGAGTAAAAACATCTTATTTTGGGCCGAAAAAGGTAAATACATTGTTTTTTTTTACCATTTTTTACCTAATGCTACAAGTTACGCAACCCGTGATAAAAGTGCGTTTTCTACCCCTTCTAATCATTTCCTACTCTAATATTTTTTTCAACTTTTTTATTAACGTCTTTACAAACACATTGAACAAGGTTTCATCGAAATCCTTTAAGTAGGAATAAGTCTTTCGGCTGGTGTCTATTAAAATCGAAACTTTAGCGTTTTGTGGCAATACACAGTTATTGCACTTAACGCGGCCAGGCTTGTAATTCGTAATTCAGCGCTCGACGGGGCATTAGTCCGGAGAATAGCTGTTGGTTGCAGTCTGGTTTTTATTCCTTATATATTTAAGGAAACGTATAGAGGAGTTCGACAAAAATATTTCACTAGTAAATATTCTGCCCTCTAAAAGCATACCTACTAACTATGCCCATGTCAGGACTACTGCTGTTTCGATTGTAATGAACATTAGCCGCTAGATGGAGCCTGCCATTTTTATTGCATGTCGTGGTTTTATAAATCTCGTCATGTACCAAGAGTGAACAAATACCTCGTTCCAGCCATCTCAGACCTACCTTGCACTGACGAGAGCCAATAGCTCGAAACTGCAGTCTGCAAGTGGTATGGGGTGGCTGGCACGAGAGCTCCTTTAAGTAGGAATAAGTCTTTCGGCTGGTGTCCATTAAAATCGAAACTTTAGCGTTTTGTGGCAATACACAGTTATTGCACTTAACGCGGCCAGGCTTGTAATTCGTAATTCAGCGCTCGACGGGGCATTAGTCCGGAGAATAGCTGTTGGTTGCAGTCTGGTTTTTATTCCTTATATATTTAAGGAAACGTATAGAGGAGTTCGACAAAAATATTTCACTAGTAAATATTCTGCCTTCTAAAAGCATACCTACTAACTTATTTTATAGTTTAAAGTTTCACTATGTTTTTGTTGAAATTACACAAATTACAGGCACATCGAATAGTACGTTCGAATGTGGCAAGCAACCATTCGTACGCTAACAGAACGCTGTTTCTTAGGGTGTATCAGGTGAAAATGGGCAACAATGCGGTTGGAATTTCCGGTACTTAATGAACTGAATATTTATTACTACAGAAATATTACTTTGAATACAATGAAACCTGTTTCGAATTTTGGCTTTTTGTCTAGGTTTTTCGATTTTGTGGCCCACTGTGGGGTGATTTAGGGTTGCAAGAGGCAACATAGTTCCAGGGATGTTATCAGACGGAGTCTTTCATGCCTTTTGCAGGTTTTTTATAAGTATTTTTATCTTTTCAAATAACGGAGAATCGCCTATTAACGCAATTTTGGGACACCCGATATATACATTGTGTATGCAAACGCTTGACGAAGAGACCATAATATTTTTTAGAAATTACTTGCATGCGGGGATAATTTTTCAACATATTCATTCAATCATGCTGACGACGCTGTTGTTTCCGCTTCTCTTTAAATCTTAAAAGATATGCCTCTGCACGCGTTGTGAAGTCCATCTCAAGTCCATATTATCAGCACAGGATTATATTTATTCAGCAATATAAACTCCAGAGTGAGCTTACTCCTGTCTGCGGCTTGACCTTCGCATGCAAAGGACACAGGATTACCCTTATCTGCACAACCTACACTGTAAATTATAAATTCCAGGAATACTAGTTATCTCGATCATATGCATTTGTGGGTTCTACAGTGTACCTACGCTTTTTTATATGATGGATAGGATTTTATCCATTGAAATTGTCATTCACGTCATTTTAAAAATTTTAACACATATGCCTACTAGAATCCGTACGACGCTATTGCTCTTGCTCGCTCACGTGTCTGCCCATATATCATCACCTTTTAAATGCACCGACGATTGGCGTAATTTTTTGATGCCACGTCAAAGTCATGTTTCTTGGAGACATTGTTTGTTTTAATAACATCTTAGACATTATAGACCAGGGAGCTCAGGACGCGTAAATACCGTTTTAAATCGGACAAATATTTTACTGTTGAAACCAGTTCATTATTGGCCTCTTTTAGACATACTAATTTTCCCCCCTCGCGCGCCCCCCGGAACACCCCCAATTTTGGGGAATGTCGCTTAAAAATCATTCCTTTGTCAATATCTCTGTTCTGAACGGTCCTACCAAAAAAAAAGATGTTTATCAAATTTAAAGATAAGTGAATTCTCTGTTGAAATGGTTCAGACATATTTTTACGTAATATTAATATTCTTGGTTATAGACGGGGAAATCAAGCATCGTATCGCATCTGCGCTGTATATCGACAATTTTATATGTGTCAGTTTTCCTTGAAAGACATACTTCGCGAATATAATGAATGGTTACATTCCTCCGTACAAAACTATCAACAATAAACTAGAAAGCAAGTAATGGAGCTGATATTGTAATTTCTAGTAAGGAAAATAACGCCTTATACCCCAGAGGAAACACGAAGCAGCTACGGACACGTGTTTCGAAATTATTGTTCCTCATCGGCGTAGCGTAGCAACAAAAATGATCTGGAAAGGACAGATAGGAACAATAATTGAAAGTTGAAAGCACAGTACACAGTACTCTTATTTGTGCATTCATATCTAGATCAGTCTGTTTAAGACCTTCACCGACAGTCGGCACATAGAGCCCTATGTGGACTGCTCTGTTTCAACCTGACGAGTCAAATAAAATGGAAATTATTATTGTAATTTCTAACAAGCATAGTAACGATCCTATCATTAGTTTTCGGGATACCAGTTTTAAGATTTTAACAGCGAATTGGTACGAGAATCGCGAAAAAATGTGGAAGAAGAACGATTGCGAATTGTAAAGGCGGCTGGAGCAATAATATTAGAAGATATTAGATCTCATGTATATGAAATAAAAAGTTACCCCGAATCAGATGCTTTCTTAGAAAACGTTGAGAATGACATACCGGACAGTCTTAATGTTCTTATGCAAACAATTATGTGTAAAAACAAGCATGGGGATAAAAAGAAGTGAACTACGAAGTGCACTGCTATTTCACATGCAATACTAGCTTCTTATAACTATAACTCCAAGAATATTAATACTACGTAAAAATATACCTGAACCATTTCGATAGAGAATTTACTTATCTTTAAATTTGATAACCCTCCATATTTTTTTTGGTAGGACCGTTCAGAACTGAGATATTGGCAAAGAAATGACTTTCTAAGCGATAGGCTATTTTATGATGAAATCTGATTCGTGATGATGCCAAGCTTCATTTTGATACCAAATATGGAAAGTTACCTTGACCCATTTCTGGTATTAATTCACAGTTTTTTACTGATTCGACAATATCATTTATAAATAACAAAAATAAAAGAGGCGCCCCGGGTTTGAACCCTGGTGGACACCAAAATCAGCAGCAAGCAAAACAGGCTAAAAATTATTAACTCTCACAAATTGTTTTCTGTTTGACAAGTATGAGAAAACCAACTGCACCAAATCACTAGAAAAAGAAAATTGTTTTGACTTATTAAATTAACATTATGATCAACTTGTCAAATGCCTTGACAAAAACCTGATTATAATTGTACATATAGGATATCATAAGTATTTGACATGTAACTAATCAACTACTAGGCGTATGCTTTTTATATAATAACTTAATAAGAATAATAATTGTAAACAATAAAATAATATACCTTAATTAACATAGGTAATGATTAGCATTCAAGTGACATTGAATAAATTAAATACGAAAAACATGTCTAGCATTATAATAAACAAATGAATGGACATAAATTACACACGTTTAAATTACATATTTCCTTAAATGGGTTGGTTTAATAAATAATTAAGCACGAACTTATTGATTCAACTTTCTTTGCTGGAAGAAAGCTGGTATAATTCCGTTTTCATTGTACTCACTTCGCGATATTTAAAGTTGCCGTTCGAAAAGTTAAAATGGCCTGGTGTCTTGTCTCTAATGGAACTTTTGGGATTTACATATAAACACAAATGGGCTCTGACGAAATCACTGCAGATACCGACTGAAGGTTTTTGTGCTGATTCCACCATTAACGTATTAAACGTTCGTTCACTGTGCAGCACGGCATGCTTCGATCCATTAGTTCAGAAGACAAGAGAAGTTTTGGCGATATTCATTTTACTGTTGTGTCCGCCAATGCTGTTTTATTTAAATATTGCTAGGTACTATACTAGGGGCTTAAAGTCCTAGCAGATGCATAAACGTACTGATTTACTTCGCCAGGACGTTAACATAAATAAGGCATTAAAAAAAAGTGTGGAAAACAGCGGTGGTAAGTCCTATATATGTAAAAAGAAGTAGTCCTAGGTGCTGTAACAATCTAATATTGTTAAATTTTTGACCTGTCTTACAAAATCCCAGAAAAAATGTCCGTACAAATTAAATTAGAAGACGTAAAAGGCCTTCCATGTAATGCATTAAAAAGAGTTACAGCTGATTAGGCAGGCACACAAAACAAAAAAAAGATGTACTTTTTTACCGACTATCATATCTATATGTATTTTGGGGCGCTGAGACCGAGGTCAGAATTGTCGTCAATATTTTCATTTAAGCTCAAAAAACAGCTTAGAACATTATTCGGTTGCTGTACGTAGGTGCCTTAATGAAAATTTTTCAAACAAATGGATTGGACGGAATAGCTTTTCTTTTTCTTCCTTATTTAGTGACATCAACATCAGATACTAAATAAGGAAGAAAAAAGAAAAGCTAGGCCGTCTAATCCATTTAATAATAGTAATAATGATAATAATATCTTTGTTTACTATAAAAATATAATCTACATGGTAAATAGGCACCATTTCACCTAGATGGTGCTCTTCCAATGGCCCTAAATACAATACAAATACCATAAAAGACAATAAAAGTGTTTGTTTGAAAGTTGAAGTTTGTTTGAAAAATTTTCGTTAAGACACCTACATACAGCAACCGAATAATGTATAAAAGCACTATTTATTTAAAGAATAACTTTTCTTTTTAATAAACCTAACCGACTTTTATACAGGGCCAGTCGAAAAGTGAGAAATTTTAAATTTGGCTATTGAATAACAAACACCCCATATGAAGTATCGAGCTAAAATTTTGTATAGAGGTATTTGAGACAACTGCGAATCAAATACGCTATCCAATTTGCCGATAAAAAATTGCCTAATAGTCGATCTCGAAATTTCGACCCGTTTAGAGGAGCATAGTAGGCCTTGAAAATATGAAAATTACAAAATCTTCAAAACAGTCAAATAAAACTCATCGAGCATCTCAAAAAAAAAAATTAAAATCGGCCAAAGCGTTCCAAAATAACGGGGTGTTGCAGTCTTAAATCGCACACACTGTATATATAAAGTACATGACCTTTTTTTTATTTTGTGTGCCTATGTTATTGGCGAAAATGCATAGAGCATGTTAAAAAATTGAAGATAGGATGTGGGATATGGGTATTCGGATTGACACAATACCTATTTCAGCCTAATTATAAATCTAGAAACCACCAGCGATATAATGACAGTGTTGATTGTGATAAGGTTAATTATTATACTCTTCGCAAAAACGAAGAGTATATTGTATTTGATCGGCACATTTCTAAATCAGTAAATATCGCTCGTAGAGAAAAAATGTTCATATCATTATGTTAGTGAACGAATTCTGAACAACTTTCAAAATATCCGTCCATCCGTCCGTTACGTTTCTTGTAAGCACGATAACTTAAGAAAGAAAAGTCCGATTGTATTGAAATTTGGAAAGTAAGTTAGCGTTAGCTAGAGGAAGAACCCAATTGTTTTTGAAAAATACCAATCAATAAATAAAAAAGCTATTAATCATTTAAATTAAAAAAAATATATTTTTCTTAATTTTTGTCATTTGTACTTAAATAGAGAAATCTTACGAAATTTTATTCTATATAATTTTTTTTGTTTATACATTTTACTAATATATATATTTCATAATAATATATCTAATTCGTTGAAATATAATACTCGAATGATATACAGTGTGACCCACTTAACATTGCAACACCCCTGTATACCCGTTAATTGATGCTTGATTAACTTCAAATTTTGGTGGTAAGAAAAGATCGATAAGGCGATTCTTTGAACTTGGTAATATGTGATATATGTCAGTAGCGTGCGATTTTAAAGGGGTTTCAAAAGCCGATTTTTCAAAAAAAAGTATTAGGGATTTTTTTAGAAAAAAAATACTAAGGTATTCTTAATAAGCACCTATAGAAACCCCTTTGTACAAGATTGCATCGTAGAGGGTACAAAGATAGTGGCTGACAAAAATACAATTTTTTCAACCAAAACTAATTTTTATTTGTAAAACGGATTCCCAAATCAAACAAATCTATTCTTCATTTTTTGTTCAGAATAATGCATTGTACTAGACTGAATTGATTTTATAACAAAATAAGAAAAAAGTATACAGTGTGACCCACTTAAGATCGCAACACCCCTGTATACTCTTTTTTTTTTCTTATTTTGTTATTAAATCAATTGTCTAGTACAATGCATTACAAATAACGTTTTACAAATAAAAATTAGTTTTGGTTGAAAAAATTATATTTTTCACAGCCACTATCTCAAACACCTTTGCACCCACTACGATGCAATCTTGTACAAAGGGGTTTCTAAAGGTACTGATTAAGAATACCTTAGTATTTTTTTTTCTAAAAAAATCCCTAATACTTTTTTTTGAAAAATCACATATTACCAAGTGCAAAGAATCACCTTATCGATCTTTTCTTACCACCAAAATTTGAAGTTAATCAAGCATCAATTAACGGGTATACAGGGGTGTTGTGATCTTAAGTGGGTCACACTGTATACTACAGACATTCAATGATTGCAATGATGTCTGATGGTCCAATGGCTAAAATTTTGTCTGGCAATCCAAAGGTCTTGTGTTCGAATCCCTGACAGGGTGTTTTTTTTTTCACAACAAAGTTGGTATCACAAAATTTAGAACGTCCAAAAACTAACATTATTTACAAGAAAACTGCGAAGAGTATCCTATAGAATGTATAACAATTATATAAAAATCTCAGTAAATCGGCAAAGAGTATAATGCTTCCACTAGTATATTTTGAAATAATGTTGTTATTGTTAAGTTGGAAACAAGTTTTATCTGTAACATTTTAAAAATGTTTTCGTTTTATTTATTTTTCTTTAGGAAATTGATATTAATTTTCTTACTAATTTACTATATTGTGTTTGTTGAGTTTAGCTATTTATTTTATAAACTTTTTATTTTGAAACTTCATTTTTATTTTGAAAATCGTAGTGAGGTGCAATTAAGAACTTACGACTAGTAGCCCCGCTTTTTTTCTCTTAATTTCTCTTAGAAATGCCTGCCGTATATAACACTTTGTTGAAGAGGCATTAGTTAGCACATTACACATCTTTCAGTTAATTGTAAATTGTGCTGAAAAGTACAATTTTTGTTAATTGTTTTTGTTGTTAATACAGTAGGGTGCAATATGAAGATTCTTTCATTTAAGTACCTTGCTTCCTCGAAAGATGCAGCAGTTTCCTTTTTGAATTGAAATCTCATTGGTCGACAGTATCGTGTCCAAGAAGAAATCTTCCTTAGTAATAGATTTTACCAAAAGCTGCAATGGAACATATGAAGTTAGAAATAAATTGCAGTCATCTACATTAGTGTAAGGACAGTTGTTTGTAATTTGTATTCACTCTGACCTGTCGTTCCGTCAATTTCACATTTCTGTATTAAAACAAGATCGTTCGGAGAATCTTCAGGCACATAGAGTCTTAACACTTCCCTTTGTGGCTTCAAAACCGTCGAACTCGTGTGATTTAATAGCCTTTAAAATCGACTTTGGCTGATGACTCCGTCTCAAAAAAAAATTCCAGCTCGAGATAGTACAGTTTCTTCTCCTTTAATATACTCTTACAACAGGGAAATATATTCTGTGACTATTTAGAATTAACAAAGCTCTTAATTAGCAAATATTGGTGTTTCGTTAGTTTCGCACTCCACAATACGAGAAAGAACTTCATTTGCATTTATAACAGCTCCAATTGCAATGTTGGATTTGAAAGAATCTAAGCGATAGCTCTTTCATTCGGCATTAACAATGCCGGCGCCGCAGACTCGTCTAGCTTTGAGATACTAGCCATTCTTCTCTGTTACCTTGGTAGTCATCGTTTCTTAGCTGGCATAAGGTCTGACGAGCAGTCAGATTTCCAAAATTGACATTCTGTGTGGGTAAATTAACAATAATATTATCACAAGCATACTGGACTCTTTGCGTAAGGAGCAAATATCAAAGATATACATGCGTGGAAACAAGCACTGGTATGATGGTACCTATAACAAAACCCTAATTAGTACAAATAAAGTCATTTACTATGTGATGTGTTTGCTTACTCTGAAATTATTCGAAAAGTTGGAATAAACCGTTCAAAGATATAATGAAAAGTGTAAGTAATTTATTACGCAAACATTTGTTTCGGGACAATAACCGACAAGTAATCAAAACACTAAAAGAAATTGTGAAGAATCTAATAAATATACATAAAATACCACATGTGGTAGTAGTCACACTACAATTACAAATATGTATATGAATTTATTATAAATGTTGTACATACCTTGCTCCTGCATTTGCATTTGTAAAACACTTGAAACAAAGATCTAATTTCTGAGAATTAATTAACGAACAATTAGGTTGCGCAACCATGAGTTACTGATAAGGCAGTCACTTTGTTCGATGCGTTCACTTCCGATTACGAAAACGGAATGAATGCAATTTTAAAATTATAAGTAATAAATAGTTCCGTGAAGCTCAGACCTAGTAGATGTTATTCACCTGCAGTGAAAAATACTTGTGTTTGTTAGTTTGATGTTAAGTACATCTCCCTATGCCTTCAGTTCTCTTCGAGTGAGGGTTTATAATAAATTAACTTTATCAACTTTGGATAATACGGAATTCGAAAAAAAAAATTCAAGATAAGATATAGTTTCATACGTGCATGCAAATCTTTATGCGCTGACCCATAACCACCTAAAGCCAACCCTGGTTTTACGTCATATCCGATCGGTAATTCAGGCCTCTGAAGCTCACAGCAGTAATGTTTCATTTCTCATGTTTTTAAAGCCATTGTTCCCACTGACAAAGAACTACATATTTTTTTCTGGTGTTCTAATGTAAGTTGAATCACATTTCTGCGCTAACCAATATTTAACGAATTTAATTACAGATTTATCCGTCTTTTAAATCAAACATCAGAACAAATGTACCAACGAATATACACTGAAAACACTCATTTTATCACACCGCTGCCAAGGGTAAACAAATAGTCTGACGTCACTACATCGAAAATTTGTGACCAAGTCTAGCACACTTTGAAATTCAGTTTTATGCCGCTTGCAACATACTGTAATGAGATTAATAATCAAAATTATTTTGTTTAATCCCATTCTTGAAATGTGCATGTTTCTTACTTGGATACAAAACTCGAAACGCTTTGTTCTGTTCACTCAAGTTGTTTCTATGGCAACGTGTGGGCAAAAGTAGTGAGTAAAAATGCTTTCGCCCACACTACTGTCAAATTGTCAATTGTCAAACTACAACAAAATTTCCATTTCATTTAAATACCGCTCTTTAACTCCCATAACCTTCCATAACATATGAAAAGTAGAGGCATTAGTTTCTTTAAGAATGTCTGCTGGCAGTAATATCGTCAATTTCACAATTTTATGAAAAACGTTCACCACGCGTCAGGTGTATAATTTTCTTGACAACTGCAAATGTTTATATTCACAAGAACCAAGCAACGCAACCTGCCGTCTATGTTGATTTGCACTCCATGCATGGCCATAAACCAAAGTAGCAGTTATTACAAAATTTGATATTTTTTTAACACTTCAATGGCAGGATTAAAAAAACGCTATACAGCACTCGTGAAGAAACGAAATCGCTCACTTGTGTACTCTTTGCAAAAGGCACACGCGTGAGCGAAATTCTTGGTTTCTTCACATGTACTGTAATATACTATTATAACAGAGTGAATTAAGTTTTATTGGTACTAGAATATGTCCTTCCTTATTCTATAACTTGTATCCATATCCATACCTATAAATTAAAAGACGATATTTGAAAAAAACACACTGTAATGTATCTTTTTTTAATTGAAACCCTCTTCTCGTCTTGCGCATATGGTACGAACGTGTAGGATGTAATTAATACTGCCTCATGAGGAATATTCTCTCTAAAACAAACGTTTTCTCCCACCAACCGAGATAAATACATAAATAATGATATATAGTTATGTCCAGATGTTAAATCATAAATGCCTACCTACTTCATCTAACACTTAGGAAGGAATTTACCTATACTATATCTGGGCAGTGACCAGGTTCTAAGACTTTCGTCCTTGCTGGTATAATAATATATAACAAACACGGAATGTTTAAGGTGAAGAGAAATGTGACGTTTTAATTTAAATAGCGAGAGGTAATAACGTACTGTGAATATTTTATTTGACATTTTACGTTTTATCTGATGGTACAACTACCACTTTTTTTAAGTCGGCTGAAAATATTATTTCCCAGTACTTTACCGACACGATACGATGATTTGTAGTTGACCATTTACCTGCAGAATGGAACCTTTTTACTCATTTACTATAGTTCTAATCGGTGTGTCGGAACATCCGGGTAAGAGATACGGTTCCTTAAGCAGGGTTGGTAAATTTCATTACATTTATTTCCAATTTCAACCAAATTTGGATCTGTATCATATACTATATCTTTTTTGAATAAAACAAAACTTATTTCAGTCACTGGCGTGCATTTTCATTAAGAGAGAAGGGTGAAATTTTCAAGAAGTCATATTAGGCATTTTTTACTGGAAAACTATTATTGATCAACATGCGTTAGAACAACGCCACCTAAATTTTAGGTGGTGTTGGTTAGAACCCCCACGTCCAAATTTTAACGACATTTTGATTTATGGTTTTCGAATTACGGCTCCCTTAAAATTACATTTTTCAAATATTAGGTAGGTACCTAGCTAATGACTTGGAAATGCATTGTTAAAAAAAAAGATTTTTCATTTTCTATTTAAATTCACTTTTTCTATCACTCAGTGTTATCGATGCTCCCGAATTTCGAATTTTCATTAAAAAATTACCAATAACAGCCCTGTAAATTACTCGAGCATTTAGGATTGCCGAATTTGAAAGTATTGGTAACAGTGAGTGGTAGAAAAAGTGATTCTAAATAGTAAATGAGGAATGTCTTTTTTCTTAAAAAAAATCATTTTCAAATTTTATTAATTATTTAAAATTTAAAAATGTAATTTTAAGGGTGCCGTAGTTCTAAGACTATAAATCAAAGGGTCGTTAAATTTTGAATTTATTTTTATGGACAAAATTATGTCAAATTTATTAAAAGCAAGTCGTGGAAATGAAATGCCAGGTTCAAGGATATTGATCCTTGATTCACAAAAAAATCTGATAAAAAATTATCTTATCTACAGTGGATTCTGATTCAATTCACAGAAAAATCTGATAAAAATGATCTAAACAAAATATTAAATTATGAAAAATATGTATTATAAAAATTAACACCCAGTATAACAAAACATCTCGGAAAATTTGGTACACATATAATAAAAAAACAGGAAAATCTGATAAAAATTAACTAAACAAAATATTAAATTATGAAAAATATGCATTATAAAAATTAAACATCTCGGAAAAGTAGATATACACATATAATAAAAAAAAAAAAAACGTATTTTTACCTAGTAATTCATTTTGCATGTCTCGCTCATAGTCAGCCTGCATAAAATGAACCAAGCAAATCCAGTAGGATGCAAAAGGCATGATAAATTTAACCCAGATATAAGTATATATCTAGGTTGATTTACCATGCTTTTTGCACCTGTTTATCCATTCACCTGTTGTGGTTTTGGACACCAAATCTTTGACTTTTGGAAAAACGTGGAAAATCATATTTTGACCAGTAGATTTCTTTATACAATACCTGTTATTACAATCATACACTGCACGCCTTGTTCCCGGTCTTTTTGTTCACTTCTGTTTGAATAATAACAATATGTAAATATAATACATGAATTATTAAGCTTCTTTTACCTTTTATAATATATACAAAATCACCATAGACCACTAATAATAATAATTGTCTTTTAAATCCTACAAAGGTCCAAAATAGTATGTCTCTGTTTCTGCACACAATTTCACTAATCAAAAATGTTTTTATAACTCAAAGAAACGTATAAAACACACACGAAGGTGTACATATGAGATTTACAAAGAAAAACCAGTAAATAAGTAGACAAAACTTAATAACCACACCACTAAACACAGAAAGACAATTCCGTCAGAAACGCAAACAACTGATTTAGGTCTCGCCATGACGTCACAGCTTTGCCGGTAAGTGGCGAACGTTGCAGCATAGGGAACTGGCTATCCTCTCTCTGTTTACGGTTCTTGAAACTGACCGAGACCATGTAAAGAATAAACACTGACATTTGACAAATCATAACCACTGAGCTCTGTTACATACTGGAGTAAGCTGGAACAGCAGAGACTTTATAGAGAGAGACTATATTAGCAGGTTCTCTGTTTCCCTCGCACTGTAAAACTATGTATTCAGGTAACAGGCAGGGCAACTACTAATATAGCTTCTGTCTCTATTGTTTCTGCCCCCCCCCCCCACATGCGAGCACACCCCAGTATGTAATAGAGCTCAGTGATCCTAACGGAAAACGTCACAGTTACTGGCGCCAGATAACTGCCATTCCGTAAAAAAAAAATTCTCACTGAGTTAGCATTAAAAAAATTGTAAATTTTACATTTTTGTACCTTTTTTAATGCTTTATCGATTTTCATTATAAAACAAAATCATGCAACTTCCCCATTGTTAAATTATCAATTAAAATGTTGGCATTCCTTGCCTCCTTATTTTCCCCATGGATTCTTCGATGCTCAACAATTTAAATAAATTAAAGCCGAGTCACAGGCTCTTGAGAAAACAGGCTCTTAGTAATTGATTGATTCCCATTTGACTGCGTTCGGTATTGATTATTAAACCAATATATTATTTTAATGCGGATAGAATATTTTATTAATTAGTTTTTTAATTGGCTTAAAATAAATCATTAGCCAAAATTTGTATAAATATTTACAAAGCATGTTTTAGTCAATTTAAAATATGGCTATTTAAATATTGATTAATTTTCGAATACACCAACATTTACATAATCTCTATTTTCAAAGCTGGTAATATATTAAGCAGAAATGTAGTTTTTTTGCGGATTCACAGATAATTTGAGTCGTTTTTTATTACATATATTTGATATAAGCGTAGGAAGCCCCGTGGGTCTTTTATTTTGTAATTTACGGTTTCAACTGAGAACTACAGTTTCGACAGGAAATAATACTAAATATGGAGTTTGAACTAGAAATTGGACCATGGATGTTGTGCCCTGAAGAAGTTTTTGTACAATAAACGAAACGTAGGCAGGTTTACCTTTAGTCCTATTTCAGACTAGTACAAGTGTGTATTTTTTTTTATTAGAAAACGCGAGCAGATCCGAAGATCCGCAGTACTCAGGTCTATCGGCCCATTGTACATTCGCGACATTTAGATTCCCCTAGAAAAGACCAGTGCTCTCCGCAGCAGGAGAGCAGCCCTTTCCAGTAGTAGTTCCTCCGGCTTCCGAAATACCTATACCTTGACACTCCTATTGGTGTACAATGGCATAGGATATGAGTGATGTTTCATCCTCCACTCAACACCAACACATCCTACAAGTAGGATCATTTTTCAACTGCATTGCATGCAGGTGCTTGTTCGGAGGACAGTGCCCTGTTATCAGGCCTATCATCCGTCTCAATCGTTCTCTATCGAGCCCAATCAGCCACTTTATGGTGGAGTCAGTCGAGGGCCCTTTCATATGGAGCCTCGACTGTCTCAGGGTCTGAGCCCAATGGTTGATAAACTGTGCCGCAGCTCAGTCTTGTAGCTCTGATTGTATCAGACTTCTTAGCAGACCGAGGGCTGGTTCGGGGCCAGGGAAAGGAGTTTTTGCTCCTTCACCCGCCAAACGGTCTGTTTCTTCGTTGCCCTCGACGCCACTGTGCCCGGGCATCCCTGTAAGTTTAACTGAGTTGCGTTCACGCAGCTCAGTCAGAATGTTTCGACAATTCAGCACCAGCTTAGAGGTCACCTTGTTTGATGCAAGAGCTTTCAAAGCTGCCTGACTGTCGCTACATATATAAATTATCCTTATTGACGAAACCTCTTTTGAGGTTCCCGCTTGCACATAGTAAAATGGCATATATCTCAGCCTGAAATACACTAGGATTCTTACCAAGTGACGCCGATATACGAGCCCTTGGCTTGTATCCGTGTACACCAGCACCGGTTCCCTCCTGAGTCTTCGATCCGTCTGTGTACCATTCCAGACCTCCGGGACTCAGAAGATTCATTTTTCGCGTCCCCAGTCGTCTCGACTAGGGAACACGACTGTATATGAAATAATGAACTTTTAGACGGGGAGACACCGGTTGTCCTCTGACTGACCAACGACCTGGTCCCTTATAGGTAGAGCTAAGTAAGGCCTTACAGTCTATTTGCTGCTTTCCTAGCTTCCAGTTCCACTTCGACATGCAAGGGAGTGAGTCCAAGGATGGTCTCCATTGCAGCCGTTGGGGTGGTCCTGATTGCCCCTGTTATTCCTAGGCAAGCTAGGCTTTGAACTTGACATAGGCGAGTCCAAATTGTGGACCGCCACCACACAAAAGCCGCATATGTTATGAGAGGTTTCACCATAACGGTGTACATCCAGAGGGTGGTCCTTGGATTTATTTCCCACTTAAGACCGAAGATACGCTTGCACATCCATGGGGATGCGTAGGCTTTCCTCGCTTCAGCTTCCACGTGGTCCTTCCATGACAGTTTGGGGTCTAGGGTTACTCCCAGGATTAGAAGTGTATAAGTGACTGCCAAAGAGGCAAATTACACTCTTTCCCCATTAAAATTAGGAGATATTTTCGATGATTATTAAAGAAGTATCGCCATTGTTTCTTCTCGACATGCGTTTCTCTATATATTAAAGTCCCAGAATAGATAACAAATAGTGGTATGACAGAGACTCATAAGACTCGTTACATTTTTTCAACGTTTAACGTTTAAGTAACTTACATAAGAGCATTAGTTTTGGTACAGGGTATAGATGGTTACAGAAGAATAGCACTCTGCAGAGTAGAATACAAATACTGCGCACAATTTCTGCTAGAACAATTCGGAAGACAACCACCAAAGGCAGATCAACTGACGACCATGTGTACTTCACCAGAAGTATCCTGGAGGAAAATGGAGAAAAGGAACAAAACTACACGTATTGCAATAGATCTTCAGAGGGCATTTGAAACTATCAGTCACGAGGCCATAGTCAACACCCTACGTAGCAAAGAAGTATTGCACCACCTAATAAACAGAATAGAAGCCTGCCTTCACGGAAGAACTACAATCCAATTGTTCGGGACAGGCGACGGAAACAAACAGAAGAATATAGAAGTCAAACGAGGATGCTTCCTAACTGCCCCTACCAATCAGCATGGTCCTAGATCAAGTGATAAAGCACAAGAAAGAAAACACTAAATTTAATGAAGATACACAAGAAACTTGAGAATCCCGATCGTCATGGAAGAAGAGCAGGATATTTCAACTTTCTAGATAATACGAGACCGCATCTGAACTGAAAATAAACTTCAATAAGAGTCTACGTATGGTGCGAGGGCCGTCAACAAAAGATAATGGGCGACTATTCCCTAAGAATGATGAGCAAGTCAAATCGAAATACCTAGGAACGTATCTGACGAACTAAATGTAAAGGAGGGGATTAAAACGGCATATAAAGTTATAAGAACAATTCCTTTTAAGTGGGTGTTCCATTTAAAACACAAGTTATGTCTATATCTCGAAAACTGAGGCATGCATAATTTTCTTCTTATCAGCAACGGATTCTACTAAAAAAAAGTGCCTTAAAAATGTGTTACTCGACTTTCGATTCGACACTTTGTAATTGAGATGGTCATCCAAAAATGCCAATTTTTCAAAAACGCTCTGTAGCTCGGTAGTCGAAAAAGATCGCGATCGCGGTCCTATTCTGCCAACGATGATGACATATGGAATTAAAAAAAATTGGCAACGACAGAAGCCAACAGAAGTCTGAGAAGAGCTGAAAGGGAAATCATCCAACTACTCGCAAAAAACAAGACTAAAGCATCGAAATTATACGTCAAAATTAATAGGAGGCAAAACAGTTGCAAAAAGGATGGAAATGTACGTATTGTACTCACCAATTTCAAACAAAATAAAAGTAAAATTCAACTTTATTATTACATAGCACGAGGTATGTTGTATTAATCGTCCAACGTTTTGAAAACATTTTTGTCATCATCAGACAAATTTCCAAAATTATTGAATTTCAATACCATCCTGTTAGACGTTAGGCGTTTTGTACTTATTTTGGACCATCCTCAGATAAGTTCTTACGTTTCTAATAGTGGATGAAACGTTAATTGACAAGTTTTGGATGTGTAGGGGGAGGGTCCTGGAAGAAAAATAAAGCTGTGTATTATTTCAAGAGAAGCTATAGTCCAGTCAATGAAAGAGTTGTAGAGAACATTTTGGAGGGGAGAATTTTTCTCTTCAGGAATGTGTTGGGGGTAGTCAGGAGGTAAACATACTAAAAGTCCCCACCCCTAGCCCCGCCGCTTCAGTAGGAGAGGGGGGTGGAAAGGTTCCTTTTTTCGATTCTTCGCTTATAACTCGGAAATGATGCGTCGTACGAAAAAAAGTAATCTATGCAAAATTAAACGTAATTAAATTTCCCACAAGAATGTTTATATTCATTTTCTTCCTATTTGTTATATTTTACGAGACATTCGCCAGCGAAAATCGATAATTAATAAAAAAAAATCAATTGTGTACCTTGAATATTTCTATCAAAGCGGTTTACCGTGGTCTGCTAATAAATCACAGTCACAAAACAATCTTTATTTTACAACACCCGACGTATTTACTAACGTAATATTTTGTCGAAGTCTAGACATTTCCTTAAATATACAGTGTGACTCACTTAAAATGAAGATACCCTTATAACTTCTTCATTTTGTTTCCGATTTGAATCAAATTTTACTCAAGTATAGAACAAAATAGGATCTACTTATGACCAGAAAATCATTCACCTGCTATAAAGGCAAAGCTACCTGCGATACCAAAATAGGAGCAAAAAGATTAAAAATCACATTGATTTTTAATCTTACCAACGATGAATTTTACGTAGCCACAACAAATTGCGGAAACTGAGGACCCCCTTTGCCAGATGAGCTTATGTATGAAATATCCCCCATCAATAATCAAATCAAATTTTGGTGTATGTACGTTTGTGGCGCCGATTGGATGCATTTCTTAGAATTTCTAACATTCAAAATGTTTTATTTTTTTCAGCATATTTTGGTACCGCAGGTGGCTTTGCCCTTATAGCAGGTGAATGATTTTCTGGTCATAAGTAGATCCTAATTTGTTTTATACTTGAGGAAAATTTGATTCAAATCGGAAACAAAATGAAAAAGTTATAAGGGTATCTTCATTTTAAGTGAGTCACACTGTATATTTAAGGATATGCCTAGACTTCGACAAAATATTACGTTAGTAAATACGTCTAGTATTGTAAAATAAAGATTATTTTGTGATTGTGATTTATTAGCAGACCACGGTAAACTGCTTTGATAGAAATATTCAAGGTACACAATTGATTTTTTTTATTAATTATCGATTTTCGCTGGCGAATATCTCGTAAAATATAACACATAGGAAGAAAATTAATATAAACATTCTTGTAGGAAATTTAATTACGTTTAATTTTGCATAGATTACCTTTTCCCATATGACGCATCGTTTCAGAGTTATAAGCGAAGAATTGAAAAAATGAAACTTTCCACCCCCCTCCCCCCTGAAGCGGCGGGGCTAGAGGCGGGGACTTTTAGTATGTTTACCTCCTGACTACCACCAACACATCCCTGAAGAGAAAAATTCTCCCCTCCAAAATGTTCTCTACAATCTCCTTTTGAGCATTCATTGATTGGACTACTAGATCAATTTTCTTTAATGAACGGAAATTAAAATTTCTCTATTTGGCTAAACTAGACACGCTATGTCATAGTCGCATTTGATTTTATCTCTTCCTAATTAAATTTTCATATACAATATTCGTGTAATCATAGTCATCGTTTGAAAAATCTAGAGGCTTTTTTTGCATTAATACCAAAACAAAAAATCTCGCAAAAAATTAATTGTCTACCTCAGTTCTTTAATTATATTATCCAGAGATGTTTTAGAATATCGTTTTCTTGTTGATTAATTTTTTTCACGGTTTTATTACTGAATTCGTAAATGTAAATAGGTAGTTTCTTATTTGATATTTAGGGGGCGTGATATTTGAACGAAATAATTAAGTTAACGGTAATATTTCAATTAATAACTGGGCAAAATATATAAATAATCAATTAATCCTATATTGGTAAAAGAATTTTAATATTTCTCTTGCCGTCTACACGGGTGGTCGATTTTGTCTGACTATTTTGTATTGACTACCCAAATGTTTCGTTTCATAACGGTCAAAATACTTCAGAAAGGTTAGAGCAGAACCTTAAAACAAGACCTTATTTTGCCCTATTTAGAGGATAAAAGGGGTGGTGGACAAAAACTGATGCGGTAGATTTTGTTTTTTTAATATCAGAATCGATTTCACCGATAAGACTGTTCTGATCAAAAGGCCAATGAAAAATCAGAATAGCAGATATCAGCAACTATATTTTTTATGTTTTTTACAAATAAACAAAGCTTCCTGCAAAGTGACTGGCACGGTAAAATAATATAGAAGCGTTTTTTTTACCCTATTTTTGAAAATTCACCTCCTTTAAACGCAGCAGTATGCATGTGATTGAAGTTTGTTTTATTGTTTCTTATAACTTTGCGAAATTTTTGATATTAGGTACACCGACAATAAATTCACTTAATTTTTAGTATACCATGAATTGATAAAAAATATTAAATTGCAAAAAAACGCAAGCACATAGATTTCAGCCGACTGCATTTATATCAATGTCATATTGACAAGCAACGTTTAAAACAAGTGGTTGATACAATAAAATCATATAGGAGCGGTTTTTTTTATTGCATTTTTATTTAACTGTTAATAAAAAACTCAGCGACGGCCTTAATAACTCAAATGGTTTTTCCGGCTTTTTATTATGACGACTTTTCAACTTCAGTCACACAGTAATATCATATAAAAATTTCTGCCACCAGCTCCCTAGCTGTATAGGGTAACCTCAATAAGCCTTATCGTATTAACACAAATTGACGCGACAATTTCCCATCGCTATAAGCTATTCTCGGTAAAAATTACAATATGCACTTCCTTTTCGACTTTACTACAAATAATTATACATGCGGGTTCTTTGTGCACGTTAAGAGACCGACCAAATTAGATTTTAATGAGCCACCGTGTAGGAAATACATATTTGCGAGGCGAACGTAACAATGTAGGTAAAATCCACAAATAATTTAGGAGTAATTTAGCATTTCACAGAGAGAAATATGTAATTTTTATGGGAGCTACCAATGCGTGTGATTCTAGATTCCGTGACACTCTGACATAAATATCAAGGAGAATAAAAGAAGTAAGATATATTAGAGGAGTCTTAATCAGTTTTTTTCTTCGGAAATTCATGGCGACATAAATTAACACTCCGTTTATGAGAAAAAGAGAAATACCGACTTGTTTGAGGCAGAGTTAATTTATTTTGTTGGTATTGATGCTTGGAAGTTCTGAAAGACGATAATAACATGAAAATCCATGTTCGAAACAACTATTACAGTATGTTGCGTACTCAGTAGCTGAGTCGGAGAAACTTTTGAAATTTTGTATTTTTGCCGTAAAAAAGTTAATTGACGATTCTTATGGGGAAAAATGCGCTGAAAAAAATCCAATACAATTTTTCCCTAATCCGACCGGAACATTGTTATAAACAATCTTTTTCTACGGTGGTGTTGATGAAAGTCAAATTTTCTAATTTCAAAATGACTGCGGAAAATGAATTTGCCACACGTCTATTTATATTTACACGTTTATTTTTGCAAAAAAACAATTTGTTTTGTTTGTTAGTCATGACAACCGTTTGAGCAGTACTCGATCTTTTTCATTTTAAATAAAATCTGACAGGCAGCAAATTTAAAATTTTGGATAGACTAAGGAAATAACTTCACAACCGTAGAAAGAATAGTATGTAACAAACATGTGTGGCAAGCTTCAGTGTAAAACTCGTGTACTACTCGTTTTGCAATGAAGCCCTTGCCACACTTGTATTACAACATACTATTAATTTACCGTCTCGGTGGCGCAGTGCTTAAGCTGTTAGGCTTGCGATCACGGGGTCCCGGGTTCGAATCCTGGGTAGGGTATGGATGTGTAGTGGCGTTTTTCATCTTAATAAAAAAATGAAGGTACTTTTAAAACGCGTCGTTTGAGACTGAAAGTAGTAAAGTCACATTGTTTTGAGCCTTTCAACTCTCGGAACTCCAAGAGATATCATTGCCACCTTCGACTAGAAAGGATACGGCCTTAAAGGCGTTCAGGCATAATCTCACGGATGGTAACTTCGCACCACCGCCCGCTCGAGCGAGTGTGTGAACCAAATGTCCGAACCTGCGGCTCCTCTCGTACTGAGCAGGATTACTATCACAACGACGAGTCCTCAGTAGGGTAAAACTAACCTGTCTCACGACGGTCTAAACCCAGCTCACTTCCCTATTACCTTTTATCCTGAACCGTTTATTTGTTATAAGCAAACTAAGGTTCTTAATTAACGATTTTTTTCCTCTGATATTGAATGCTATTTGTATTAAATTATATTTCGTGAAAAATGTATATCGTCCACAGAATTCGCTATTTTTTTAAATTTCGGTATCTTAAATATTTAGCCATTGTTTAAACAGTCAAGATAATTTGTTTGTCAACTAATAGCCCGTACTTAATTGTAATTAAGAACCTCAATTTATTTGTAACAAATGTACGAGATAAAATGCGTAGGTCCTTGGTCTCAAACGATGCGTTTCAAAAATTACTTGTTTCTTTATGTACACTCAAAGAAAATTATAGGTAAATTCAACCAAAAAGAGCATATGAAATCGCGCCTATCTAGTTTCATAGTTAAATCAATCAGAAAAGAATAGTCATACAACTTTATTTGTTTTCGTAAACAAATAGTAGTTTAATAATCATATCTTCTTGTAACAAATTAAATAGTACAATGACATTTTTTTATGTTCACTAACCATTTTCAATTTGGTCTACAATTAAATAGTACAACGACTTTGTTTTTTGTTCACCAACTAATTTTTAGGTTGATCTACACTTTATTGTATGATGAAGTTTTTTTTGGTTAGCCAAAATCTCAGTATTGAGACATCAGACCACCCAAACCAAAGATTAGAAATCGTTTATAAGATCCATCCAAATATATCGATGATCCCTGAGAGAATTTGAACATCGCAATCATGTTATTAATTTTCTATAAATTCATAAGAGTATAAGATAGTGCATGATTGATTATTGTCAGTGATTTGTATGTGGCGTCATCTGGGAATAATTTCTGTAATAGACTACGTGGTAAGCAAGCAAATTTTATGGTAATTCTTTTAGAACTTCTAGAAGACGACAATAATATTGGTTTGTCTACCAAGTACAATAATACAGCGAACTAATACTGGGTTAGAATTACAATTCGATAATAGTTAAAAATAAAATATACTATTATCTAGTTTAATTTGACACAATTCAACAAAATAATAGTCAGACGAACAAAATAATAGTCTTATTCATCTATTTTTTAAGTTAATGTTTGTTTTGTTGTACGACAACTTTTTATTAATTAAAATAACAATCACCTCTTGTTTAAAAATACCATCAATATAGTTTGGTTTAACAAAATTAACGATATTGTTAGTTAACCATTTTTTTTTTGTTGAATTTACCCATACTATTTCTTTGAGTGTAAGACTTACCGTTTTTGGTCTAGATGCTATAAACAATTAAACATTGTTTATAACAATGTTCCGGTCGGCCTAGGGGAAAATTGTGTTAGGCTTTTTTTTCCAACGCATTTTTTCCTACAGTGTGTTTCACTCGAAATGGTAACCAATAACTTTTGTATTTCTTTTTCGATTTGAATCAAATTTACTTATGACCAGAAAAACATTATCCTCCTACAAATGCAAAGCCACCTGCGGTACCAAAAGTTGCGGAGAAATTAAAAAAATCATAGGCATTTTTATCGGAAAATTTTGTTAATGAAACTTGTTGAGAACTGTCCAAAAACCTAAAGTGCAAAATATAATGAAAATGAAAAAAAATATACATTTTTATTAAAATAATAAGTCCGAAAATATCATATTAATGAGTTTTCTTGTTTAGAAAACTGTACTATGACAATTTTGTTTGAAATTAAACCCAAGCTGCCAGGTAGTTGTCAAGCAATTTACATTTTTTTTAAATAATTATTTTAATAATTTTTAAAATTTTAATTTTTCATTTTTTTAGTTTTTATTAAATTTTAGGCGTAAGGTTTTTGGACAATTCTGAGCAATTTTTCTCCGCATATTTTGGTACTGCAGGTGGCTTTGCATTTGTAGGAGGCGAATGTTTCTCTGGTCATAATATTCAATAATATTCTGGTCATAATTTATTCTATACTTAAGTAAAATTTGATTCAAATGGGAAAAAAATAAAAAAGTTATTGGGATGTTACCATTTCAAGTGAAACACACTGTATAAGAATCATCAATTACTTTTTTACGACAAAAATACAAGAAAATCGACGATTTTGACTCTTCCGCCACTCAGCAATAGTGTTTAATCACACCCCACACGACTTGTAAAGAGGTATACGTAGGTCAGACAGGAAGATCTCTTAAAAAAGGATTTTATGAACACAAAAATGTGGTCTTATTCACAACATCTTGGCAGACGGTTTGTGATCCCTAGGCTATTCTAATCCGCCTTCCTTTTCTGCATGGTACGTCTAACATCATCACGTCATCTGTCGGGGCAACCCAACGTTTTGGAAAGCATCTCCTTCACCTCTTACCATCTGGTTTTCGACCATTTATCGATCTATATTGTCTCTATAATAATAATGTGATAATAATAAAACGACTGTTTCTTGTTTAGGCAACCTAGACTTAACTTAAAATAAAATTAATTAAAAAACATGTTCTAGTCGCATTATACGTGAAAGATCTCCGAAACACGGCAGTTGAATATCGCGGTTAAAATTGATTTGTGTCCTAATATATGGCAGGTATGAACAGTATCTCGATTAATCAATTTTGCTGGTAAAGTTGACTACACACTTGTTAAGCGTGTCAAAAATGTTGGCGTTTTCGGCGGTGTTGTGCGACGTGTTTGATGGTCAAATGCGCCGACATTTTTTGAGTGCTTAGTAGACCTGAAGACAACTATATGCAGGTGTTGAAGCATGCGAGGGCGATGTATGAAAACAATATATCGCAAGCTTCCAAGCTTATCTAATTTAAGTCAACACAAATCTTTAATTTTTTCCAAAATGCAGTCAAATTTTCTTAGACCGATAAATCTACGGACATGCATTTTTAATTCGATTCTTCGTTGTTTATAAATATGGATAATAAATCATATTACAATAACTAAGAATTGATAATACAAGTGTTTCACACAAAGACTTTTTTACAGAGAAGGCTTATGCGAGTACAATAATCTTTAAGTTAATTTTTGACATGTTGCTGAAATCTTAAATTTTCATCAAAAATTATTCCCAGTTTTTTTGAAAATGCCTTTGTCATTGATTTTAATATTTAACTGCACTTTCACAACACATCTTTGTTGTTTTAAATACAACATCATAGCTGTACATTTTGGTCAGGATTTAGTTTTAGATTATGTTCCTTAGAAAAATTGAATATTGACTCAAGATCTTTATAATTTTTTTTTCTGCTGTATCAGCATATCGGTGTTATCACCTACATAGGCTTGTATATTCGAAAATTAGATAGTGTTAACATATCTACATTATAGATGGTACATAAAAGAGGTCCTAGGATAGATCCTTGTGGGATACATAAACATTTTTTTTCTTCTCTTTGTGTCAAATAACAGTGGAACAAAGACAACGAATTCTCCGGTAAATGCGACCAAAAAAAATTCGGGAGAATACGATATATAATATAATATATATAATTATATAATTGAAAATCACACACTAACAAAATAGAGGCTTTTCGAACATCGGTTTTAATGTATTAACAAATATTCATATTCAATCAATTAATTGGGTATCATGAAAAATAAATCTATCTTTCTAATATTAATCATTATTAAAAATATATTATTAACTTATATGCTACCAAGTCACATTTTAAGACCTTCAAGTATTCTATTTTTCAAGCTACAGGCCAACTTAATCGTTTTTCGATCTTGATTTTAGCTCTGGGTCTGGTTATGCTAATGCTGTGGTTATCTTTAAGCCGTATTATTATATAGGTGTTCTTTGAGATTTTAAGCGATTTGGATAAGACTTTGTATGAGAAGGAGAAATAACAATGCTTCCAGTAGCGACTCGTCAGATATACCCGTAATTCTAAAATAATGAAGTTCTAAAGCAAATGTAATTTTATTTTAAGAAATACGAAACATTAATTGTGAATTGATCAAAGGCAAATGTTATGCTATAGAGAGGAGGAGAGAATGTAGTTTATATGGAAAATATGTGAAAAAAAAATCAGAAAAATCAAGAATAATTCATCATAATACATACTGTTAACGGGTATAGACCAAAAGGTGTTAGGAAAAGACTTTTTTAAAAGGACTCTTTAGGTGAGTTTTCCTTTGTTACATTAGATTTTAAAAACAAAACAGAACACATTGATATTAATAAATACAACTCCTCAACGTATGAGTAACCTAGTTTATACTAGTAAAAACTAACTAGGTTATTCATACGTTGAGAAGTTGTTGTATTTATTAATATCAATGTGCTCTGTTTTGTTTTTAAAATGTAATGCAACAAAGAAAAACTCACCTAAATAGCCCTCAGGATGTCAATAAATTTTGACGAAACGTTGACCATTTAAAAAAGTCTTTTCCTAACACCTCTTGGTTTATACTTGTTAACTGTTACCAGCGTAAGATATAAAAACCAATTAATATAATGTATATGTCATATATTACAAAAATTGTACAAAACAAACAAGACTACAAAAATATATAATAATAAAGAAAACATAAAATACAAACTAACAAATATACCGTGCGTGTAATTTCCCATTAGGCATGTACAGTCACGTAGCGCGAGAGATATGACAACACCGGCAGCCGTAAATTCGTCCGTCGGTGGAGCATCCCAGCTCTGTTATTTCATTTCAGCCAGCTGGCACACGCGATGTTGTAATTCTTACTCCCCATGCCTAGCCCGCGACTACACACACGGTATGTACATATAAAGGTGAAGCTATTCCCCATTACCGATCAAAAAACTCGGTCATATTATAAAAACAATGTTCATTCAAAAACATTTTCGGTTTGCTTCTGAACATCTAAAAGAATTTTGTGACCTTATAAGTTTATTATATATATAACTACCAGCACAGTAGGGTGATTTTTTATATTTGCTAAGGTTGAAAATATTTATGTGTATTTTCCCCGCACTTCTGGTGGGATAGCTGTGTATGTCACTATTTGTCAAACCAAACAGAATCCGAATAATTCTCTTTTGCATTACAAAAACTCTACTCGCATCAGCTGATTGACCCCTTATACTAATATTGTAGCTAAGGGCTGAATATGCTAAAGAGTAGTAACATATCATTAATGCATTATTATTCAATTCTTTTTTAAAATTTAAAACTGCAAATGTTGTTTTTGCTAACTTAATGCACAACATATCTATTTGAGGCGTAAAATTTAATGTTGCATCTATCACTGAGCCTAAGAATGTTGTTTTCGTGTTGGTCTCAACATATTGTATTTTAGGACTATTATTAGATTTGTAAAATACAAAAATACCGTTTGTTTCATGTTAATAATTAGAAAATTTTTAAAACCCCAGTCTTCAAATTGCTTAATGACTGTAGCAGTTCTATTCTCTAAATGTTCAATGGTATCATTGGGATTATGACAGATGTGTCATCCGCGTACATAAATACCTCACCTTCTGTTGTATAATCTGGCAAATCATTGATGAAAGTAAGAAATAAAAGTGACCCGTAACGAAACCTTGAGCTACACCGATTTCCATATTAACGATATTAGACATTTATGAGTTTATAGAAACTAAAATTTTCAGATTTTCCAGATTAAAAGTTAACTATTTCAGAATGTTTCCATTTATTCCTATTATTTTTAATTTGTCCTCAAGAAATTTCGGAATCAATTAACCGAATCAAAAGCTACAGTTAGATCAAAGATAAGTAGTATTTTACCACTATTTTACCTTTATCGAGGTAATAATGGTAGATTTCTTGAACAAATTCTAGTGTCGCTAGTTCTGTAGATTTATTGTCTCTATAACCAAACTGTTAGTAAATAAATTATTTGATTCTAAATATTTTATTGGCAACTGCTTTCTCAAGTAAGTAGCTTAGTAAAGTTATGGGCTTATGATTTTCTACCAAGTACGGATCATCTTTTTTAAATAAGGGAATTACTTTACCTAATTTTAAAATATCCGGAAACTGTCCAAGATTTACCGATAAGTTGATAAGATGTACCCGGAAGCAGTACAATAAAATACCTCAGCGGTTTACCCCTTGGTTTGCACCTATAAAATTTCCAATTCCAAATCCATCTTGGCCATATGTTGAGTAGGATTTTTAACTGTGTGTGTTTTAATTGATAAATTATGCGTCGTCGGCCCACTTCCAGAAATACAAAATCCTCCAGCGGATGTGACGTTATATCTCGCAAAAAGTATAAATTTCCTTAGGTATTTGCTCCGGTCGCATTGCCTTCCTGAAAATATGCCTTTTTCTTATGAAAATACTGTTAACCGCGACGTTATTTATATTTCATTTTAACTTTGACAGATTTATTTGTTTTGCCACACGATACGCGTACCAAAAACAAATAGTTTAACACGTTTGTTACATAATAACACCACGGAAAACGTAAACATGACTTCATACATGTTTGAACGTTTCATCAAGCGCCGTATATTCGTTTTATAGCAGTTTGATGACATTAAATTAGGTAAATTACAAGAGGATATGGACATTCTTAAGCGACGTAAACGTGTGAGATAACGCGTCTAATGGAGACGAATCCAAACTAGGTTCTTTATTGGTGGGTATGGATCTTAAGTGCCAGCCGTTAGCGGCATTTAAAATAACATTGGAACCGATTTTTTGTGCTGATTTGTCCACCATGAATTTTCGAACGCATGTCTTTGATTCGACTATCACTACTGTGATTTCACTGTTACGTCAGAATAAAAGTTAAAATAAGGTTAGGCAAGAAATGTGTGATGAAGATAAAACAAATAATTTCTCTAGTGGAATAATGTGAACATTAAATAACGAGTTAAATAATGTCCCCCCTTCTGCAGACACACTCATTTCTTCAAAGGACAAGCTATATATTTTCACCCACTAATTTCATAAAAATAAAAAGTTCTACTTAAAATCATTATTTACTTATAGTTGAACATATGATCTTTATGTTCCTATACGATATGCATTTGAAAAACAGCAGTAAGTCGTAATAATAGCATTTCAAAGTAAGCACGTTTGCAGTTTTTTAGTAACTTTTGACGTTTTTCCGAACTTTTAATGTATATTTCATCGATGAACCAAGAAAATCTATACCTCATTTAATTGTTGAGTATTTAAACTTTTAAATAATGGCCAATTTATATTGGTTCATCAAGCGCTTCAATGTATTAAAAACAAAATCGTTTACGCAGGAGTCGTAGTGGTGTCGACGTTGCGTGCGAATTTAAACGTATCAGCGCCCAAAATCACATATTGTTGTGTGTATTGAATAAAATTTTTTTTTTCTGAAATCGGTCAAGAATGTCTACTTTCTCGGTGCTATTTCAGATCCCAAAATACGCTATTCTAGTATTTATTCCATTGTTAAGCAACTATCACAAAAAACAGTCTCAGTATTACTTACTACTCGGAAATTATAATGACATATGATATGGCCGATGGGCGAAAAAAGGCCCTTATCTACCCTTGTCCTTTTCTGTAAAACCACTAAAGTAATTATCTCGATTTCTTTCAAAGTTGAATCTCGTAGTTTTTGTAGGTTGTTCCCACAAACCTTATTCTTCAAGTGGGGAAACAGGGAATAGTGATATAAGCAGAACGGGATGGCTTTAATTTCGATCCACTATTCATCTTAAAATTCTCGTAAAAAATTGATTTTACACAGGGTGCAACTACGATAGATGGCGTGCTGCTGTCACACGTGTTCTACAACAAAGCGAGACCAAATAGAATAATTAATCTATCACGAATCGTTTGCCAAGGCGTTGAGAATTAGAGGAAGAGGAAGGTACAGCGTGTTCACCACGACGTTAAAATAGCTGTACAGTCGAACCTCCATAACTCGAAATCCTCTATATCTCGAAGCCATTCAAAGCAATAAATATCTATTATGCTTACTAAAAAGTTCCCATAACTCAAAGTTTCTCTAAAGTCTCTTTAACTCGAGCTCATTTTCAATCCCCTTGGGGATTCGGGTTATGGAGGTTCGACTGTATTTCCAAACCTGTTAAGAGTACAGCTAGGAATTTTTTTGAATACAAATATTCCATGGGGCTCTATGCAACTACATAACAATAATTACACGGGGTATTAAAAAAAATACCACTGAACTTGCATTCCAAAAATATGCCAAGAAACTATTTTTTTTTTAATGACAACCCCTAAATTTATTTCATAAGTTTATTTCAGTTCATAATTCTTCATTAAAAAAAATGTATAACTGTGTTTACTTCCCTATATTAAAAGTGTATCGTTTTCGAGATATTTATTGGTGATAATGTTGTAGAACTCTCCAAAATCGTCCTAAGTTGAAGACATAATCAAAATTCGACTTAGGCAAAAATTTCATTTAAAGACATTTTTAAGCGTCTGCAGATGCACAGATCAGTCCATAAGGACCGTTTTGGGTTCTATAAAGCGTTGGAAATGACCAGGTGAAAATTCGAAGAAACACCGAATTTTCACTTAGGAAAAATGTTTTTGGTTCAGGATATGAGAGCAGAAGTATATAATGACAAAGAATTATGAATGATATACTTTTTCAAAGGTACCACAAATTGGACTTTGAAAAATAATATTTTTGAAAGGGCGTCAAAATTTGGCTCAAGAATCGATTTATCGAAAGTACGCCAAAATTTCACTTGCAGACTAATTTTTCAAAACTGCGTTGAAATTTGGCTTGAAAATCGATTTTTCAAAAGTACGCCAAAATTTCACCCGCTGATTAGTTTTTCAAAAGTACCTTGAAATTTGGCTTGAAAATTGATTTTTCAAAAGTACGCCGAAATTGGTCTTAAAAAAGATTTTTCAAAAATACCACAAAGTCAGTTTAAAAAGTACCACGAAAATATGCTTTAAATTATTTTTTATTTTTTATTCCTCCACCAAAGACATTAACCTTGGAGGTACGGTCATTGAAAGCCCAATTCTAAAGTATGAGCATAAAATTTTAGCGATGCACTGCATCCGAAAGGCAAAATAGAAGATTTTGACAAAGCCGGCGTAGTGCCGATAAGCAAAAATTGATAAAAATCAATGCACATGTACAAGGCCGGTTTCTCGCATGGAAAGAGTTTGGATTGGCTCAGCGGCTCGCAATTTAGTCGAGCGCGTTGAGTGGTCCAGACAAAGCAATGGTAGAAAAGCCAATAACAGGGCTTTTCAAATGACAAAGTTATAGAGGAAAACGCCTTGTGCATAAAAAACCAAAAATTCAGTTTTGCCTAAAAGTCGCTCGAAGGTGAGTAGCTGCCATATCGATAATATTGAACGACTGTGATAAGGGTTAGTAAGTCGTGGACTGATCGAACGCCATTCAACTTACGCAGTAATAAGTCCTCTGAATGTGTACGTGAATCTCCACGATACAAGAACTTTAAAGCTAAGTAGTCTCTAGCGAAACTAAATTAATTTAGTAAAGCTTTTTTAAGTTAATTTCAGTCAGCCTTAATTATTCATTTACCCAGAGTCTGAAATGATTCTAAAAGCTCGCATTTTGATTCTGAGAAGTATGTATGAATCTTTTCTACCTCTTTTCTACCTAATCGATCGTTAGCGTGAGCGCTCTCGCTTGTATGGTCTTGATTGGGGAAGGCACGATTCTTATCTTGAGAATTTTGTATAACCAATTCTGTTAAATAAACGGATTCTTTGAACTATTGTTTCTTAATTGATCTTGAGGCCTGTTGACGGTCTATAATCCCTGGAACTTTCGTATAGAAAACCGGATGTGTCGAGTTAATTCGCATTAACGTTCGACCTTCTGGTTGCTTTACGGAGGTTTGATAGGGATTTTTTTATGCGTTTTTTGAGAAATAAATTCCGTTATTAATAGACCAAAACGTGGTTTCCGCGTACCAAAACTAATCCCTCCGCAGAGAAATTCTTCGGTTGGGATTTTTTTATGCAAAAATTCAGGAAATTAAGAGGTGCCTAAACCCCTAACGAGGGAATTCGGGTCCAGAGAGAGCGTCGTTTCTGATCTGTGGTAGTGCAGCCTTGGTCCATTACTCGGCTACCGAAGTACATCTTATCTCGAACCCGCCTGGGAGGTAGAAGAACGGGGTAATACGCGACTGGCGCCCCCTGAGAAATAAATTGGTGTCGCGTCATTTTGACGCCCGGTAGTGCGTTCTTCTACAATAACAACTCTGTTGCACATGGGGATTGCAATTTACCGGAAGTTTTAATAACTGGTAAATCGGTAAATAAAAATGTAATTAACCGGTTAACCGGTATTTACCGGTAATTTTTAGAATGAATGATTAGGGTGGCGAAAATGGCAATTGTCTTTTTCCATGTACAAATTTATCTAAATTTAACAAAAAACATTTTTATATACGTATAATTAATATAATGAACAAATAAAAGGTTTTTTATCAAAAGGAAAAAATATAAATCAAATAAATTTAAATAAATAATTATTCTGTAAATAACAAAAATATCAACTTAAATAACAAAAATTATAAACATAAACTCAAATAGAGCATTTACTGAATACCTAATCTAAAGATACAATATTTTTTAAAAATAGCCCGTTAAAAGGGTTAGTTTTTCAAAGCTGTATCTGTTAGTCGTCTGATATTTGTACATAGAATACCACCAGCTGAAGAATGCCCTTCCTCAATCGATATTGGTAGGTCGATAAGTTAAATGTTTCTAAATGTTTTCCACTGATATTTGCGGCAGTGAAATATTCAATTTCCTGTCGCAAGATATTGTCAATGTCTCTCTTACTTGTATTTCTTAAAGCTTGGTGTTTGGATTTCACTTTTTATAATATTATTTATTTATTGTTAAAAGTGCTCAGTGTTGGGACAGTCACTCTGTATTTAGTGAATACTAGTCACTGACATAAATAGAAACGTTGAATACGTGACATATCGTAAGTTCAGAATTTACCGAAATAACTGGTAAAGAATTAAAATAACCGGTAATTATCGTCGTGTTTTTTGTCCTGTTAACCGATTAACCGGCTAACCGGTATTGCAATCCCTAGTTGCACACGAATTTTTCTATAGCTTTCGATAAAAATTGATCATAAAATATCATATATAATGTTTAATTTAGCATTCAACTTTTATTGTTCTTTGCATAAAATCTGGGAAATAGAAGTCAGTTTGTGTTCTACAATGGTTTTTCATCCATGTATTTCATCTACATCTGGAGTAACAGAGGGTAGTAGTCTTGGCCCCTTGTTATTTTCTTATTTATCATTGATTTATGCGACACTTTGGAATGTGACAAGCTGATATACGCAGACGATTTAAAACTTTTTATAAATATATAACTACAGTAGTAGTGTGGTGATTCAAAAGGAACTTGACAAAACCTAATAAACTAAAATTGAACGTAGAAAAATGTAAGAAAATGTAAGATTGTATCATATACAAGAAAGAATAACCAGTTTCATTATACTTATTCTATAAATGAAACCATACTAGAGCGTAATATTTTAATTTTACTGGATATTGTTGAATATATAAGAATTCAATGTAATGAAGCAATTAGAATACTTGGATTCATATTGGGAAATTGTAAATTTACCAGTCATCAACTATCCTGAAAGAGGTGTGAATAACAGTTATTTGTTAAACCCATTTAAATTTGATATCCTGGAATTTACTATATTCTTTACCTCGTTCTTTACATTAAACAATTCATAATAAAATTGACCCTCCAAAAATTATTTCCCTATGAAATATTTACATTCCAAGGTTGCATTCTCGTCAAAATATTGTTTTACTGTGGAAGTGCTGATACATTTATTTATTTAGGTATAACAAAATCATAAATACAAACATTTTTTACTTATTCTCTAATTTTATTTTTATTTTAAACACATTTTTAAAGGAATTTAGAATATTAATTTATATAAATTTACTTTTTAGAAGATTTCACATGTAATTTTTGATATAAAAGAAATATAAATACTAATACTAATTATTTTTGCTTCTGTTTATATTCACTTGAATCTCTAATATTCCAGCAAAAGGCGCCTCTTTGCAATTTGACTTAATTAACATCTGTCTGATATTTATTATTCGTATTTGAAAGGTCTGCATCTGTCTGTCCAAGATCAGTGAAGGCCGCCTAAATCATAAGTATTTGATATAGGGTATGCTATATGAAATGGCATTAGAATTTACCGTAGAATTGAAAACGTGAAAATATACAGGTGTTCCATTTGAAATGGAAAAACATTGACGAATAAGGTTGCAGATGTTTGCGAAAGCGGTGTCCATGCACAGTATATCAAGAAGAACTGGTCAGTTTTAGGTAGTCTGATATTTTTCTACGTTATTACCAAATGGTACGCCCACCTACTATGCAATTTTTCGATAAGTCGTATTTAAGTAATAATCGAAAGGCAGCATTTTATGTAAAATTCGACTGAATTCTCGTATCCTTGTGTAATGGAAAACATTTTTGGTGTTTGTATTGAAACCAACAGCATGTAGTTTTTATCTTCAGAATCTTCGAATCGCAAATTCCAGAGCTCATCTCTTCCACACTACTCCCATTACAGAAATGAACCTAAAAAATATGTATTTAATAATAATATATGCTGATAAATTTTTGTGTTTACCTTCGTCATCAATAGGAATTTCTTAATGTTTTCTGTCCAAATTATGTCAAATTTTTTGGATCTATAATCGGTTAGCTTTCTAATATTGTTATATTATAAACAAACCTATAGTGTGGTGTAATTACCCATATTTTATCCATTTTGAAATGTCGGGAAAATCTTGGATAATTTTGCCCCGAGGATGATACAATAATTAAAAGGACGAAACGTGCACAAAGTTACAAAGGTGTTTACTTGAAAATTTTAGTGTGCTTCCATCACGCGCGGTTTCTGTGTAAATTATATTTTTCTGATTAAAATTATTATTTTTGTCTTATTTTTATGTGTTAAGATTTTGATTGAAAATATTGTTTTCAGTTTAGATGTAAAACTGTCCTCGCTGAAATAAAAAGAACAGAGCTGATCCAATATTTAAGTCTTACTCGGACATTTTTTCCCCTTTTTATTTTTTGTATTTTCTCAAGACAGTTTAAGAACGTTTAAAATAAATATTTTAAATGTCTAGAAAGATATAACTTTGCTGTGAAAAAGTTCCAGGGGGAAATATTAAGCATAATCTATTCATTGTTTGGGTCAGGTAAAGCCCATCCGGCCTCAGTGGACGGGACGAAGATCTTCTTACCTTCGCATCATATAAAACTCCAATTAATAAAACAAATTGTAAAGGCGGCGACTTGAAACGGGAAGGAATGAATTCGTTTACATATGCAAAAAATGGACAGCTACTGGAAGCGGCTGGAACCACCCCACTAAATGTTTGAGAAAGTTTGTTAATTTAGTTAATAAGCGGGCTTGTTAATTCAACGCTATGCGATGCATGCCTGTGTTCTTCATGTGCTAGAACTTACAGTTAACAACCCACCGACGCAGAACTTGGACAATTCTCCTTTGACGGAAAATTAACGAAAAAAAGTGAAGTGTGATATATCGTTGAAATCAAAGTAACATCTACTTTCGAATGCTATAATAGAAAATGGATATTATTGTAACGTGTTTCCACCCCTAGGAAACCACCCTTGCAAATTCCGTGGGTTCCAAAAATTATAACAAGAGATGTCCACTAACACACTATTAAATAATTTTCTGGATACTTCACAATGCTATTATTTACTTAAATGTACTTTACTGAATAAAAATAACAATATTTATCACTTTGTTTCCACTTTGTAGTCTTAACCTCACTCGTCATTCAAACTTCCTTACTTTCTATACTTTTTATACTTTCTGAACTACCCGCCGATAATGCGGTCTTTTATACCTAAAAATGACATATCTCGATTTTTCTGTGATGACGTCACCATTCTCTAGAACTAATTACTGGTAGGTTCTTTCTCGAGTAGGTGCAAATACATCTGAATTAATTGAAGGGGTTACACACTGCCCTCTCCTTAAGCCTGAACGTCCCGGTCAGGCAATTTGGAATCATCGGTGTATTTTGCCAGTCTATCCAAATGTACGATCTTCATCTTGGACTTTTTGCTTCGTTGAATCCGATAAACGACATCATTAATTCGGGTAATAACAGTATACGGTCCTTCCCAAGGAGGTTGAAGTTTCGGTGACTTCCCTTTCTTTCGTTGTGGGTTGTACAGCCAAACCAGATCTCCTGCCTTGAACCCTTCTGAACTACCCTTACGGTCGTATCGAGCCTTCATTCGGTCACTTCCTATGGTGATTTGGTCTCTAACCAGCTCATGAACATTTCTTAGCCGTTCACTCATTTCATCCACATAGCTGTTCACAGGAAGTTGTTCTCCGCCTGGTGTTCCGAAAATCAAATCACACGACAGTCTGAACTCATGTCCAAATACTACACGGGCTGGTGTTTGTTTCGTAGACTCGTGGATAGCAGCTCTGTATGCCTTGAGGAAGAACGATATGTGGAGATCCCAATCACGTTGATTCTTATGAACCACTTTAGAGAGATGTTCTTTCATGGTCTTGTTATGTCGTTCCACTATTCCATCTGATTGCGGAAGAAGGGCTGTTGTCCGTGTTTTGTGTATCCCCAATAACTTGCAGATTTGCTGAAACACCGCCGACTCAAAGTTCCTCCCTTGATCTGAGTGCAGCTCCAGGGGTACACCAAATCGACATATCAAATTATCTACCAAGACTTTGGCGACAGTGTCTGCTTCTTGGTTTGGAATCGCATAGGCCTCTGGCCACTTACTAAAATAGTCCATGGCAACCAGTATATACTTGTTACCATCCTTGGTTACTGGGAATGGGCCGGCTATATCGATCGCGATCCTCTCGAAAGGAGCTCCGACGTTATATTGCTTCATTGCACCCCTACTTCTAGTCTGTGGTCCCTTACTGGCTGCACAAATTTTGCAATTGCGACACCAAGCTTCCACATCTTGACGACTATTTACCAAATAAAATCGTTCTCGTACTTTATTCAGGATCTTATTAACGCCGAAGTGCCCACCGGATGCTCCATTATGCACTTCCTGAAGTACTTTCGGTACTCGACACCTGGGAATCACTAGACGCATAACAACTTCCCTGCCATCCGGGCTTTCCCAAGCTCTCTTTAGCAACCCGTTCACGACTTTAAGTGAATCCCATTGGGCCCACAAAGCCTTCAATCCAACTGCCTTATCCGAAACATCCTTCCACGCTGGGCGAATTCCTTTCTCCTTTGCTCTCAATATAGCCCCAATCTCTGTGTCATTCAGTTGTTCTTATCTCAGGGCTTCGGTTGTCCAATCATCCGGAACCTCTATTTTAATAGTGTTGATGGCCACCGTACCCTGCAATTTCTCAACGTGACGGCAGTGCTTGCAATCTTCCTTGCAAATTCCGCAAGTAGGTCCTTCATTTGTTTCTCCGTAGCCATGCTTCTTGTTGTAATGGGCATACGATTATGTTAAAATAAATTTAGCTACCACGTCAATATCGGTAATGGAACTTTCCAGAAAAATCTCGAAACAGCACGAAAAAGTCTTATCCAGAGTCTTGTCACTATCCAGTTCAGAGAATTTAATAATCTCCACTAATGTCCAAATAGAAAAGTTCTAGAAATTTTTCACGCACTAACACAAATGAGTCTTTTTCAGTGTCTCTATCACTACTCAGTTTAAAGGATTTAATTACTACACTAATGTCCTAATTAAAATGTTCTACAATGTCTCAAAAATGCACTTAACACTATTTTCCTGTTCGAAAATAACCCTCGAACAATGTCCAGTAAATTAGTCCTCTGTGTTAGCACTAACCCTCGAGAATACTTCTCGAACACTCCAACACAACTTCAGAGCTCCTCTTGTCATAAAATTCCGCTTCTGACACCAATTTGTAACGGTTTCCACCCCTAGGAAACCACCCTTACAAATTCCGTGGGTTCCAAAAATTATAACAAGAGATGTCCACTAACACACTTTATTAAATAATTTTCTGGATACTTCACAATGCTATTATTTACTTAAATGTACTTTACTGAATAAAAATAACAATATTTATCACTTTGTTTCCACTTTGTAGTCTTAACCTCACTTGTCATTCAAACTTCTCTACTTTCTATACTTTCTGTATTTTCTGAAGTACCCGCCGAGAATGCGGTCTTTTATACCTAAAAATAACAGATCTCGATTTGTGCCAAATTTAATCGATATCGCTAGTTTTCGCGCTATCGTGTTCAATAAAATCTTGTAAAATTTATAAGCGACACCAAAATACGAAAAGGAGTTTTCATAGGCCAAGAGAGTTTTATAGACGCCAACCTCACAAATAAATTAGTACTGCTAAAAGGAGAGCTTGGGATGAATTTTAAAACATGTAAAACAAATTTTTAGAAATCAAAGAAGTCATAATGTCATTACATACCTAGTCCAGTCAACGAAAGAGTTGTAGAGAACGTGGAGGAGGGGAGAATTTTCATCTTCAGGAATGTGTTGAGGGTAGTTAGAGGTAAACATACTACCCCGCCCTAGCCCCGCCGCTTCATGGGTGGAGGGGGGTGGAAAGATTCCTTTTTTTCGATTCTTCGCTTATAAATCGGAAACGATGCGTCGTACGGAAAAAGGTAATCTATGTACAATTAAACATAATTAAATTTCCTACAAGAATGTTTATATTCATTTTCTTCCTATATGTTATAGTTTATGAGATATTTGCCAGCCAAAATAGATAATTAATCAATAAATTAATTAGGTATCTTGAATATTTCTATCAAAGCGGTTTACCGTGGTCTGCTAATAAATCACAGTCACAAAACAATCTTTATTTTACAACACTCGACGTATTTACTAACGTAATATTTTGGCGAAATCTATGCATTTCCTTAAATATACAGTGTGACTCACTTAAAATGAAGACACTCTTATAACTTTTTTATTTTGTTTCCGATTTTAATCAAATTTTACTCAAGTATAGAACAAATTAGGATCTACTTATGACCAGAAAAATATTCGCCTGCTATAATTTTAAGTTTGAGCGAAAAAAAAATTCTGTTTGTCTGTCGATCTGTAACTTTTTTTTGTGGCGCACGATTACTCTGGAACCGTTTAAGATATTGACTTGAAATTTTGTACATGTATGTACTTTAATGCATGTACTTTAAGGGGGATGTGGAACTAGATTATATTTTCATCTTATTCCGTCGAAGGGTTGGGGGATAAAATGGGGTAAATGGAGGGTAAATAGGTAAATCAAACAGGTAAGAGTCCATCAAATTGATATTTAGTGTACTAGAGAAGCTAAGGTCTCAAAAAATTTTTTGGCATTAGCCACCCGCATTACCAACCCTACCCCATCTCATTATTAAAGGGAATAAAAAAAAATGTGATTTAGTGTTTGTACAAGAACCAAAAGCCTCAAAACATTTTTTTACTTCATCCACCTCCCTATTACCACTCCCGTTTTATGGGTTTTTGGGGTAGATGATTTCAAATATTATATTATTAAAGTTCTATAAACAATTATTTCCACATACAAAATTTTTTCGTTATGAGAAACTTGGATAGAAAATCTGGATGTGGAAGTAGTTAGTGATTCCTTGGGCAGCGGTTTTTACGAGTTATTAAAGTAGGTTTTTTTGTTGCGGCGGTTGTTTTTAAAATTTTTGATTTTGTCTTGTGTGGAGATTAGTTAAACAGCGAACAGCTGAGAAAGCATTAGTCCAGCAAAGAAGTAGGACGTTTTGCGCAAGTTTTTGCCACAACAAAAAAAAATTGAAATAATCTTGTATTTCGGGGAAAATAGCAAAATTAAAGTTATAGTAATACTTTCGCGTTAATTTTGCTGCGAAAAGTACATTTTTCATGAATTCAAACAATTTACCCAATTTTGCTACTAACGACTACCGACTAATTTTGCGCTCTAGTAGCGAAACCGTTCACTCCAAAAAAAGAAAACATAGAACTAGATTGTGGAGAATTTATCTCTCTTTAATTTAGTATAGAGATATTTTTTCCAAAAAGTGGAGACGGAGATATTCGTAAAAAAACATTTTTTGCATTTTTTTGTGTTTTCTTAGATTCCGGCAAAAAATTGTCGTCGCAATATGTGACCTCTAAAACAACCCCTGTGACCTGTGAACCTATTAATCCCTCCAAAACCCCCACAAAACTTTCTGCAATACCCCTGTTATGAACACCTATCCATGGACTACATAGCCGACACGTAAAATTCAATGCGAAAGTTATATCTCCAAATTTCTTCACTCAGTGTTTTGTTCTTCCCACTTTTCAAATTTGGTTTTTGTTGCTTCGACGCTTTTAAGGCAATAAACGTGTATATCCAAGTATATTTATGACCATCGTAATTTGCTGTCGGAAATAGTTTGTATCTAGTAGCCATCGCACCGTACATGACAAATGAATCAACTTGTCACTGTCCAAATTTAATGTATTTTTTTTCGTGGAAGATCAATAAGCGATCATTCTGATGTAGGTAGTTAAACCGAATTGAAAAATTTGCATAATTGTTTAATATGAGAACCTGATTTTTGAGTAAAAGGATAAGGTTTCGGCTTGAAGCTTGCAGCCTTCCACGGGTCGCATTGGTCGTACCGTAAATACAAGTTCACGTAAAAACAGTTTGGTCTACTGGACTGTATTAATTTTTAGGCAAGAGGTTAAAGTAGGTCTTGATTTACAAACATGAGTTACATCTTTTTCCTTCTGCATATTGGCAATTTTCCAGCGTCAAAATTGGGTCACAACTAAGGACGATTGTGAAGACATTAATAACATCGATATTTTTTAGTAAAGTTAAACTAAGAATCAAAAAAAAGTGAATAAGGAATTGTAGTACGGGAGCCAGCGACACTTTTAGTTGCTATATTTGTTTAAACTTGGATTTTTTTTTTAGATCATAAATTAATGTAACTCAGGGCCGTTTCCAGGCATTTGGCTGCCTGCGTGCAAAAATTATTAGGTTCTTAGATAGATTCACACTTATGGCTAGATTTGTACTGGGCAGTTGCGAAATTGCGTAACTTCGATCTCGCATAGTCTACCCTTTCTCTTTATTAAATGTTAACGTAAATGTCCAGAATTGCCACAGTGTAGGCATAGTAAATAGGGGTAAATGGGGGTAAATAGGTAAATCAAGTAAGTAAGAGTCCGTACAATTGGCATTTAATAATATATAAGAGAAGCTAAGGTTTCAAATTTTTTTTATCATTAGCTACCCCCATTACCACTCCCACCCCCCATTATTAAAGGGGGTGAAATAAATAAAATTGTGATTTAGTGTGTGTACGAGAACCAAAGGCTTTAATTCTTTTTTACTTCATCCACCCCCCTCTACCGATGTGGCATATCGTTTTATGAGTTTTTGGGGTAGGCGATTTCAAATATTACATTATTAAAGTTCTATAAACAATTATTTCCACATAGTAGAGTGCAAATATAATATCAATTTTCTTTCCTTGTGAGAGACTTTGATAGAATATCAGGATGTGGAAGTCGTGATTCCTTGGGCAGCGGTTTTAACATTTTAAAATGAAATAAAATTCACATTTGTGATGCATACGGTATATGGCAGTTTTATGCCATTAATCCTTAACTTTGTTTGTTATGTATGATTTAATATTATATAAAAATGGTTTATTTTAATGGGGAAAAATGTTTTATGTTGTCAGCAGCTTATTGGGTTTTTATATTTAATTATTATGAAAATAAGCATAATAAACACGCCACACATATTAAACAGAACATGAAGATGTGTGTGTGTTTGATTCAAAATCGTTTCTTTATTTGCTAGATATGCATTACATGTTTTGTAAGAATAATTACCGCTTTTAGGTTAACTTTATCACCAAAAATACATTGTCGCTGGCAATGATGAATATTTCACAATTTCGTCGTTTTTCTGAATGTTTCAGTAGGTGTTTGCAGTATAATATTATGTTTATATGGAAGCCGTCTCTGGCACAGGGATAAATATCCCGAGCCTTGTTTATAAGCGATTGATACGCAAAAAGTTACGTATCTGGGCTCCAAATGCAAGTAAATTATTTGTTGGTTTGTCCATCCACTTTCATAATTCGTTTATCGCTTTTAGTTTCATAAAAAAACTGAATTTGAATTTGTTTATAACTAAAATTTCAAGAATTGTAGATTCCAAAAAAAACGCCTTAAATGAAGAAAACATTTTTTTTATACCATTGTAATATACATGTCGTAGCTGGATTGGCGGTCAGTAAACTATGCAGCATATTTTTAGTTTTGTAGAATCTGAGATAATAGTACGTATGTAAAATGTGACTTAAGTTAGGAGCATTATTTTTATTTAAACTTCTTTTTTATAATTTAATTATATACATAACTTCATTTGTATTTATGTCGTTTTTTTTATACACTATTAATACTATGAGAGAGGAGATACACTCGGTACTAGTACCAGCTTGGACTTGGTGTGCGTGTGACGTCACACGCTAGGCATTATCAAATCGAGTCCGCGATATTTATTTGTCCAATGCCTGGCCAAAAAGAATCTCGAAAACCATATAAGACCTAGGAAAAGCATTATAGTCTTATTGAAAATAAAATTATATATAAAAAAAGTATTTTTAAGAAAAAGCTTTTATCTGAAAAAACTACTAAAAAGTAAAAATATTTTTTTTTAAATTTATACACATGGAAACCAAAAGCTTTGGGGGCGGTCATATAGTGATATTGCATAGTTACTTTGCTCAATTGACCACCCCCAAAGCTTTTGGTTTCCATGTGTATGAATTTAAAAAAAAATTATTTTTACTTTTTAGTAGTTTTTTCAGATAAAATCTTTTTCTTAAAAATCCTTTTTATATAATTTTATTTTTTACTTTTTAGTCCACTTATTTTACAAACAGACAGACAAAACCCTTTCATTTGCCACTCCCCTCTCCCGTCTGCTCACCCCTCTAACACTACTTCCCACTTCTTCCCTCTTTCCACCCCTTCCCCTGCCCTTCCCCATCTCTCTCCACCTCTTTCCACCCTATTCCCACCTCTTCCCGGCCCTTCCCACATCTTACCACCCTTTTCTTACCTCGTCCCATCCCTTCCTCATCTCTTCCCACCCCTTCCTCATCTCTTCCCACCGCTTCCCCACCTCTTCCCACGCCTTTCCCACCCCTTTCCCACCTCTTCCCCACCCCTTTCCCACCTCTTCCCCACCTCTTCCCCACTTCTTCCCACCCCTTTCCCACCCTTCCCACCTCTTCCCCACCTTTCCCCACCTATTCCCACCTCTTTCTCACCTCTTCCCACCCCTTCCCCACCTCTCCCACGTCCGCCATATTGAATTTAGAATGACGTCACACACTTTATCGTATTTTACTCATCAAACCCTTTCATTTGACACCAATAACAACGGGGTTGTGACTAAAAAGCAGATCCGCCATCTTGGGACGTCCTCCATATTGGATTTAGAATGACGTCACATTGTTTATCGTATTTTACTCGTCAAACTCTTTCATTTGATACCCGTATCAGGGGGGTTATGACTACAAAGCCGATCCGCCATCTTGGGACGTCCGCCATATTGGATTTAGACCGATAATGGCTATACTATGTTGCATTGTCACCGGACTTATACACGTGTGCCAAATTTCAAAGCTCTAGCTTAATTAGAACTAGTCGAAATTCAGCTTGCAAGATTTGACCTAAACCAACAAACATACAAACATTGCAAGTTAAAAAAAAGCTTCATTTGGTTAAAAAAAAGGCGCAGCTACAACATTTTGTCATTTCTCATTGTCAAGTTGACAGTTGGCATTTTTTTTATGAAACTTGGTTTAAAAAGTAAAAAAATCCAAAGTTGCAGCAAGGCTTGCCGAATAAACTGAATCCAATTTCTTTAATAAGTCAGTTTGTCAGCGAGAAATAACAAAATGCTGTAGCTCCCCATTTTTTAATCAAATGAAACATTTTTTTAAATTACAAAATTTTTCGCCAGGAATACGATACCTTTCATTGCAATAGTCCTCATTGAAAAATGACCTGGAAAATAGATTTGTCTTTTTTGAAAAATAAGATTTTTGCATAAATAATATGTTTATTGTTATTTAAAAGTATAATTTTTGGATATGTTGTAGCTTTGATAATGAGCTATAAATTAAGCTATACCTCGCCAAAATTTGTTTATTGCTTCGAATGTTTAAACAATATCCTCACCAAATTTTAATAAACTTTAAACCACACACACACAACTTTTGACATGTATCTTGAAACGGTTTGATGCATTTGATGATTTGGAAAAATATAAAACTGGATTTGTTTACAACAAATTACAGAATTGAGATGGAAAATCGACTACGGTAACAAAATTTTTGTAATTTTTTTCCCTCAACTATGTGCAAAAAAAGTCTCCAAAAGTTAACATTGCCCTTCGAAATCACAAAAATCGCATTTTTCAACTTCAATTGTTAATAACAAAAATTAAACATACTAGAATCTGGAGTCGCGCAAACTGTAGTCTATAATCTGTGATAATATTGATCTAAATCAATTTCAAACGCGACCGGGTCCGTTTTTCCCTCAGTTTTCTCCTTGTTACTTCAATTTTTTTTCTTTAAAGAACTGACCCCTAGCAGAATCCCATCGCAAATGTATGACAATAAACAGCTTTGTTTTATTCCATACATTAAAAAGAGAACCCGTTTCAAACTCGCAACATTTACAATTTAATAAACAAAACAAATTGAAAAATTACTAATTTCTCTTTTTTCAATTAAGTAACATTTCTAAAAGCTTTTTATTCATCGATAATAATTTCTCAGTATCACTAATTTACTCTTAATTTAAGTATACAACTGCAGAACTTTTTTAACAATGGCTCTTTTCTTTTTCAGGCTGCTACCCGTTATAATGACTAGGTAATTATACTATTTCTTAAAATACGAGTAAGTAGAATTTAGTGTAATTAGTAGAGGTGTGTAAAGTATGAACCTACTAATCCTTCCCTGTGCAGTAAGTGATTAACACTTGTTTTGAAATAATACGCCATTAGCACAGCATACAACTTTAATAGATGAGAAGATACGCGTCTATGCGTGGCATTTCCGAAATAAATTAAAGTAAATTTTTATAGTACACTGAAATTATATGAAATTCCGAAACACTTGTGCCTAATTTCATATACAGAGTGGATACTTTCTGGAAAACAGGGAAAACCTGGAAAAGTCAGTGAATTTATGGAAAAAGTCAGGGAAAATGTATTAAAACTACTTAGATCTTCAAAGTAGTTTCCATCTTGCGCCTCCCTTCTCGTCAAAAAATGTTTTCCTTTCCCCCCCCGCTCATCAATTTTCATTTTCGAGCAGAAAAAATGTCTGCGATTTTTATTGAAAAGTCCTGGAAAACCTGGAAAAGCCAGGGAATTTTAAAATTGCGAATTAGTATACACCCTGCATATACTTTACCATGATATGCAGAAAATAAAATGGTGTACTAGTCTTCAATGTGGGAGAGCCCCTGCAAAATTTAGAGTGCTCAGAGGTAATTTAGTATATTAAAAATAGTTAAAACTTAACTACTGTTATTGCCTAGGTCAGTAATAGGGCGACGAACTTACTTGTGAAAGAACATATTAGAGATGTTTACATTTCCTTAATTGGCATAAAAAGTTAAGCCGGCGGGTGTGGTCAAAGTGCCGCGTTTTTTGCTTTCGGTCGAACAATCAGGACACCGGCAGGTACAAAGCATCGCCGAAGTTGGTGCTTTTGTGTTATTGACGGGTTTAAGTAAATATTTCTTATGTCTACTTTTTATGTCATGGTAGATCACCTTGTATATACAGGGTGTTTCAGGAGAAAAGGACATGGTTTAATGGCAGATAGAGGACATCAAGGGTAATCAGAATCACCCATAGAAAAGCTAGTTGGGCCCTCATTGCTGAAATACAGGATGTTTTATGTATTTTTACCAAAATTTCTTTTGGTTATTACTTTGTAAAGGATTGGAATGATATAGGTTCATATTTGGCATGGTTCGGACTTGAAAAAAAAAAAGTTTTTGTTGTTCTTCAAGAAAACAATACCCTCTATACTTTTTTAAAATTTCATATGTAATTCGAAAAATACATAAAAAACCGAACAAAATAGCTTCATTAATTTTTTTGCCGCATTTTTGATTTTTACACAATGTAAGGTATATGCTTTTCGATTTAATGAAAACCTTTTTAAGAAAATGCTTCAATTTGTTTTAAAATTATATCCAAAGAAAAATGTTAAAAAAGGCATTTTTTACACATACTGACAAAAGTGCAGAAACGGTGTTTTTCGATTAAAATGATGAGAACATATCAAATTAGCAGTTTTTAACTGTCAATGACTACCCAGTAATGGAATATTGAGAGGAATATTGCCTAATATTAGCACATGTAATAATAATATATATATTTTTTATCTATTTATTTAACGTCGGCCCGTTTCCGCTACCAGGGCCTATCACCGACACCAGAAGACGAGCTACCCCCAACCTGGAAATTTTGCCGAACCTCTTCTCGTAAGAAGAGTAGGGATCTTTTACTTGCCTAACATTTAATAGACGAGGGTCCTCCTGCTTTACATCACCTCAGAAGGATGGTTCCACTACGTAATCCTCGTCTTGAAATTACATACCTTCCGCGTATCCGCTGATATACAAGCTGCTAGAATGGGGGACGAGATCCTTGTGTTTTCCAAGATGGATTTCACCCATCCAAGTACTTACCGCGCTGAGCGTTGCTTCAGTGGAATATTGAAATGCATACACATTCAAGACGCTTCTACGCTCGCCCCAATAATAATATTGTTTCTTCAACTTATGCAAGTTATTTTGTATGCTACTGAACAAGCGATTTTGGACCTTAAAAAACCTTACGCAGAAGGAAAATAAGTGAAAGTTGACCTTAAAAAATCTGGTGCGGGCGCTCTTTAAAAAATCGTTAAGAAATTACGGATCGATCGTAATAAAAAAGGCATAGCAAGTAGCTAGAGCGGTGTTAAACGAAATTATTGCCTGTGCAGTAAGTTACTTTTCAGCAGCACACGATAAACGTAGACGTCGTCCATTTAACCCCGTGCTTTCCGAATTGTTTCATATTTTTTTTCTAATATTTGCCTTACACCAAGGCACATTGTGCTTAAAAAAAATCTCTTGTTTTGTAGATCAAAATAGGGCAAAAAAATATTTAGAGTATTTTTCCCACCCTATATATTACGACACTTTGGCGACCAATGGATTTCGTTGTCTCAGAAGGTAAATAGGTTTTAGTTTTTAATCTCCAAGTACAAACAGAAATAATTTTTAAAAGATTTTGACGCTGCCGTTGACTATACTATACTATAGAGAGTTAGGAATCAGCACACTTATTAATACATACCTAATCCTTCTAAACCAATGAGAAAGTAGATCAAGTATGTTTTCCTCCCGGAATGAAGAGGGAACAATTGCATTGCAAATATCGTTGAAGACCAGACCTCCAAAGTAACAATTTAAATTCCTTTTAGGTTTATTTAGGTTTTATCAGTGCTTTATAATGACCACGTCATAAACTAGTGATTTATGCCAGATATAATAAATGTCAAATGCACTTCAGTGGCGGCTGGTGAAATTTCAATATTTTTTTTCTCGTCTGTGGCGCATGGGACCCATACGAAACTTGGGAAATAACATCTAGAGAAGCACTTCTCTAATGACCCCTAAAAAATTTTGAAAAAGCAGTTTGCGAAAAAATTTTTGAAAATTCGCTAGCCTCCCCTGGGTCTAGGGACTCCTGTTTACTTTTATTTTTTTTTGTCATATGCATTTGACTTTTCATAAAAATGCATCGACAGATTTTGGAGTTTGTGAAAATATTTTCATTACTAACTGAGATACAACGAATTGAAATATTGTAATTTGTTAAATTGTAAATTACAAAATTTCAGTTCATTTTATTTCAGTTAGTAATGAAAATATTTTCACAAACTCTAAAATCTGTCGATGCATTTTTATGAAAAGTCAAATGCATATGACAAAAAAAAATAAAAGTAAATAGGGGTCCCTAGACCCAGGGGAGGCTAGCAAATTTTCAAAAATTTTTTCGCAAACTGCTTTTTCAAAATTTTTTAGGGGTCATTAGAGAAGTGCTTCTCTAGATGTTATTTCCCAAATTTCGTATGGGTCCCATGCGCCACAGACGAGAAAAAAAATATTGAAATTTCACCAGCCGCCGCTGATGCACTTAAAGATCGTCTTGTCTTAAAGTTTTAAAGAGGCTCTCAAGAATTTACATTAAAACTAAATTATCTTGTAGTCTTTATTGGTTTATGACTAAATGATCAAAGTATTTGTCAAATCTTCAATAAAACTCTCTAGTTGTTAAGTCCAACTTAGAAGGATCGAGTTTTATTGAAGAATTTAGGAAATGTTGAGGTTTTATAATCGCTTTATAAAATTATCTTGTGGTAGTTGTTAATGCTGGCCTATAAATCTAATGTACTTTGAGATCACTAAGTTTCGAGTCGAACCTTCATAAATACAACTTACTAGAGTTTTAATGAAATGGGCACAAACCTACAATACGTCAGGTTTAACCATAAAAGAATTTGGTTTCTCTTTGTCCAGACTATAGTGTTTTAAAATAGGTAGTTTTAAAGCTGTATTAAGAAATATTCATTGGCATTTCATGTATTTGTGGATGCCGTGGGTATGTGGATGAACAAACGCAATACACATGGGGGTTGTCTACCCCCAAATCCAAAGACAAGGTTGTCTGGAAAGGGGCAGGCAATATCCATTACCGACCGACATTGCGACATGGCAAGCGGTATTTCCAATAACTTTCTACAGATGTGGCAAAATCTTAAAATCAAACCGAATTTTTAGGTTATGTTTTACAGGCACCATAAACACTATACGTCTTAAAGCGGTTGCGTTAATTACTTAAAGGGTTTAGAATAGGTTTTAAAATAGCCTAGAAGTTTTAAAAATATTTTAAAACCAATGAAAGTTAAAATATATTTCTACAGGAACAAATCGGCATACTTAAAGGGCAATTGGTAATTTAATAGACATTTTAAGACAAAGCACGTTAGAAGTAGAATTATTTACAACTAGTGGGGTTTATGCCGCCATTATTTCTAGCAACCAAGCAATGTATAGGGTCAGCCATATTGGGGAGGTTCCAAGTTTTGGTTTTGTGAAGGTTTTAAGTATGTAACCGAAAAGAAAAGTTAATTATCCATATGTTTTTTTAATTTGTGTTTTTAGAGAATTTTTAAGAATTATCTAATCATGTTTTACAGTAAACTTGTCTCGTTGAAGATTTTAGGCCACTGTGAGGCCTCCCAATACTTTATTTGTAAATACTCTCTCTCAGTATTCGCCATATGTTCGTTTTATATAGCGTGGCATGGCGGCCCATATATTGTGTGGATGATGTGAGTGTGATAATAGATTTATTTGCTTTTACATTTACTTCATTAAATATAAAACGTTTTCTCAATGCATTTGTGTGTGCCTTTTAAATTTTCATATAGTGCTTATCCTAAACCAAATATAGTTTTATAATACTCTTAAAATATTCTACGAGTAAAGATTTAGATGATTCATTAAAACTTGAAAGCTCTAATAGTAGTTTTAAAAAGAGGCATGTGGGTCTTTCTCTAGATGGGCCCCCGTACTCTTATAAAGGTGTTAAATCAGTTTTATAGAGCCCTTCCAGACCATTTATATTTATAAGTGGTCTTAGAAATAAGCTTTCAGAATATCTTATAGAGTATATTAAAACTATAATTGTTACTTGGGGTGCGGAGAACGTGTATATCAGAAAGTTACATAAAAATATTCATTTTTTATATTTTTTAGCAATACGAGAATTTTATTACCTTATTTTTAATCCCATTCTAGTCCGCCCGATACCGCTATTCCAAATATACCTCTTTTATTACAACTGTCATATTAGACTAGCATTTCGTTTCCATAACTACAAATCCGAACACCTATACAAAGTCCTCACTTTCACAGAATTTAGTTTCGAATTCATGGTTCCTACAGGTTTGCTTTCATTGAATTATATTGTCCTTTGTACTCGTCCATTGTCAATCAGATCTATCTCTGTTTCCTTAAGGCTTTAATGTTAGGATACGGATAAGAAGGGATGTATCCCTACAAACATTTGTATAATGCTACCCTTATTGTGGCCAGGTAACTTTTGCAGAATTGTGTGAAACGTAAACGAGGTCTTTGCAGATAGGAATATTATAGTGAGATGGGTGAACATTTTGAGAATTAAAAATTGTCGCACGGGATAATTGTCGAATGGTTGTAATCAATTAATGTTAAATTACGGAAATCATGTCAAGATCAGACTTAACTTTTTATTATTTAGACCGATAGACATTTTTTTTGCTCAAATTTACAATGTCGACATTTTACGCCTATAGACTAGTTCACAAGTTCAAAACCGTGTTAATTCTTGATAAAGCTCATAAAAATATGAGTGAGGGCTCATTGGATTCGGAATGACTTCTAGAAAAAATGTGAAAAAGTTTCAAACCCGCACATAAACAATTGCAAAAATTATAAACAAATGAAGATTGAAACAATAACGAGTTTTGTTTTTTATCAAGAATTAACACGGCTCTGAACTTGTGAACTAGTCTACTATTCACAATATAAGTTAAGAAAATCAAGGGCGGTTTTACGGGGGGTAATGTGGTAATCCCCCCCCCCCAGGAAAGTTACTAATCCCCATCCCCAATTGTATTAGCCTAGAACCGCCCTTGAAGAAAATAAAATTGAGTTAACAATTCTTCACTTCACATAGGTGCAAGAACAACCAGGTGATAAAATTCCTCTGGATATTATTCATTCCTGTGGCCCACAAAGAGCCAGAAGAATGTTAATTTCTAGCGGTTTCCATAAAATAGTATCGTACTCTAATTTGTCTACTCTACTCTAATATCATAATTTCACATTTTGCAAGGAAATACCTACTTGTTGCTAATATAAATCTGTCGATAATATTTAACATCAGTTTGCACATCAGAGGAATGATATTTTTAAGTGTGACTTACCACGATTTTCTTTAATGATCACTATTATTAATTAACTATGTCTCTTGTTTTACATACAAAACTATCTGTGAAGTTACAAAACGTCTTATGTGTTCTCCTTACAGCGACTAGGGCTGTATCGCTATCTTACGTAAAATTAGTGAACTTTTATAGTGTGTCAGAGGAATGATGATATAAAGCTAAGGACGGGAACAACAGACAATTTATAAAATATCTGGCTCAAAAATAGTAAAATAATTATTAAAGTTCCCTCGCCGTCTCACAGTGGGAAATTTTTCCATTTTTTGGACAAAAATCCGTCTACAATGCAATTATTAATGGATTTGAAACATAATTTTTTTTAAATAGTTAGGTATCACCCGATGTTTGAGCACTGTCCAAATTTTAAAAACGTTCAACATAACTTCAAAAAATCCTAAAAATATATGAAATTCGTGTATTTTACTTAAGTAAAAATGCGAATTTCTGTTTTTTAAAAGTTTTACTCAGAAGATATCCTTTACTACATGTTTTTTGGGTCGCTGATTAAGAAATATTCTTATTAAAAATGTAAAATAGTCTAGTAAAGTGTATTTTTTATATGATAAATATAAAACCTTAGTTATTCAAATAATAATTCAGTAGGGTTAATCAGACCCCGTTTCGACAAAAAATATAGTTACAATGGTTATTTTTTAGTTTTTGTTTCAAAATAGGGTAAGAGAGTACATTGTGACTATGAGGGTGTATCTCAACCCCCTTTAAGGGTAAAAACCACCCTGAAATGGCTGTAGAATTTGAAAATAAGTTTGGAATTTTTTTGAAAATTTAGAATCACGTCTTCTTCGATATTTTCACTAAAATCAGTCTCCGAACCTTATTTGATAAATAAAAATTATTTTAAAGGTTAAATTAATCAATTCTTATATACTTGACAATGTGAATAAACAACAATTCAATGTGAGTAGAAACAAATTCTAAGTTCTTCAACGTTTTTAAGAAGCTCGTAAGTTAGAAACCGCATTTTTTCCATTTGAAAGAAAAAAAAATATTTAAAATGAAATGAAAATTTTTGATCCATTCTATGCAATGTGAAACAACAATCCAATTTTTAGTAAACATATTTTAAGCATCCTAAAGTTCCCTTTAACTACCTCATACAAGATGACACTTTGTCGACCATCGAAATTTGGTAGGTAAAAGTAATCAACTGAAGTAGATTTTAGCTTTTAATCTCCGTGTGCAAACAGAAATCAGAATTTGATATCCTGTGGACTCTGCTACTATCTTATCTGGAAGTGGTTTAGAATTTCGTGAGATGCACATTTGTTTGGCACTGTAATAGAATTTGCTGCAGAGGATTAACGCCCACATGAAGTTAATTTTCGCCTCGGCATATATTTGTGGAAAAATGCAGACGTATAAAAATTAAGAATTCTTTTCAACTACTAAGCTCAAGTTGGGATTTTGCAGAATGAGAGGGACATAACTTTTTGTATTGTAAATATTAAAAAAAAATCAAAGATGGTATGTTGAGTGTCTAAAAATATTAAAAAGCGTAAAGAAAAAGGTATAAAATTTCGCTCACCGCATGCATGTCCCAATGAATGAAGTATTCATATGTTTTTGAATGATTAAAACCTCTAAATATTGTACAATCTTTTTTGTTCTCTTGAGAACTCATCAGGAGGATATAAATCCAATTCGAAACAAAAATTACTATTAAAAAATATATATAAAGAGTGGTTGTTTTATGGTTTTTCATGCTGAATGTTAGATATAGAAAGAAAGAAGTCGACAAGTTTTTCGTAGGAGGAACTCTTGCTGATCTTCTATTTTGGTAAGACTTGCACCAATGGTATATGAAAGAAACGAATTTTTTCTTTGAAAGTTATCTGCTGAATACCCAAAATAATAATTTTTTAAACACTGAAACTTATGAAACTGATCCAGAAGAAGCTCGTGACTATAGTAAAAAAATAATTCAAGAAATTCTATTGATAAATTGGAGTGGTTTTTAGGGGGTAAAATTCAGATTCATGCAGATCTCGATAACCGAATCAACGAAAAATTAGTGAATAAAATCACTGTGATGAAATCTATACGGTAGTTTCAGGCGTGGAAATCGAAGAAATAAACATAATGAAATCGTAAAACTTATGATTCATGTAGAATTCGACATCCAAATCAAAGGAAAAATGGTGAAAAAATATAGTAAAAGAAACAAAATGGCGTAACTATTTCAATAACGAGATGAATGTAGAAGATTCAGTATTGAAGTTTGTGAAAATTTTACATTTCACATCTTTCCCTACTACAGCATGTATTAATTTAAATTGATTATTGCTTGTATTGCAAACGTCAACATCCCTGGAGATAAAATTACCGGATAGGCATTTTATTGTTTCCATATTTTTCAACAATAAGAAAATACTTTTTGTTAATGTCGAGGTTAAATATTTATAAAAAAAACACATTCATTACTCTACAAAACGGTAATAAAATCCTTTAAATCACTTCAAAGGATGACTTTTGGTCACTTTTGGGCGCCTTCTGGCCCATAATACCTCGCTCGGAGTTGTAGGAGGATAATTAATAGCCTAAGCTCTTAATATACTACGTGATATGAAAAAAGCCGCATCCAAATCGGTTCCGAAATTCTCTAGTTATACCTGAACATACAGGTACAAAAATTCTGTGATATGTACATATATTTAACAGAACATATTTTGTATATAAATGATTATTTCTGTATAACATTGGCAGTTTTCGTCAAAAGCAAAAAGTCTGTGAAAATTATGCCTTTTGCAAATGAGCAGAGGAGAATCCAGCTACCAGCGTTTCACGCTACCACACGGTGTATTTTAGTTATTAATTTTAAATAGTGACTCACACATCCCGTCTGTTACATAAAAATACATTCGAAATGTAATAAAATATCTGCTATATATATGCATTGTTGTGATCTTGTGAAATGTTATAATTCTGTATACTCAACTTGTTAGACTGTTATGGAATAAAGAAACCCAGTTTAAAATGTAATCAAAATGTGTTAAACAACATGACATCTTTATACCACCAAAACCAAATCAATAATTGATTTTACTTATTTTTATTTTGACAGATGTAAATCTTTCAAAATGTTATAGTTTTTTCACATTTTTGCTATTATCGCAGCATATTCATTTTAATGCGTTTACAACTCTTATAATTTACGGTTATGATCTTCGTCTTTTTCGTGCTCGTGTTAGAAAGCGTTTCATCCAAATTAGCCCATTCGATGAAGCCCTACCTACAAAAATTTGCAAAATGAATATTTTTTTTTTAATAAGTTCGTGTAAGTGTATAGAATAATATCCTGAAAAGTTTACATTCCGCTGGGATGCAGAAAATAAAAAAAAAGTGAAAAACTATTTTTTTATCCATTTTTTCAAAATGTTGAAATTGAGTCAAGCTAGGAAGAAATAAAAAATACAGATGGATAGATCATGTATTTATGAACAAAAAATGACCTAACAAAATTTATCACTAAAGCCACGGTTTTCCCGGAAAAAAATAGTCAAGTGCAACGTTATAACTCGGAGCGAGATACATGCGTGCGCGCGCTTGAATACGCATGACTGTGACACCGACGCACTGAATTATATGTCACTAAATCAGAATTTGTTCAGTTTATATGAGTGTTGGTTCATTTAAAAGACGGAAATTGTACCTTTCTGATGCTTTCTTGTTTTAAACAATACAAGCAAAGAATGGATGGGAAAAATACGTATATACAGTGTGTCCCAGGATAGATGTAAAAAGAGGTGTAACGGACCAAAAATTTTGGAATTTTGGAATGGTATTTGGGGATTGAGTCCTGCTTGTTGTAAAACTAAAGTATACCAAAAAGGACTTGATTTGGTGTTCTACAGGGTGTTTTATAAGCAAAGTTGTAAAAATCACCACTAATAAAGTACCTTTATTTTTCAAAATATGAAAAAATTCCACTAAGAAAAGTTATTTAGAATGCAATTTTATACCACTATACCAAATTTCAGGAATATAAAATTATTTTTTCGAAACTTCCCATTTTTTGCGAATTAAGAGTTGAATTCATATTTAAAGTTGTGTAGGAGCAAATGTTAATCATCTCAAAAAGTAGGCTATTGGTAAATAGAAAATTAAATATACGAGATGTAAGAAGGTATAATGTTAATCGAACTAATTGTAAAACAAGAAACAATTACTAAAAGAAGATTAATGAGGTTTAAAAATTATAACAATAAATGTCAAAAACATAACAGATTCACAAACAAATTAATTATTGACCAATACAAAACAATGTTTACAATTTTTTTATTATTCGACGTAGCTACCACCCACATCCACACACATTTCGATCCTTCGTCTGAAGTCCTTAAAACTGTTTCGAATATGATCTAACGGTATGGAGTTTACGGCATTTGTAATTCTCTGCTTCAATACTGCTACATCGTTAGGAAGTGGTTCAGCGTAAACCAACTGCTTGAGGCGACCCCATAAAAAGAAATCCAATATTGATAGGTCTGGGGATCTCGCCGGCCACTTGATCGGTCCATTCCTGGCAATTCAATTTTCTCCAAAATTTAAATTCAACCACCGATTAACCATTTCTGTGGAGTGGCCAGGGCAACCATCATGTTGAAAATGAACTAAAGGCATATCTCTTAAAATATTTAAATGTTCTTCAGAAAATCTTTCAAGAAGCTGTAAATAAATGTGCTGGTTTAACCTTCCCTCAATGAAATAAGGTCCAATAACTCCAATGTGATAAAAAACGGCACACCACACATTCGCTTTTTTATAATATTGTCTTCTACAATGAATTCTAACATTTGGATTTTCATCTGAGAAAATTATGAAATGATGAAAAAATCTCTCTTCCATGATTTTTTTCTCCAATGGTCAAACAAAAATCCAACCTACGGCCGTCATCTCCCTCTTTAAGCGTATGTTTATAATTTACTTTATATGCCCTAATTTTCTTTGCCTTGTAAATTCTTTGGAGTTCAAATTTGCTAATATTAATAAGAGCTGATCTCTCTCTTAGTGGCATCCTAGGATTTTCTATAACAGAGGCATGAGCTATAATAGCCCCAACATTGTCTTCATCATATGCTTTTATTTTTCTTTTCATGTTAAGAACACTACCAGTAGCCAGAAACTTTTTAATTATTCTCATAGCCTGAGTACGTGACAAAGCAGTGTTTGGAAATTTCAAATTAAATTGGCTTACCACTTCTCTTAGCAAGTTTTCACCGCCAATTTCGTAGCATTGCACAATATAAATTTTTTCACGCACTGTGAGTACCATTTTCACTTAATTTTTTATGCTTGGTTCGTTAATTTGAAACAGAATTAAGGATGATATTGACTACGTTTGAGAGATATGTCAATAATAAATGATAAATGCGTATCCACTGCTTTTCTCATAGCCTACTTTTAGCTTCTACATAACTTTAAATATTAATTCACAAAAAATAATTTCTATGCAGTTTTAATTGAATGGTTCAAAATAAAATACTAATTTATTGAAAAAATGGGAAGTTTCAAAAAATAATTTTATATTCCTGAAATTTGGTATAAAATTGCATTCTAAATAACTTTTCTTAGTGGAATTTTTTCATATTTTGAAAAATAAAGGTACTTACCTTATTAGTCGTGATTTTTACAACTTTGCTTATAAAACACCGTGTAGAACACCAAATCAAATCATTTTTGGTATACTTTAGTTTTACAACAAGCAAGACTCGGTCCCCAAATACCATTCCAAAATTTTTGGTCCATTACACCTCTCGTTACATCTATCCTGGGACACACTGTATATTAACACGCCCGAACTCAATCGCCACAATAAAAAATATAGAAAAAATAAAAGCCCTTCAAAGAAATTTTTTCTTCATTGAGAACTGTTAAAAAGTATGTACACTTCATGATTATTATGGTTTTTTCAGTTGTAGTAACGTGGATTCAAAAGAAAGTACATCTCAAATCATTTTAATTTCCTTTCTTGATGATTTTCTTGATAAATGTATATATTGGAGGCTGTAACTTGCCGAGAATTTGACCCATTGGAAAAAATAAAATATCACTATTTCGGAAAAAATGTATACTTTTCGAATGTTCAAACACAAATTCGTTTACTGATATGAATTTTTTCGAAAATATGATTAATCAAATCATGATAAGAAATTGCGATTTTCACGATCTTATCCTTATAACTATGAAAATATCTTTGATGGTTTTGAATATAAATTCTGGAACTTTTTCAATACATTAACAAATGTATAAGGAATCCAGTGGATATAGCTGAAATGTGGATAGGTGTACCTGTAATAAATACAATACAGTAAAGGCACGTAAAAATTCACGCGAGCTATTCAGCGGCTATGTGTGGTGTCTGTGTATGCGTTCATAATTATATATTTTCTCTCCATACTCACTATTTATCCTCCTATTCACTAATAAAAATGTTAAAAATGTGTAATCAGAAAGAGAAAAAGCTAAACTCGTTAGAACTGCTAAGAATTTTTAGAGGTTCCGTAGTATGCATTTAAGCGGGCGCTTGGCCGCGCAGAGTGACAAAGTTACTTCACTATTTTTTTCCAGGAATACCGTGGTTTTAGCGATAAATTTTATTAGGACATTTTTGTTCAGAAACACGTGGTTTATCCACATGTATTTTTTGTTTTGTCCTACCCTGACTTAATTTAAAAAATTTGAAAAAATGGATGATAAATTTTTTTTCACTTTTTTTTATGTTCTGCATCAGCGGAATGTAAACTTGACAGGATATTATTATATACTTTCACGGACTCATTAAAAAAAAATTATTCATTTTGCAAGTTTTTCTAGGTTTCACTATAAAATGTTCTCTATCGTCTGGGCTAAATATTGAAAAAATCTCACATTTTAAACATGGGAATTTTACAAAATTATAATGATAGACAGATAATTCCAAATGAACATTTCAATATAGCTGTCGAAGGACTTACAAAAAATAAAAAGCAGATACGGCTTTTACGCTTGGCTTGCTTGGCCTTCCATGAGCAGCAATATCGATGGCCGCTTCTACTCCATACGGAGAAGCATAATATGCAAAAATATGTTTTGCCTTTAAAAGTTTTGTTTGTGTTTTAATGAACATTTATCATCTTGGGTGACGTTACATGCTAATATAATTCGCGGTTGATTTAAAAACTGGGAGCACTGAGGGCCTAACCCCTTAGGTGATTTTTAGTAGAATTTTTAATACAACAAACTAATTTGTTTGTTTATTACTTTCGCAAACTCTGCGGCCGAAGTCACTTTAAATGTGGAGTTATGTGGCTAGACCTAAATAGTTTAATTTGTTTTGTTGAATATATATTTTTATAAACTTTGCTTTGTCTGAATTTGGCTTTAATATTGGGTTTCAAATTAAAATAAATGTCTTCTTCCAGCCATTCGCAATACGCTTTTTTAAAAAAAAAAAGTCTTACAATCATATTAAAACAAATATATTCTGCCCAAAAGGTTCGGTCTAGTATTACTGGTTGCATACAGGGTGTCGGGTGTATACGTACAAATATTTTGAATGTTACTATATTGACCCATAAGAAGCAATAAAGTCTTATACAATTCTTGCCTTACTTCAATGGTTCTGCTTAAATTAATTAGTTTCTAAACATACAATATTTCAGGCCAGGTAGTTCCTAAAATATTGTGTAGGTCAGTATTGCTGGACAAACTAAAACCTAGTTCAGTGTCTTCTTGCGACCTACGTCTCGCTTTTTATTTTGTTTATTGTATTGATAATGAGACATAAGAAACTTTTAAAGAACGCCAGTGTCGGTGTCCCTTTCCTCCGCTGTCAGCGCCGGCGCGGCAGTTCAAAGAAAGATTTCATGTGTTTTTTATACTTCCTTGTTTAGCCGTAGACTACACCGTCGTTTACCAATCATACAGTGTTGTCAATGTGTTCGATTTATCTAATTACCTCCACATCCAGTGGAAGTATAGTAACGACAAAAAAAGTTTTTAAATTTGTATTGTTCAAATAGGCTTAAAATGTCATGAAACGTCGAGATTTTAAGTTTCAGCAAAAAAAATTTCTGTCGGTCTCTCTGTCTCTCTGTCTCTCTGTCTGTCTGTCTGTCTGTCGGTCTGTGTAACTTTTTTTGTGCGCACGTTTACTCTGGAACCGTTTAAGATATTGACTTGAAATTTGGTACACATATGTACTTTAACGAGATCTGGAACGATTATATTTTCATCTTGTTCCGTCGAAGGGTTTGGGGGGTAAATTGGGGTAAATTTGGGGTAAATGGGTAAATCAAGCAGGTAAGAGTCCATAAAATTGGTATTTAATATATACAAGAGAAGCTAAGGTCTCAAAAAAATGTTTGGCATTAGCCTTATTAAAGGAGATGAAAAAAATTGTGATTTAGTGTATGTACAAGAACCAGAAACCTCAAAATATTTTTTTACTTCATTCACCCCCGCTACCACCCCCAGTACCACCCCGCTATCACCACCCCCACCCCACTACCGATGTGGGGTATCGTTTTATGGGTTTTTGGGGTAGAGGATTTCAAATATTATATTATTAAAGTTCCATAAACAATTATTTCCACATACAAAGATTTTTTGTTGTGAGTGACTTGGATAGAGAATCTGGATGTGGAAGTAGTGATTGCTTGGGCAGCGGTTTTTTAAAGTAAGTTCGTAGCAAAAATAAAGCGGTGTAATAAAAGAATTAAGTGTTCATTTAAATTAAATTAATTGCTAATAATTTAATTACTACAGTGGTTAAAGAAATTTTGTATAATAAATCAAAAAATGGTAATTTTAATTTTTATTCTCATCGTTAAAATACATTTTTTGTAGACAGTAAATTACTGAGATCAGTGACATATTTTCAATAAAGACATAATGAGTTTCAAAAAACCAATCTGGACGTATTACTTTTTCTAATAAAACTTATGAAATAATTGTGATTTGTGAAAAGTTGCTAAAATGGGAATGAGTAAATTAATATTAAATGTCAGTCTGTGTTTTCATTTCAAAACTGATAAAACTTGGTAAAAGTAAAACTGTTTTATTACTTATAAATGACAGTGTTGCAACACTGTAAAACCCATGTCAATGATACGATAAACGAGCGCGATATTCTTGTGCCTTCCTCCTTCCTGCTTATAGTTGTACTGTCTAAATTCAAAACATTGCCTATTTATAATTAAAAAAATAGGTTTGATATTTGTATATGCTATACGTGACGTCATATCTCATGTAAACGAAGCACTGTATAATAAAACACTCATTTGCCGTTATCAATTTTTCAATGTAATGTGTATAAATTGTTCTTGTTAAGTTAGAGAAATGTGTTTTACGGATCGTAAGATGAGTGGTGTCTTGTGCTAGAATGCGAAAATATTTCCATAAGAAGTGTTCCAAATAAAAAGTTTTTTATGTAATCCCCAGAATTAGGCACATAAGATGAATAAAGCGGCCCGGAATGATGTTCTTGTATCAACTTTGATGTTTTTTTATAATAAAGATTATTCAATGTAATAATTTAGATATTTTTGTTGCAAATAGAAGAAAAACCGCTGCCCAAGGAATCACTACTTCCACATCCAGATTTTCTATCCAAATCACTCACAACGAAAAAATTTTGTATGTGGAAATAATTGTTTATGGAACTTTAATAATATAATATTTGAAATCCTCTCCCCAAAAACCCACATCGGTAGTGGGGTGGGGGTGGGGGGTTGTAGTGGGGATGGATGAAGTAAAACAATATTTTGAGACTTCTAATTCTTGTACACACACTGAATCGCATTTTTTTTCATCCCCTTTAATAATGGGGGTGGCTAATGCCAAAAATTTTTTTGAGACCTTAGCTTCTCTTGTATATACTAAATACCAATTTTATGGACTGTTACCTGCTTGATTTATCTATTTACCCCAAATTTACTCCAATTTACCCCCCAACACTTCGACGGAACAAGATGAAAATGAAATCTAGTTCCAGATCTCGTTAAAGTACATATGTGTACCAAATTTCAAGTCAATATCTTAAATGGTTCCAGAGTAAACGTGCGCCCAAAAAAAAGTTACAGACCGACAGAATTTTTATTTTTTCACTCAAACTTAAAATCTCGACGTTTCATGACATTCTAAGCCTATTTGAACAATAAAAATTTTTTTTAATTTTTTTGTCGTTACTATACTTCCACTGGATATGGAAGTAAAAATAGAACAGAGCTGAATTTGCGCAGAGATGTTTAACTAGACACATTTACGTTGAGAAAAATGGCAAAACTATGACAGACCAGACATTAATATCTTGTAATAGTATGCATATTTCCAGATATGAGGTAAGCATAAAATGTGAATTTTATTTTCTACAAAAAAGATCATAATCCAAGAAACAGGAAAGGAGTAAAATATGCTCGCAGGGTCACGAGTGTCATATCACCATTCACCGTGTCAGTGTCCACAGACCCACAGTGTACTGGAAAGTTGAAGATGATGACCTGCTCGTGCTGTTGACAGATTTAGCTCTTTCGGAGTAAGAAATATTTCTGATTGCACCTGGAACTGAAGAGGCAAATTTTAAACCATCTACTCATCTTATGTCGCAGTGATGAAGTTTTGAAAGATCACATCTTGTGTCTTCATTCTTTTTACGGCTGTGTGTCTACGTCTGTAATATTTGAAAAAGGCACAGTGGCATTATCGGAGATGCAGCTAAAAAATAAGACTTCGCAAAAGCTGTCCAAATTTTAAAAGAGTACCAGAAAATAACATTGCAGATATTAGAGAAAATGATTTTTCAAAAGCAACTTTCTCTAAATAAACGTCATATTTCTGTTTTAAGAGAGAAATTGCTGCAATACTTTCTGCAATACTTTCACAGTTTTCAGATTTATCATCAGGTTCAACTATGGCGTGAAATTAAACTACCTCTTCAAAATTAGGGTTGGCAAATTTAACCTGATTTGTCTCCAATTCCATTAAGTCTTTCCCCTGGACTACAAAACGATCTTGATTTAACTCTTCGCAGCTGAAAAACAATACGGAAAGGCGTGTAGATGCTGCAAAACTGGATTACTATATTTTAATATCTGCTACATCTCAACGGAGTTTTTTGCGATAATGCCAGCCAGTATTGTGAAACTTAATGAGAATGAAGGTAATATTGATGACCGCGACGTACAGGAAATGATCGAATCTGACTTCCAACAATTTTTAAGTGACGAAGAGGAAAAAGGAATTGACGAAAGTGAAGCGGATAAGGGGGATAGAGGATACGGGGCAAGATCAAGGCCAAGAAGTGAAACAACAAATAATGTCAGTCTACTGAAGAACAGGTTTCCGAAGAAAGTCAATTGAAATTTGATGAGCATGACAATCAGCCAACAAAGAATCGAAGTGTGAAACGATCGAAAAGACCACGCTAAATAAAATGCGGCCACGGAAAGGATTACAATAGAGAGGACATGTTAATTTCCATTAAATTTCCCTTAAAATCTCGTATTATACTCGTGAGAAAAGATATGACCGGATTGTAAAATTTTTTTGGACAAAGATCTTGTCTTTCGTGTACACTCACTGAAAATATTACTCCATTGTCAGATAGTTGCTCGAAAAACTCTCTTCTGCTTAGTTCATACTTGCTACACGTAAAAATGTAATGATTGATATCACCGACTGATATATTATCGCAGTCACATAGCTCATTATCTCTGACTTGAATCTTATATGAGTGACTGGGGAAGGAACCAAATTTTAGTCGGCATAAGGTGAAGACGATTCTTTTCTTGAGGTTGCTCTTGTAAAACCAAGGCTTTTTGCTGACTGTTGGTTGTTTCAGTGAAGTTCTTGTTTCATTCCAGATTTTTTGCCATTCCTCAATAATTTTGGACTTAAATCTCTATCAAAATATTGCACGGAATGTTTCAGTTTTCTTATACAAATTGCATATACGTTGTGTCTGTTTTATATATGATCCATTTAAGTGTCCCAATCTTTGCTGTAAAGTTTCGTCAGAACATTTTTTAATAAATATGAAAAATCTATTAGTGTTTTCTACCTTGACGATATTAAAAATGCCACACAGTGACTTTTCTGGTTTCTGTTATACCTACTAGATTACCGTATTATTTAAAGTATATAATTTTATTATCTTAATTATGATTATACACCTGTTTTCCTGGTTTTTTTGTACAGAACTTAACGTGACATCACTCAGCATTTGCATAAAGAGCCCAATTAACATTTGACCGTTGTCGTCGAAGTAAAAAAATGTAATTAAATAGATAAAACATTTTAGAATTATTTTTATAGTCTTGGCATCTGTGGGCGGAAACAGAAATGTTAATAGGAATTAGAAGCAAATATTTTAAATAAATATGTTTTATTTCGGCTCTCTAATGGAATTTTATCGGAACTGTGAAACGTCGATCGAGAGTATGTGGACTGTTTGTAAATTTTAGATGTAGACTGGCAGCAATAAAACACCCGCATAAAAGTTACATCTGATTTTATACGTTTCTAAAAACCTTCTAGGTATTAGCTTGTGGCAGTGTAAGGTTTACGACATTTTTAGATTCGAAAACTCACATCAGGGATTTTTTATTAACCCAATACCAAGAGATAATCTGATTATGGTGCAGTAGGTAACGCTACTGGACAAACATAAAATCGTTATTCAGATTATTTCTAACACTAATTCATCGCAGAAAAAACATCGGCATTTTTCGTTGAATGGCAAAAGTCTATTTATGAAAATTACGCCTTTGAATTTAGTGGGTATGCAGATGAGCACTTTGCGTTATCACACAGTATGTTTTAGTTACTCAATAGTGACTAGCACCATCTCGCCTTTTGCATAAATATAAATTTGAAATGTAATGAAATGTCTAATATATTTTCATAATGGTGAAAATGTTATTACTTCCCGCATACTCGACTTGTTAGCTTATAAGTTGATTTGTATGTCGCTGCTTCTACAAACTAACCGGAATTTTCTTTTAAGAAAATTATAATATAGAGAAACCTAGTTTTAAATTTAATGAAGATATGTTAAGACAACTTGACGTCTTTACTCCTTAAAAAAAAATGAAAGATACATACATATAAACCGTCATAAACTTTTTATGTGCAATTTAATTCTCTACTTTGCTCGTATATTTTCTTTTTCGTGATTTACCATTCACGTAGCATTTTTATTTTACTTCGCTTCCAATCCTTGTAATTGTCACCCTATCATATTATCTTATTTCCTCTGTTTTGCGATTATGTCAAAAAAGTGCAACAGATGATTGGAATTTGGAAAACCGCCTTATTGTAGAAGGGAACCTTAAATTTCAAAGCTGCTGGTTTAAATGAAACTTTTAACTTTTTTCCATTCATCCTAGGTCGAATTTTGCAAAATTTCTTATTTGCTATTTTCCGATATCCGGACCTAGGCACTTACCTATTTTTTTCTGGACCGGTACCGTAATCAGTAGTGGGGGCTGATATGTAAATTCGCTCAGAAGATGTGTTAAAGTAGAAATTATTGCTTCATGTAATAATTCAGTATTATAGAAACAACTTATTGAATATGATTACTTATGGTGAGAAAATCAATATGGCGTCTATTATAGCCTGCAAAAAAATTATGGTAAAATAGAAGCATAACGGTTCGCTCTAGAACAAATAATATTATTCAAAAAATGCTATGTTACACCAGAAATAAAGAAATAAACCTTTATTGCGCCCAATTTCAATTCAATTCAACAAGACTTTATTTATAATTAAAAACAACCACGGTGCGCAGCACCGTGGTGGGTGTAAGGTTTGACGGGGCAGGTCCGGGTCGGCTAAGAACGGTAGTTTAGGTGGGGAGTTGTAACTCCTACTCGTCGAGCGAATTTAAAAACAACAATGGAGTTAAAATTATGCTGCCCACAAGGGCCTAAAACTAATTAATATTTATTTTAAAAATTGTCTCACTGTACATGCCCAAAAAACACTAAAGGAATTTGGTTACGAGAAAACAAAACACAACGAAAAAACTCGTTCGAAGTAATTATCCACCCTGCCTCCAGGAAAGTTAAAAGTTGTGGGTTTTAAAAGTTAGGATTTTCAAGAAGGTTATCGGCCGAGAGGTGAATTTTGGAACAAAAGAGGACAAAAAGAACAAAAAGGATAAAACAATGAACAAACAGAAAAGGAATAGAGAAGTGTTACGGATAGGTGCGGATAAAGATAGAGTAAAGGTAGATTATAGTAGTGAAGAAGTTGGCTAAGGTGGAAGTTGCCTGAAAATAGGCAACGTCTGGTATGGTAATGGGTGTTTCAAATTAAATAGAATTGCATTATGCTGTCTGGTGTGTGTTATGTTGCGGGTTAGCGGACTATCGCCCAGTTTGAATTCGTAGAATTTTTGCGAAATCTTTGAAAAATCTGCCCGAATCAGAAATGAGAGGGATAAATTTGTGTTCTAGAACACGAAGTTTTCTCATTATCGTGGCCGTGATGCTGCACCACACCGGCGCCGCATATGTGATGGCCGGCCCGATCACCATCGTGTATGACAATTTTGTATTAGTCATGTTTAGTCCGCTACCCCTGGCCAGAAGCGGATACAGACTCCTATACATGGAGTAGACTTTCCGCACAGTCTCGCTGATGTGAGTGTTGTACGTCAGTCGCCTGTCGAGATTAACCCCTAGGTACTTCACGCACCTTTTAATAGACCGAAATAGGCGTTAAAATGCGGTTCTCAGTGAACCGGCCCATGAAGAGTATAGATTCCGACTTTGCGGCGTTGATCCGAATCTTCCACTTGTCGTAATACTCCGTGGCATGAGCCATGTGCGCCTTCAACAACATATTTGCCGCTTGAGCGTTGTGCGAGTGCGCATACATGGCCGTGTCGTCGGCATACTCGACAAGTTTTGTATTCGAAAACTCCGGAAAGTCAGAGACGTATAAGTTATACAGCTTAGGTGACGGGCACGACCCCTGGATGATGCCCGCACGAATGTCCCGCCGTGTTTATTATTCACCCTGACCTGCAGGAAAAAGTGAATGAGTTTCGTTATGTACATGGGAAAGTCCAGTGCGTTCAGTTTGTGTAGAAGTCCTGGGATCCATACGGTATCGAAGGCTTTCTCGATATCGATGAGCACCATGACGGTGCTCTTCCCGAGGTTGCATTGCACCTTGACGTCATCCACGATCCTGACAGCCTGCTGCACAGTGTCCCTGCCCGCCTGAAGCCGAACTGGCACACGTCGTCGATGTCAAGTTCATCCTGAGCAGAGTTTAGCCTGATCAGGATGACCTTCTCCACCAACTTGGAGATCGCCGACAGTAACGAGATGGGTCGATAACTGCCGGCGAGCTTCGCGTTCTTGTTGCAGTGGTCCAATATTACAGTGGTATGTATATTCTCTTGTGGGTATTATTGTTTCTTCTATATTTTCGATTTATTCGTCCTATTGAGGATGTTTCGAAGAATACTGTACATTTTCCTCGTTTTGGTTTCTCTCCCCCCATTATTTTTCCTTTCAATGCTTTTAGTATTTCATTTATGTTCCACGTCGGGTATTGTTTGTCTGTAGCCTTCATAAACATTTCTCACAATTAAAAATAAAAAAGTTATCTTGATCCACACTTTTTCGTTGTAAATTACTATAAATTGCACAAACATCACAACTTTTCCATTAATATTTATTTATTTTCATATCTAATCAGATATTATTTTTGTATACACCGTTAGAAAGCCAAAGATTTGAATATTATATTTCTAAAATATCAAATTTTGGACATTAGGGGTATGAAAATACGATAATAGTATTTTTCGTAAAAAAAAATGAAAAAGCTCATTTTTTTTTTCAATTTCGCAATTCCAAATCAAATCGTAACCTCAAAAATATGTCTTGTATTTTTACATAAGAATCAACCGTATATTTTTGTATGTTCGAGAGTTACACAATAATGACCTACTGATGACCTTCTCGAGCAAGGTGTACCGGACTCCATTATATTGTAGGATGTATGTCTAGATATTTATGTAAATAGACCTAATACGGTTTAGGTAAAATATCGTTCTTCGGGAGCAGCTTACAGATCTAAAACTGCATGATATTTTGTTCAATTAAATATGTACCATGTTGTGCGGGTTGCTACTCCATCATTTGTGGATGGGAAGCCACAACCGGTAGCCGACCAGGTGCATTTTACAAGTGTTCGCCATGTGGATCGATCATTCTTTATCCTAATCATGGTTGAATATTTAATCAGTAAATTCTAATTATGGTATTTATTTTTTGAGGCGGTACGCCTAAGTCGATTTTGGCAGATAACATTGTTGAGAGAGCAAGTGCAATATTTACAACAATTTTTGTCTGTTTTACACACGGATCTCGCGTAAAAATATGTGAAAACGAATAATTAACATTTTTTGCCGCAATTTTTTCACCGGCGTTTGGAGTTTATTTAAAAGCTTATTGGTTTTGTAGTGTATCTTCTGTCGTATTTATAAAGATGTGCACGTGAAAATAAAATGGAACTATTTGAGGATATTTGTCGATATGATGGAGTGTGCACATGTGTATTTTAAAGTTATTTGCTGAATACTCAAAATAATATTTTTCAAAAATTTTTAGTCGAAAAAAGTGATGCAAATTAATTTTGTGATAAAAAATTCAATTCCTTCGGAACTGCACTAAAATTGTTAGTTAGGTGTTTTAGGAGAAGCTGATAACGAAGATGTAAAAAGTTAAGAATTTAAAGTGGCGAATCCACTATGACTGGGATAATTGCAGTATTTTTGCAGATTTGCATGAAAGGCTATAGCGGGATAAGATGATGAAAATTGCCCCCGCCTGGAATTTTATTTCGAATTGGCCATTCGAAAGGACATATTTGAAAACCCCTTCAGCCAAATTTTCAGCCCCCTGGGTGCTAATGGGGTGCTCCTATCGTAAAAAACGTGTTTTTTCGAAAAAATTTCTTCTCGACTGTTTGCTCCAAAAAAACTGAAAAAATTCATGGACGTGTGTTTTTGAGAAAGAAAATACCCTGATTTTTTTCAGATTTTTCGGATCAAAACTGGGGCCAGGAAAAATATTTGAATTTTTCAATGATTTTTTAAGCAATCAAGGTCATATTTGGCTAACTTCTAAATAACAATTTCTTGTGTACTTTTTCCCGTACTTTCGAATGCCGGTGTCGTAATTACCATTTTCAGTCCGGAACACGCTCAAAATTTGAAAAAACCGTTTTTTCCGCATTTTAATCTCCCCACAATAAAATCGTGGGAGGTTACTAAAATTGGTCCAAAATCGAAAATTGAGATAACATCAAATCTACGTTTTGAGATCCCAGGAATCCAAAAAAGTGATTTTTGAAAAATGTCTGTGTGTATGTGTGTATGTATGTTAGCACGATAGCGGCGAAACTACTAAACGGATTTGGATGAAACTTGCATGAGAGTTTCTTTACTGCTCCAGAAGATCTGAAAAGGTTTTGGTTGAGATCGGATTACATTTAGTGTTTAGTGCCGTTTTGGCACAACAAGTTGTTTATTTTAAGATTACTAACAATTTGTAATCGAACCATTGAAAAGCAGTAAAAATTCCGATTTCAACGATATATTACACTTGCACCCTTTCGAAAAAATTGAAAAACAAAATAACACGCTTCTTGTGCAAGATATATTTTATAGTCTAATCTAACGTTCGGTATACTAGTGTGTTAAAGTATGCAGACTGCCATACTCGTTTTTTTTTAAGAACGTCAAGCCAATTGTGTTGGTTGGGAACTTAAATTCCGCTGCTGGTCACTATATATTTTGAAAATCTTTGTTTGACAGGTGTCAGTTACTTTCGCGCGTGAAAGATTTTTGACAGCTGTCAGATAAAATGTGTCTAAAAGTTGTTAGTTGGGGAACTGTCACTTTGACACCTGTCAAAAAAATTTGTCACTAACTTTATTGGGGGGGAGGTGAATTTCACTTTGACAGCTGTCAAAATTCTATTTCCAAAACTTTCCTGGGAGAATTTATTTTTTGACAGTAGTCCAAAAATGTTTAAGGTGATATTGCACTTTGTTTTTAGGTTATGATTGTTTATATAGTTTTAAGGTTATAATAAACAGAAATGTTTCCGGCGATGCGTCGAAAATAGGCTCAAAGTTTTTGGACTTTTAATGTCAATGTCACTTTTATTATGATTTGATGAAAGACTCACTTTCGACCCAGTTAAGGGCTGTCCGTAATCACACGGGTTCCTTATGGGTTATGTAGGTTCCACACAGCTACCACCGGCTTTAAACTTTCTCTTCCCTCTCTCTCTCTCGAAAAAAATAAAACAGTTGGCTTGACGTTCTTAAAAAAACGTATATGGCAGTCTGCACGCTTTAACACACTAGTCTACCGAACGTTAGGTTAGACTATAAAATATATCTTATTTTGTTTTTTTAATATTTTTCGCGGAAACCAAATCGAAAGGGTGCAAGTGTGATATATCGTTGAAATCGGAGTTTTTACTGCTTTTTGAATGGTTCCATTAAAAATTGTTAGTAATGATAAAATAAACAACTTGTTATGCCAAAACGGCACTAAACGTAATCCGATCTCAACCAGAATCTTTTCAGATCTTCTGGAGCACTAAAGAAACCCTCATGCAGAGTTTCATCCAAATCCGTTTAGTAGTTTCGCCACTATCGTGATAACATACACACACATACAAACAGACATTTTTCAAAAATCACATTTTTGGATTCCTGGGATCTCAAAACGTAAAGATTTGATGTTATCTCAATTTTCGATTTTGGACCAATTTTAGTAACCTCCCACAATTTTATTGTGGGGAGGTTAAAATGCGGAAAAACGGTTTTTTCAAATTTTGAGCATGTTCCGGTGTGAAAATGGTAATTCCGACACCGGCATTCGAAAGTACGGGAAAAAGTACACAAGAAATTGTTGTTTAGAAGTTAGGCAAATATGACCTTGATTGCTTAAAAATCATTGAAAAATTCAAATATTTTTCCTGGCCCCAGTTTTGATCCGAAAAATCTGATCAGGGTGTTTTCTTTCTCAAAAACACACGTCCATGAATTTTTTCAGATTTCTTGGAGCTAACAGTCGAGGAGGAGAAATTGTTTTCGAAAAAACACGTTTTTTACGATAGGAGCACCCTACTAGCACCTAGGGGGCTGAAGGAGTTTTCAAATATGTCCTTTCGAATGGCCAATACGAAATAAAAATCCAGGCGGGGGCAATTTTCATCATCTTATCCGCTATAGCCTTTAATACATAGTGTTTAAAAATAAATATCTTGTATTTCTGCTTACATTATTGTTAAAAAATATTATTTTTGGTATTCAGCAAATAACTTTCAAAGAAACCATTCGTTCCTTTCATATACCATTGATCTAAATCTGACCATGCTAGCATATCACAACTTTTATTAAGTATGAAATTACCCACTTTCTGTATAGTGTTGCCCTAATCTGGGCACGCTAATATACTAGTTAGGTAAATACTTTGAAACACTCATTATTGGAGAATCAATCAAAACAACTAATCTTTTAGCTAATACTGACGAAGTATTGAATTATCGGAGTTTTCATAAATATCTAACGGTAGATGGAGCTACTGAATTGATTTTGAAGTTGCTGCTTTAGGACTAGCTTGTAGGTCGAATGGAGGTCGCATCAGCGACTTTAATACTATCCAAATTACTTCATGCTCCAAAAGAGCCCTCCCTCAACTACATACTACACCCCTTGATCCCTGACCATAACAATAACTATTCTAAACTCTTGAAAAACATCTATGCTGAAACCGGCCATGCCATACAACCACGCACATAATAGAAATATACTACACAAAAACACTAGAGCCATACATAACACCACACCACAGACAACCACCGTGTGCATCGTATTCAACCTAGTTACAGAAATGCACAAATCAATAGATAGCACACTAATTAACATATATAACTGACATTAAAAAAATTATAGAAGGAGATTTAAGTTAGCCCAGCCACAGAGCAAAGTTATTCCATTATTATATTTATTCCAGATGACAACCCGAGGCAAGCAACGTAAGAAACTCGACTTCAAATTCCAAACCCATTTCAAAATTTCATGAGGTAATTGCAAAAATCTACAGTGAAGCATAAATATTCACATTTTTGGGAGAGTGTAAATCGTAAAGTATTAATTAACAATAGGGAAAAATTGTTGTGTGACAGATCAGTAAAAACTTAATAAATTCAGATAAAATTCATTATTTTAAAGAAACAACACACTACTATAAGTAAATTGTATTGATTATGCAAAATTAATAATTAGTATTAATAATGTCAGAACAACGTGGCAGACATTTTTACGGAATTCAAAAAGCTTCTAACAAACTTCGAACTGCTGTAATTTTACTTCCACGTCTAGTGGAAGTATAGTAACGACAAAAAAATTTAAAAAAATTAGAATGTCACGAAACGTCGAGATTTTAAGTTTGAGCGAAAAAAAAATTCTGTCTGTCTGTAACTTTTTTTGTGCGCACGTTTACTCTGGAACCGTTTGAGATATTGACTTGAAATTTGGTACACATATGTACTTTAACGAGATATAGAACTAGATTATATTTTCATCTTCTTCCGTCGAAGGGTTGGGGGTAAATTGGGGTAAATTTGGAGAAAATAGGTAAATCAAGCAGGTAAGAGTCCATAAAATTGGTATTTAGTATATACAAGAGAAGCTGAGGTCTCAAAAAAAATTTTGGCATTAGCCACCCCCATTACCACCCTCACCCCATTATTAAAGGGGATGAAAAAAAATTGTGATTTAGGATGTGTACAAGAACCAGAAACCTCAAAATATTTTTTTACTTCATCCACCACCACTACCACCCCCTATCACCACCCCCACCCCGCTACCGATGTGGGGTATCGTTTTATGGTTTTTTTGGGTAGAGGATTTCAAATATTATATTATTAAAGTTCCATAAACAATTATTTCCACGTACAAAATTTTTTCGTTGTGAGTGACTTAGATAAAAAATCTGGATGTGGAAGTAGTGATTCCTTGGGCAGCGGTTTTTAACAATTGACTGTAGAAAAACATAATTTGGACACAAGTTTTAGGAAATTTTATAATCTACAATATTGGTATAACTATTAGGTGGGAATAACGGGACCGAGATCATTGCAAAAATCTGCAGACAAGCACAAATTTTTGCCTTTCTGATGGCTGCAAATCGTGAAGTATTAACAATAGAGAAACATGTTTCAAATACGAGTTGTAGCTTTTTTATTCCCTACAATAATAATAATAGCTAATTTTAGGGTAAAATTAACAAGGAAATGAGATAATCGGGAAAAACCAATTTTGACCGTAATTTTTCCAACATGGCAGTCGTAGCGGACACGATGTTTTTGTGGAAAACTTGAATTATTGATTGGGGCAACCCCCTCTATAGTATAAAAAAAAATTCTTGTAGGAATTATTCACAGGTCAAATAACATATTGACTGCACTACTCTGCGAATGTAACTATTTATTTAGTCAATGAGATTAATAAAATATTAAGTATCTAATTGGGTATAAAATCTTTATATTTAAAAAATAATCCTCATTGAACTTAGTCCTTTTTGTTTATTGATAATATCGTTTACCTCATTATACATAACCTCTCTTAAGGATTTTGCAGAGTGAGAGGGAAATGTGCATTTATTTTCGGTTTATTATAAATATTTAAAAAATCATAAATGATATAGTCTTTTAAATAGTTTCAGGTATTTCCCACTGCTCTAAGGAATACAACCATATACAGTTTTTATCATAAATTTTGCATATAGTTAAATGCCATACTCTGATAATGAAATCAGGAACTATTTTCATTGACAAAACTACGATATTTAAATACAACAGAAATTTACAATAAAAAATATATGTAGTTTTTTTTTTTTACTATTTAACGTCGGCCTATTTCCGCTACCAGGGCCTATCACCGACGCCAGGAGACGAGCTACCCCCAACCTGGAAATTTTGCCGAACCTCTTCCCTTAAGAAGAGTAGGGATCTTTTACTTGCCTAACATTTAGCCTGCTTTACATCCCCTCCGAAGGATGGTATATCCACTACGTAATCCTCGTCTGAAATTACGTAACTTCCGAGTATACACTGATATACAAGCCTCTAGAAGGTGGGACGAGAACGCTGTATTTCCCAAGATGGGAGCCCATCCAAGTACTAACCGCGCTCGACGTTGCTTCAACGGAATATCGACTGATATTCACATTGAAGTCGCCTCTACGCTCGCCCCTATATATGTAGTTGTATTCGTTAGAACAATGGCAATTATTTAATAGAGTTTTAAAGATATACTGTGCTTGGTTTTTTAATTATTTATAATAAATCGAAAATAAACGCATATTTCCCTCTCACTCTGCAAAATCCTACCCTTAAGCAATATTGAAATTGGGTTATTTGTGATTTTATTAATACCTAACAATATTTGCACTTCTATTTTCCGATTTTATTTGATTGTGAAGGTTTAAGTTTAATATTATAGTAAAATGGACTGTCATAGTCGTTCCATAGAGAATAATTGTTATATTTTGTAAATATAATAGAGATTTTCTGTCAGTGCAGTTGTATTGGAATAAACAGATAATTAAAATACCGGCAATGAAGCGGACGTGCTAATGTAGAATTCATATTCAGGTATTCGTGTTTATTACAAATAATAAAAGTAAAAACTATCGCAGTCGACACTAGTAGATAAAAAAAAATCGTGATAATGTTGTGACTAATTCTGATTTATGTGGTAAATTCCAGGGATTTGCATTAAGTTCATTAATCAGTCTATTATTTAATGCAGGTATCGCATTTCTCACGTTGTGTTTTCTGTATAAATTGATTGTTGCGGCATAGCGTATGTCTGTAAGCGAGCTTGCCCACGATTGCCTCACATAATTCCATTGAAAAATAACACCTTTTAACCGCACAAATTGGGCAGCTTTACCACAAAAACCGAAAATAACTTATAATGGCGAATGTGCATCTGACAAACCCGTTTGACCTGAAAAATCTCCTTGATTTTTAGATCGCTGCGTTCATTTACGAAAATATTTGTGAACATCCGTTAACTTTAACCACCCACTCACGAAAAAACTATCAATTTTTCATTAATCACTGCGCAGTGATAACGATCAAGAACATGCACTGTTATCGAAACCTTAACTATTTAGTATTCATTGTAAAACAAACGTTTCAGTGTAGAAAATACCTTAACAAATTTTTGAAAGTGACGTTAAAATACCTTTCTCTTGTTACGAACTGCGACTACAAGCTCAAACAAAAAAACTCGTCGGGTTTCATAATCTACGAGGTAAAGTCATTAATAATAATTTACTGCACGAGGTGTGGCTATTTGGCGATAAATAATATAAAAGGACAACAGAAATCAACACTAGGGTGGCCCATCTTTTTCGAAATCGAAATTTTTTATTTTTCACCCCTGCAAATGGTTCCATTTGAAGAAAAAACAGTCCCCTCAAAATATTATTGAGACAAATTGAAGGCAAGGGGAGCCGCAGAATGCATTATTATGCAATAATAAAAGTAAATGGAATTATTTACATTCTTTGGTTGATGCATTGTTTTTTTTTTAATCAGCAACATTTATCTTTAGTATGACTAATCAAGTCATACAAATATCAAAGACATTATCTGTTGTGACTATGACATGTGTCATACTACTGTAAATTCGTAGTCTAAGAAAACTAGACTAGAAGTTTTTGAAATAAAACTCTCGTTTTATCTTTGTATTTTATTATGAAACGTTTTTTTCATACATAGTACCAAATATTATCCTAAATCTACAAGACATATAGTAATAAAAACAATATTTTTTGCACTAGGCCAAAGCATGCGACAGGGTTTCTTTTTTTACATTTGGAAACTGTGATTTATAATCATTTACAACTTGGAGTAAAAACTGTTTTTGGTCTTCATTTTTTGTTAAAATGTCATTATAGTCAGTAATAAGTTTGATTCCTCTCTCAGCGGCATCATTTACAACTTTAATTTGTTTACAATATTGAAACATCGGGTATAACTTTCATTTTCCCTCCATGTTGTTGGATCATTTTCCAAAAATTCCATAGACAAACCTAATTTTTGAAAAAACTGTTTAGTGTTCTCGCATATGAAGTCCTGAATTTCCTTGTTTTCAACGTCAGTAATGTTACTAATCATAAGTCGTTTAATACCCTCTTGATTTGGTGCTTTCCTATTCAAAGCTTTAACCATTTCTCTTTTAGTGGTAACTGAAGAAATATCGTCATCAAAGAAAGATAAGCCAACATTTACTGAATTAAGGTACCACAAATGGTTCACTATTTTCCTACTTGCGGCTTGAGATATTTCTTTGTCAATATTTTGATAATTAGTGAGTTCTTTACAAAAGTCTAAGTCATGAAGCGGTGCTTTACTAGCAAATGACGCTGTAAACCAGGCCTTTACATAAACCTTTACAATAAAAAAACATATATCTTCATACCTATTTTTCTTTTTTAGTTAGTTGGAACTGATCTTGGAAAAAAAATATTTTTAGACAGTAAATGGCTTTGGCCATCCAACGTGCATGATGAAATGCCCCTGGTTGATAGAATGTCGTGTGAGTGGGCTCTTCTTCAACAAAAAGTTTAGAAAGCATTAAAAATTCTTTATAATCATCACGAGGCTGTTGCAAAGTTAAAGCTGCATTTAGAAACTTTACAATTTCGGCTTTAACTGGTTGTAAAATGTGTTTAATTTTTGATACCTGAAATCCAGTTTTTAGTTTATTTTGATCTATTTTAGGCCAAAATTCCCTAAAACGTTTAAATAGTGGCACATTTGGACCAGATGAGGAAGGCATTTTTGTGTCAAACACACTTCTCAAAACCACTTCAAAAATATGATGTCTACAAGGAAAATATAGAATATCTCTTTCTAATTTTTGTTGCAATAGTGTGGCTGTCCCATTTATATAACCCATATTTGATGCTGTTGTATCACAACACAAAGCTATTACCTTTTCATCCAAATTCCATTCACAAAGCACATCATAAACTGCTTCAGTCTGTTCTCTTCCAGTTGAATTGGGCAAAGCTGGTACTCCAAGTAGTTGTTCAATATCTCCACTAGTAACTAAGATAGCAAGTCTATCGATATTTCCCATTCCAGTGAGAGAAGGTAAAAGTTTTCCATCCCAATGGATGACTGGGGCCGGCAATTCAGAATTACCGAAGGCAGTTTTTAATATTTCAGCTCTTTCTTCGCGGATGCGTTGTCTAGAGCGCTGAAGTGTGGTTCTGCTGATGGACAAAGATGTGGTGTCATGTCCTAGTGCTTCTGCTACTGCCGTCAAAATATGGACTCCATACCTGTCGCTTATTTTGCAAGCATCAAATGCAGCGGCTATTTTTGGTGTGATGATGTTACATGTTCCATACAATCTCCTCTTTTTTGACTGTGACGGGCCAGGCTGGTCTTGTAACAACTCTTCTTGGGCTTCGATTATTTCATCTTCATTTTCGTTGGAGTCGGCTGAATTACTACTTGATGATGGACAGGTGACAGGTGACTGTTTCCTCTAATCTAGCTTTTTCTTGTTGACTTCGTTGCATTCGTTCGGATAATTTCTGTAATTTCTCCTCAGCTGATTTTTCTTGAGAAGCAAGTTGGTAATCAATACCATGCATAAATCCAGGACGTCCCTTTTTTCTTTGGTTAATTAAAAACTGCTTATCTTCATCTATTTTCATCAACTCCAATGCATTTGCATGAGAAATGTCAAAGAGATCGTCCAATTTTTCAACGAAATTTTTTTCTTTACTCCCGCACTGGCCCTTTTAGCCGATTTTTGTAAGTTCCTCCACTCTGCATAAAGTTTATCTAGTTGTTTAACACAATGAAAATCCTGACGTGTCGGAATGCGAGCTTTATCCCAAAAAACTGACACCTCTTTTATTGTTAATTTAGCACTTTCATGTACACTTAGCTTCACTTCACGAATGTTATAAAAGAGCACTTGTAATACTTGTCTATTAGACGGCAATTTATTGCCAATGATTTGTGACGAATAGTGTCCAACTAAGTAAATGAAAGTATCCTTTCGTAAGGATCTAACATCAGCCATCGTTAATGTTTTTTCAAAAAGGAACGTATGCTAGAACTTATAATGTCACCACTGTAAGACACAATTGTAAACTGACATAAAAACCTACCGTAGGTGCATTATATTTCCAAACTTCCAAAACAAATAATTTCTAGGAAATAATTACACCAATAAAACATTATGAGAAAAGAGGTAGATATTTGTATTTTAAGTAAAATTTAAGTGTATTACCGGAATAAAATCTTATCTACAAATTTCTACCTGAATGCGGCACGGGTTACCGTTCACCGAATTATCTGAAACTTTGACATAAATTATTCCTAGTATAATAGTATATTTTCGTGGGGTGAGACTTAAAAAATACGCAAAAAAATTCACCCCCTATAGAGATGGGCCACCCTAAAACAGTCACAAACTAAAAATAGGGACACGTGTATAACAATAATTGAGAAGATCAGGAAAAATCTAGGAAAGGACCGAGCATACTTCTACCGCTACCGTGTTGACGACTAGGTTATTACGTAAACGGGATGTAACCAAGTAGTAGAAATGACTAACTATTGGAACAGCTCAGCTGATAGGAATGAGAGCGCAAACTATATATTTGGCTCTCTCTTATTCGAATAGCAATTATTGAGTTTGAGCACATAATATGTCCAAGTTAATGTGATTATGGAATAAAATAGAATAGAATTTATTGATGTATTGTACATATAGTATTTACACATGTCATACTTATATATTATAATGTAATAATAATCTATTTATAAAACATGTTTGCAAATGTCCATGATAAAAAATTATTTTTATAGAATTATATTTTTATCTGTGTCAATATGGGCGTCTTCATTTAATAACAGAAAAATTGAGATTTTAATTGGAGTCACTTTGGGGTAAAAATCACTTTAAATCCCCTTTGTTCGTAGAAATAACATAATTTTTACTTAAAATGTCACCAATAAGATACACAACTTTGAAGTTCCAGAAAATTTCCCAATAACATACCAGTGACTTCAAATTGAACACTTGCAATTATTATTACTTTGAAGTGGTTTTCTGTGGAACGGAGATTTCTACCAGCAAAAGTACGCAGCAGCTATGGGATTGTAGAAGAACGCACTACCGGGCGTCAAAATGACGCGACACCAATTTATTTCTCAGGGGGCGCCAGTCGCGTATTACCCCGTTCTTCTACCTCCCAGGCGGGTTCGAGATAAGATGTACTTCGATAGCCGAGTAATGGACCAAGGCTGCACTACCACAGATCGGAAATGACGCTCTCTCTGGACCTGAATTCCCTCGTTAGGGGTTTAGGCACCTCTTAATTTCCTGAATTTTTGCATAAAAAAATCCCAACCGAAGAATTTCTCTGCGGAGGGATTAGTTTTGGTACGCGGAAACCACGTTTTGGTCTATTAATGACGGAATCTATTTCTCAAAAAACGCATAAAAAAATCCCTATCAAACCTCCGTAAAGCAACCAGAAGGTCGAACGTTAATGCGAATTAACTCGACACATCCGGTTTTCTATACGAAAGTTCCAGGGATTATAGACCGTCAACAGGCCTCAAGGTCAATTAAGAAACAATAGTTCAAAGAATCCGTTTATTTAACAGAATTGGTTATACAAAATTCTCAAGATAAGAATCGTGCCTTCCCCAATCAAGGTAATGACTTTCAGACCATACAAGCGAGAGCGCTTACGCTAACGATCGATTAGGTAGAAAAGATTCATGCATACCTCCTCAGAATCAAAATGCGAGCTTTTTAGAGAAGTCTGAGACTATTTGTAATTTATAATTACGGCTGACTGAAATTAACTTAAAAAAGTTTTACTAAATGAATTTAGTTTCGCTAGAGACTACTTAGCTTTAAAGTTCTTGTATCGTGGAGATTCACGTACTCAAACACATTCAGAGGACTTATTACTGCGTAAGTTGAATGGCGTTCGATCAGTCCACGACTTACTAGCCCTTATCGCAGTTGTTCAGTATTATCGATATGGCAGCGACCCACCTTCGAGCGACTTTTAGGCAAAATTGAATTTTTGGATTTTTATGCACAAGGCGTTTTCCTCTATAACTTTGTCATTTGAAAAGCCCTGTTATTGGCTTTTCTACCATTACTTTGTCTGGACCACCCAACGCGCTCGACCAAATTGCGAGCCGCTGAGTCAATCCAAACTCTTTCTATGCGAGAAACCGGCCTTGTACATGTGCATTGATTTTTATCAATTTTTGCTTATCGGCACTACGCTGGCTTTGTCAAAATCTTCTATTTTGCCTTTTGGATGCAGTGCATCGCTAAAATTTTATGCTCATACTTTAGAATTGGGCTTTCAATGACCGTACCTCAAAGGTCTTTGGTGGAGGAATAAAAAATAAAAAATAATTCAAAGTATATTTTCGTGGTACTTTTTAAACTGACTTTGTGGTACTTTTGAAAAATCTATTTTAAGACCAATTTGGGCGTACTTTTGAAAAATCAATTTTCAAGCCAAATTTCAAGGTACTTTTGAAAAACTAATCTGCGGGTGAAATTTTGGCGTACTTTTGAAAAATCGATTTTCAAGCCAAATTTCAACGCAGTTTTACTTCCACATCCAGTGGAAGTATAGTAACGACAAAAAATTTTTTAAAAATTTTTATTGTTCAAATAGTCTTAAATTTAATTTTCTGTCTGTCGGTCTGTCTGTCTGTAACTTCCGGAATAAGATAATAAACCGACACTTCATTAATGATTAATTTAGGTAAGACAAAGATAGCGATATAATTAGTCCATTAATGAAGCTACACAATAGACAAGAAGAAAGAGAATGGTTCGTTAGTTCAAATTCTAGGAATCTCCGAACAAACGTTCGGTGGGTGCTTTAAATCTCTACAAATATAGGCAAAAAATAATGAAAGAAAAACACTCACCTTACGTCTTCCAGAGATGTCCCAGCGGTAGACCTGGACAGATTCGACTTTGAGCCCGGTTCCAGCCTAGGTACCATAAAACCAGAAAGTTCCACCATGAATTCCTGAACCAACTATATTCTCTAGTGCATCCACACCAGTATGTAGTTTACCTAGAAAAACGCATCAAACAGCAGAAAAAATATCTACGAATCACAAAAGAGGATACAGGTGACCACCACGGGTCAATCTATAATTGTTTAACCTTTACGCTACACAATTATAGATAAAGGTAAATTTGCCAAGTGGGCCGATAATAATTCTTTAAACATTGCTAAATAATCACGATACATAAAGATAGTATGCCAAATGGGCCGATAATAATAATTAGTTAACCCCAATGTTAAATAATTATCGAACAAACAGGTAAACATTCATGTGTTTACCTTTTAAAACAAAACACACGGTTTAACAAAATTATTCTCAAAAATGTCCGCTTACAAGCTTAAAATAGTGATACATTTAAAATAACTACATAAAATAATCGAAAACTTTAAGGATTACAAAGATATACATTGATTAGGGCACAAGTCATCTCACCATTGTTACGAAACCAGCCAGGATCTTGAAAACACACCGCTCCGTACAAGCGCTGAGTCAAAGATGCTAGATGTAGATTTGCCCCTAGATTTTTACCGTCAAACTTGCAGTATCAAAATTCCTCACTACGGCGCTAGTTGTCTTAATTATTATTTACCTACCAGATATAAAGTTAAAGGTGCCCGCACACTGTAGCGTATGACTTCATAAATCAAAACTCCACAAAACATTTGAACTGATCGCAAAACAGCGAACAATTAATAAAACACAACGTTGAAGGGAGCTGCAACGGCATTTCTTCAGAAATTCCGTTACACCGTAACCCCTCAACTCTAAGATCGGTTATGGGGTTTAGGGGTTAAGGAGTTATGGAGTATTACGTTTCCTTTCAGTTATGAGGTCAATATTGAAGTACCACAATGTTATTAGGGTGAAGTTTTCAAGTTGAATCACTTTTGGAGTTTGATTTAAATGACCTGGGTAAGCAATATTACGATCCACTTTTTTGCTGTTAAGAGAAAAACTGACGTGCTGGGGAAAAACCAAGGTCAAATTCGTGTTCAGCGGCTCAAAATACAAGGGATAGGTATGGTCAGTACCCCAGCACAGACCACCTATTTTGTGCTACTACTACTGCTCGGACACCAGCAATCCAAACGGACCTTTACGAAGACACGTCACGCAGCGACACCCAAATTATTCAGAAACACAACGTGAGAAATGTGATACTTGCATTAAATTTTGACTGATTAATGAAATTAATGCAAATACCGTGAATTCGCCCCATAAATTAGAATTAGTCATAGTATTAAAAATATATAGCACGTACGTTCAAGCATTTACTTAATTATTTACCCAGACTGAATAATATCGTTTTTATGTAAATGGTGGTAGTAAAAAAATAATTATGCTAAGCTCCTCCACTTTTTCAAAGTCAAGCGACAAAGGTGCCACTCCAACGTAATTCCTCATAATAAAAAAAAACTGGCTCTCGGGTGTTGTTCTTAACGCTAATAGAATTTTATTGGGTTATTATAATTAACTGGGTATTAAAAAGAAAGGTATTTAAGAACTATTTAAATTAACTGGATTTTATTGTATATTAATCTGTGTTTACACGATTTGACCATTTTATATTTTTAATTTATCACCGAACTAATGACCTTCGCGCGCAAGGTGTACCCGACTGTATTACCCAGACGTAGTCTAGTTATTTAGTCGAAATGTGCAAAATTTAAAAAAACTGAATTTGAAAATTTTGTTTTCACCCTTTTCATTGGCTTCTCTATTTAGCTTTTACGCAGTAATACAAGGTGTCCCATAAGCAATGGTACATAGAGCAACGGTATATTCCTTACATAAAAATATTACGATTTAACCAAACTTACCTTAGTCCAAAGGTTGATATTAACAGAGATACAGGGTGTCAAAATTAAATTTTTGTTTTGTTTTTTTTTTTAAATAATTTCTTTAAAAATTGCAATATTTTAACAAAATTTGATGACTAGGGATTTTTTGAGGTGAGGGATTCAAATCTATTCACATACTTTTGCTGTTATTTGTAGAGGACGTCGTTTATGTCATATATTTTTGGCGAATTTTTTAAAAAAATTTTAGAATAAAAATTCCTGTTTTCCTGTCTTTTCTAGATAAAAAAGATATACCTTCTAAATGTCGCTGCGTGTAACCGTTCTCGAGATATTTGGTTTTAAAGTATTCAATGCAACCAATTTAAATTAAATAAAATATCATATTATTGTTTGATTTACAGAATAATTGTTAGTGGAGCGAACAGTATAAAATTAAATTATCTTTTTCAGATTTTATAAAAATTTATTACATTCCAACACTAGCATTTTATTTAAAAAATAAATAAATAACAATAATTAATGTTCGGTAGCAAATGTGACTTCCTTACTTCATTACATTTGACGATGCGTTTATTTTAAATAATATGTGTTCGTTTTGAAATTATTCGATTGCATTTCTAATTCTCTGCAATACTTCTTCTCGATTATTTATTGCATCTTGATACACAAGAGATTTCATGTACGTACCCCCATACGCAAAAATCCAACGAATTAAAATCGGGACTCCGCGCAGGCCAAGGCTTATTGCTCCCACGACCTATCCAGCGATCAGGAAAATTTGTATCTAGGTAGTTTTTGACCGGTATAAAAAATGTGGTGGAGCTCCATCTTGCATAAAAAATATATTTTGTCTTAAATATAGTGGTACATCGTCTAAGAACTCGCCTAGCTGAGTTTGTAGAAAATTTAAGTATAATGCACCGACTAAATTAGGTGGTAACTCATATGGTCCAAAAAAATAATTATCTAAAATTGCGCATCAAATGTTTATTTTAAATTCATGTTGAAAGTGACGTTCGGCTACTAAGTGCGGATTTTCTATGTCCCACGCATGTTTGTTTCTAAAGTTAAATACACCTATACGTTTAAAGGTGGATTCGTCTGTAAACAACACTTTATTTAAAGACATTCGATCTCTGTTTTGCTGGGCACGACAGAAACGAGCAAACTGTAACCTGGCTGGAAGATCGGTCTCCAGCAGAATTTTGACAGGCGTAGTATGGGAGGGATAAAGCTTTTCTTGATCAAAAATCCTTGAAATCTATGAGTTAGTTTCTCCAGTAGCAGCAGCCACACGCCTCATACTTATTTCTGGGTTTTCTGCAACACGGACCAAGATTTCCTCCTCCTGTTCCACAGTAATACTTTTTGGGCGTCCCATGGTATCTCGTTTGGAACGAAAGGAACCAAGTCCCCCAAATCTACTGTAAATATAATGAAATAACTTAAAATCCGGCTGCCTCCTATTTGGATAGATTTCTAAATATCGACGATGAACTCTGCGTCCATTAAAATTTTCTTGCGCGTATACGCAAACATACCGCGCATATCTTCATTTGAAAATATATTATGCCTTGGCATTTTAAACTTAATTTTGTTAGATATTTTTTAACAAGATGCAAAATGCTGACAAACAGTAAGTAGGTTTGACAGATTTTAATTTTGAAAGCGTCTCTTATTGTTTTTGTTTTAATCAAAGCTACTTTGAAAAATTGTACATCCCTAAATCATAGTTTAAATTGGTTGTATTGAATAATTTAAAACCACATATCTCGAAAACAGTTACTCGTAGCGACATTTAGAAAGTATAAATTTTTCACGTAAAAAAGACAGGAAAATAAGAATTTTTATTTTAAAAAAATTTAAAATAATTCGCCAAAAAAAAGACATATAAACGATCCGCAAACTACCGTAGGTGGCGCCCTCTACAAATGACAGCAAAAGTATGAATAAATTTAAATCCCCCGCCTCAAGAAATCCCCAATCACCAAATTTTGTTAAAATTTCAATTTTTAAAGAAATTATTTAAAAAAAAAAACAAAACAAAAATTTAATTTTGACACCATGTATCTCTGTTAATATCAACTTTTGGACTAAGGTAAGTTTAGTTAAATCGTAATATTTTTACGTAAGGAATCTGCCATTGCTCTATGTACATAGGTAATAGGTAAATAGGTATATAGGTAAATCAAGCAGGTAGGAGTCCATAAAATTGATATTTAGTGTATACAAGAGAAGCTAATGTTTTAAAAAAATTTTTGGCATTAGCCATCCCTATCCATTACCAGGCCCTACCCCCATTATTAAAGGGGATGAAAAAAAAATGTGATTTAGTGTGTGTACAAGAACCAAACCTCAAAATATTTTTTTACTTCGTCCACCAACCCCCTATCACCACCCTCACCCACTACCATATGGGATACCGTTTTATGGATTTTTGGGGTAGAGGATTTCAAATATTATATTATTAAAGTTCTATAAACAATTATTTCCACATACGTTATGAGAGACTTGGGTAAAAAATCTAGATGTGGAAGTAGTAATTCCGTGGGCAGCGGTTTTTTATTTATTATGAAATTATCTACTTTCTGTATATTGTTGTCCTAATCTGGACACACTAATATACTAGTTAGGTAAATACTTTGAAACACTCGTTATTGGAGAACAAATCAAAACAACCACTCTTCTAGCTAACACTGACGAAGTATTGAATTACATGATAGGATTTCTAGCATTTTAAAGCAAAAAACATATATTGAAAATATTTAAATCATTTAAATTCAGAACGTTCAGCATCCACAACACCCCTGTCGAGGACGTCCAACAATTTAATTATCTGGGAAGCATTATAACAACATCAAGAGGAATTAATATGGATATTGAAAATTGTATTAAACAGGCCAAAAAGATCTTTGGCATGCTGCATCCAGTTTGGAGATCCAGAGCATACTCAACCAGAACAAAAATGCGCTTTTTAACTCGCTAGTAAAATCAGTACTGCTTTTTGGTTGCCAGACCTGGATGATAAATCAACAAATAACCCATCGTCTACAAACATTTATTAATAAATGCCTTAGAATAATGTTACGCATCTTCTGGCCAGATACAATATCAAACCAAGAGCTTGGCCGACCAACGACCAATCTATACTGAACTGAAGTCGAGGAAATGGAAATGGATAGGACATATCTTGCGACGAAACCACGAAAATACCGCAAGATAGGCTTTAGCCTGGAATCCTCAGGGATCTCGCAGACCTGGCAGACGAGCTAATACCTGGCGCAGGACTGCAGACAATGAAGCTAATTCAATGGGAAAAATATGGAGAGAAGTAAAAGCCATGGCTGAAAACAGGACACGATGGAGAGTCTTTACGGAGGCCCTATGCTCCAACTAGGAGTTCAGGATATATATATATATATTATTTGTTTTATAGTAATTTTGTTTCAAATTGAATATATATCTCTCTTGATCTTGATGAAGTCTAAAGAGAATGAAAAATGTTGTACAATTTAATCAGTCGAAAGTAGAAGGAAATATTTTATTTATTAAGACATGCATGCGGTGAGTAAAATTTTATACCTATTTTCTTTGGGCTTTTTAGTAGTTCTTGACTTTGACATGTAACAAATGTTTGATTATAATGGAGTATCCTCTAGGTAGGGCTGGAGATACTAGAAGGAATGCCTTGTAAGGAAGGCTTCTTATAATATTCTAGCATGATCAGACTTAGATCATCAGTATATAGAAATAATAGTTATTTTCTTGTTTTTCATACTGAATGTTAGATATAGTAAGTGGATGAAAGAAGTTGACAAGTCGGTTGGTATTTTTTGCCTTAAAATGCTAGGAATTCTATCATTTAATGATAAATCATCAGATGATCTTTATGTGAGAAGATTGTGACTCTGACTCATCATTGGAGTCTTTTAAAGTGTTTTCCCAAGTAGTATATTAGCGTGACCAATAAGGTACCAATATACAGAAAGTACATAATTTCGTATTAAATAAAAAAAATGTGAATGGCTGAATTTAAATAAATGGTTTAAGTATTTTCAATATATTTTTTTCTTAATACCTAAATAATATTCTCCAATCAAAATATAAAGTTTGAATGCACGATTAACAATTAATTAACAAAATCGTTGTAACAAAATCTTAATAGTGGTCAAATAAAACTTTGGGAATCATGCACCCTTAAAATGTTTAAAACTGTATAACATTTTACTTTGACATTTTATAATTGTTTTAAAAAAACTCAAGACCTTGTTCTACAACGTTGTGCAAAGTTTGCCAAATCGATTTCTCTATGTGTACCTTCCTAAAATAAATTTATTTCTTGTAAACATACAAAATATATTAAGAAGTGGGATGTCCCGCATAATTTTTCCTCATTAATATGTATATTTTGTATTTTTTTATCGCGAACAACAAGCTGCTTATTTATGATTACGTTTATTGCCGCCAAATATTCACCTTTATAATATACTTATAAAAATAGGTTTCTCCTTATAAAGATATCTCTTTAATTTATACACGCGACAATTACAACTATGATTGGAAGTATCAAATAACATATTTATTGACTAGTACCCAAGGTATCAATTAATTATTTTACCGTATAGATGATGAAAGCGAAACAGGTACCTCATTTTTAAAACAAAGTAAGAGAATACTGATGATGTTATGTAAGAGGCCTACGCAATATTAAGACAAAATATGTAGAATGTTGTTAAACTTGTGTCCAATTTTTCGAACATAAATTTGAAAAAACAGTAACTAGAAAAGTTTAAATTTGATACTGCAATAAATTGGACAATTTTAGTGGAGAGGTCTCTCTCGGAACACCAACGAAGAATCTAAATTTATTCATTCAGTTCCTATAAAGAATTGTTTTCAATTTAGTCGTCTGGTGCGGTTAGAATATTTTATTTATTTTGTATGTTTGGACTCAATAAAAAGATCTAAAGGAACTTAATGGTACATACAAAGTAATAAAATAAAAGAGATTTTAAAGGAATTAAGTCCGACGGACGGGTGATGGTCTTGTTTATTTTTTAGTAGCATTAGGCATGTCAGAAAATAATTAAAACTTAACCACATCCACGTAGTGGAGTGGAGTGGAAGTATAGTAACGCTAAAAACATTTTTTTACTCAAATAGGCTTAGAATGTTATGAAATGTCGAGATTTTAAGTTTGAACAATATAATGTTCTTTCTGTTGGTCTGTCTGTCTGTATCTTTTTTGTGCGCACCATTACTCTGGAATGGTTTATGATATTGACTTGAAAGAACAATGTTAAAAAAGGGCTTTTTTGGTCCATCCGTGGTAAAGTGTGGAAGCCATTTTTTTTTTACTAATTTTGGGATGCTGAATACGAATATGTCATCCAAATTGGTTAAAAACATCGGGAAGACAGTAAAAAACAACTCTTTGGGGGTGGCATTTTGAAATTGATATTTAAACTTGCAAAAAAGTTATTCTTTAGTGCAGGAAATTCTTTCAAAATACTCAGTTTCGTTAGCTCCCCCTCGTTTCCCACATCTTTCACCACCCATAAGGCGCGTAAGTTACAATATCTATATACGGTTAGGGGACGGTAGCTCAGTGGTTTGGCGCGTCTAGCTTACATACTGGCGTACCTAGCTTACACACTGGCGTACCTAGCGAAGCAGGTTCAATCCCTGCTCATCGCGAAATAATTTTAATTATAAAATTATCCCCAAGAAGTGGTTCGGACTCCACTATAAGCTGTAGGGCCTCGTTTCTCTTTACCTAACACAAAATCATTTTGGATTTTCGAGGAGTTATTTCGGTGACTTGAGAAGCGGTTAAGAAAACATTTTTATTTATTTAAAAAAAAGAAAAAAACTCCTCGTTAAATGACTATTATCAGGTTAAAATGTAATTACTTCTGAATACTCTTACACCCATACCCACCGATTAAGGTCATGGATTTTATCTTTTTAAAGGTTTTATTGGTTTTAATTGCAAAAGAAATTCTTAATCATCCAGTTTGATATTTTTTTTATCATAAGGTGATTTAGTTAATTCAGATGAATATTTCTCACACTTTTGGAGTTGGGGTGTACGGTGTGCATTAGGGATGCGCCGAAGCGGGTTTTTTCTGTTTCGGCGGAATACCGAATATTTATCCTAAATTTCGCCGAAGCACGAAGCTTCAGCCGAATCATATACCGAAAAAGGAACATCCTGAAAAATAACAACATATTTTTCTGAATAGCAATAAAATAATACTATAAAAATCATTTTTTTTTTTAACAAACGTTCTATTTCAAAAGGAAATACTTATTTAAACCAAAACAGGCATGTGAAATAACCGATGCGACTATTGAAATGAGAAATAACAAACATAGCTAACGAGCATGTCAAATATTTGTTAAATATATTCAATAATTTAGTTTTACTTGCTCCAGGTTCAAACACGAAATGAGACATATATTCTAACTTCTAACCGCGCGTAGCTAATTTGCGAATTTTGACAAGTATTTTCTTGGTGCATGCTTTGGCCGAAGCAGCGCCGCCAAGCAGCCGAATCGGCCGGATACCGATGCCGAATCAATGCTTCGGCGCATTCCTGGTATGCATATTACCAGAAAATATTACTTGTTTTTTATATTAAAAAATTCTTTAATTGTTTAAATGACTGTTGGTTGGGAAAATGAGAATCTTCACTTTATGGCACCTTAACACCCTTATGTGATCCATAAAGGGGGTTAAAATCACCATTTAGGGAGCCATAAAATGAAAAAAGATTTCCATTCTAACAAACATAAATTATTTAAATAAGTAAATCATTTTTTACCCCATTTTAAAGGGGGGTGTATTGATATCCTACACCTTCCTTAGAGAGGTAAGAAATATTCAGGAGTGATCTGAATTGGCCAAGTCACCTTAATATGATAAAAAAACATCGAACTATTAGGATTTTTTTGTAATTAAAATCGATCAATATCTCTGAGAAGGTGAGACCCACCCCTTTTAAGGGTAAGGAGACGTATGAGTGTACTTAGAAGTAATCAGATTACTATATTCTGATAGAAACCACTCAATGAGGTGTTCTGTTTTTAAATATGTAAAGAACTATATAGTAAGTAGTATATATAACTACTATAGTTACATATGTAACTACTTTTAGTAGTTATAATAGCTTACAACCTTCTTAAAGGTGGTGAGGGAATGGCGAGGAGGGTTGAAGGGGTGAATTTGGCTTTTTTTACTTCTTTTTTTACTTAGTTATCGTAACTTAGTATTTAGATTAATATCAATTCCATTGTCACCCTCAAAGAAGGGTTGTTTTTTAATGTGTTCCCGAGATTTTTCGCCAAAACGGGTGACAGAATCACCTTTACCACGGATGGGCCTTTTTTAAACATTGTTCGTTGGTACTCCTATGTATGATAACAAGATCTGGAACGATATTATATTTTGATCTTATTCCGTTGAAGGGTTGGGGGTATATGGGTGGGTAGATAAGTAAAGCATGTAATGGTCCATAAAATGTGATTTAGTGTATATATGAGAAGCCAAGGTCTCCATTTTTTTTTCCCCATTATTAAAAGGAGTAAAAAAATAAAATTGTGATTAGTATGTGCACAAGAACCATAGGCCTTAAATTTATTTTTAGTATCTGCCACTACGAGTAATAAAAAATCTCCAACTATAATCACTAGCACATGGTGTGCTCCAAGGCTCTGTTCTGGGTCCACCGCATATTCATTATTTATGTCAACGATTTATTCTATTACTTGTTCCCTAGTCAATGTTTGCTGATGACGCTACCCTACGCGATTCAGATATATGCCTTGCAAATTCCAATATGCTAAAACTAAATCGTGATAAAACTCATTTTTTCCACAAATAACAACATTACAAAAGAACACAACGTCAAAGTTTTAGGCGTGGTCCTCGATGCAGTAGTAAATTGGCTAGCCACATCTTTTTGCGAGACGTCTAAAATATGTGGTAAATAATAATTACTATCAGCATATAAAATATTATTTTGGGTATTCAGCAGATAACTTTCAAAGAAATCATTCGTTCCTTTCATATATTATTGATCTAAATCTGATCAAGCTAGAATATCAACGAGTAGTTCTCTTACAAACAAACTTGTCAATTTCTTTATACATTTACTGTGTCTAACATTCAATATGAAAAACAAGAAAATAACCATTCTTTCTATATATTGAAGATCTAAGTCTGATCATGCCAATATATTGTAAGAAATCCACCCTTAAGAGGAAATCTTTCAAGCATCTCTAGCCCTACCTAGAGGATACTCCATTCAATACGATAAACAAGAAAATAACCATTCTTTCTATATATTGAAGATCTAAGTCTGATCATGCCAATATATTATCAGAAATCCACCCTTGCGAGGAAATCTTTCAAGCATCTCTAGCCCTACCAAGGGTGGATTTCTGATAATATATTGGCATGATCAGACTTAGATCTTCAATATATAGAAAGAATGGTTATTTTCTTGTTTATCGTATTGAATGGAGTATCCTCTAGGTAGGGCTAGAGATGCTTGAAAGATTTCCTCTTAAGGGTGGATTTCTTACAATATATTGGCATGATCAGACTTAGATCTTCAATATATAAAAAGAATGGTTATTTTCTTGTTTTTCATATTGAATGTTAGACACAGTAAATGTATAAAGAAATTGACAAGTTTGTTTGTAAGAGGACTACTCGTTGATATTCTAGCTTGATCAGATTTAGATCAATAATATATGAAAGGAACGAATGATTTCTTTGAAAGTTATCTGCTGAATACCCAAAATAATATTTTATAACAATGATGTAAGCAGAAATACAAGATATTTATTTTTTTAAAACTATCAGCATATTATTCACTGATTCACTCTCTTATAAGTTATGGGGTCGTACTATGGGGAAACTCAAGCAATGCTCTCAGGATTTTTATACAACAAAAACAAGCCATTAGAATTATTGCAATATGTAAATCTTGATGAACACTATCAACCTTTATTTACAAAATATGGTATTATACCTATTCCCTCGTTATAGTATACATATATATTTCCCATTGCTAGAAATACACAAAAACGTTAGTCTTTATGATGACAAGGTCAGCAAACTTACTAAAACCACCTAGATACCGTCTTACTAAATCGGTTAAAAACTCTTAACTTAAAACTGTACAATAGGTTATAGTCCAATCAAATGGTAGTTTGAAGTGGTGTAATTGTTTTTAGTGGTTTATTTTATGTTTTTTGGTGTGCTGAATACGAATCTGGAGTCGTCCAGCAAAAATTTCATATCTATTCTAGCTGAAAACCACTAAAAAACATTATTTCTAGTGGTTTTTTGATGATTTCTCATATTTGCGGGGAAAATTTTTGTTGGACGACTTCAGATTCGTGTTCAGCACCCCAAAAAACATAAAATAAACCACTAGAAACAATTACACCAGAACTTTCCACTTCGAGCCCTTTTTGTGCACCATTGGACAGGATTATTACCCGAACAGATAGAAAACTTAACCACAAATAAATTCAAGAAAATTCTTACATACTGTTTTTATTCTGTCGATGAACTCATGGGCACCGAACTTGATATCAACTTATATACTGTATGTTAGTGTGGCGGATACTCACAGATTTTAAATTTTAAGTGTTTTTTATATTTTATACATTATTATGAACTAGTACCCATCGTGTAAATTGCTGACTGTAAATGTAGTATTCGTCTGTTTACTTTTATGTGATTTACATTATTCTTTGTATTTAAAAAAAAATCCTGTTTTATGTGCCTATTTTCAAATGTTTTGTCTAGCAAACTATGTTTTTAAGCTTACTCAACTGAAATATCAGTATTCTTGACTAGCTATAAATGTATGATATGTATATAATGTAATAAAATAAGCATCTATCTATCTACGACCCCCGCTATCAATTGGCATATCGTTTTATGGATTTTTGAGGTAGACGATTTCAAATATTATATCATTAAAGTTCTATGAACAATTATTTCCACATAATGGAGTGCAAATATAGATTTGGATAGAAAATCTGGATGTGAAAGTAGTGATTCCTTAGACAGCGGTTTTTAAATCGGAATGCATATATAGAAATATATGAAAATATTTAAATGGGGAAGGAAATCAAAGGGCTCTGATCAGATCAGTGAAAATTGTGTATATAATGCCGATGATTCATGATTTTGGCAAAAATATTCATCTTTATCGACGCCATTACAAATAACCTCGCAAATAACACGTTACATGGAAACATAGACAAGATAACAATTCGATGAAATGTTACTAATATTTCATCATTTCTGGACCAAACACCGTGCCCTGTGATACACCTGTTTGTGTAATATCGGAATTTTGGTTCACTGAAGGTGTCATTATTTTTACATATTGTGTTCTGTCTTCCAGATAGTTTTTTAAGATTTCCAATACAATACCTCTTATTCCCATTTATTCTACCCTATTTAATAATATCTTATGAGAAAGGGTATCAAAGGCCTTCGAATTGAAAAAACGCAGGCAATATCCACTACTCAGGGCTCAAAGCGACTTGGAGAACCTGGAAAAGTCAGTGAATTTGAAGTTGGTGAGGGAATAGTCGGCGCCACAGTGCCCCCCCCCGCTCATCAATTGTTAGACGTGGAAAAGAACTTTCCAATAGTCCTAGAAAACCTGGAAAAGTTAGGGGATTTAGGTTTGAAAAATTGCTATGAACTCTGTTACTTACTGACATTGCCAGTGTCGGTACGATAGACAGTGCGACCAAGCGTGCTAGTAACTAATACGTTTCAGCCCATTGCGTTACCATGTTGGTTTTCTATTATATACAAACAGACAGTTCTTGTTTAATTTTTATCTAATGTTTTTCTTTCTTTTCAGGTAAGTTACCAACTTCAGACATAAACCCATTGCAGTATGACATCGTTGCCACCTTCGACTAGAAAGAATACGGCCTTAGAGGCATTCAGCCATAATCTCATGAATGGCAGCTTCGCATCACCGCCCGCTCGACACGGGCGAGTGCGTGAACCAGATGTTCGAACCTGCGGTTCCTCTCGTACTCAGCAGGTTTACTATCGCGACGACGAGTCATCAGTAAGGTAAAACTAACCTGTCTCACGACTGTCTAAACCCAGCTCACGTTCCCTATTACGGGTGAATACTGTTGCAAGTAAATATACAAATTATTATTAATTTTATCAAATTTTGATAGAGTAACATGTCGCTCAATACGAAATGTGTAGGCTTGTAAAAACTCACCGTAATGAAATACAGTTGACAGAATAGTTTCTTCGGGTTCGTTTAGAATCTATTCCTCGATATTACACTTAAAATCTCAGATCAGTAACCTTTAAGAACTGAAGTCCTACCGGGAATTTCGCAGTCCGCACCTGAGTAAAATGCAGTACTGTCTTTATTACTGCTACATACACATAGAGGAGTGGAAACGTAAAAAAAGAGCAGAAAAAATCTGTCGGTCTGTCTATCTTTTTTTGTCTTCACGATTACTTTGGAACGGTTCATGGTATTGACTTGAAATTTGGTGCACGTATGTATTATAACAAGTTCTGGAACTAGATTATATTTTGTTCTTATTTTGTTGAAGGGCTGGAGAGCAAATGGGGGTAAATAGGTAAAGCAAGCAAATAAGAGTCTATAAAATTGAAATTTAGTATATACACGAGATACCAAGGTCTCAAAAATTTTTAGTCACCTCCACTATCACCCCCATTACCACCCTCATTCCATTATTAGAGGGGGTAAAAAAATAAAAATTGTTATTTAGTGTGTGTACGAGAATCAAAGGCCTCAATTTGTTTTTGCATCGGCCACCCCTTTATGGTGGTTCAATATTTTCAGCATCTTTTTACTCAGAAACATAATTTTCGATATTTTTATGACACACATACGTTTTTTCTAATGAAGCATTAAAATGTATCGTAGAACAAAAATATGATTAATTGAAAAGTTGTAATTAATTATTCATTAGGGACCTCGTTAGGGACAGTTTATTTCACCACTTTCAATAGAAGTCCAACGGGAAAAAATATAATAAATAGAAATATTGCTCCAAGTTTGGTTTCTTTAACTATTACAATCGATAAAAAAAATTGAATTTGAACTCGCCTCTTTAAGGGGGTGCATCTCGGGGTGCATTTAAAAAAATATATCTTAATTTTCGCTAAAGAATATGTGGATGAAGTTTGTGAACTTTATTAAGAAACGCCCTGTAGTTAATAGTTTCAGCACCGTTTTAATGAAATTACAAGTTTAGGGACATATTGCTAGAACAATTGCCAGGATTCATGACAACTTTTGTATCTACCCACTATTTAATAATTTCATTTTGCATATTCCTCGTTTCTTAAAAAAGAACGATAAAAAGTATTTAAATTCCTACACCATATAATTAAAATTTCACGAATTGTTTTCCTTAATATTTCTCCGAATTAAAAGAATACATCCGAGATTAAGTTTTGTGAGACTTGCAATTATTTGCCTTCACTAAGCAGAGCGTTTTAAGCAAAATTAAAACCAGCAAAGGTAGAAGCTACGACGTAGAACACAAGTGGATGAATTTTATGAAGCCCCGGAAGCAGTAACGGACCGGCGTCATCTGGCCCATTCTGAATGCACTTAATAATTTCAACCCGTGAACTCAAGTGAAAATATAACATTTTTATTCATTTAATGTAATAAATATTTAACAGTTGTAACACACATTTTGAAGGTTAATATTTATATTTACCACTCAAATAAAGCAGGGTAATTATAATTGTAACACTATAGAACTCATGCCGCGGCCTCCATGTCGGAGCCGAATGCTGAATTTGGGCTCCAAAATGGCGCGTGATTCATCTACCTTTTATAAGGACAAAAGTGTCTTCTTTTAACGTGTTTAGTAGATTTTGCTATAAGGGACTTGAAGATATGACACCATTAATCATTTAAACATGAGAAATACGAATAAGTGAACTGTGACATAAAAATTAAACAATTTCTTTGCGTTAAAAATTACCCTCTTAACTCATTAAAAAAAAAACACATTTTATGGTATACCAACGGGAATTAGGTCGCCTCTAATAAGGATAAGACCTAAATGTTTTCGGGCAGAAAATATGGAATAGAACAATGAAGACACTACTATGTATTTAATTAAACATACGCCAGACATAGATCTTTCAAAAACTCAAAAAGCGCATTGTAGACTTGTGGCACTATTAGTGAAATAACATGTTTCGTGATATTGAGACATTCATAATTTATATAGGAAAGACTAAAAGAAAAATGACAGAAAAAAGGGAGGCGGGGAGAATGTAGGAAAATTTTCGAAAGCATATAGAAACCCTTCCAGTAGGACAGTTTCTTTGGAAATGAAAGAAGGAAGTAAAGCAAAGAAAGGCAAGAAGAAATAATGCATCTGCAACTGATAAAATAACCAACGAGTGAACCAAAGGAACATCAGAAAATATCAACATTAATAGGAGGAAAAACAATAACAAAAGGGGATAGGAATATACGAAACAGACTGGGGACATGACCAATGGGACCCAATACATCTACAGAAGAGAGCGAGGAGACCAAACATCAAACTAGGGAAGAACCAAGAAGAAATCGCAAAGATATGTATGCGCTAAAAAAAAACAAGAATATTCTCAGCTGACAAGTAACGACAAGCACCTCCTTAGCTGAGGTTGCTCATTATATCCATTCTCCTGATTTGGTCTAATAAAATTAACGCGAACATCATAGTCTACTTACCTACAAACGAAACTGACTGTTTTTTTTATATGGAATTGACAAACAAGTGCAATAGTTAAAATTATGATAAATAATTGTATTATATATTAGAATCCTGCTGCATTGTGATGAATTTACTGAGAGTCTATGAAAGAAATAATTTTTCTTGCAGGGCAAAGAATGTTGAGGATCTAATATTTCTCCCAAATATTTAAATTTTGATTCATTTTGAACTGGGATATTAATCATTTTGACGGATAAATTTTGAGATAAGTATTTCATGCAGAACCCAAAGCCATATATTTGGTTTTCATACAGTTTAGGTTTAATTTGTTACTACGTAGCCAGTTATACGAAACATCTAACTCCTCATTTAATGTATTTGTAATATATTCGTAATTTTTATCAGAAACAGGAATAATTGTTTCATCTGCAAATACGTTTATAAATGAATTTTTTAACAGACCAAATATCATTCACATATATCACAAATAGAAGAGGGCCTAATACACTGCCCTGCGGGACACCAAACTGACCAACAATACTATTGAGATTTTATCATTTATTTTATTTTTATATCTGTCTTGTAAATGGCCTTGTATCCAATTTAAAGCGACTAATTTTACTCCATATTTTGCTAACCTACTTATTATCAGATTACAATCTATCGTCTCCAAGATTGACAGATATATTGTAATGCTGTTTCACAAGAACGACCTTCCCGAAAATCAGATTGTCCAGCAAATAACATTTTTTTAAACCTGCAAGAAATTAGCACTTTCCAGTTTATTTTTAGGTTGGAAAATCGCATTTTATCAGACTGAGCCAGAAAATGATTGTAAGAGTACGGTAATAGTTATTTTTCTGAAGTCGATCGGGAATGTCTACATTTTCGGCGCGATTTTAGAGCGAAAAATGCACAATTCCAGTATTTTAGTCCGTTGCTAGGAAACTATCAGAAAACAGACCGGAAAAGATCCGTTGCCAAGCAACGATCAACAAAGCTGTACGGGAATGTTACTTCCCGGCCTAGGCCGGGAAGTAACATTCCCGTACGGTTTTTTATATATAATTTAATATGTTAATATTTTTGATTTTTATACGTTTAAAATAGTATTGATTGTGATTTCAGAAAATTTTTTTTTAAATGTTTATATTTTTGATTTTTATACGTTTAAAATAGTATTTATTGTGATTTCAGAAAAAATAGTATGTGTACTTCGGTGTGAAAGCACATTCCCAGACTTCGATGCTTGTTGGCCTCGGCTAGCGCCTCGGCCAACAATTGCATCGAAGTTCGGGAATGTGCTTTCACACCGAAATGCACATCCTATTTTTTCTGAAATCGCAATCAATATTATTATAAATTAAGGAATTTGTATTAATGCATAACATTTTTTCATTACAACCAAACTGCTTACTAATAAATGCAATTTTAATGTGAGTTGGTTTGTCTGCGTGTATTTATTTATTGTCTAAAATATACATAAAAAACCGTACGGGAATGTTACTTTCCCGGCCTAGGCCGGGAAAGTAACATTCCCGTACGGTTTTGTTGATCGTTGCTTGGCAACGGATCTTTTCCGGTCTGTTTTGTAATAGTTTCTTAGCAACGGACTAAAATACTGGAATTGTTTATTTTTCGATCTGAAATCGCGCCGAAAATGTAGACATTGCCGATCGATTTCAGAAAAAAGTTTTTTACACAGGGAATGTATGTATCGGCCTACAATGCTCGGACTGGGTAGATAAAGGTGCTTTTGCAATTGGTACAATAACACTGACTTCGATGCCAGAAAGAGTACCGAGGACCTCTAAATGTGCGAAATGTAAAAAAATACTGTTTAAAATTGAACTATATTTTAGGACTTTAAAATTTCGATTGTGATAAAAATAGCAAAGGTAAAATATTTACTTAAAATAGCACCAATCGGTGAAAGCGACAAACTATTTTTTTCTCAATCTGTAAATCCCAATAACTACTATAAATCTTAAAAGTTTGTATTTGTTTATGAAATTCCTCAGCTAAATGTAGTAATTCTTATACATTGTTACATTTAGTGATATGACTTCTTCCATTTCTTGCTTTTGAAATCAGAAAATGCGGATTATAAGTATGAAGAAACATACATTCTATTTAAGAAAACAAAATTATTTGAAAATCTTAAGTTTCAGTGTTAACATGGACAGACACCGCCTTTTCCAGAGTTTTTTTGCTTTCATTCACAATAAAAAATCTTTACAAGCGCCGTCTTGTGTGTATCTGAATTAATTTTCCAAGGTCAGTGATCTGGCAATTTCCCGGACACAGTCCCGGCGCGTCCGGCCCTGGCCCTGTAAAATAAAACCTGCATTAAAAAAGGAAGAAAGCGCCTGCATTCGTCGGCCTTTGAATGCAGTTCGGTGCATCGATTAAAACTTGAGGTTTAAGTATCTAGGTGACAAAAAGACACAAAAAAAGAACTAGTCTACTAATGAGACATTACTCCCACTTGAGTTGGCTAAGACTACGAAGGTCCTTAGCCCCGAATATTACTCGGCCGTCTCTCATACTCAAATTTCCACCTGCTTTTGTTTTTCTCCTTCTTTATCGTTTATTTTTTGTTTGTTAAAATATGCCAGGCTCAGCCGTATTTCGGTGTTTTAAGCGCTCATAAAATTCATGCTCTAAAAATCATTACGGAATATGTTGGCGAGGATAGAAGTGGAGAATATCCGGGTGAATTCTCGTGATAATAATTTTTATATACCGCACCAGTCAAAAATGTTGTTGAAGCAATATTTTAATTGATATGAATTTTAATTCATTTTGTGTTTGTTTGACTGTATGGTACAGAAACGCGAATTAATCAGACTTAATTATCAAACTGAATTTTCGGTTTAATGAATAAATTATTTTTTAAATTTAATTCAAATGTTTGCTATGCCCAAAATATTGAAGTTATATTATTTTGGGTATTCAGCAGATAACTCTCAAGGAAACCATTCCTTATTTCCATGTACTATTGATCCAAATCTGATCTCGATAGTATCAAAAACAAATCTCCTCTAGGAGACATCTTATCAACTTTTGTTATACATCTAATATCTTCAATATGAAAAACAAGAAAATAACCATTCTTTCTATATACTGATGATCTTATCTTTAATTCTACCTAGAGGATACTTCATTATAAATAAACATTTGTTACATTTCAAAGCCAAGAATTATAAAACCAGGATTGAACTGATTTAAATAATTTGATTAAAAATCATAATTTTAATCAAGCTTTTTTTATTTAAAAAAATCGTATTTGTATTTCTTTTCAAGTTTGAATATTATAAAGAAAAAATACAAACTTTTTTAGTAAACATTTTTATTTGCAAAAATAAAACTTTAAAATGCTTTTATTTTAAAGGTTTAAAACTTTAACTTCATTAAGGGGTCTACACGCGATCCAGCGGCAGGGAGCCAGCCTTGTCGGCATGCTTTGAACTCATTCGTAAAAGTGAACTGGTCCGCTGGAATTCCAATTATCTTCAAAGCGTACCGACAATGTTGGCTCCCTGCCGCTGGATCGTGTGTAGACCCCTAGAACAAGCATATGAACATATAAAAATAAAAATATATATTTTTCAAAACAGAAACAAAACAAGACATATTAAGTATTATAACGTTTAAAGAAATACTAAGGACACCGCACGTTTTGTAGGTAAATTGGTGGCCTGTCAAATTTGATGAATTTTTGATATGTTGTAATTCAACAGATTCTAAACAATAAGTTCCTTTAGCAAAACTTTAAATTAAGGACAGTTTTTCCGATAGATGGCTCCAAAGGCTGGATCTATTGATACTGTAACGATTTCTCAAAACGTACTGCAGGTATTGAATTGATAACTGCTCGAAATGAATAACTGGAATATTTACTATTATTTGGTCTTAGGTTTATGTGCTTGAACTTCCGGTTTTATCGGAAGTGACGTCAAATCACGTTTTTCGAATGCACATATCTTAGTAAATAAATAAGTACGTACATTGATTGATAGAACATTGATGCTAGCTTGATACCGGGTACATCATAATCTTGGTACAAAACAAACGTGGATTTTATTTTTCAAGATATAAAATTGCAGTTGTGTCTAGTCAATGAAAACTAATTATCTGTGACACCATTAAGTAGAAGAGGCAGTTTTTGTTTTGTTTAATATTTGTTTATTTTAATCATCCATTAATAGAAATCAAGCGAAAAAAATCTTTATTTCAAATTAATTAACAAAGAACAGCATTCCTGCCTTAGCACGTATCGGAGCCAACCAGATATACGCGGTGCGAGGTGCAATGAAAGGCTAGATGATTAGATTAAAAACACTTAAAAACATTAACAGAAGCTCCATTCGCAGCAAAGCGAACTAAATTATCTAAGAAATGAACAAGGTATATAGAAAAAGTAACATAAAATAATTAATGTATGCAAAAAGCACTAGTGTAAATAAAACATAAAAAGTATCATTGACTGTGAGACAAAAATCGCTAGCGATGCGAAATTGCATCTAATTTTTTTTGTTTAAATCCCTCTGCTGTTCAAAAATTACTAATAATCATTCTAAAATTGTGGCAGGGATTTAAAAGGACAAAAACAACAAATAAGAATATAAGTTTTGTATAACTATAAGTAACTAATTTAACTCTACTCTAGTCACTAAACTTCGACAACGTCCATTGCGTCACGGTCTCCAGCATCTTCAATTACCCTTAAGCATCGAAATTAATAACAAACTGCAACGCGCACTCAATGCTTTAGATATACGAAATAACTGAAGCAGAAAGAGAAACTCGCATGCACTACTCTGTCCTTTCCTGACAAGATCTGATTGGTTGAAGGAAACCAGTGGGAGGAAACGTTAACTGTCTATACGCAAGCGGAAAAAGGACGAAATAGTGCACACAAGTTTTTTTTTCTGCTTCACTTTCTCTAGTCGAGTGCGCGTTCCAGTATGTTATTAATTTCGATGCCCTTAAGATATACATGGATGGATATTTTACATGTGCTTTGTGTCGTGCATATGCTAAACATATCCTACGTACACGTAGCAGATCGAATGCGCAACGATGCAAAGGAGTTTAAATGGTGGGGGCTCGATCGAGACAGGTATCGCATGCTTTAGCATGCGATACAGTACGTACAGCAGACCGGGTTTTAACCCGGTCTGCTGTACGTACTTGCTTGTCGCTATCTGTATATGCGTTCTGATTGTTTCAAAGTAAGTCATTCTTATTATAAAACCTAACATGCCGCACGTAGGATTTATTTTCTGCATGAATAAGGTTTAATTAAAATCAAGTTTTTTTGGCTTGATTTCTATTAACGAATGATTAAAATAAGTATATATTTAAAGTAATAAAAATAATCAGGTATGCAATTTTTGCTAAAAATAACAAAGTTTAATGTATAATAAATAAACAAAAACTGCCTCCTCTACTTAAAGGTTTCACATATAATTAGTTTTCATTGACTAGACACAATTGCAATTTTATATCTTGAAAAATAAAATCAACTTTGTTTTGAACCAAGATTATGATGTACCTGGTATCAAGCTAGCATCAATGTTCTATCAATCAATGTACGTACTTACTTATTTACTAAGATAGTGAATTTTAACAAAGCTATATATGTGATGTATTAAACTGAAGTAAGCGGGTGTTGTGCATTCGAAAAACGTGATTTAACGTCACTTCCGGCAAAACCGGAAGTTCAGGTACATCAATTTAATACCAAATAATGGTAAATAGTCTGGTTATTCATTTCCAGCAGTTATCATTTCAATACCTGCAGTACGTTTTGAGAAATCGTTGATACAGTATAGAGGTAGGTCCAGTCTTTGGAGCCATCTATCGGAGAAACTGTCCATAATTTGAAGTTTTGTTCAGAATCAGTTGAACTACAACATATCAAAATGCATCAAATTTGACAGGCCACCAATTTACCTATAAAACGTGCGATGTCCTTTAGATGCGTTTTCATTGCCCAATCTATTCTTAATATGAATGAACAAGTCCATATGAAGAAAACATTCTTTCCACGTCTGTAGAAGAAGCAACGGCACAGAGAAAAGGAATTATCAGATCCAGTACTTTATTAATTTGTGGAACATCTTTTTGAGATTTTCACCACTACACTACGTTAACATTTTGTAATATTTCTTCTGAAAACATTGTTTCTTGGAACGGATCGGATTTGGCTTCCAACTTAATTATGTGTGCCAGAAAAATGCAGGGAAAATATATCTAAAGCAGCCTTTCTTTCTTCTTTCGACTATTTGTATTTATTTCTGATAGGATCCAGCAAATATGCCAAAAAGAGAAATGGCGTTGAAGCTTGATCATATCTCCTTTCAAATATCTGATATTGCTTTAAATTTCTGTTCTCATCTTCAAAACTATAAAAAATGGCACTCAATTTTTTCCACTTCCCGACTACAAGGGACAAACTAGCACCTTTCTGCTGAATTTTGTCAATTGTACAGAAATTGGTTTCAGCAATTTTAAAAAGTCTTTGGCCATTCTTTTAACTTGAATATTCGAAACTTTTTCAAAAATCGATGGATCAATGTCATCTTTATGTTCTTTACAGATTTGCAACAACTTCGGCCATTCAGTGACATAAACCTCAAGGCAGTCGGAAACTGTATTCCATCTAACATCTTTTGATAAAGTTAGTTTCTTCACTCTTTTGTGTATTGCGAAAATATTTTACGTGTGATTTTACCTTTGTAACTTCCAAATCTTTGGAAAGCAAATTCAGTATATGGGCAGAACACCCTTATGTTATATGAGGTAATCTAGGGCATCGGCAATTTTTTCCCTCATATTATTCATGTTTGCTGTTTGTTGGGAATTTTCACTTTGGCTTGTACTGGCTTGGTACTCATTAATTCTATCGTTTTCACTTGACTGATTTTTACGGGTATTTCAGTGGTTTTAAGCATGTAGACAAGCCCCTAAATTTCCTTATAACATTTTTATTTCCACATCCATTGGAAGTATAGTAACGCAAAAAAAAAAATTTGAAAATTTGTATTGTTCAAATAGGCTAGAATGTTATGAAACGTGCACGATTACTCTGGAACCGTTTAAGACATTTACTTGAAATTTGGTACACGTATGTATTTTAACGAGATCTGGAACTAGATTATATTTTAATCTTATTCCGTTGAAGGGGAAATTGGAGTAAGGGGGGTAAATTGTAGTAAATGGGGGTTAATAGGTAAATCAAGCCAGTAAGAGTCCATAAAATTGGTTTTTAGTATATATAAGAGAAGCTAAGCTCCAAAAAAATTTTTTGACATTAGCCCCCCCCTCCATTACCACACCCACCCCTCCATTACCACACCCACCCCACTATTAAAGAGGGTGAAAAAAAAAAAATAAAATTGTGATTTAGTGTGTGTACAAGAACCAAAGGCCTCAATTTTTTTAATACTTACCATAGTTTTTATCTCCATTTTGAAAATCAAAACCGTAACCGAAAACAGAATTATCATCACTGCCCTGAAAATCGATAGTATTTAGGTAACCGTAACCGTAACGGTAACCGTAACAGATATTAATTTCGGTCCTTGCTCAGGTCCATTTTTAAAATTAATTTACCCCGTAGAAAATAGACTTCTGGTTCCTGGTACGGCTCTGAAAAGGAGCATACTTACGAGTAATAGGATCATTCAAAAAGAGCTTCGATTCTACACTGGTCTCTATGAATTAAAACTTCGGAATTTTAGATTTCTTATAGAACTAATTCAGCGGGATTTAAATATTAATGAAGTAAGTATTATTATGATAATTTTTATTGAAACACTTTAACTGTGTTGATATAATCCTTACCAAATATTCGGCGCTAAGTAGATGGAGTGAAATGTTTTAATACGAACCAGGACAATGCCAGAAAAACTGGAGAGGATTATTTTAAGTATATCCCTCAACGAATTAAAATTATAATGAAATTAGGACTGCCATTTTCGCTGTGGTGTTCCGTTTGAAATTCTCTCCAGATTTCCATATTCTGCCCTCATTTATTCTATTTTATGTGCGAGTCTTGCTTTATGTACAGACACAATTAGACATTTTAGAAGAAATAATTTATAAAGTAATAATATTTGAGATGCGTACTCTAGATAGGGTTAGAAATAGATACTCGAAGAGAGGTGGAACGTCCCTTTTTTTGCAAAAAACCTCCTCAAACGGGGACTTAAAGCTGGTTTTTCACTTTTATCTTGTAAACCGTTCGGTCGGAAGAGAAAAAAGTATAGGAAATTTGTCGTTATATTCTGCATAAAAAATGTCCTATTAACCTTGTAGCTTATCCTCACCTATTTCGTGCTGTGAAACTTCGAATAGGATTGATTCTTACCTGTGCGTTCCAAACTACTGTCCCTCTGTTCGGACGCTGTTAGCGTGAAATAGGATAAGGATAAGCTACAAGGTTAATAGGACATTTTTTATGCAGAATTTAACGACAATTTTTTTATTTCCTATACTTTTTTCTCAAGATAAAAGTGAAAAACCAGATTTAAGTCCCCGTTTGGGGTGTTTTTTTTTTGCAAAAAAAGAAACGTTCCACCTCTAAATTGGGGGGAACTTTTCGGGTATCTATTTATAACCCCATCTCAAATATTATTACTTTATAAATTATTTCTCCTATTCAGTGTTTTTTAATCTAATTTGCTTGTACTAAATTGTATCTCGGAATTTATAATAATAAGTCGGTCTCAGAATTCACAATGGTTTGGGCGGAATTCCCAGACGAACTAGTTTCCACAAACTCCATGACACTTAAACACTACATTTGAATATTAAACACAATACGCGTTTCACCAATCATATTGGCATTATCTGGAGTTGCAAATTTGACAATGATAACTGTAGTTTTAATTTAATTTAATTTAAACTACTTCATCGTCGGTGAACTCCGAGATACAATAAGGCTTCTTGCATGTACCGTGTATTTTAAATTAATTTATATATCAATATAGTGTTACTAAACATTAGCTATTATCAAATCTGTTTTCATAATTTCTAACTGGAAAGTATTTAAATCATCAACTAATATCTCGGAGAAGGGGCAAATCTGAGAAAGCACTGCTATTGGACTTGACGTCATCTATCACTATATCTCTGCGAGTGAAATGATTCGGACATATAGTTCTTGCACAGTTTGCGTTATTTCCTAAAATTATTTAGTTGTATTCGGTCTGTGATATTAAATTATAGTGTGTATTTAAGTGTACCATATGTAAAATGGTTTAAATTGTTTTAAACACGACTGAAAAAGGTTATTTCAAAAAAGGTCAATCGGATAATTTACGCCGTACGTCTGCCGGATGTATGCCATATGCTACTATGTCACAAAAATATTCATAAATAAAAAGCTATAAGTCCTAGATGAACATTTTTTTTTAAACTTCTCCTGTATCTTGGCTTCAATCGCTTCGCTGCATGTATATGAAAATTTTCAAAATAAAAAAGTTTGTCGCTTAGTCAAAATATGAGTACATTTTTAGCGAAGTAATAGTCCAGTAATAAGTTCATTGTTGTAAGTTATGGCAGTGTAAATGTTAAAAAACCCGATTTTTATAATCAATCAATTTCTCAAGTTTTTTCGAAATAAAAAAATATCTGTACCACAAAAAATATCGTAAATAAAATGTATGCTAGCGCTATGGCCTTTCCTGATGCATGACGTCACGCGTTGTTTGCGCACCTGACGAATTTATTCAAACTTAAATGTTGAATACCGTCTGTAAAGAAAAAACCGCTGCCTAAGGAATCACTACTTCCACATCCAGATTTTTTATCCAAGTCACTCACAACGAAAAAATTTTGTATGTGGAAATAATTGTTTATGGAACTTTAATAATATAATATTTGAAATCCTCTACCCCAAAAACCCATAAAACGATACCCCACATCGGTAGCGGGATAGGGGTGGTGGATAGAGGTGGTGATAGAGTGTGGGGGTGGATGAAGTAAAAAAACATTTTGAGGTTTCTGGTTCTTGTACACATACTAAATCACAATTTTTTTTCATCCCCTTTAATAATGGGATGGGGGTGGCTAATGCCAAAATTTTTTTTGAGACCTTAGCTTCTCTTGTATATACTAAATACCAATTTTATGGACTCTTACCTGCTTGATTTACCTATTTTCCCCAAATTGACCCCAATTTACCCCCAACCCTTCGACGGAACAAGATGAAAATATAATCTAGTTCTAGATCTCGTTAAAGTACATATGTGTACCAAATTTCAAGTCAATATCTGAAACGGTTCCAGAGTAAACGTGCGCACAAAAAAAGTTACAGACAGAATTTTTTTTTCGCTCAAACTTAAAATCTCGACGTTTCGTAACATTCTAAGCCTATTTGAATAATAAAAATTTTTAAAATTTTTTTTGTCGTTACTATACTTCCACTGGATGTGGAAGTAAAAATAAGAAAAAATCCTTTTCACACTGTGTTTTGTATTAAGTAAAGATTCTAAAAATACTAAAATTATGTTTTGTGCAAGAAGCCTATAATGAATTCCGACTTACAGTCAGAAACTCCGAGACACTGTTGTGAATTCTGAGTTAAAACTGTGAAAGTCCGATTTATAAAATTAATTACGAATTCCAATTTACAATTGTGAACTCTGAGTTAGAAAAAAAAATGTTTTTTACATTTTTCTAATACACAGGATTAATTGTTTTGAATTAAACTATATTAGAATGCACAATTAAAATAAGTTTTACATTAATTAAACTAAAGTAATCACGCATAAGCTTTTAATGACTTAATAAAAAAACGTTTCTAATTGAATTTAATCGTGGTGCCAATTTTAAAGTGAAAATATTGATTTAAACGGCTAAAAAGCCGTAACAAAGTCTGAAATTATCATATTAAGTCGTAGGACAACTTTTTTTAAATGCCGGTTTTTACACGCTCCGGTACCCAGGAGTTTTTTTTCAATTAATATATTTTCAAAAAGTCTAGAATTAAAAAAATATATCTGATCATACTAAATATAAAATCATCATACTATTTATTGGGGCCAATCCAATACGTAAAAATTGATGATGCTGTTAGTGAGCCCAAAAAATGGTTTGATTATAATCTATTGACGGTCAACAAAAATTAAATATTTAAAACCTTATCTAACCATTAAGCAACTAAAAATATTGTACTATGCCTTAATAAATACAATCCCAACTCGCATATGGCATAACAGGCTGGGGTGAAGTATACAACTGTTATCTGAAAAAATATTATATTCAGAAATGGGTATTAAGAATCATGTATAATAAAGACTACAGTTATTCGTCAGATAATCTGTATAAAGAAACTGAAATATTTGATTTACGATAGCTTTATTGTATTAATATACTTACCTTTAGTTTTAAGAATAAGAATAATATATTACCAATTGAACACCAATACGAAACTAGAACTAAAGAAAATAGTTGTGTAAATCCTAGATGTAAAAAAAACCATTGGTCAGAAATGCTATATATACCTTACTACCAGAATATTCAACAAACTACCCAATTTATTTATTTATTTATTTTTTATTTTATTTTTATTTTATTTATATACAATTTATAAGAAGGTACAAATGTTATAATTTCGATAATATAATTTACAATAAACGAATGATTTGGTGGGCACCTAGATGTTGGAACATCTGTATGTGCCCTTATAAATTTCCTAGTGGGTATATTATTTATTTATATTAATTTTGTATGGAAAATAATACATTATTCACATAGAAAATTGAAATCTTCCAAATTGAGAATATAATACTTATACCTGTATATTCATGTCATTACTACATTATGTCATAATCCTGAGAATCTTTTCATAGTTTTTTATAATGTATGCTTTACTTTTTTTGTTGAAATTTTTCTTATTTCTTATTTGTTTTATATCCGTTGGTAATAAGTTGTAAAACTTTGGGGCCAAATAATCTATAAATTTTAGGTTTATAGCCCTTCGATTATTTGATATAATTATTTGCCTATTTTCATTAGCTCTAGTCAGATACTGATGGCTGACATAGTTTTGAAGTTTTTCTGTTTTATGAATGTATGAGCAAACTGACTGTATATATAGTGTGTTTATATTACAAATGTCCTCATTAAAGAGCGTGCTCGTGGGGTATAATTTATTTCTATTGTAAATTATTTTTACAATTGTATTTTGTATAACAGTCAGTGGTTGTAGTTTCTTTTTACATGTCCCGCCCCATGCAATTAATCCATATTTTATAAGAGATTCTACTAAGGATTTGTACACTAGTATGAGTAATTTAATATTTAAGAATTCTTTTAATATGTAGAATTTATGAATCAGTTTTCGTATTTTTTTTGTTAGATAGTCAATATGTTCTGACCATTTTAGGTGTTTATCTATAATGATTCCTAAGTATTTTATATTCTCTACTTCTTTGATTTCGTCACTTTTATTATTATCATTTATTGCTATACTATTATAGTCTGGTCTATTTACTTTTGTTAAAGAGAATGCAATATATTTGGTTTTTTTTAACATTAAGGGATAGTTTGAAAGAGTCTAGTCAATTTTTTACTATTTTGCAGCCTTCTATGACTTTTTCTTTGGTTTCTTCCCAAGTATTACCTGTGAAAATGAGTGCAGTGTCATCTGCGTATGATATAATTTTGCCTTTAACTTTTATACTCAACAATGAGTTTATATATGTAATAAATAGTATTGGTCCTAATATAGTACCTTGGGGTACACAGACTTTTGTTTTTGAGGATTGCTAAGAGTATTGTTTAATTTTAGAACTTGGTTACGATCACTTAAATAGAACGGAAAAATATAAATAATTTATATTTATTTAAGAAAAATATAAAAATATTGGGTGACATTATCAAAAATACAAATAAATAATATTCCTCATAAAAAAATTGAAGCTAAACGGACATCTGATTCGTGTTCAGCGCGTCGTAATACATAGGGGTTACCTAATGGAGTCCCAGAAAAAGGCCACTTTTTTATTTTGTATGATTGTGTTATTTATGCCAAGAAGTAGTATCATGAAATATGAGCTTTTTGAGTTTTTTTTTACATATTAGAACCGAATTGTTTGAGATCAAATGAAATCCTGCTATAGAGTTTTGCGGAGTTAAATGTGAATGAGGACCAAAAAAGTATAGTTCTATGCTGAGGAGTGAGGGAGTGTTAGTCTGTTTTTAAACCGGATTTTAATATTATAAATATCCATTCTAAATTTCTTGTTTTTTAAGCAAGTGCGAAGGAGTGTAAGGTTTTTTTCACAGGGTTCCTACCAACTTGGGAAAACTGGACACTTGAAAAGTCAGGAAACCCTAGGAATTTGAGTAAAATCCTGAAATTTTTACCACCTTTTATAAAATACTTTGCTTTTCTACTATGTACAAGAATTAAAAAACTTTAATAGATAGATTTTCTTTTTTGATTTTGATTATTTTTTTTGCAATTTACGAAATCCTGTTCAAAATATTGTTTACTATAAGTATATAAACCGAGCTATACTTAAGCAAGCAAAAAAATAATTCACTTCAAAAAAATAGTTTGACTTCATATTAACTAATTTGGGAAGTTCAAGGTTGTACCATTCTTCTCCAAAATCTAATATTAGATGCAGATTATAATATCCATTATATGAAATTAAAGTTTAGCAAGCACGTAAGAACAGTCTCCGGTGAACATTAAGACAGAAATATGCTGAATTAAAGCAGGCTCTGAGTTATATTCCTTTCTTATAAATAAGTCGGTATGACGGTTGTTTATTAACTTTTTTCAGATGGATTAAGTTTTTTCGCCAGATCGACATTATATCTTTTAAGCACGCTACTATTATCATCCTTGATTATATCAAGTGTTGTTATGGAATAATATTGTGCCATTATTATTACTATTGAATAATTTATTGCGGAGAGAATAAAAAGTTGATGAAATTATATCGATTATAGTGTGTTCAAGAGGGATATGGGAACTTAGTCAAGGCTTCGAATCAATGATTTGATGACTTGAACCAGGTGGAACGCTTAAGAGGGCACGTTGATTTTATGGCGTGCTTAGTAGGGACCGCTCAAATTGCAGGGTGTCGAAGATTAATAAAATAAAATTGTAGAACTAGAATATTGATATAGAATCCTATTGTACTGAGTGATTCTTTTATCAAGGAAAATGCGTTTTTCTTGTTAACCTCTGAGGAAAATTATATTATGTATAAAGTGTTATCGTTCTATTCAAAATTATTGTGTAGAAAAATTTAAAAAATATGCATGACAGTGGGCGTTGCGACGCTTGAAACATTTTTTCAAGCAGCATTCCAATTTTGCTAATTTCCTGCTTTTTTTTGTAAATACCATTCTTTTTAATGTTTATTTTTTTAATAGTTATGATCTAATTTGTGTTATTTATATTATACATAGTATACTTAAAAAAAATAAAAATAATCTCGAAAATAATTAAAAAAATATTTTTATTGGTAGGCGCCGCTTTTCTTATAAGAAGCTAAACTAAATAATATTCTATAAAATAAAGTAGGTAGGCTTTAAAAAAGTGTCGTTAACTTTTTTAATGTAAGGTATATCAAACAGACAAACTGCAACATAAAAGCCACAAAGAACTATGAATCTTTCATCTTTTGATTTATTAATACTTGTCTTACTAGTCAACCATCCTACTATGGCAAGTAGTTGCGCAGAGAGAGAAGAAATATCGCGACTCCTTGGACAGAGACAAACAAGCTTCTTAAGCTAGCTAGCTTAAAATGCTTAAGAAGCTTAAAAATCTAGTTTGTCTCTGTCCAACAGTGACGATATTTTTTCTCTCTCTGCGCGGCTACTTGCCGTCCTAGAATGGTTGACGGTTGACTAGTACTATTATATGTTTAAATATCTCTTTATATATTAATTTTTGCGGATAATGTAAAGAATACCTTTTTGTAGCTAATAAAATTGTCTCTATTTTGTTTTTTGTTTTTCTACGATAAAAATTGACCAAGATAGATTTTGTTTGTAAATGCGCATTTTTATAAAGAGAAGAAATATCGTACTTGTTTAAATATCTTCCAAAGTATTGATTATTTTAAAAAATGCTGTTTATAGTTTTTTAAAACTTTTTAAATCGTCTTTAATTTGATTTTTTTTTAAATTGGGCATATTACCCCCCAACCGTTCTACGAACAAGATGAAAATATAATCTAGTGGCAGGTCTCGTTAAAGTACATATGTCTAGCAAATTTCAAGTCAATATCTTAAACGGTTCCAGAGTAAACGTGCGCACAAAAAAAAAGTTACAGACAGGTTTTTTTTTCTCTCAAACTTAAAATCTCGACGTTTCATGACATTCTAAGCCTATTTGAACAATAAAAATGTTTTTTAAATTTTTTTGTCGTTACTATACTTCCACTGGATGTGAAAGTAATAACGATCCGTTGCCAATGGCAACAAGTATTTGGTACGTATATAAAGCGTCACTTACGATCGACAAAACAATAATGCAGTAAGAGTATGCTTACAAGGGAGGTATGACGAAAAACATTATTTATTATATTTAATAAATGTTGTATTTGTGATAGAATTGGCAGTTTAACAGTTGATAGCTAGTCAATATTATTAAAAAGTATCAAAATTATTATTATGGAAAATGTTAAAAAATCATGAGTATCACGCGAACATTAGAACCTCATTTAACTTCGTTATGTTTGGAGTTATGTAAAAAAGTTCAAAATTAAAGTTATACTTAGACAATTACATGTATTTTTCAAAAATCATGTCAGAAAAGCAATTAAAAGCCTTGTTTCGGAAATTATTTGGAATAGTAAAGTTTTATACGCTTTATTTATTGAAACATACTTTTGTGAAAATCAGTTACAAATTTTGTTTTAGTATTTTTACTGTATTATTAGAGTACTTTTTGTGCCAAATGATAAGATGCCTCACCACAAGATCCTTTTAGTAAAAAGTTATACCGTTCCCGTTGTACAGGGTTATTCATTATTTATTATTACCCCCCCTTTATTTCTGTTATTATTAGAAATATAAAGAAAGTTTCGTATAAAAGTTGTAGGGTTGTATGTGCATTTTTTTAAATGCAATTAAAAAACCATTGCTGGCATAGATCACGTGATATAACAATGAAGGATGTTTTTTAAACGGAAAACCCTCTATATTTTTACATATTCTTTTAGATCTTTTTTCCCTAATTTCAAATATATAAAAAAAATAAAAAATAATAAAATTATTAAAAAATCCGATAGACCAACTCCAAGGCCACCAAACAGCCCAGATTTAATACCTGTGGATTCATTTATGTGGGGGTATTTAAAGGACAAAAGTGTTGTACAATTGTTGCCAATTACATACATAAATGTAATTGTATATAAATGTAACTGTATATACATATACAGTGAGCAACTACTCGCGTGGCGCAGGTGTATACTTGGGAGAAGAAAATTGTACCAAAATGTAAACAATAAACCGCCGTGTTTTTGGTTTTTAGTTTTACCTGCCGCGCGTGCGCATATATAGTTTTACCTGCCGGAATAAGAACTATTGGAAGATACCTGCAATTGTTTTATTTGTTATTGGCTGGAAGATCAAAGATTCAATTGAAACCAAATGCAAACCAACACTCCCTCGATCAATGCGTTGCCAATCATAACTGGCTTCCTTCAAGGAATTCAAGTTAGATTCGAATGCTTGTTCTTCTTTGAATTGTAATAATAAATTATTACTTTTTAGAATGAAAAAAAATTCCATAAAAATGAAAAGGAAAGTATTATACACAGTTTTATCACGTTTTTCTGTGTAAAAACTTGATTTTGCGATATTTCGACTATACGAACGAGTAGAATTTCAATTAAAACGGATTTAGAAACTACTGATACTTACCTATTAAACCACGCAACTCGTTTTTGGTGTTTTTTTTCAAACCTTCGTTGCTTCAAACGCACCGTGTAAAGAAAGAACCGCCCAGAAAAAAAATCGATATCTTATTTCGTACTTGATTTTTTTATTAATCATTTTGGTTTTACGAGATGTCATTAAGCTGGTTTCGGAATTTTAATTAAATATTTATGAAATATTCTCGCTATGCGTGCTGCTTGCCGTTTGAATAATTTAAAACCTACTAGTATTGTTTACGCTTTGTATACCTCTCCAAGAAAATATGTGAACTTTTAAAACTAGGAGTTTTTACAATCGGAACTACAATTAAATATATCATAATACAGGATTCAGTTTATAATTTTCTAAATTAAAATATGCTTAGGAACTTAATTTATAATTCAATCAAATCTAGAGAGAAAAATAATTCAACGTATTTAAATCTGGGGATCGTGGTGGTCAGGTTATTAAATATATTTATTTGAGACATTTACATTTAACCAAGCATTGGGTATCACAATTCATTTGCTGTCGGTCTACACTCTACAATCATAATTTTCGTTTGGTCGTAATGTACACTCAGAGCTTGTTTTTTAGGATTGTGGTGTATGGGTTCATTTTTACTTGCTGTAAGTAAGGTGGTAACATCTGCAAATTATTTCATCAGTCATCACCTATGTCATGGCTTTTTAAGACTGTAATTACTATTTTCATCATCAAATTCTCTTCACAAGCAGTGCTACCGCCCGCCATTTTTTCACTGAACATGTGTTTAATACGCTTATTAATTTTATTATTCATACACAAATTTTAAATCATAAGCATGATTCGTTGGAAGCTGTTGAATATATAATAACACATTAGAAAAAAGTGTGGTTAATTACACTGTTTATGGCTAATTAGGGAATATTCATGCATTTCATTTTCATAATAAACGTTATAAAATTCATTATGTTAATGATCAAACTATTAATTAAATGGAATTTATTACCACTATAATAATATTTAATTAATCGTCGAACCTGGCGTTTCCAATGAATTTGCAACATTCCGTCAGGGTATTGAAGAGTTTGTTGAATGTTGTAAAATTCGATTGATATTATGCTCGAAATGGTATCGCAATAAATGCATTGTCGAAATTATAGATATTTTAGACATTTTTTTTTATCTAACCTAACGTAATCTAAAGGTTTGATTGGTAACGAAAAAGCGCACCTCTTCGCTAAAGGCCAGTTGTACCAAACTACACTAACCCAGTATTATACTAACCCGTATTAAAATTTAACATTGGTTTTAAAGTTTCGTGAGTTGCACCATCTGAATTAAACCTGTTGTTAACAAATCCAGAAATAATAAAGTATAAATGCAAGTTGCTAACGATGCGAAGGTGTTGAAAGTCGAATTACATAAAATATAAAAAACTTGATTTCTGAAATAGTACAAGATTTCTGGCTGCAGGTTTCCGGGTCCTCTGCCGCGCAGACTTGGTTGAGTGCTTGACGTTTCGACCATCTTGTCGTGATCTTCTTCTGAAGCGAAGTGAGCTCTGCTGGACTGATCTTGTAGTCCGGTGTCACAGTTACAGTTATTCGGATGTTTATTTATTCCAATGACTTCTCTGTATCTTCTTGGCCAATAATTCTCGGCAACTGATGATTTTGTAGAATTTCACTGCTAATGTCTTATCATTAGCAATACAAAGAAGGAAAATTCTGCAAAATCAACAGTTACCGAACACTCAGAAGAAACCGGCCATTTGATAAAATTCGACAAGATGAAGAAAATCCCAATCACCAAGAATTATTGGCCAAGACGATACAGAGAAGCCAAACATCCGAATAACTATAATCGTGACACCTCAATTACCACCTACAATTACCAATAACGGGGAAGTCAATATTTCGCATAAGCAATGATCCGAAACAGGGACCCGGAAACCAGCAGCATTTTCAATTATTATGCGTTGCTCTATTGCACTGTGGGTTTCGAGGTAGGTTTAGATATACGGAAGCGATCTTTGATTTTTTTCATGCCAACAAGGAAAGTTATCTGGTCGGAGGTTATAGTTTTGCTGCGCTCTGGGAATTAATGCCACTAACTACAAAATCTTCATCGTCTGCTATCTCTTCTAATATGTGGAGTAATTCCATATCTGCCATATCAATATTAAGTAATTATAATGTACACTGTATACTCAAGGCAAAAATGTGAAAATTTCAAATGACATTTTTATTAACTCCGCCTTAAACCACCTCATGACCTAGGTTTTACGAGGTTAAGTGCTCCGGATATCCTTAAAACTCGAGGTTAGCGTATTGGTACAACGCGGCATTATTTTTAACCATCTTTTAACACGGGGTTAGGACTAACCGTGTGTTGGTACAACTCTAAGAGGAATACGAATAGCAATTTTAAGGGTCCAGAACCTGCATTAGTCTTCCGTCAAGACAGGCAGACAAGTGATCTGAAAATAGACAATGGAACAGGCTAAGATAAAGTGAAGGGACTAGAGAATCAGAGGGTTGGAAGCATTCAAAACGTCTGATTCAGGACTTCTCAATGACATAAACCTATTCAAACTGGAGAAGAAAAAATTGACATGATCTGTCACACAGTCCGCAGTCTCTGGTGCTATCTCTAATAGACGTAACTGTCTCGGGGAAACATTCCGAGACATGGAACTTGGTCAGACATTACCTACTGGGAGCTGGAGTCTGTTCTGCACACTGACAGGGGGTAAATAGCACAATAACCACATACTACACTTACACTCCATTCGTTCACTTAAGATGTCTTTAAATCCAGGTTGTACAGAATGAAGTCTACTATTGATGTATTCAGGATATTTATTATCTTTTCGACAAAGATCCAATATCGATAAATGCATTAGCTGAAGATACTTTAGGCAAATGATGTTATCCTTTTCCATATTTTGGAACAAAGTACTTACATCTGTTACGAATTAAGTCTCATTTCTGTAGTTACAAATCTAACGTTGTTGTCTTCTCGTTGTCTTGAGTTTCGTTTTCTATAGATCCGGCTGATATTAGTTAAAAAAGAACGGTTCATTTCATTGAGGCTTGGTTTGTGCACTTTCCAATTTGCAAAGCCTGTTTTCAAATTATTTTTTTCAGACTTCGAATCGAATTTTCTTGATGGATCTTTATGGCTCTTTCTTCTTTGTGATGGGTGGGGTGCGGTAAATGCAGGAACGTATACGATAAATATGATTCTACAATCCCGTCATACAACTTCCGGAGTTAACGGTTCATCAAAGCAAAAAGCAACAAACGGCTCCTAGCAAAAATAAACTCAGTTTTTCAATATTCACTTGATCTATGAATGACAATCATAAATCACTTTAATTAATGGTTATTTATGTGAAATTTATTACGTTTTATTATTATAACATTTGCCTCATAATTTGATTTTATTGATATTAATATATCAGTAGCAGCGAAATCTAATTTGTTTATGATTGGATTAATAAATTTGCGTGATATTTTTGCCTGTATAACAGTAAAAACAGTTTATAATAATTAATTGACCAAGTGGATTATGGCAAATTTCACAATTAAAATATTTATATTAATTTAAATATATTACGCCATTTAATCCAAGCTTTTTGGACAGTCATTTAGAAAATGGTGGAACACAATAGAGACCGGTATTTGATATGTACACAGTTAAACTTGAACGAAATCACCTAGTATTTCCGATTCTGTTAAGTTTTACCGAAGAAATTAAAATGGGAAGTAATAGACATATTATACCAAACTAGTTTGATAATCAACAACATTTGGAATGCTAGAATATTAAAGAAAAATAACCTTATTTTAAATCAATAATCAGTTTTGCCACCTCTAACCCCAATAGAATAATAGAAGCTTTAATCCAACGGGGCATGCTCATATTTACATTACCAACTTCATCTTGTATTAGTTTTGGCCATTCTTCCAGAGCAATTTGAATGAGCTATACCGCATTTTCTGAATTTTCCTTTCGAGCTGTAATCCTGTGAATATTCCGCAAGTTTTCAATGGTATTATTATCTGGCCGGCGCGCAGGTCAATCCAGAAGAGTGACAGCTTCTGTTTCTAGAAAGTCTTTGGAAGCTCTGATGGTATTAACATAAAAATGAAATCATTTCCCATTGCACCTGTCCACAGCCTAACTAGGGTTTTGCATCAAAATAATACACCCGCGACCAATCAAAAGTTGCCGTGTGAAAAGCAAAAAGTTTTTTCCTACCATCATAATGCCTCCCCAAAACATGATTGTTTTGCCACTTCCAAGTACGTTGTGTTTTCGAAACGACTATCTGTGAGACGTTTACCGTTGCCACGTTGTCTTTGTAATGGTCTTTGCTCAATAAGAGCAATAAGTCTTCCCCTCTGAACATCTAACAGTACTAAGTAGGGCATAATACATTTTTTTTAACATCAAATTAAATTTACTAACTCCAATTTCAAAACGTTTCATTGTAAATATTATCATGTTATAAACTTATTCATTAGTATGTTTTTTTTCCAATACTTTTATCTCTTAGTCTTTTTCTTATTCACAACGTCTTGGCAGATGTTTTGTGGTCAACGAATTATTCTAATCTATTGGTCCCATTTTGCTGTATGGCAGGTCTAATAGCGTCACGCCATCTGTCGCGGTACTATCAGCCTAACGTTAAACAATCGTAGTAAAAACAATCGTAGTAAAATATATTAGGTGATTTCTTATAAGTTTGGTTCATGATTTGCAAGTCAAATCGCTATTATCTTGAAGAATCGCAGTTTTTTTTTTGTTATTGACATAGCAAGAAGAGAATTGGGACGTGATATGACACTGACACAAGGTATTTTCGAAGTTATTTTTAATAAACGGTGAGAATAGCACAAAGGTTATTAATAAAAAGCAAAGCAAAGTCCACTAGATTTCCACATTTCGCCAACCAATCTGACATCATCAGCAGATAATGACACTGAACTAATAATTACCCAAAATATTAACGAACTTAAAAGAAAACAATGGCCGGTTTATTGGTTTTAGCCATGATTAATCGTTATGATTAATAATGGTGTAGGCGCTGAGTCGCAATCATCCACTTATATACTTAAATTACTTTTAAATCTTTAAAGATTCGATACCTCCATTTATTTTACCTTTAAAATTCCTGCAAGGTCGGTAATATTCAAAATTACGCCTGAAATACGGTCGATTTTATCATTATTTCAATATTTCATAAATATATTCTGAATATTGATCATCTCTTATCTCCTTCATATATCAATATAATTTGTCGGTAGAAAATAATGAACTCATCAAATGGTATTTTTAGCTTGACCGTAAACAACGGATTATGAATTGCACATTGGTTTTAACCCTATTGATTGGTTTTACTGATGTTTGTTGTGCCTGAAACAAATTACTTTGTAGTCGAGATAATTTTATATTAGATAAAAAGCTGTGTATACAGGGTGTTTAACTTAAAACTACACAGATCAATATCTTCCAAACCAAAGAGAATATTAACCCAGGAAAAATCGACATAAAAATATTGCAAGTTGCAAGAAAACTGTAATGGGCTGAATGTTTGCATGCACCTTAGTACCTTTTTTTTTTTTTTCGTAGGAGGGGAAATCTTGTATAAGACGTTGTGCCGGATTCTTACCGACTAAAACCCCTCCCCCTTCGTCTCGCTTTTCCCACTGGAACCGCTTGCGCATTACTTCGGTGGGAGAGCTGTCTAGATTTCTTGGACTTCATCATACCTGCCTCTCCTCTCTTTCCTTATTTTCGATAATCTTTCTTACTCCTATATAGGCGCATTTCCAATTTTCCTCTGTCGATTTGAGGTCGGCTATCATGTTTGCTGCATTAAAAGGTCTTTTCTCTTTCTCAGCTGTAGTTTTCTCGGACCTCATTCCAATTTGGGCATTGGAACAGGGTATGCTCAAAGTCGTCTTGCTCACTGCAATAGGGACAGTTGTCTGTTTCCACCCTCCGGCGGTCGTACAAGTATTTCCTAAAGCGGCCATGACCGGATAGCGTTTGTGTCAGGTAGTAATCTACTTCCCCGTACGGCCTGTCAATCCACGCCTCGATGTCGGGTATCAAGTTGAATGTCCACCGCCCATGCCTTCCTTGCCTCCACTTGTTTTGCCACCTAGACATAAGGTTGGCTCTTGCCGTCACTCCATCTAACCCTGTGTATTTTTCCTTCCTTTCCAGTATAAGGCATTCTATTGGAGGAACTCCTGCTATAACCCCTACCCCCTCGGTCGAAATGGTCCTGTATGCAGAGCATATCCTTATGGACATTTTTCGCTGTACGCTTGACAGTCTTGTTATCAGTTTCTTATTTTCTCTCACCTTGTACCATGCTGAGGCGGCGTAAAGCATCTGAGAATGGATTACACTTGACATCAGTCTTCTCTTGGATGATCTGGGCCCTCCGATGTTTGGCATAAGACTAGCCAAAGCTGTTATCGTCTTTTCTGCCTTCTGGGTCGTTTTTGCTACTTGTTCGACAAACGTGAGATTCGTATCTAACCAAACCCCTAGATACTTTATTGCCTTTGATGGAGTCACTGTTATACCCTGGACATTGAAGTGTATCGGGGATATTTTCCTTTTTGTTGTTAGGAGGGCGGCCTCCGTCTTTTCTGGTGCTAGTTGAAGTCTTTTTCTGGCCATCCAGTTGGAAACTCGTTGCAGTGCAGTGTTCGCAGTATTCATTAGTATCTTCTCACCTTTGGCGACTACAACCATAGCCACGTCGTCGGCGAAACCTATTAGGGTAACTCCTTCGGATTTTTCCAGCCTTAGCAGTCCGTCATACATGACGTTCCACAGTGTCGGACCCAATACTGAGCCCTGCAGAACACCGATATTTATTTCTCTTGTCTTTGTTGCGTCTTCCGCCTCCAGTATTATTTTTCTTTCAGACAGGTAGGATGCTATAACGTTTATGATACTCTCGTATATTTCCCTTATTCTTAATTCCACCAATATGTTTTGCCAAGATGCGCTATTGAAGGCATTTTTAACATCCAGCGTTATGACTGCGCATAGTCTCCGATGTGGGCATGAGTAGTTGGCCTCCGCTTCATGAGCGATTCTTAATACCTCGTTAATGGCATCCACCGTTTGTCGTCCTTCTCTGAAGCCGTATTGGTGTTCCGACAGGCCGCCGGTGCGTATGAGTTCGCCATTTAGTCTACCTAATATCAAATATTCGTAGAGTTTTCCATCCACATCCAATAGACATATCGGCCTATAAGAAGCCGGGTTGTCAATTGGTTTATCTCTTTTTCTTAATAGCAGCAGTCTGGCACGCTTTTACTCTGATGGGAAGATTGCTCTGTTGGCCAGGTCATTGTAGACTGCCAATACATATTCGGGCTTATTCTTAGCAACTTCTTTGATTATTTCCGGTGGAATGTTTCCCGGTCCGGGTACCTTATTCTCTTTCATTTTGTTATACGCAACACTTAATTCGTCTAAACTAAAATTTGTAAATATCACAGTTCTATCACAGTCAAATATCACTTGGTCATGCTCGGGGAAAAGGTGGTCTACTACCAATTCCACGGTTTGCATGGCCATGTGCAGTCTGAGAGGGAAGCCGATCATCTTTTTCATGACGATATTATAACCTACTCCCCAGATATCACAGTCTACTTCATCACAGAGCTTTTTCCAACTCGCTCTTTTAGCTGCCTTGATCTTTTTTCGGAGTCTCCTCTTTATTTCTTTATATTCCTCCCACAAGTGCCTAGTTTCTTCCGGCGTACCACCTCTTGCGTTCCTGGTATAGGCTCTCCTTTTTCGTAGACACTCCCTACGGAGCTCGGCTACGTCATCGTTCCACCAGTAAACCGGTTTACCTCTGGGTCTGGTTTTCCTTCTAGGCATCGTTTGGTCGCATATGCGGCTCAGAGTGTGTGAGAAATCTTTCGCCCTGACTTCCTCGAGGTCCATTTCCGTATCCGTAAGCACTTGTAAGAGTTTTGTTTTGTCCAACTTTCTCACTTGCAAACCTTCGTTCTTTGTTCTTTCCCGAACCGGCGCTCGGTTTTCTTCTACTACTTCAAAGGATATATAATCGTGGTCGCTTAGGGATTCGTTGTCCAACACTTCCCAGTTTGTAATGTTGTTTCTTATATCTGCCGTAGCTATAGTCAGATCGAGGATAGAGGAGTATTCTCCCCTATTATGGAAGTTAGGTTTATCCCCCTGGTTTACGATTACTAAATCGTTTTGCGCCATCCACTGTGTTATTACCTCCCCTCTCCTATCTTCTACTCTCTCACCCCATTGTGGAGATTTCGCGTTGAAATCACCTACTATGATCGCTTTTTCATTGTTCGATCTGATATGCGCTTCGACTTCTGACAAGATTTGCTCGAGGTCCTCGATCTCTTTGTTTCCGGAGGAATAGCAATTGTATATTGTGCACGCTGTTGTGGCTATATAGGTGAAGCTATGTCCACGCCCCTGTCTTTTTACAATAATGTTGCGATCCATCACTTTTATAGCAGTGTCTATATCTTCATCGCATATCCAGTCTCTCCTGTTTCTAACGGCATTCCGGTTTGGTTCGCTCATGAGGATGATCCCGACGCCTATCTCGTTCGCAGTCGATAGGGCCATGTCGTGAACTGGACGACTCCTGTAAGTGTTTATTTGGAGCAATTTCATATTTCTAATTGGTGTTTTGGTGCGTTGTCTGTGACGTCTGCGTTTTATTCCCGTTCTTCATTGGACATTTTGGATTTTCAGATTGATGTCCTTCTAGGTTGCAGTGGACGCAGAACGCTTGGTTTTTGCAGTCCACTGCCTTGTGTCCCTCTTTGCCGCACTTCAGGCACAGGTTCTCCCTGTCGGGGCCCTTACACTGCGCCTTCGTGTGTCGTATTGCCAGCATTTAAAGCACTTTACTTCCTTTTTCCTTTCGAGGATTCTGCATCCTGTCCACCCTATTCTTATTTCGATATTTTCGGGTTTACCAGGGGTGTACTCCAAAATGGATCGTCTGATTTCATCTTCCGTTGTTACTTCGTCTAGGTCTCTTATGTGGAGGACTGTTTTATTTATTAGGAGGGATCCGGCATCTTTTCCCCGATTGCCCTCTTTAATTCGGTTGCTTTGTCGCATCCGTTCGCCACCGTAAGCAGTAGTTCTCCGTTTCTTGGTTTACTGATTCTACTTATGTTGACCCTCATTTGGCTAGGATTTACTGTCTGCCTCATTTCTTTCAATAGGTCCGCGTATGTCTTATCCTTTGATTTTATTAATATGGCCTCCTGCTTTGGTTTCTTCGGTTTCCCAATTATCTGTGGTATTTTTCCGTCACTTGAGAGTTTTCTGCTCCTTTTCTGGTTGTCATCTGACTTGTACCTTACGATCTGTATGTTCGTGTCGGCAAACAGGAACTCTATCATCCTATTCATCACAAGACCTTGTTTCCCTTCTATCTCTGGTATAGCCAGCTTAGTTTGTTCTTGCTTTAACATGTGTAACTTCACTGTTTTTACAGCTTGGAACACACACTCGTCCTCAATTTGGTCATTTGTGTTCCCGTCTGAGATGATCGGGTAATATATATCCCTGGTGGTCTGTACATAGTTCCCATCTTTATCGGGGAAACCAAGAGATAGCTTCATCATAGCTGCCTCTCCCTTTTTTCTATTTTGTTTTTTAAGTTCGTCTATGCTGCCAAACTTTTCTATGGCTTTCGCTACTATTTTATGTGCACTGTCCATATTTGTGTTACAAGGTATTAACAACGCATGATTGTTTGGGGCATCCCAGATGTAGCCTTTTTGCTCCGATATTTTGGTAAAAACTTCCTCGTCCCAGTCTTCTTCCGTTATTTGTTGGAAGCTATCGAAATTGTCATCCTGAGTCAGGATTTTTCTTCTTTCTGCCTTCTTTTGCGCCTTTAGGCACTCCTGACATTGTATTGTGGTTAGCCTCTGGGTATGGTCCTCCAGCTCCCTCTTACGCTGGGCCTCCATGTATTGCACTTGTTTCCTAAGGTTTAGATTTTCACTTTCCAGTATTCGTCTTTTTTCATCCTCTTTTGCTCCACTGGCTGATTCATCCTGCCCGTCTTTCAGGTCTTTACTCCGGAGTTGTTCCATGTAAAGGACCATTTTGCTGACACATTCTTTCACTTTGGTTTTTGGTTTATAGGCTTCCTTCACTATGTTATCGAGATATTTTATTTGTTTAAAGAGCCTACCCAGAGTGCTCCTAAAATCTTCTCCTGATATCTCTTTATCCTTTTCAGGAGTCTTCTCAGTCCTTTTCCGTTTGTTCGGCTGTTCTATTGGTTCACGTTTCTATGTTTCCAGATCGGCAAAGGAACATGATTTCTTGGTGCTAGTACTCGCCTGTTCTCTTGCTCTAGGGATAGTCCTATTTATGGAATCCCTTCGCGCCTTAGTACCTATTAGGGTTCTTAGTAATGTGAGTTCCTTATCGATTTGACCGCCGCGGAGTCAATTACATGGAGTCAAAGTTCGCGAAAACAGTATTTTGCAAATATCTTGAAAACGGTGACCTTTTCGAAAAAAAAAACATAGTTCACTAATTTATATCCAAGATAGTTTCCTACAAAAACGAGTCTAGAAGTTTTCTTTGTGGGAGAATCCTTTCACGAGTTATAGCGCTTCAAAGAATTGAGAGCATAGTAGAGGTTGAGTAACAAAAGTAAAAAAAACACCTGTTACTCAATCTACTACACGCTCTCGATTCTTTGGAGCGCTGTATCTCGTGAACGGTTTCTCCCACAAAAAAACTTCTGGACTCGTTTTTGTGAAATCTGCGAGAAGGATTATGGAGTACCACTTATATGCAATTATTTATGACATAAATAATCCTAATAGTATACTACTACAAAATATTACTCACTTTTAAACCAATTTCCTGTATATATTTTTTTATATGTACATATACATATGTGCAAATCCAAATCTATATTTTAGGTAACTCTAGCCAATACATGCTATATTCGGCGCAAAATATTACTGACATATTTACAAATACGCAGTCTTTCAAGTAAATCCTTTTGAAAGAGTTTCCTACACTAAATGTCTACTGTCAAGTAATGAAACATCAAGTCAAATAAACATGCTGAAGTATCTATAAATACGCCTGTAAATGATAGCAATATGTGTTTTACAATAAGCATATACAAATAGGCCAGGGTTTCAGTATGCGGACACCATAGCGGCAAAACTAGCGGACCTATTTTAATGAAATTTGTCACAAGAGTAGTATTGATATCGTACCCGAGTTGACAAGGTTCTGGTGTAGATCGATGACGTTTAGTGAGTGCCCTTTTGGCATATAAATTTTCGTAATTTCCAACAAAATATCCATTATTTATTTTACCCTTCGAAAATAGATGTTATTCTAATATTAACGATATATCAGTTATATCACACTTCACTCTTCCGATCGTTGTCTGTCAAAAAGAATTTTTGCAAAAATATGGTGGGATAGTTCAATACACACAGCATAATCTCATAAGTACGTAAAAGTAAAAAAAATGTCGTAACAACCTCTACAATGCTTCATGCACAGATTGTCCGAGTGAGTAGCCCACGTTAAATTGCGGCCGAACATGACTCCCAATATTTTAACAGAATCTGTTATAGAAAATTTATAATTAGGATTCGGCTTGATGTTATACCTAAATGACACAGCAGCTGTTTTTTCCTTATTAAGTGTAAGTTTGTTTTTCTCTGACCAAAATGTATCCTTGTATAAATTTTTGGATACTTTTTTTCATGTCAGGACTTTTCTGAACAATTAAAAAGTTTGTATCGTCGGCGTAGCATGTCATATGATAGTTATATTTGCTTTGGATATATAATTCGAGATCATTGGCGAAGGCAAGGTAAATAAATGGCCCTAATATGGACCTCTGTGGCACACCTGCATTTATGGAAGATTTATTGCTCTCTGTTCCATTCATATAGACTACTTGCGAATGGCTTTAATTCGGATAGTCAGACGATTTTGCAGTAGCTCTTCCCGCTTTGCTTACGAGTCTTGAGTTCATCTACTGTAGATGTATATGTTTTGCTGCGCCAATTTCTACAGTTTTATAGTCTTTTTTAACTGCAGACTCTAAAATTGTTACATGTCATATCAACTATGTATACACCAAGTCTGTTGTTTAATATTTATTGATGTATGGAACAGAAAAATTGTTTTACACAAGTCAAAGAAAAACATACATATAGCTAACATATATATCATATAAAATAGTAGGAGCAGTTGTAACACGTAAATAAAATACATACACAAAAAAAGTATCATACATTAAAAAGGAGTCTATAAAAAATATAATATATAGTCAAACTGCAGATGCAGTGAAGTCTGTATAAAATATAATAGTGAGAACACATTTGGAAAAATAGTAGATAATCGAACAAGTACGTGTCTAAAAAGTCATCAGTCTAGTCTGGTGACAGTTTTTATTTAGTAATGTTTTTTTAGTTTTGATTTAAAAACATATATATTCTGAGACAATTCATATCATTATTAAGTGTATTGAAAAATTTGCAGCCATTATAATAACAAATTTTTTGGTACAAAGCTGTTCGGTGCGATTTCGGCTGTAATAATCCCTTAAACTTTGTGTTGTGGTCATGATTAGCAAGAAACTTATGCTGGTTCTTGTAAACGAATATACAGACTTCCAGAATGTATACACTTGCAACAGTTAGAATTTTTAACCTTTTAAATGTAGAACGACGGCTTTCACGAAAGCCTAGACCTGCAATAATTCGTATAGCATACTTATGCAGAAAAAATACTCCATTTATATGTGCGCTGTTTCCCCAGTTTGTTACTCGTGTGTGAATGGAAGTTTGTATAATAGAGGCTCACGAGTACATCACGGCTACAATGCAGTGACATAAATCTTAGGCCATAACAGTTGCTGCGTAATTTATTACGTAAGTTATCGATATGAATTCCCCAATCTAAGTATCTGTCAAATGTGATGCCTAGTATTTTAACTGATTCACAGAATCCAATATCAGTGCCACTTCCATTAAAAATTGATACATCTAGGTTTCTATGTAGAGTAAAAAGTAGCATATTAGTTTTATTTTTATTCAAGTTAAGCTTGTTTTCTTCAGACCAATGAGCTACCTGTGAATACACTAATTCTGCGGTATTTTTAATAACATTTAAGTCACTGTCGATGATTAAAATATTTGTGTAATCTGCAAAACAGACACAATGCGTGTTTGACATTTTATTTAAATATGATATTAGATCATTTGCAAATATATTAAAAAGTAGTGGGCCCAGAACAGATCCCTGGGGAACTCCATGCGTGAAATCGCATACAGCACTGGTTACATTACCGTTTAATTTAGCAATCTGTGTTCTATTGTTTAGGTACCAATTTATATTAATTGTCATAATTCATGACGAAATAATCAGGTACCTAGGCACCAAAGCAATAATTATGAGTCATTTGTCTGTTTAACTATTATACTTAGCTTGGTTGATCATCAGTTCATTGACTGAAATATATTAAACAATACAAAGCAATTATACCTACTATTGTCACATGTGGAATAATGTGGAAAGCCCCATTTTTTTTTTAAATGCAGTAGGCGGAATATTCAAGATGTGCTTTTGTTCGATCTGTCAGCGTAGTATGGGCGAATACATTACCGTTAACATTACCATTAACAAGACATCGTGAGGCAAGAATTAGTTTCTCCTATTCAGATTGTGCATCTTAGTTTTTATTTTAAAGTACTCTAACGCTTAGGTTAACGAGTGCATCGGAAAGGCCGAACTTGTGACTTGTGTGAAGCAACTGCAAGTGCATGTCGGATCACGCCACGTATTGCCATTACTGTTTATCTAGGCCAGTGAACGGGTTCAAAATACGTCTCAGATATTCCAAATTACATCCAAAATTTGTATTTGTGGGCAATTTTTACTTGGCGACATTTTTCTAGATTCTTCACTGTTTTTCGTTTGTAATATCACTAATGCTTAGAATTTTATCGGTAATTTTTTTTTGAAAAGAGTATAAAGAGTGACAGTTTATTACCTGAATAAATAATAATAAATTGTCAAATTTACACTAATTGAATTACTTTTGGCAACGTAGCTCGAAAAATAAAATGTATGGGTAAAAATAAGTACGAGTGGTATTTGTAGAGATTACTTTACGAATAAATTAATTAATTAAATTAATGTTTAAAATGTTTTCTAGTAGACAAAAATAATATTTAAAATAAATTTTAAAGTACCTACGTACGTGGAACTCACAATATTTTAAATGTAATGTAGTAAGAGACTGTTTTTATGACTACTAAGTAACAAAAGAGCTTGTCAGAACTATGGATATTATAATACGGAATCTTCACTGCAGAGAGTTGCTCAAGCACAAGTAACAAGTAACTTATATAATTTGTCGCTGCATAAGCTATATTACAATTTTTACATGTCATTTTTGCCGGAAGAATCTGCTGTCTGACTAATTTGTAAATAGTCTAGCTAACATTATTAATTTGATATATAAAAGCAGGGAAATTGAAATAGTTTCAAGCAGGTAAGCTAATATATTATACCTATATACAGGGTGTTTGGTAAAGCGTTGTCGACCCTAAACAGAAAGGTACATGGGATCATTTGGCATCTTTATGACCAAACACACCTTTTTTTGCGGGGAGGTCCATCATGGACGTTGGTTGTATCACGCTGGGTAATGCCGGACTCTAACCGAGCTAAAACCCCTCCTGAATAGTGGCCCACTCTGGTCTTCGGTATTTCCTCATAATTCTGGAACCGCTTTTGCTTACCGTCAGAATATCAGGTCAATCTTAGAGGTAGGTGTTCAAAATGATTTGCCTCCGCAGAGATGTCCTCTCTTTACTTCCCTATTTCGTTGAAACGATTAGGGGTTCAAGTTTCTTTCGTCTACTTCTTTGATTTTCATGACTGATGTTATCATGTCCTCCAGGAGTCGCCAATTTTCCTCTAATTCGAGTATCCTCAACATCATGTCATCGGATGTAACTGGGGCGCTAGTGACTCGTAGCCTTTCTTCTCTCCACGGTATGCTCCGCGTCGTCTATCTCCCCACAGTACATGCATTCTCTATCTTCGATCTTTCCGATATCGTAGATGTACTGTGAAAATCATGCATGCCCTTTTAGGGCCTGTGTAAGGTAGTATCCGCCAAACAGATATACAAAAATACAAAAGAAGATAATAAGTTAATATTTACATTGATAATCTTCAAAAACAAAAGTTCAGTTAGAGTTTAGTTGTGCAGCCCTTAGAACATAGACGAGCTTCGAGACGCCCCTGTGAATTTGTGTTTAAATTCGATTACAACTTTGCCAAATTGAACAAAATTGTTTTGGACTAAAACGTAACAAATTCTGCACAAATTGATATACGGGTATCAACGTGATCACTTTCCGACCCCCATTTTTCTATTTTTTAACGAATTGAAATGAAACTAAGCATGTGTCAGATGTTACCAAAACGACATATTTTTATTCATCTGTCAAGTTTATACGACTTCCTGTTTTACCGTTTTCTTTTGATTTTTAAATGGAACACCCTGTATATTTTTGCATTTTTTAAATCTAAAAGTCATTCTGCATATGACTGTGCTAATTTCATGACTGCGTCCGCCGTTTTGGAATTTTTGCAGTCAACTTTCGCCATGACCCACCAGAAATTGTTATAATATTCTTAAGTAATTGAAGAGAAATGCATATTGAATTTTGTTGTTATCAATTTGTGTTTCAGAGATCTTCAGAGAGGTCGAAAATCGATAAAATCACTTTTTCGAAATTAGAAGAAATTCAAAATGGCTAAAAAAGTCATGACATATGCAGAGATTCCAAAAATATAAAAATATACAAGTTATTCCATTTAAAAAGCAATAGCAGGGATCACTTCTGGTGAAACCGGAACTTGATAGATGTTAAATCAAATATCTTCATAAACAAAGCATCTAATATTTTCGCTGTCATTTTACTTCCACGTCCAGTGGAAGTATAGTAACGACAAAAAATTTTTTAAAAATTTTTATTGTCCAAATAGGCTTAAAATGTCAGGAAACGTCGAGATTTTAAGTTTGAGCGAAAAAAAAATTTCTGTCTGTCTGTCGGTCTGTCTGTCGGTCTGTCTGTCTGTCGGTCTGTCTGTCTGTCGGTCTGTCTGTCTGTCGGTCTGTCTGTAACTTTTTTTGTGCCCACGTTTACTCTGGAACCGTTTAAGATATTGACTTGAAATTTGGTACACATATGTACTTTAACGAGATTTAGAACTAGATTATATTTTCATCTTCTTCCGTCGAAGGGTTGGGGGGGTAAATTGGGGTAAATTTGGGGTAAATGGGTAAATCAAGCAGGTAAGAGTCCATGAAATTGGTATTTAGTATATACAAGAGAAGCTAAGGTCTCAAAAAAATTTTTGGCATTAGCCAATTACCACCCCCACCTCCTTATTAAAGGGGATGAAAAAAAAATGTGATTTAGTGTATGTACAGGAACCAGAAACCTCAAAATATTTTTTTACTTCATCCACTTCCCACTACCACCCCCTATCACCACCCCCACCTCACTACCGATGTGGGGTATCGTTTTATGGGTTTTTGGGGTAGAGGATTTCAAATATTATATTATTAAAGTTCCATAAACAATTATTTTCACATACAAAGTTTTTTCGTTGTGAGTGACTTGGATAGAGAATCTGGATGTGGAAGTAGTGATTCCTTGGGCAGCGGTTTTCATTTTGTGTCATGGCTTGCAGCTATAATTTTCTCGTTTTTTAAAATTTAACACTTATTCACTGGTAATGATGAATATTTTTTCTGGTGTTCTAGTAGACGTTGATTCATATTTCGCCACCAAGTAATATTTAGAGTATTTAAAATTACAGATTTATTCTTCTTAAACCAAAAGTTAAAACAAATGGCGTGATGTCACTGCATGCCGACCGTGAAAATTCCTGATGTCAGACCCGTTTTATCACGTGTATATAGAAATGCACTCTTTCAAATTCAATTTTGTACCAAACGCAACACATTTTAATGATTAATAATAAAAATTGCTATTATAACAATTTTATTGATATTAACATCTGTGCACATCCCTATTTGTTATATTTTTTTATTATAGTTTCTACAAATATAACTTCAGTTATGTTGGTAAAATATTAGCATTTTTTGAAGCCTCTGCGATATAAAACCACGTGAAATTTACTAGGTACTAAAACTTTTACTTATTGTGAACAGACTTGCGTTTATATTTGGTTAACCAAATAAAATATCTTCATTCTAAAGCATATTTATGATTGTAGTAGTATTGTATGCTAAGAAATTTAAGTTTTTTTATAAGCATTGTCTCCCACACATTTTCTGTTGCCCTGTCACTTTTTATTCAGCCATAAAAATAATTTACCATCCAATAAAGAACGTGTACGTATTGTTTTTAAGGTGGGATATGTGAAGAAACAGACTCATATTTTACAAAAAACATAAATTTGTTAATTAGGATTAAGATTTATGTAAGCATATCATTGAAAATAATCTTGGTGATTCGAAATTATTAGTAGAATCTGGCCCAAAATAAGTGGAAATGTCTCAATGTAAATAAACACTAAAATTTGTACATCTATATTCATATCTATCCCTTTCTGCAGACTTTAAACTATTAATTTGTACCAATTGAAACATTGATTGAAAAAAAATTCAAAACATACCAGAACCCATATGATGGCAAATTTTTGTTGAAACGTTGAAAGGGAAATTCAACGAAATTGATTAGTCCTGTTTTATTAAATATTTTCTATGCCAACCATGTCAAACACTGCATCATCTGTCAAAACGCAAAGCAACAGGTCGTAGTTTACCTTAATAATTTCCGTTATTTTTTCCATGTTGATATCTAGCAGACTGTATACTCATTTTATTATAATGTGATAAATGTTCATATTTTGGTCCTGGAAAGTCAGGGAATTCAAAATTCCAGTGTTGGTGTAAACCCTGACTCTATCTTGCCACGCCTCGAACAAATCTACATTTTCTCCCCTTCATTTTATTTGTAATAGCTACAAGGTCTTTTTTGTACAAAATTAAAAATTTGACCTAAGATAGTTATTTCCGAAAAAGAGTGCCCATATCTCAAAAAGCGTGAGTTGTTTACTAAGGTTAAGGTTTGGTACTTTGACAGGTCATAACCTGGTATATCACCAGGTTCAGGATTATCCATGGTTTACCACACACACTATATACAACTCATTAGCTATCTTCTTATATGAGGTACCTATATTATTTATGTTGTTTCCCATCCTTCAATTAATACTTGTATTGTTGGATGGTGTATATCTAAAATAAAATAAAAAAAAATAAATGCTTTTAGACGCCTTTTTGCCAATATGGAGGCATAGGTGTCAGAGCTATAAGGTCGTTCATTCAGTATATTGTTTAGTACATCAAATTCTACAATATTGCTAAATTTCAAATCTATCTGGTTTTTTTAGTAGAGTCAAATTAGGATTTTAAAATGAATTGTCTGGTCACGGCAGTTTTTCCATTTTAACGTGTTCAGGGGGTCAACTTAAGTTCACAGCTAAGTTTTGCAGTTTCTGCGAGATCGGCGTATTGTTTATTTAAACAATTTAATTTTTTAGTTCGTGTTTCCCATCGGTTTTCTTTGAATATCTTGAAATCTGTAAGTCCTAAAACTTTTGGGCCTCTATACAGTATCTTTTAACAATTGTAGGTAGCTTTTTATTATTTTCAAGTAGCAGAGACAAAATAATAGACATTGGAATCCGAATTTCGATAAGAAATATCGATTTGTTTATTTATAAATGACCTAAACGTAAAAACTAACGTATCTCAGCTCCAAATGCAAGTAGAGCATTAATTTTTTTTTGAAGTTGGCTTTTTTAATACACTTTGATTACTCCTCTACCTTTTATTTCATCAAAAAGCAGAAAGTTAGTTGAATTTGTTTATAACTACATTTTCGAAAATTATAAACGAGATTCGTCTAGTGATCTCAAAGACATCGGACGCGTTTAAGTTCGGTGCCAGTAATCTGGCTTAAATCCCGATTAAAAGCCGGCACAATAGAACGAAATTACGCTGATGTGATAAGTGAAAAATTATACGCAAAGTGATATATAAAATAACATTACAACAGTTAAGTTATTTAGCTAATATTTAATTAATGTGGGTGATTAGAATATCTCAGTGCATAACAAGTGAAAAATTGAGAATAACCCGAGAGCCTCTAGGAAACCGTAAATCAATCAACACAAAGATAAGTCAACACTAGACTATACCACTTTACTTAAATTTATACCTAAATGCTTTAAATGCTTGATAGTTCCTAGACAATAAATTAAAATAAGGGCACTAAATGTTTTTCTTTCAGCAAAAAATATATAAACCAAACTATTACAAAAATACAATTAATTAATAGCCAAAACCGAATTTCTTTCAGCCAATAAAGAGAATTACGCGCGATATAATAAAGGTGATAATAATAACCCGAAATAATCAGTAATGCATCGCTATTAAAGTGTGATTATACAAATTTTCTGTGTGAACCTTCAAGTGTGTTTTCTCATAATTACTAAAAATATTCAAACAAATTTAATCAAAATTGAACACGTAATGATCAGTGGCGCACTACTCTTAAAGTATACCTTTCAGGTGAGGTTCTCATAATTGCTAAAAATATTCAAACGAGTTTAACTTGGATTAGGTCAGAAATAATCAATGGGGCACTATCGGTGTGTAGCGTCCAGACTGAATTCTTATGGCACCTCAATGTATGTATACGTGATACAGGTTTCTCTCAGGAAAATGGTTTCCAAGAAAATATGCACAGAAAAGAGCAATCTTGATATCTAGAGCAGCGGAAACTCAACTCAATAAATAGATCATATTGTGGTAGGCAGAGAGATGACTTACAGTGTTCTGTCACCAATGGATACCCATAAAAGCTTGAAAAGGTTAAATACAAAGTGACAACGTATGGAAGTTATATTTAAGTTTGTATAAGTGAATGTGTTTGTAAAATAATTTATACCTCGGAATATTTTCAGCTTGATAAGGAATATTAGTTAGTGTTTAATTAGGTACACAAACCCAAACTTTCCACAGTGCTTCCCTCTAACGCAGTAAATCATAGCATATACATAGTGTAGTGAAATCGTGTACCTGGAGACTTTAATGTACATATACTCCACACATGGTCTAACGAAAATGGAAACGCGCTGAAAAACCTAGCACACATGTTTGACTTAACAATAAGAAATACATGAAGTAAAAGTCAAACATGCATTGATACCTGGAGTAATGGAAGCTCAGTCATACAAATAGACCATATTCTGGTAAGCAGAGAGATAAGGGGAAGGATCGAGAAGGATAAAGCAAAAAGTACAGCAGAAAACCTACTGAAGAAAACGCTAACACTGAACAGCACCAAACTAAAAATAGGGAGATCATGTTACACATGGAAAACAACAATCGAGAGGATCATGAACAAACTGGGAAAGAAAAGCGAGGGAAAAAATGAAAAAACCATGCGTCATGTGGCTCTCGCTGCTGACAACAAGCATGACTCAAATCCAACCCAGCATTGGAAATCAAGGAATCAGAAGACTCAGAAAAAGAAGATTCGAAGAAGCAGAAACAAAAAAAGAGGAGCATAAACAGTAATAAACACTCCATATTAAGGCACAACACATATTTCACACGAAGATTCAGAAGAGACAGATACCCAGAACCAAAAGCACAAAAAAGGGAGCTTAAACGCTCCCTCACGACACAATGCGGTAACGCATCTCACAAATACCTACACCTCCCATCCCATATTCCTTTACCATGCGCCATGTGGCACTCGCTGCTGGCAACAAGCATGACCTTAGTCCAACCCAGCGCGGACGTAGCAGGCCCAGCTGTATAACTCTGGGAGTGGCAGCAATGCCTACCGCACGCTGGTAAATCAATCAATCAATCAACTACATTTTCGAAAATTATAAACAACTGCAATAAAAAGAGTTTAAATTTTGAAAAAAAAAAAATTATCTCTTCGTGATCTTAAAGCACTTATAAAAACCTCCAATTTGAGCCATCGTACACATTTTTTGGTTTTGATGGCAGGATTTCACAAGGGTGCAAAATTTTAGCAACAATTGTATATTTGAGCCGTTTAAATAATCATTTTGATTTGAAACTTTAAATGGTGATTGTACTCTATAAGAACCTATATTTCTCCAAAATTTAATTGAATATTATCCAATATTTTTGAAAGAACAGTGCTTTGTTTAGAAAGATATAATTTTGCAATATTCAATTTTTTTTAAATAATAATAACAATTGGAATGAATTATAGTTTATGTACTTTTATTGTACAGCTCATAACGAACATTTTCCTTTTTTGTTATTTTTCATAGGACTTATAGATTTCGAGATATTCAAAGAAAACCGGTGGAAAACTCGGACTAAAAAATTAAATTATTTAAATAAACAATACGCCGACCTCAACTGAACTGAACTGTGAACTTAAGTAGATCCCCTGAACACGTTAAAATAAAAAAACTGCCCTGACCAGACAGTTCACATTGCGAATTTTTTAGTCCTAATTTGACCACTATTTGGTTTTTAGACTCTCGTTGTCTGGATTATAATAAAAAAATCTCTGTTTCTATTCGATGAATGTTGAATGGAAGCAAAAATATTATTCACAAATCGAAATAAATTTCAAGAATGTCCATAATTTATGTCTTCTGTAAACCTAACTAAGCTTTTTAATTAACAAACCTAAACTCATTCTCGATATCCCCGTTTTATTCAGATTTGAAGCGTTTCAAGCTAATATGCTTAATTAAAAAAGTAGAAACAAAAATTACACAACAGCCCTCGAAATACCTGCGACAAATTCGGTGGATTTTTCGGGTCTACTTAATTAAAATAGTGATTAATTTACGGCTGGTGTATGATTAATTACACAACAGATGCTTTTAAAAAGCGGTGTCGTTGTACGGGCATGGGCATAGAAAGTTCATCAGAGCAAAATTCGGCTGCGTTTTGGGTTTATTTAAAGTTCACTGAATTCATATAAAAGTTCTCCGAGCACCCCGTGGGTCTTAAAATTCATGTACACGCGAATTTTAATTAAAGTGATGTAGGTCATAGTACTTCTGTTCCTGATCTGTGAAAACCGCGAAATTTTCACCTAAAAAGATGTTTTCATATTTCCCCGTGCGACTGGGAATCGCAATTAATTTTGTATGGTTCCGAGTTCTCGTCAATAGAAAAAAGTTTCAACTGTATACGTACGTAAACCTGTCGTTAAAAATAGTTTCCAATTTCGTTCATATGCACGGGGAAACGAATGACTGTCGTCGTTGTATTTATATAACGAATTTTGCATTGAGAGTTTTACAATCGATTTGAAAATCAACTCAAACTATAGAGTGGGTAGTGGGTTAAATGTCAGCAAAAAGTTAAAATAAACAACTTGGAAACCTGTACAAGTTTTTTATGAAAATGAATTCATTGTGTTTTTAATTTTATCTACTGCATAGGGCTTCCAAATCACATTCATTTCAATAAGGATATGACATTCATCAATACACAGTGCTTTAATAATTTTACTTCCACGTCCAGTGGAAGTATAGTAACGACAAAAAAATTTTTAAAAATTTTTATTGTTCAAATAGGCTTAGAATGTCACGAAACGTCGACATTTTAATTTTGAGCGAAAAAAAAATTTCTGTCTGTCGGTCTGTCTGTAACTTTTTTTGTGCGCACGTTTACTCTGGAACCGTTTGAGATATTGACTTGAAATTTGGTACACATATGTACTTTAACGAGATCTAGAACTAGATTATATTTTCATCTTGTTCCGTCGAAGGGTTGGGGGGTAAATTGGGGTAAATTTGGGGAAAATAGGTAAATCAAGCAGGTAAGAGTCCATAAAATTGGTATTTAGTATATACAAGAGAAGCTGAGGTCTCAAAAAAAATTTTGGCATTGCCCACCCCCATTACCACCCCCCCACCCCATTATTAAAGGGGATGAAAAAAAAATGTGATTTGGTGTGTGTACAAGAACCAGAAACCTCAAAATGTTGTTTTACTTCATCCACCCCCACTACCACCCCCTGTCCCCCCCCCCCCCCGCTACCGATGTGGGGTATCGTTTTATGGGTTTTTGGGGAAGATTTCAAATATTATATTATTAAAGTTCTATAAAAAATTATTTCCACGTACAAAATTTTTTCGTTGTGAGTGATTTGGATAAAAAATCTGGATGTGGAAGTAGTGATTCCTTGTGCAGCGGTTTTTATTATTGCAGTGGTTTTTTCAGAAATGAAGAATGTAATGAGGTAATTTTCATTAACAATATATGCAAACAGCCATACAGAAATTATACGTACGGGTTACGTATTTACAATAAAAGAATAACATATTTAAAACTATCTACACTCCAGGCGATTTAGACTTTTGCTGCCAAATTCGTGCCATACGATTTTTATTGTGTGGAGGATTTCTTGAAAATCTCGTCGGAAGATCGCGGAAACCGCGGATTCGCAATTAACTCAGTTTTACTTCCACATCCAGTGGAAGTATAGTAACGACAAAAAAATTTTAAAAAATTTTTATTGTTCAAATAGGCTTAGAATGTCACGAAACGTCGATATTTTAAGTTTGAGGGAAAACAAAATTTCTGTCTGTAACTTTTTTTGTGCGCACGTTTACTCTCGAACCGTTTGAGATATTGACTCGAAATTTGGTACACATATGTACTTTAACGAGATCTAGAACTAGATTATATTTTCATCTTGTTCCGTCGAAGGGTTGGGGGGTAAATTGGGGTAAATTTGAGGAAAATAGGTAAATCAAGCAGGTAAGAGTCCATAAAATTGGTATTTAGTATATACAAGAGAAGCTAAGGTCTCAAAAAATTTTGGGATTAGCCACCCCCATTACCACCTCCACCCTATTATTAAAGGGGATGCAAAAAAATTGTGATTTAGGGTGTGTTCAAGAACTAGAAACCTCAAAATGTTTTTTTACTTCATCCACCCCCACTACCACCCCCCATCCACCCCGCTACCGATGTAGGGTATCGTTTTATGGGTTTTTGGGGTAGAGGATTTTAAATATTATATTATTAAAGTTCCATAAACGATTATTTCCACATACAAAATTTTTTCGTTGTGAGTGACTTAAATAAAAAATCTGGATGTGGAAGTAGTGATTCCTTGGGCAGCGGTTTTTATGGCTAAACAGGAGCAACACCTATTATAAAAGTTGTACATCTGTAAATTCTTTACCTTAAAGCTGCTATACATTTTTTTCGTACGCCTAACCGTTTTGGAGATATGACGCAGACTAATTGAAAAATACATTTGGTTCCGCCAAACCTTTCGCACCACATATTTGGCAATTATCTTGCTTTCTATGTCTCAGAATGAAAATTAAATATTGCTGTTATAGAGCTAGGTGATCTTTATTCTCTACTAGAATGTCTTATAGATTTTATTTACATTTATTTACAGTGAATAAGTCAAAAAATGCATTCGTTTCCGCACCACCTTAGAAGTAGAATGCTCGGTGCGCTTTTTTTTTACATGGTTCCCCAGGAGGCCTAATCCATGCCGGATCTTAAATTAGTCAATTTTTCCTACTCCTTCGGTATCTGAAACGTTATCGTCCAATGACAAATCGTTGTCATTACTTTCATTCTGATAAGATTCTACGTCGCCCACTTCGTCATTCATAGCAATTATAAGTGCGGTATTCAAGCAGGAGTGACCATGGCAATGGCCACAAGCTGTTGAACAATTCAGTCCTACTTTCCTGCAGCTACATTTTCCTGCACAACCCTTCGTACAGTTGCAAAAAATTGAATTTAACAATACGTCTGGTGCTGGTGGTAACTGCGTTGGTAAAGGCTGCAAAATATTAGAGATGGGTCGTTATCTCTGTAACGCTATTTTGTCGCGGTATTTTTAGGTAACGTACCGTCGCGCTACTAAATGCTATAACCGGTTACTCGGAGCCAGAGCTGGGCGAGTACACGGATACTTTACTCGTATTTTGTACTCGAGTACTAAAAATACTCGTTTTTAATTATTCGTAAGTACTTTTTGGTTTAGAGGACTTAATACTCGTATTTGCAGCACACTAAAAATTACTCGTACAAAGTATTCGTCAAAAATTGTTACTTTTCACGAGTACTTAGAGATTTAGTTTACATTAGTGTGCAGTCATTAGTTTACCACTCAGGGCTCAGGTACTAACTAGTCAATTGTCATCTGTCGTCAGCTCAGCAGTGTGTATTATATATATTTATACAGGGTGTCTCACTTTTTATGAGCATGACTTCATTAGTCGGTAAAAGACCTAATTTTGAGAATAAAAATGTCCATAATCATTGATCCTAAGATGCTTCGTTTTTGTGACACAGGACATTGTATTTGTAAATACATTTTTATTATTATTATTTTTTAAAATAACCGCTCGCAAAAAAATTCGTGATATTTCTGCGAATCACTTCTTTGAAAGCAAATAATTCAATACTGAAAACCATTGGTTGCCTATTATTACCAATTGAGAAGATACGAAGATGGAGAGATATTTACTATTCATGAAACTTAAGAAAAAATTATCACCGAATTGAAATTTTGCAAATGTTTTCAAAAAATATTAAACAGCATTCAATTTTATTTAGAAAAGGCCCTTTTGCCAGAAATCGATAGGATGCATCGTTTTCAAGAAAAAGCGACAATACTGATTAGAAGCCAAATCATGATTTTACATTGTCTTATTTATTATTTTATATTATTTTATTTACTTTCGGGATAACATTGAATGCCATTACATATTTTTTGAAAATGTGTGGAAAATTTCAATTCGGCGATCATTTTTTATTATTAAAATAAATAAAAAAAAATCATATTCTCTATTTTCGCTACCAAAAACTAATAGGATAGATAGTAATGATTTTCATTATTGAATTATTTGCTACAAAATACTAAGTCATTCGCAGCAATATCACATTTTTTTTAATGAGCGATTATTTACAAAAATGATAATAAGGAGCAACGTTTGAAGAGACTTTTATTTCAAAATGAGGTCTTCTATGAAGTTCTGCGAATAACAAGTGAGATGTCCTATGTCTATGTTATAAATAATGTTTTTATTTTCCGTGAACCATAATGCCTAATCGTTATTTCGTTAAATTTGTTTTATTAAATAAAAGGTTTTATTTTATTTTAAACTTGACTGAGTGTCTTTTTATCTGTTCTTATCTATATAGTTAAAAAGTTAAAGTTAAATACTATGAAGAGAAAATATTAACTTATTTTAATGGTTATGGGTACTCGTACTCGTTACTCGAATTTATGTTTGTTTTGCGGGTATTACTTGTACTTATACTTTCTTATTAATAAAATACTTACGAGTATTGTACTCATAAGTAAAATGAATCGGGTACTCGTACTCGAATTTCTGCAAGTACTTTTTTTTTGCACAGCTCTGCTCGGAGTGAACGGTTGGTGCTTGACTGCGCCTGCACATAGCGCTGCCTGTCAACGTTACCAGCGACCAACGCTTGTAAAGTTTAACCAACGACAAGCTGGAAAGATGCAATGCCGTACCAGAGTAACGAGCTTAATGTTAAGCTCTTTACTGTGGTCCAACTAAACTAAGATGGTTTTATACCGTGTGTGTAGTCGCGGGCTAGGCATGGGGAGAAGAATTACAACATCGCGCGTGCCAGTTGGCTGCAATGAAATAACAGAGCTGGAATGCTCCACCAACGAACGAATTTACGGCTGCCGGTGTTGTCAAATCTCTCGCGCTACGTGAATGTACATGCCTAATGGGAAATTGCACGCACGGTATAGTGTTGCCAAGCGTTGTATAGTTATTCGACCTTTGCATCTTTTGACCTGGCTGTGTATAATTTTCTATCCCTAATAAAAATCTGTAAAATTGGGTAGGTATGTTTTCAGTTTGTCAGAAAAATTAGATGTTTTTATTTAGATGTTTCTATTTAAAATATGTAAGAATTTACAGCACAAATTTTAGGGCCACAGAAATGTGGTTCACTTTTCGACTTTCAAATCTTCGATATACCGGTTGCATATATAGTGTTTACCGTAGATAAAATGCCAGTGTTTACTTTTACTGTTTAGTAAGAAAATGTAAAAACCTAATAAACCTATATAACTATAAATTAACAAGCGTTCCATGTGCATTGGCGAAGCGCGAGTAAGCAACTGCATAGGATAGTTTACGTAACATTACATGTCCTACCCTCCGTTTCTGAGTTTGGAAAACACCACACGTTACACGACAAACGCGATGTCTTCTACTCAGTAGGCGTGTTTGATAGAGCGAGCCGGATCATTTTATTTCTGTCGCGTCGTTCCAAAGTAGCGGTATTTTGTTGTGGTATTTCGCTGGAGCGATCGCGATTGTAACGCTACATGAGTGGAACCGCTTTTCCCATCTCTACGAAATATCATTCTTCCTAATCCAGCTCCACTGCTCAGGATCGATGTCTTTTCCCAACCAGTTTGAACTTGATAATATAATCTACACAAATGCTGCTGAGCTGCTAAAGATGTTGGAGGAAGTGATGCATTTTACACTTAGTCCGCGTTGTATCTCCAAAACGGTTAGGCGTACGAAAAAAATCTATAGCAACTTTAAGGTAGATAATTTACAGATGTACAATTTTTATAACAGATGTTATTCCCGTTTGAGCCTTAAAAACAGCTAATCGCGAATCCGCTGTTTCCGCGACTTTCCGACGCGATTTTCAAAAAATCCTCCAGGTCTATCGTGGCGTAACTACCAAGTGTTATTCAAGACGTCCAGATAAACACAATTAAAAAAAAATTTTTCGTATGGCACGAATTTAGCACAGATGTCAATTTTACAACTAAAACGCCTGGATTACTACCTTATGAATTAAAATGTGATTAGGATATTTGATCAGCTTTCGTGTACGAAGTGATAGAAGCTGCAAGTGTCAAAATTTGGATATTTCAAAAAGAAATTTTGTGAAAATTACTGTTGCCAATAAGTTTTAAATAATTTTTAATTTCTTTCAAATAGTTATCTGTCGTTATTTTTATTACACATCACAAAAATAATTAAAATGAAATCATGGAGAATTTAATATCGTGGATATAAAACCATAATTTTTAAACTTACCAACTAACTAAAAGAAGCAAAAACCATAAATCAAGCTAACGATGCTTCGTAACAATTCTGCTTTCATACTAGAGGTGTTTGAATAAAAAAATCAGGTAGCAGACTTTTACCTCTTTTTCCAAATCGTATTATTATTTTGTTTGCCTACCGATTGTTATGTGAATCATTTTAAAAGTCCAATGGCGCCACAGAAACGTCTACGCATCTATGAACATTACAAAATAAATATCCAGGCATCCATCATCTAAGTAGAAATGTAAACAATATTAATAGGTGACCTTATTTTTACCCTAAATGTGTCGCACATACCAGTTCAAGCATTAAAAATGTAAAACAAAGATATTACGTCAATGAGAAGAATAGTAATCGGTAAAAATAGCATAAAATTGTTCGTAAAAGTACACTTCGCAAGTTGTTTTATCCAAAAGGTGCTATGTGTACTTACTTGTCACATTATTATTATTTTTTGTTACCAACAGTGAAAAAATGCTGTTTCTTATTTTCTGTTCTTCTGCTGTGTCGATTAGAAGATCTTCCGCATATTCAATTCAAATTCAGATATTTATTGGCCCTTCTTGATCATGTACACTATATATAAAACAAGTCATTGAAACACTATTTTACACAATAGTTAATAATATAAAAGCTTATACTAAAAGTCAAATATAGTGTAAAACACATTTTATACAACTGACGAAGACAAAGAACACTGAATACAAGCGCGGATCTAGAAATTTCAATTTTTTTTTTCTCGTCTGTGGAGCATGGGACCCATACGAAATATGGGAAATAACATCTCGAGAAGCACTTCTCTAACAACCCCTAAAAAATTTTGAAAAAACAGTTTGCGAAATTTTTTTTCAAAATTCGATTAACCCCCCCCCCCAGGTTTAGGGACTCCTGTTTAAAATTATTTTTTTTGTCATATGCATTTTACTTTTCATAAAAATACAACACTGTGTTTTGAAGTTTATGAAAATATTTTCGTTACTAACTGAAATACAACGAATTGAAATTTTGTGATTTACAATTTAACAAATCATAAAATTTCAATTCGTTGTATCTCAGTTAGGAATGAAAATATTTTCATAAACTTCAAAGCGGATTGTTGTATTTTTATGAAAAGTAAAATGCATATGACAAAAAAAAATAATGGGGGAGTAATCGAATTTTGAAAAAATGTTTCGCAAACTGCTTTTTCAGAATTTTTTAGGGGTCGTTAGAGAAGTGCTTCTCGAGATGTTATTTCCCATATTTCGTATGGGTCCCATGCGCCACAGACGAGAAAAAAATTATTGAAATTTCTAGATCCGCGCTTGACTGAATAATGTACAGTACAATACAAAATTTGTAAACAAAACAAACGTAAAAAAAAATGGGACATATAGGTTCATGTTAACGTGTGTATTAATAAAAAAAAAGGAAATATAAGTTTGTTCTTTCTTACAAAATGAAATCGAAATTAAATGTAATATGAACCCACCTTATGAGTTTCTCATTTATTTTGGAATAAGAGAATAAATTTATACATATGTACAACTAAAAATATATGCATATTTTAATAAATCCTTGTGACGACGCACCTGAAACTAAACCCAAAATTCCGATCACTGGCATTAATAGACTTTAAATTCAGAAAAACTCTGATACAGAATAATAACATTTATCTGATAAAAACACCTTTAATTTTTTAGAGAAATATACAGGGTGGTCATCCTACAGAAAAGACGATTGAAAGTTTTATAAGAACTTTACAATTTTCTTTTCATAGCGTATGACAACATGAACGGTCCAGTACCTGATTCTTCACACCAATCGCCTACATTATGTTATGTTATTTCATCCCTGTTAACTCATCATAACACATGTTTAGGTTATTAATAACATAAACGTTCCAATATACGGTCCAATATTTTCTCCAAATAAATGACTTAAAATCTTAATAAAATTAGTTTTTAATTGTCATATCAAATATGAAACCTGGCAATGTTGCATGAAGAGACTGTCAAAATTATGAGATTCTTTAGGGTCAAAACAACAAACGATTTGATCCCTTTTTATTATACATCCATGATGTTTACCTTGAAATGACTTTAATATTTTCAAATATATGAATATAGTATAAATCGTCATCCCGTATTATATTTTTACTCCGTCAGAATTGATCGTTCGCTAAAGAGTGGTTATACAAATTGGGTTAATAATTACCCAGGCAATAAAAACGCGAAGCAGTTACGAGAGACACTAAAATTCAATTTGTTTCCAAAGTAAGTTATGTAACTATTACCTTGAAAAACTTTACAAATGTACGACCCACTTTAAATAAGTTATTAAAATACTCTACGTAGAAAACACTGTAATTTTTCTAATGGTTCCCTGCGAGGATCAGAGGGAATTAATGAAACACCCAGTTCCACGTTTTTGTCGTGTCTCTTGCAACTGCAAGGTAAACATTTAGCAAATTGCTTCCTTAAATGTTCTGTTGCTTTTGTACAGGCAAACTTTGTACAAAACTATATATCATCTCTTTAAAAACCGCTATGCCCGGCTTGTTAAAATTATTGTAGTAATTCCCGAAAAACTAAAAACATCTTCCAAGCCTGACAAACTTACCAATTAGCAAATGTCGTTTGTAGATTAGTGAAATTTATACATAGATACCTAAATTTAATATTCTTTGTGTATCTAAAAGCTTCTCGTTGTAAAACTTTCACACGGCGACGAACTAGACGTGGTGAAAACAGGTTTAAAAGTGATCACTGCACTGCATTATTTAAATTAGGAGAGGTCGAAGCGGTACACATCAAAAAAATTTAGTCGGTGAGATTACAACTTAAATTTGATGGGTAATAATACAGTTCTATTGAAAAGTCTGCAAAACATTTTATTCGCTGTAAAACATAACTGCACCCGGCGTTGATGTTTAGTTTTTTGTTTATTTCAGCCATCGACGGAATTTCCCAAAACTGTCTTTGTAAGAAAGAGTTGAATTTTATTTTCTTTAGTAAATCCTAAACAATTTTTGTAAAAGTATTTATTACTTTGTGATTACAGTTTTTAATCAATTACGAAGCAAAATATGATAAATTTGCTTGTCTTTAGTTTAAGAAACTAATAACCCAACTTTTTATTTTGACTTTTTCTAAGAAACCGTGAAACGGTGCACAAAAACGATTTTTTTAACTAAATGTAGCTAAATAGAAAAGTGGCAACAGCTTAGGTTAAATCTGTTTCTTTTCAGCATATTATTTGTCCGTTTCTCTTCTTTTCTGCCTTACATTGGAATCGACTCAATATTTTAAAATGCCACTACTGTGTATAGGAAGTAAACTAAACAGTAATTTTCTTTAAAACAAAATTATTACTTTAAAATTAATACCATATTTAACTTATAACCTTCGCAATATATCCATGTCTTTACCTCGAATTTAATTTTTTAATCTTTTTTTATTTTTCTTATCGATTCAGGTAACATATATAATTTTGGTGCAAGGTAGCCAAAAAATTTTTTTCAATGCTTTTTGTAATTCTTTTCATTTCTAGATTGCCTTTCTGCTTATTTTTGGTGTTGTGTGCATGTGAGATAGCGTTGCTTTCGTGTCTCTTATTAAATTGATGAATTAACATGCAATAACAAAACATTTGCCTAACATCAAATAATTTGCTTTCATTATATAATGCATCAGTGTATTTCTTTTAAAAATAATTTTAATTATCCTAATTTGACTATTTTCCAAAGGTTTTATATATGATATACCTATACCATATCTTATGATTGACTCAACCAGTGCTTTATAAACAATTATTAGTGATCAAGTTTTAAAATTTCTTTGAGGTGTTTAAATTTATATATAATTAAATAACTAATAAATATACTTTAAAGAACGGGATTCAGGGTGTAATTTTAAAAATGTTGCGAAGCTATCTAAAAGACAGGAAACAGTATGTCAAAATCAATAATGTAATTAGTGAACACCAAATTGTAGATTATGAGGTACCGCAGGGGACTGTACCAGGGCCTATTCTATTTACTCTTTATATAAATGATATACTTACATTAAACTTCGTTGAGGATTTCGGCCCACCTCCCCTGGTCCTGGCTGATGGACCTTTCTGGCCTCTTTTGGCGCCTCTTTTGGCGCCTTTCTGCTTTGATCTTCTTTCTTGTGGGTTATTTTTGGCTGGGACTGAAAGCCGGTACATAGAATGTCAATTGACATCCTGTCATCCGGATCGTCGGAGAAGTGGGGATGAGCTGTGTAGCTCTAGGAAGTGCAGACCTAAATGCTTTGTTAGCACTTTCGGCCTGCATTGAGCTAGGTGACTACAGGTACTAGACGGTGCTTGTCTGGTACCTGCAGGATAGTGGGTGGGTGGTTAGGTGATCGTCTTGTCTTTTCTGGTGGTTTCTTCGTCGGTGGTGGAATGGTTCTGCCAGAAGACTAGTTATGATCTTTGAACTGACGTCATTAATGCAGGTAGCAATTATATTGGCATCTCACTCCTTACAATCAAACTTCCTGGAATGGATATAAGGATGTATGTCTTCCACAGTCTACGACCTACGCACGCTCGTCCTGCGCATTAGATTTGAGACTAATGGTAACACATACGTCTTGACTATATGGAAGCGCATCAGTCTCGTGATTCAGTCGTCAGTGGCACACGAACTGTTTGTTCTTCGTAACGTAATTAATTCATTATACCTGAATTCGCAAGCTAGAAATGTGGTTTTTGTTCTAATTGAATCTACTGCCAATGCCAATTTTATTTTTTATATCTAGTCTAGTCCAATTTATTATTATCAATTATTATTAATATTATTATTAATTATTATTTTGAAAACAAATTTACTCCGCCTATGGTACGAAATCAATGACGTCCTTTAAGAAATAAGATGACGTCAGTTCAAAGATCCATTGCTTCGACTATAGATGCCACACTTGACCACAGTTATGAAAATCGATACTTAATTCCTATTCCTCCGTAAATTAAACCTACCAGATGAAAAAGGTATTATTTTAATAAATCACGCCAAATGTGTAATTTCCTACGAATCCATGGGAAAATATCGACTCAAATCTTGACCGGAAAATATAACTAGTAATACTATTTGGCGGGGCCTCAGGTGCAGCATATTTCTCAAATCATAAATTTTACCTTAACCAACAAGTGTACTACATACATATTTACGATTTAATCGATCACTATGAATAAATTTTAAAATTCCGTTCTACAAACCAGTCACATATATTGAATTATTAATAACTATAATGACAAACAATACAATAAAAACAAAAGGCAACCTACATACTAATATTCCTTTTAAATGCCGTTTGCCTCGGCACCTAATTACGGTAATTATTCGTAAAAAATAAACCTTTTCCATTTTAATGGTGTCTAGTCTACGGCATTCTATAATAATATATAACACATTATTGTTATTGTTACTTTGCGTCGTTATATGCAACGTATCGCATAGCGACATAATTATTCCAGCCTAGAGCCTTAAAAACTACAATTAACTCGTTCTGGCGGAAGTCCGTTTTGCATTTATCCATTTTGTGAAAATGCCATATGTTTGGAATTTGGACTCATTCGAACGAGCTTTGGAAAAACAATATTACATTTACATACAAATTCATATTTTGAATTCGTAAATAACGTGAAATAAACCATTTAAATAAATAAACAGGTTCATAATTACACATGGACGGGCATTACTGGTAGGATCGGAAAAGCGTCAGAAAATCTATTATTAAAAGTTATTGAAATCTGAAAGCTCAAAGCTTATGTAAAAAAGACACATTGGTCAAATCTTTAGGCAGTGCATTTTAAGAACATTAGAACATTAGTCCTGACATAAATAAATAAATTTTATTTTTACCGTAAAAAATGACAAAAGTGAACAGTAAATACACATAAGATAAAATTAAATAATTAAACTAATGAGACTCGGACAACTTATTGTCTCTAAGAAAGGCCCATTTAGTACACGCAAATTAGATTAAAAAACAGTGAATAGAAGAAATCATTTATAAAGAAATATTATCTGAGATGCGTACTCTGGAAAGGGGTAGAAATAGATACCCAAAAAGTGCCCTCCCCATTCAGGAATGGAAATTCCCTTTTTTTTTGCAAAAAACCACCCCTAACGAAGACTTAATGCTGGTTTTTCATTTTTATCTTGTGCTCCGTTCGTCGGAAGAGAAAAAAGTATAGGAAATAACAAATTGCATAAAAAAATGTCCTATTGGCCTTGTAGCCCACCCCCACCTATTTCAGCGTCCGAACTGAGGGGTAGTTTGGAGCCCACAGGTAAAAATCGATCTTACACGAAGTTTCACAGTGAATATCTCAAAACCAGTTACTCTAACGAGAAAAATGCTCAGGAATGAATTTATAGAGGATTTTACCAAGACTGCCACTAACATCTGAGGCATTACGTCAACATTCTTGCAGATTATTTTTCCAAATTCAATCTTGGCGAGGAAAAAACTTGCAACCAACAGAATGGGTTGGAAGAAAGTGGGCAACATCTTAGCACCCATTTATACCACCGAGTTACCAGCAGCAATTTCCACCCCAAAGCTAATATCCTGCAGCTGCAAAAAGGGTTGCGGAAAACAATGCAGCTGTGTTAAAGTTGGATTGCGCTGCTCAACAATGTGCTCTAATTGCCATGATGTTTAAATTCCGAAGTTCGTCGATAAAGATGCAAAAAATTTTTTTTAATCCGCCGTAGGTCAGGTATAGCCCGTCCTGCCCCCCCCCCCCCCCCTAGCTACAGGCCTAAGGCCTACAAACATGTAATACCTACACAGGGGAAACCACTTTAAAAGAAACGCAAGTGGAAGAGAGCTAAAATTAAAAAACAGCAGAGCTATTTAAAACATTACTCCTTGTCTTCTTTGTCGAGCCAGCCGGGGGTACAATGCTACCGAAATCTCCCGCCTTTCTATTTTCTGCAAACGTTAGAATTTCTAAAGTGGTTTCTTCTGGGTGTTGCCGTGGTTGTTAAAGGACCCCGCACAAACCTTATAGGCTTGAGTTCCCGGTCGATTCGTCTGAATTTTTGATGTTGTACTTGACACCCTCCTGATCAAAAGACCAAAGTCCGGAAATGAACTGTTTTCGAGATATGGGATATTTCCATGAACCTGCGGTGTGAGGTTGTACACTTGTGGAGTTAAGAAAATATCAGATATCCCAAAAACCTGTATATGATTTTTTTCAGATTTTTGACGGTCTCTTCTGAATTTGACCTTCAAATGCCCTCTACCCTGACGTGGTGGGGTTTAACGGACCCCGGATTTGGATTCAGCGACCCTAAAAATATGTATATGAATTTTTTCAGATTTTTTTTACGGTATTTTCTCAATTTGACCTTCAAATGCCCTTGACCTTGACGTGATGGGGCTTAACGGACCCCGAATTTGGATTGAACGACCCTAAAAACATAAAGATATTATGATCTGACCTCCAAGTCAGAGCACTTTTTTCCACCTTGAGGTTCATGGAAATATCCCATTTTTTGAGACTTGCGTCCATGATATCTCGAAAACTGTTCATTTCCGGACTTTGGGTCTTTGAACACTTTTGATCGGGAGGGTGTCAAGTACAACATATCAAAAATTCAGACGAATCAACCGGGAACTCAAGCCCATAAGGTTTGTGCGGGGTCCTTTGACTTGACGTTTCGTTGATCTTGCTGTCAGCTTCTTCAGAAGGATTATAAAGACTGGAAGTTATATTCTTTGGTTCGTTCACCGTAACTGTTTAAACCACTAGCTTACCAAAGCTAGTCTCCATGTGTTACTCAATCGATACCGATCTTCTCTATTGAAGTTGTCCCTATTTTTCATAATGTCTAGTGATTCTCTAATTATTCTTAAGTAATAGCGCATATTTCTATCTAATATTTTAATGTCCTCGTAGTTGATTTTGTGAGTCTCATTCTCTTGAACATATTCTGCCACTGCCGACTTATCTGTGTACCTAAGTCTTGTGTTTCTCTGGTGTTCTTTGATTCTGCACTGAATACTACGTTCTGTCTGTCCAATATAACTACTTCATGAGCACTCCATTTGGTAAACACCGTTGCCTGGTAGTCTAAAGATGGGACCTTTATTTGAGGGAAATACTTCTTTACCGTTCGGAAACGTACATCTATTATTCTTCAATAAAATCTTCTTCAACCTATCTGTGACTCCAGCCGCGTAGGAAAGGTACGTATAAGTAGTAGGTCGTTCCTGTTCTTCTGTAGTTCTTCTCCGGTTGTTGATAATTCGTACCCATTTTTCTTTAGAACTTGTTGGACGTTTCTGAGTTCTGGTTTACTATCGTCGTCACATATTATATTGGCTCTGTGGAACAATGTTCTGATTAACTCTCTTAACCCGCTTCTGTTGTGAATGGTGGTGAGATGAAGCATGCAGGTAACGATCGGTATGTGTTCGCTTTCTGTAGACTCCATGGGACAGCCTATCATTGCTTGCTCGTTTCACCGATACATCTAAGAAAGACGAAATTCCCTCAATGGAATCGAGCAAGAGGTAGTTTTAATCTCTAAATCAATATTATGGTAGTTATCATATCAAAATTTTAAAAGCGGGATGTCGCTTCTTTTTGTTCTACGATTAACCTTTCTCTCAGTACCGAAACTTAACATTTTTGATGTTTTTTAGAGGATTATTTTATATAGTAATACAATATTTCATAAACGTTGGGAATAGTTCTTTTACCCTCTCTCTACACACGCAGTAAAAATGTTTGTTTTTACCTGTAACATACCCGCAAGGCGGCCTAGACAAATGTAATCTGACACGTAATGTAATTTTAACTAATTGTTACTAACCACAAAAACAGCATACATGTAAGTTATACGAAAATGTTGCTCGAAGCAGTTCCAAATTAACAATGATTAAATGCGGTTTGATTCTTATCTGGCGTGTTTTTGTAACACCTACCCAGCAACATATAAAGGCTGTAAATTATTTAGTTAGTTTATGTATTAAATTTATAAGCTAAGAGTTTTAGTGCTCAATTTATTATTTGCGTTAATGCAGTTCCCTGCCAAATGAGGTACCCAATTTAAAATTTAGTTTTCTCGGAAATTATTTGAGATATTCCAATGCATCAAGCAGCATTTTGTTTAGAGATAACGCAAATTTTTCTTGTTATAAATCGAATTATTGAAAAAGAATATTATTTGTAAATTAGGTTTGTTTTTACTCGATTTTTATTTTCGAAAATAAATATTTTTCCTTTCGAACAAATTCCATCGTAATCGAAAATGATCAAACAATGGATATATAAAGAAAAAAGTTAATTTTGCATGGATGTTCATTTTTCCTTGCTCTTTCAGTTTACCATTAACTGCCTCCAGACGTTTTCTTATAATTTTTAGTGTTTAGTGACCTTTATTTTCAATTCCATTATTTACGTCACATAAAAATGTATTTCCAAACCGACTCATCTAATAGAGAACAAAGTAGGTATAATTATTTAGCAATCGGAGCTGCAGAAACTTAAGAGTCCACGAAATTCGCCATATTTTAAATGTAATGACAATCGGTAAACCAATATACCTTGAACCTAATGCATAGACTGGTCCAAAACTGCTGAGAGTCTTCACTATGAAGAGACTTGCTTCGACCAATCACATTATGCATAAAGACAGAGAGAGCACTACCAATATTCCACCCTTATATTCTATTTTCAGTTGATCAAAGAGAAATGAAATATGGTTCTGGTACCGCCATCTTGTAACAGTAACGCTAAATGCTACATACAGAGAATCGCCAGACAGTGTAATATACAAGAATTATTATATATAAAGTGTTTAATGATATATATTCACTTATTTAATTCTTATTTTCAATTTAAAGAGTGTAAAAATTAAATTACGGTTGTTTAGTTAAGCAGGAGGATATTTTTTATATTCTAAGAGTTGAGTTGGAATAAGTGTTATGAATTATTGTAATGTAGGGTACAGTGCATATAGTTTTGATTTTCCGAATTATTAACATGTTACTTTGTGATGGATACGTACGTAAGTACATTTGTGTTTAACATGAAACAATTGACTTGCCTGCTTGGTAGGCATTTGTATTTAATTTGTGATAATTATTATTTTGTAATTACGTTATCAAAAAACTCATACATTTTATTTTCGCAAAGATTGTAAAATGTTATACTTTTTTGCAAGCTGTAACCGAGATTAATGGATACCTTAAGCGACTGTTGAAAGATGATTTATTAAACTTAGTGCGCTATCAAGATTTTGGTATTTCATTTATTTAAACATGATTGCTTATAAGAAATTGTGAGAAAAACAGAAAAACACCTATTTTGCATTAAAAAAATCGTTTTTTTTTAACTACATATAGCACGAAATTCCCTATCGGAAAAGCAATAAAGAATATCCGATTCATTTTTGTGATTAAATGCATTATTAACGAGTTTTTTAACATTGAATATTTATGAACGTTCACTTTTTGGGAATTTTTGACCATTTTTGCAAATTTTTAAAGATAATTGAATAAGTTTTCGACTTTATAAGGGTAAAGAATCATAAAGCAGTTTAAATTACATTGTAAACTTATTGTATTATATTTATGGATTACCTACAATAAAATACATTGAGATTTTTGCAATAAAAATATCAAAATATTGATTTTTTTGTTTATTGGCGTGCAATAAAGGAATTTTATTAGATATTTGCAATATTTCTTTATTGCATGATATTTAGAAAGGGTCTCTTTACACTCCCAAATGGCATATTTTTTGGTGTGGTCATAAAAAAAGTATTACTCATTTATTATTGAGCAGATATCCGCCTGATGATTTAAAAGTACTTCGTATATTGCTTAGTTTATTTTAAATAGATTAAGCCTCTATTCTGGGTACCCTTGTAACACTCACAAAATGTCACAATAAATGTTGAACAGTGTTTATAAAAGTATACATTTTTATTAAAAGAACAGATGAAATAATGAGAAATAATTTATATATTTAAAACAGAAAATGTCAAAGATTTTTTTATCTCATATAGTAATATTTCGATATATGAAATTCTAAAAATCGCTCAAAATACCTATACCTTTTTGAAATCTTTTTAAATATATTTAAAGTTGCATTGTTTTTTTATTAACATAAAATTATAAAATTGAAAACGAAAACATTTTTATAGTTAGTATTTAGCAAACGATAAAGTAAAATATATCTCTGACGTTATGAAAGCCTAGATAGACACTTGTCTTGCCGAAATCCTTGGCTTGAATTTATAAAAATTGTGACGACATTTACTCATGATAAAAAATAACATTTTGAATGTAACTAGACAAAGTCTTACGATCATTAATTTAAACTTACTAATAAAACCGTAAGATCTAAATTTTCTCCAGCAGCAAATTGAAGAAAACTATAAATAACAACTTTGTCTAAAGTGAATTATATACTGATAAAACACCTATATCTAAAAGTACATGAGAAAATATACTCATATAACTCCCTAGTGCGCTTGAAAATGAATTATAAGGCATGCAAGACATTTTTAAACATATTAAGAAAACCCAGGAGTGTACAATTTTTATTTATATTATCACTAACGTGATAAGATACGGTTCTCGATGTTTTTTTTTTAAATAATGTCACCACAATAAATAATCGAGTACTTTTGGATAGGTCTATATAGCTTTGCTAATGAACACTTTTTAACTAGTAGAATATATCATGTCAGTTCGTATCGTTTCTACGAACACATTAAAATCTAAAGTTGGAGCAGTCATATTTAGAAATCCGAAGGAATTTTCATTAAAAAATATTTGTTCCATTGTTAGGTTTAAATTAGGGGTCTTAGGAAGAAGCATTTTACAATTTTTACGGTATTATGGATACTTTTCAAGTTACAGGTGTAAGGTAAAAAAATTTACCTTTTTTATTTATTTCTTTCTATATCTCTCTTTGATTTCATTTCTGTAAAACCGAATGCACTTTTTGACGTCCAAATACAACAGAAATTGTAGAAAAAAGCAGTTTGGAAACAGAATCAGGCAGGTCTGTGTTCCAAAAACTATGCCAGTGTATTAATTTTTTTATGTTTTTAATTTCTAAGTTTTGTAAACCACATGGACATTTCATATTCACTTAATAAAGCTGCTGCATAAGTAAGGTCTTAGTTTATTTATATTTTGAACTTGACCTCGCTGTGCTGCAGCCCTTCAATTACGACGGCGCCAGTGGCGCAGTGTGATCTGAAGAGCAGCATTATTGGTGACGCTGCTTTTGAAGGATGTGAGCCGTAAAGCTACCTTCTGTGCACAGTGCAGTATCGATTTTCGATTTATTTTCAATTATCAATCATTTAGCCTGAAATCTTTAAAACAATATTATCTAGAAGTTAATACTTTTTCACGGTCCGGGACGGGTCTTTTGACATAACGCCAGGTCCAAACCAAACGGACAGTAATAGCCAAAACAGAAAATCTCCATTTGCTAATGAACAAAATATGAATTCTTCTTCTACTTCTTATCGCTGCCTCATAAGTCTTCAGAGTTTTGCGGAATTTACTGAATAAAGCAGAAGGTAATGAACAGGAATTAAGAGTTACACCATTTAGCCGTGAACGACTTTGATTCAGCTAATTTAAATCGAAAGCAATCAAATCTAAAAAGCTCTTAAACTAGGTGTACACACAAGAAAATAACTGATACAGTTAGCCTAATAACATATAATACAAGAAGCTGCAAATATCTCATTACCGAAGCATCCGGGTTTCAATTATAGATTTTTACATAAGCACACCGTTTATAAAACTGGTAATTATGTTATTCTAACATGCATGAACAGTTAGAGTTTTTATTTTTGTCCACATAGGTACTCGATTTGTTAGTCCATGAACTTCAGCAGCTCGTACAAAGTGCAAATGAGTACTAAGATAATAAATAAATTAAGTAATCAACACCCAAGTTTACGACATATTCATAATTATATATACAAGTCATTTAGTTACTCAGGTCGTCGCGATCGATCATAATTGTCTATAAGCGATATTGAATTCCTATAAACACAGCGAATAAGATATTCCTAAAGACTAAATTTTGATGTTGAAATTATGATTTTTTAATCATACTGTGTTTTTTTAGTATCAGTGATTTTAAAGGTGTCGTGATCACGATTTCCATAGATGACATTTATCTTATGGCACAAAATCGCTTTTTCTACGTTTTAATACATATGTCGAAAACTAAAGTGGACTCAAAATGTTTGAGCCGTGTTTATGTGATAAAGTGTAAACTAATATGTTGTTGGAGGCAACGGAAAGTCATGATTACGTCACAGCCTTGTAGCAACTTTAATAACAGTCGTTACGAGTGATTTATTAATATCAGTGATTAAATCACAGTTCGTGAAATATCGCCCATCACTAGTTCAAACGACGTCGTTGACGATTAAGATGACAGGAAGTTGGAAAATATTCTAGGACTACCTTAAATTGTAAGGCATTCTCGTTTTACAAACGTTTTTGTTTAGATTAAATAATAGTAAGTACTAGTATGTTCCTACGTTGCATTGGCATTACTAATGGAGACAATGGCAATATTGATTGATTGATTGACCAGCGTGCGGTAGGCATTGCTGCCACTCCCTAGTTATACAGCTGGGCCTGCTACGTCCACGCTGGGTTGGACATGCTTGTTGCCAGCAGCGAGAGCCACATGGCGCATGGTAAAGGAATGTGGGATGGACGGTGTAGGTATTTGTGAGATGCGTTACAGCATTGTGTCGTGAGGGAGCGTTTAAGCCCCCCTTTTTTGTATTTTTGGTTCTGGGCTTCTGCCTATTCTGGGTCTTCTTGTGAGATATGTTGCCGCGTTGTGTCGCTGCTATCTGTGGCTTCTGAGGCTTCTGATTCTGGTAGAGTATATATCGTTCCGATTTTTTGTGGAATTCATTTTTTCCCCTCGCTTTTCTTTCCCAGTATGTTTGGTCCTTTCCCAGTTTGTTCATGATCCTCTCGATTATTGTTTTCCACGTGTAACATGGTCTCCCAATTTTAAGTTTGCTGCTGTTCAGTGTTTTCTTCAGTAGGTGTGTTGGTTCCCTTCTTTGGACGTGTCCGCAGTACTTCATTGCGTACATTTCTATCCTTTTTGTGATTGTCTTCCCTTCTAGTAGTGTTGATATTTTATGTTGTTGTTTTTGCCCTGTTGTTTTACTGATGTTGGATGATGTCTCTTTCAGCTCTTCTCAAACTTCTTCTGTTGGCTTTTGTTGTTGCCGCGTTTTTAACTCCATATGTCATTGTTGGCAGTATGATGGCTATGTACACTGTACAGCCGTTTGGCCAGGCCCCATGATAGTTTGTTTTTCTCAGTGAACGGTATAATTGCTCTTGTGACTCTGTATGCTGTTTTTATTATCTCCTTTACTGTTTCTCTCCTTTTCAGTTGGTTCGTCAGATATGTTCCTAGGTATTTCAGTTTATTCGTTGTTCTTCTCCACTGATCCGACTCTCTTTTGTTGATGGGTCCCGCTCCATTATTAGACTTTTCTTGAAATTTATTTTCAGCCCAGATGTGTCCAAATGCGGTTTCATGTTTTCTAGGAAGTTGAGAATTTGTTGCTCTTCTTCTGTGACGATTAGGAGATCATCGGCGTAAGCTAATACGATTGGGGTTCTCAGTGTTTCCGTGTCTTCGTTAAAATTTGGTATTTCCCTTATTGTGTTTTGTATCGCTTGGTCTAGGACCGTGGTGAATAGTCGGGGGGTAGGGGGCATCCTTGTTTGACTTCTCTGTTCTTTTGTCTGGTTTCCGTCATTTGTCCGAACCATTGTATGGCAGTTGTTTCATGAAGGCAGGCCTTTATTATCTTGTTTATTAGATAGTGCGGCACTCCTTTGTTATACAGGGTGTTGACTATGGCTTCGTGACTGATGATATCGAATGCCTTTTGGAGATCTATAGCGGCTATGTGCAGTTTTGTCCCTTCTCTTCATTTTTCTTCCAGTATTCTTCTGGTGGTGTACATGTATGTGGTCGTCCGTTGATCTGTCTTTGTCTGGTAGTCTGGCGGTCTTCCAATGTACTTCTCTAGTTGGTCTAGCAGGAATTGTGCGTAGTATTTGTATCCTATGCTGCAGAGTGTTATTCTTCTGTAGTCTTCTATGGTCTGTGGCGAGTTGGTTTTTGGGAGGGGTATTTGTATAGTCTTGGTCCATTCCGTAGGCAGAGATGTGTTTTCTGTCCATACCCTGGTGATGATTTCTAGGGTTTGCTCCTTTAGCTTTTCCGTGCCGTAGTGTATTAACTCGTTGTTTATTTTATCTACTCCAGGTGCGGTGTTTTTTCTAGCTCTGGCTATAATTTCTAACAGTTGGTCTTTTGATGGTGGCTTGTCCAAGGGCCAGTGGTCTGTTTCTTTTATTAGTTTTGTTCGTTCTTTAGTTGCTTTCTCTTCCTCCAGCTTCTTGGTCCAATGTTGTATTGGTATGTATCTTCTCCTGTGGGTTCTGTTGTTTCTTCTATATTTTTTCAGATATCTGAAGGTTTGGTTTAGTCGTTGTCCTGTTGGAAGTGCTTCTATGTTTTCGAAGAATGATTTGCATTTTTCCTCGTTGTGGTTTCTCTCCGCCTCTCTTTTTTCCCTCAGTGCTTCTTTTAGTTTTTCGTTTATATTCCCCGTCGGCTGTTGTTCGCCTGTGGCCTTAATCTTTTTTTAGCTGTTCGTACTTGTTATTTTTTTTTTTGCTTTCTTGTCGGGCTCATGGGTGATCTGTCCCTTTTTTAACAGTTTTCTTGATGCAATTTTTATTTTTGCGCCCATTGATGTCCAGTCTAATTCTTCTCCTGTCAGTTGGTTTTCTATTTCTTCACCGTATTTCTTCCGAAAGTCTTCGTGCTGTAGTAGAGAAATATTCCAGGTACTGTGTAGTGTCTTGTTGTTTCCTTGACTTGTTTTTCCTTCTTTTATTTCCAATTTTCCGTATAGAATTTTGTGGTCTGTCCTTTTTGCTTTAACGTTCTTGATCCTTTCTCTTATCTCTCTGCTTACCAGGATATGATCTACTTGTGAGGTTGATCTTCCATTGCTCCAGGTGTCAATGCAGGTTTGGCTTTTGGCCCATGTGTTTCTTATTGTTAGGTCAAACATGTGTGCAATATTACAAAAATAAATTCTCAATTTTTGGATAAGAAATTTTATACCCCTTCCCTGATTTTAACAATTATGGACATTTTGATATTAAATATACGAAAAATAATTTTACATTGTAATTGATATTGCTAAGTTCTATAACAATATCATAAAACTGATAAAACCCCATCCTCCAAAAACTCTGGAAACTAGTCTGACCAATAATTGTATTTGAAATTTTAATCGTTTCCGTCCCTTCAATGTCCCAATATTAAAACAAAAATTTATTAAAATTGAGTGATTACTACTACGGTTATGTATTTTCTTTGTCACTTAGTATATTTTTAGACAACTAGGAACAAAATATATACAATTTACGTCTTGTTCCTATGGCTATTAGGTAACATTTCATCAAAGATTTGGATCTGTTGATAAAATTAAAGACATATTTCCGAGATGGGACAGTACGTTATATACATTTAAATAAAGTGAATTTGACAACATGTCACTCTGAAACAGTTATATCTAGATAATCCTTAAGAGGATGGGTCCACTGTGAAAGTCTTAATGGATCAGGTAATAAATAATAATCGCTCTAATCCTCTGATTCGTTTACATAGTGGTCCGCTTCCATCAAACGAGAATACACTTTGTTTTTTGACGTGTGGCAACTTCTCCGATAAAATATTATTTGATTGGGCAAGATGAAAGCATAATATTTATTGCAACTGAAATATGCATCTGCAAAGCCAGGATGGGAATCATTTTAATCTAGTTTCTGTAAAACTACATTATAATATTTTTTTTGAGAAAAAAAATATTACAAATATTTTTTTCTTTCTAGGCTAAATGATTGATACCACAGGTTTACAAAAAAAAAAAATGTCCGACCAATGGGATTAGATTACCGCGCCCCGAATGTTTTTGACGTGCTGAACACGATGCCGTAATCCGTTTTGCGCCATCACGTCAGGATTTCGAGAAAACCTAACCTAAAAGTGCTAAAAATACCTTTTTCGTTCATGCGCAAATTAATTCACTCAATATTTTGGCCTGAATTTTGTTACTCGGGGGTTTTTGGAGTCGCTGATCTCGAGTTTCTAAATCCAAGATGGCGGATCCAATATGGCAGATGCTAAAATCCATAAATTTGTCAAAATATGAAGATTGTGGCCCAAAACTTATTATTCGGGGGTTTTTGGGGTCGTTTGAGTTAACTAATTTTGCACGAACGAAGGCGAAAAAGGTATTTTTAACACTTTTGGGTTAAGTTTTCTCGAAATTCTGACGTGATGGCGCGAAACGGACTGCGGCATCGTGTTCAGCACGTCAAAAACCTTCGGGATACGGTAATGGAATCCCATTGGTCGGATTTTTTTTGTAAACCTGTGTAATTAGAAATAAATCAAAAATCGATACTGCACTGTGCACAGAAGGTAGCTTTACAGCTCATGTCTTTCAAAAGCAGCGTCACGAATAATGCTGCCCTTCATATCACACTGCGCTACTGGCGCCGTCGCAATTGAAGGGCAGCGAGGTTGAGTTCAAAAAAATAAATAAACTTACTTATGCAGCAGCTTTATTAGACCATGGTGAATATGAAATGTCCATGTGGTTTACAAAACTTAAAAATTAGAAATATAAAAAAATAATACACTGGCATAGTTTGTTGACCGCTGAGATAGGAAGAACTCATTGAAAAAACCCTGCTATAATGGAATACCAAGAGAGAGAGAGAGAGAGAGAGAGAGGCCGACCCGTTGAATTGATCATAACATTTCTAGGTTTGGTTCTAAATGTTATGGCTAGTTTAAATTGTTTTATGAACGTTTTGAATTGAGAGAGTAATTTAGAAACAAAAAAGTGACAAACGAATAAAATATGCACAAAATGAAATAAAGACAAAGGTGGACAGAAAAGGCGGGAAGAGATAGAATAGTTGATATTTCGGTAAAGGTTGGGACTGTTACATGTGCTGCTGAAAGATAGATAGCTCCTAGTAAGATAATTTGCGATTACGAAAAGGTGCCTTATTTTCTTTTATGTGTAAGATGTTGCTTGTTAGCGGATCGTCGCCAAGTTTGTGGTGATAAAATTTTTGAGAGACGATTTTAATGTAGTCCGCTAGTAGAACGATATCGATATACTGGATGTACAAGTTTTTGAGGGAAGTGTTCTCGCTGGAGTTAGGAATGTGGCGGAGAAACTTGTTTTCTAGGACGTTTTTTTATTGTAGTGGCCGACGCGCTGCGCCACATTGGTGTCATGTGTAGGTCAATTACTTGTTGCCTCTGTTTTCTGTCATCAGAGAGTACACGTCGCATATTGTCTCGTTTATGTGTTTGTTGTGGGTCAATCGAATGTCCAAATGAATGTCCTGATACTTCACAGTTTCTTTTGTTTTAATTTTCCCTACCTAATTGAGATTGAACTGATCATTTTGTTCGTGAAGTTCTGGTAGAGATATTAAACCAGTGTCATTGAAACCTATACAAGCACGCACGTTCACACTTATGCTACAGATTGTGCAAAACATCTCCGGCCATCTCTTTCTAACTTTGTCGTTGTTTACCCATTTCGCCCGTGAAGCTACTTTCTGTGCACTGTAGTGCTGGTGAATTTTCTCGGTTTTAGGATGTAATAAACCGATTATATGTCCCTTTAATATACTTAATTTTCCCCTTCGCTTCGCGCATGGAACGTATTTATTTATCCACAAGTTATATATTTTTAAACGACTTTCTGCATCGCTGATTGGAAATCAAGTTTTATGACACATCCTCTGTGGAATATCAGACCATAAAATTTCCGAAATAAACGATATCAAAACCCCGCCACAACTGTTACATCGCCCATTGTGTTTCTTTTACGTCCCTCAAAAGTATAACTAGACTCATTATAGCGAACAGATGTGAGACTACAAAGAAAACGGGACTAAGTCACAGGCCCAGGGAGAATTTCATAAAAGGGAATTATCTACACTAGTTTCACTAAAAGGAGACGCACTAGCGGGGCTGTGCCGCCTTTCTTATTTTAAAGGTGTTAAAAGTGTATTTCAAGCAGAACGTATCTGGTTATCGTAGAGGCGTTTTAGTAGTGAATTGTCCTTGTTAGTTGAAAAATTTAGTGTCAGTCGGCTGACATGTCTATTCGCTCCAATGACGTAATTTATGGAAAGCGCCTAATTGAAATTTATAGAAATGGCACTAAATTGTGAAAACGAGGCCTAACGAGCTGTGTTTATGTATATTAACGTCCAAGTGTGGATACAGTGAGTTTTGTGGATGTGTTTCAACCGTTTAGTTGAGCTGGAATTATGCGCATGGGTGAAGATGAATTATAATCAGGTTAAGTTTATGTTTTGTGTTTTTGTTTTACTTACTCCGCCGCGGAAACTCGACTGGTAATAGGCGGAGTGCCCGCGACAAAATTGTACCCTCATAAACCATCGCGATGAAAAAATTATATGTGAATTAGAATATATAACAAATATGAAATCGCTGATCTGCCTAAGCATTTCCTGCTGGAGGGGTGTTTAATTAGGCTAATTATCGGATTGAATTGGGCATTTTCACTACCCTTGCGAATCATCTCAATGAAATTTATGCCAATTGTAGAAAAGTAGATGATGTACCTTTATAATAATTTGGTCTCCCTAAACCCATTTTGCAGACCACTCCAAAGAGTAAGATTTTCAGTATTTCACTACTCTCGTGAAAACACATCGTCTTTCTTTTATTTTTCTTAAGTTTGAGCCTTCTTATAAACAAAAATATTGCTCTGCCAGGGCAAAAATTGCTGCACATGTATGGCAGACTTAGTTTTTTTACCATTATCATCTACATGATTATAAAGCAATGGCGGATATGCCAGTCTATATTGTGCAATTACAAAAACACTATTCAAAAATGTTTTTTCAATTAATAATAAAAATTAAAATTAATAGTAAACTGAAAATAAATTTTGAATGGAATTGTTTTGCTGCAGTTATTTTGTGGTGGTTTTAATTTGTTTTAGGTGTGAGAATAAATAGGGCGGTATAGAACGGGTGTGCGAGGTGTGCACCACACACCTCCGTCTATTTTTAGGGACGGCGCACAGTGGAAAAAAAAGCCTTTTTTGGACAAAAATCTGCCTACAAGTCAAATCTTAATCAATTTCGATCTACCTTGGCTTCAAATGTAGGTTATTAGCTACACTTTCAGAGTATACTGCCTAAATTGCAAACCCCGATTTCCTAACCTTAAAAAACGTGTCAAATATGAGAGTAATCACTTTTTTCTATTTCTACAAGTCAAATCTTGATCAATTTTGACAATCCTGAGGTTCATAATTTAGGCAGTATACGCTGAAAGGGTAGCTAATAACCTGCATTTTAAGCCCAGGATTGTCAAAATTGATCAAGATTTGACTTGTAGAAATAGAAAAAAGTGATTACTCTCATATTTGACACGTTTTTGAGGTTAGGAAATCGGGGTTCATAATTTAGGCAGTATACACTGAAAGGGTAGCTAATAACCTGCATTTTAAGCCCAGGATTGTCAGAATCGATCAAGATTTGACTTGTAGAAATAGAAAAAAGTGAATCATATTTGATACATTTTTTGAGGTTAGGAAATCGCAATTCGCATTTTAGGCAGTATACTCTGAAAGTGTAGCTAATAACCTACATTTTAAGCCAAGGTAGATCAAAATTCATTAAGATTTGACTTGTAGGCAGATTTTTGTCCAAAAAAGGTTTTTTTTTCCACTGTGCGGCGGCAGGCGGCCGGATAAACGGGCCATGCGTTTTTTAATATGATTAGGTCAGAGCAATTTTCAGCGTCGTATCTAGGGCAGGGCAACAAGGGCGTAGTTTTTTCAAAATTTCCCACAAGAATGTTTATATTAATTTTCTTCCTATGTGTTATATTTTACGAGATATTCGCCAGGGTAAATCAATAATTAATAAAAAAAAAATCAATTAATCAATTATGTACCTTGAATATTTCTATCAAAGCGGTTTACCATGGTCTGCTAATAAATCACAGTCACAAAACAATCTTTATTTTACAACACTGGACGTATTTGCTAACGTAATATTTTGTCGAAATATATACATTTCCTTAAATATACAGTGTGACTCACTTAAAATGAAGATACCCTTATATCTTTTTTATTTTGTTTCCGATTTGAATCAAATTTTACTCAAATATAGAACAAATTAGGATCTACTTATGACGAGAAAATCATTCACCTGCTATAAAGGCATAGCCACCTGCGGTACCAAAATATGAGGAAAAAGATTAAAAGTCATATTGATGGGTTTTGACGAATTTTACGTAGCCACCACAAATTGCGGAAACTGAGGACCCCCTTTGCCAGATGAGCTTATGTATGAGATATCCCCCATCAATAACCAAATCAAATTTTGATGTATGTACGTTTGTGGCGCCGATCGGATGCATTTTTTAGAATTTCTAACATTCAAAATGTTTTATTTTTTTTCAGCATATTTTGGTACTGCAGGTGGCTTTGCCTTTAGAGCAGGTGAATGATTTTCCGGTCATAAGTAGATCCTAATTTGTTCTATACTTGAGTAAAATTTGATTCAAATCGGAAAGAAAATGAAAAAGTTATAAGGGTATCTTCATTTTAATAGAGTCACACTGTATATTTAAGGAAATTTATAGATTTCGACAAAATATTACGTTAGTAAATACGTCCAGTGTTGTAAAATAAAGATTGCTTTGCAGACCACGGTAAACCGCTTTGATAGAAATATTCAAGGTACATAATTGATTTTTTTTATTAATTATCGATTTTCGCTGGTGAATATCTCGTAAACTGTAACACATAGGAAGAAAATGAATATAAACATTCTTATGGAAGATTTAATTACATTTAATTTTGCAGATTACCTTTTCCCATATGACGCATCGTTTCCGAGTTATAAGCGAAGAATCGAAAAAAAGGAACCTTTCCACCCCCCACCTCCCATGAAGCGGCGGGGCTAGAGGCGGGGACTTTTAATATTTTTGTCTCCTAACTACCCCCGACACATCCCTGAAGAGGAAAATTCTCCCCTCCTAAATGTTCTGTACAATCCCCTTTTGGGCATTCATTAATTGGACTACTTATTTCAAAAGCGCATATAATAATAATAATAATAATAATAATAATGTTTATTTACGAAAAACAAATTTAAATACAATTATACAATTATATTAACTTCGCTTATAAATGTAAACAAACATGCAACATCGCTGAAGTATAGTTAATTATACTTGTACGCGATTTCTTAACACTAAATATAACCTATAGTAAAACATAATATTTGTTGATTAAATTTACAATATATTTATTGACTAAATATAATCTATAGTTAAATATAATATTTATTGACATAGTCGGGAGATGATGTTATAATCGGGGTTAGTTCACGTTCGGGTAATGAAGTCATTATAGGTATTATTCATTTGAATATAGTCACATTAAGGGTTAAATCACAGTAATTAATAGGTGTCTTTACGTTATATTTTTCTTTTGTATTTTATATAGAAAGGATTTATAGCTTTTATCATTTTACACAGTTTCCAATTATTATTTATAAGAAAATATTATTACAAATGATATCTTTTAATCTATTTCTAGGAATGGTGGTTATCCATATTTTAATTTTTTTCTTGAACAATTTGACGTTTTTAATACTTTTTATATCTACCGGTAGTATATTATATAGTTTTGGATATAAGTAAACATAACTTTTTTGGCCTATTCTTTTCTTGCTTTTTGGTTGCTGACACTTTCCTTCTTTATATCTCGTTTCGTATTGATGATCTATTGGCTTGATATCATTTTTATTTTTAAAATTAAAAAGAAGTACAGCTAGACCAAACAGCTGCCTTATGTCAAACATTTTGCTACCTTTATAGAGATTTTCAGAAGGGTAAGTAATTTTTTTGGCATAAATAATCTTGAGAAACCACTTTTGTAAAGTCTCTAAACTTTTGAGGTAATGGTCACAGACTCCACCCCAACCGATTATACCATAAGATAGGTGTGGTTGTATTAAAGCATAGTATAATATACGTAGATTATTTATGTCTAAATATGATTTTAAATGTTTAAATTTTGATAGCAAGCTTCTTAGTTTTTTTATTACATTTTGTATTTGTAGATTCCACCGAAAGTGTCTGTCTATAATTACGCCTAGATATTTAACATATTCTGATTCCAAAATTTTTAAATCCCCATTAATTATTAAAGGTCCTAAATCAGGTAGGTGTATATTATATGATGTAAACACCATATAGGTCGTTTTTTTAAAATTTACCGTTAATTTATTATAGTCAAACCAATCTTTTATTTTTTTAAATTCATTTTCCGCGGTATCTTTTACTTCAGCCCAACTATTAGCTTTATATAGAACTGCTGTATCATCAGCAAAACTGATGATTTTTCCAGAACTAACAGTATTGGTAAGCAGACTGTTTATATAAAGGGAAAAAAGAATTGGTCCTAAAACAGTTCCTTGTGGGACACCATATGTCACCGTTTGGGGGTCACTAGTCACATCGTCTATTTTAACAAGTTGTGTTCTGTCAGTTAAGTAACTTTTAAGTAAAGTAAATATATTGCCTCTTAGACCATAGTTGTGTAGCTTGTCTAGTAATCGTCTGTGACATACGGTGTCAAATGCTTTAGCGAGGTCTACAAATATGCAAAGGCACGGTGTTTTCTCATCTAAGGCAGAATATATAGATTTGGTTAAAGCAGCTATTGCGTCTTCTGTGCTTTTGTGTTCCTGAAATCCAAATTGGCTATCAGAGATTATTTTAAATTTTTTTAAGAACTGCACTATCCGATATTTTATGATTTTTTCAAATATGTTAGCTATATTTGTAATCACCGAGATTATTCTATAATTAACAAGTTCAATGTTGCTGTCTCCTTTATACATTGGCTTTATCAATCCTATTTTCAGTGATTTTGGAAAGTAGGCTAATTCGAAAGATTTGTTTATAATGTATACTAAGGGATCGGCAATTTCATTTTGTATTTGTTTTAATACTTCAGCCCGTATATTGTCAATTCCCGGTGCCTTATTTGGTTTTAATGACACAATTACTTGCTTAATTTCTTCTACATCGGTGGGATATAATTGCATTGAATTTTGTAGCGTTGGTGTAATTTCCTCATAATTCTCTGGACTATTTATTTTATTTGCATATTTTTCACCTAATTGTGTGTAGTATTTTACAAACGAATTTGCAATATCTTTTTTATTTTCCAGTACTACACCATCCTCACTTTTTATACTATTAATATTTTTGTTTGATATTTTTTTATTACAAATATCATTTACCGTGTTCCATAGCTGTTTTGTTGTTTTATTATTTTTATTTATTTGATTTCTAAAATACATCTTTTTTGCTTTAGTTATAAGGTTGTTTAATTTATTTTTATATTTTTTATATTCCGAGAGTAATTCTGTGTTTTTTGGTGAATTTAGTGATTTTATGTACAATTCTTCCTTTACTTTAATCGATTTTAATAGGCCTGCTGTTATCCATGGTTTTCTTTTACTATCCTTCTTTTTAATTTTAATTTCTTTTGTGTTCTTTGCTATTGTCTGATTAAGTTTGGACAGAAAAATATCAGTTATTACATCAATATTTTGGTTATTATATATATCATACCAGCTTTCTTTCTTTAAATCCTTTCTTAAGCTATTAAAATTTACATATTTTTTATACAAAATTTTATTGACATTTTTTGTTCGTACTGTATCGGTTTCTACAAGGGCTATGATTGGGTAATGGTCAGTTATGTTTACTTTAATTATTACAGGTATAATTTTACATTTGTCTGTTTTTATAAAGTAGTGGTCTAAACATGATTTTTGTGCTGTCTGTACTCTGGTGTGTTGATTAATATATGATACAAAACCGTAAGTGTTCAAAATATTTAAGTATTCTTGTGCGTAGTCACTGTCCGATTTAGTGTTTATATCTATGTCACCTACTAACATATTAAATTCGCAGTTTTCCATATTGTCTAAGTAACTCAATAATTGGGTATTAAATACATACGGACATGTACTGGGAGGCCTATAAATGGCCGCATAGAGATGTGTGTCTATCAAAATGGGCAACAGGTGGAGCACTTATAATTTTTTCTGACGAATTCTTTGAAGAAACCTTTATTTTTTTGAAGTTTATTCTTGAATTGTGCTCAATATTTGCTCAATAAACCGAAAATGGTTTCAAATAGCTATAGGGATGTACGTACAAAAAATGTTCTTTTCTCGTTTCTGCATCACATCGTCGAAAAATATACAAAGTGTTCCATTTGAAAAAATTGAAAAAGTTCAATTCAAATTAAATAAAAAATAATTTTTTACTAAGTGAAAATGATTTAAAAACATTAATTAGATGTCTCGTAACTAGTATTCACACATTTTTTTCTTGAAATAATAATTGTGGCTGCAGTGATTTTTTCAACATGCAGATGGCATAATTTCGACAAAAAAATTCATAACATTCAAGTGGTTGGAAGATATTCAATAATAATATAGGTGTGCAAAAAGTCCAGAAAGAGGCTTCAAAATGTGAACTGATATACATAGTATATTATATAAAAAAGGTACTTTATCCTATAAAATCGCCTTGGCTCGCTCTGTATATTCGTAAACAATTTCCGGTTATAGATTTTTTTTATCTAGTTTACTTATATATATTTTTTAAATTTCTAGCTATCATAGAACTCAAGCTATCGAAGTCCAACGCAGTGTAAACAGCTGATATCTATCATCTCCTTTCTTAGTAACCGAGTCGCAAAAATGAAAATATCAAATTGTTCGCAATAAAATTTCGAGTGGTAGATCAATATTTTTGTTTATAAGAAGGTTCAAACTTAAGAACAAAAATAAATGTTCGATGAGGGTAGTGAAATACTGGAAATCATACCTATTTGAAGTGGTCTGCTGAGTACTTCCGGAAAAATGGGGTTAGGCAGACCAAATTATTATAAAAGTACATCTATTTTCCTACAACTGACATAAATTGCATTCAGATGATTTGTAAGGGTAGTGAAATACCCAGTTTAATCCGATAATTAGTCTAATTAAACATCCTTTCGACAGGAAATGCTTGAGGGGTCTACAGACGATCCAGCCAACCGTCCTTCTCGGTACACTTTGAAAATTGCCATAACAACTCTCATAAAAGTGAACTGGTCTGCTGGAATTCCAGGTCTTCAAAGCGTACCGACAATCGAGCAGACCAGTTCAATCTAGTAGACCAGCTCACTTTTACGAGTTCGCATGGCAATCTTCAAAGTGTACCGAGAAGGTCGATTGGTCTGCTCTCTGCCGCTGGGTCGTATGTAGATTCCTTTAGGCAGTCTAGCGATTTCAAAGGACATTGTTAAAAATAGCTGATTTTTGGCCCCCATCGCGGAACGCATAAGACCCAGAGAAAATGGTTGGAAAAGGCTCAAAATTAAGAAAAATATGTCTTCGTGGTATCAAAATGCTGGGAAAAATTCTGTTTCACCCTAAAAACATAAAAACAACCCCTAAAATTGCTTTGACTACTAGCTTATACTGAATGAGAGTGTTGACATAATATTTTATTATGATTCTATATATTTTATAAAACGAAAATCTTTTGTTTTCTAATATTACATTATCTAGTGTCTGTCATCCCTAAACTGGAGTAAGTCTTGATTCACTGTAGTTACCTTGTGTACTATTTTTTAGTATTTGAAGTGGTAAATACATTCTACCACATGAATAGGGTAGTTTGGTTGTTTTCGAGGTTGCTAAATAACTCGCTACTTTTTCTTTATTAAAAAAACGTGTCTATTTAGTCTATTGTCGATGTACTGTAGAAAGAAACTAAAACGTTAAAGGGTTTTTATTGTTTCTTATATTCAATTGACCCCAAGATATGAAAAAACCGCGGAGTGCTACCATTTAAAGTGGTGCGTTTTTGAGATGGAAGTAAAAAGGTCCACTTTTTATTTTGTTTTTGCTCGAAAACTATGAATTTTTTCTATAAACACGTCAATAGAAAAATGTGTAGAGAATTAAATTTCCAATCGAAATGGCACCTTCAAAAGTCAAAATTTTTTTTTTACAAAAATACGTCCAAAAAACAAAACAAAAAAAAACGAAAAAATGCAATTTTTTATTTTAGCCTGTAACTATTTTTCGGGTACATTTAGGCATAGACATTGCTGCATAACAAAAAAAAGCTGGCGTTTTACCCGTTAAAATGAGATTTTGTAAACAGTTTTACGATTAATAGTGACCGAGATATAGCGTTTCAAACTTTGCAACTTTTAACTTTTTTTGCTAATTTTTACTATTTTTTTTCAAATTTCGTCCTGTAACTTTTTTCTGAGTGAATTTAGGTGTAGACATTATTATATTAAAGTGAAATCTGACTTTACGCCCGTTGAAATGGTGGCTGGTAAAAGTCTCTACGACAAATAGAAACCTAGATACAGCGTTTCGAAGAGTGTTACTTTTATTAACTTTCTTCCAATTTTTACGTTCTTTTTTAAATTTCGGCCTATAACTTATTTGTCAAATACAGATATTGCTACATGGAATGTACTCACAGCATTCTTGTTTAAATGGTCTGCAATAGAAGTTTAAGTTATCAATAGTAACCAAGATACAGTCTAGATATAGTAGATTATTGTACTTAAAAAATAACTTTTTACATTTTTCCACTTCTGAACTTTATTATATCACGTGTTTTTTTTTTGTTCAAATAACTTAGATTAATAACTTACATTATGAAATTATTCAAATGCTGGTTTAACATATTTTCAAAAGTCGATTTCTTCATCGGCATCTATGTAAACATCGTCTTCCGTTATTTGAGGTACATCAGCGTTTTCACAGTTCATTCACATACATTCTTTGCAAAAACTGGAGCAATTCATTCCCAATTTCCTGCAATCACAGTTTCCTCTGCATCCTTTGGTGTATTTACAGGCTATTTTTTCCAGCAAAACTTGTGGTGCGGGAGGTTTATTTGTCAAAATTGGTACTAGTCCATTTTCTGAACTTTTCCAACCCCAGATGAGGGGGTTTACAATATTTCCTTTCCAATGTTTCATTTGCAAGTAAGTTCTTAAACCATGATGTTTAGCAGCATCAGTTGCTGGAGACAATCGGGACAATGAGAATTTCGCACCTGTTGAGTACTTCTGAAATAACTTATAGCGACAGGCCATCAATTTTCATAACGTATAGTAATGTTACAATACATTCAGAAGCAGAACCGATGGCTGCTGGACTTGCATTCTCACAAAAATGTTCATTTAAATACTTTTCCAAAAGCAAAATATTCTTATTAATGAAATTCAAGAATTTCTTTTTACCAATACCAAAAAAGGAAGAGGTTGCATCACAGCCACTGAATACATGGACGAAGCCAAGGTATTTTTGTAGATGATTAAATTTGAAACTATTATGGTTATATAATTTGGCAGTTACATTTAAAAAAATATATATTTTCATTTTCTTCTGGTAATAATGATAGGATAATAAGAAGATCGACATCTTGACCAACTATAACAACATTTAGCAATATCTGTACTCAAAGCATTTGACAAATAAGTTGTAGGCAGAAATTTAAAAAAGAACGTAAAAATTGGAAGAAAATTAATAAAAGTAACACTCTTCGAACCGCTGTATCTAGGTTTCTATTTGTCGTAGAGACTTTTACCAGCAACCATTTCAACGGGCATAAAGTCAGCTTTCACTTTAATATAACAATGTCTACACCTAAATTCACTCAGAAAAAAGTTACAGGACGAAATTTGAAAAAAAATAGTAAAAATTGTCAAAAAAAGTTAAAAGTTGCAAACTTTGAAACGCTATATCTCGGTCACTATTAATCGTAAAACTGTTTACAAAATCTCATTTTAACGGGTAAAACGCCAGCTTTTTTTGTTATGCACCAATGTCTATGCCTAAATGTACCCGAAAAATAGTTACAGGCTAAAATAAAAAAAAAATAAAAAATTGCATTTTTGGTTTTTTTTTTGTTTTTGGACGTATTTTTGTAAAAATAAAAAATTTTTGACTTCTGAAGGTGCCATTTCGATTGGGAATTTAATTCTCTACATACTTTTCTATTGACGTGTTTATAGAAAAAATTCATAGTTTTCGAGCAAAAAAAAATGAAAAGTGGACCTTTTTACTTCGATCTCAAAAACGCACCACTTTAAATGGTAGCACTCCGCGGTTTTTTCATATCTTGGTCAATTGAACATAATAAACAATAAAAACCCTTTAACGTTTTAGTTCCTTTCAACCCTCTTTTTTTGTACATAGACAATAGCCTATATTGTAACACTACGTGCTGTAAATATTTTTCATATTCATATAGAGGTAGTTTTTCGTAATAAGGATACTCGCGTCAAGTCAAAGTGGATGTCTGTCCCTTTTACTAGTAGAAAATAATTTGGTACATTACTAAGTGTGGTGGTATTTTTTTAGAGGCTGTGTATAGAATCGCACCCCCGAATAGGGGGTTTCCAGGTCGCTAACTGAAGCGCTTTTTGTAGTAATACTTGCTGCGAATATTTTATGCCCTTATGGGGGTTGTGTTTGAAAATGATGTTGAGGTCAGGATCAGTTGAAGGTCTGGCTCAGCTAGTATTAAAAAGCATTTTGTACATTTTAACAACCTTGGTACCTATTTTTTCAATGATAGGTGGTGTGTATTGTGTTCCACCCCCTGAATAGGGTGTGAATAGGGATAGTTTTTACCCTTTTGATATCTCTATTGAATCGATACCTAATAGTTATCATAAAATAAATATAATTTTCAGTATAAGCTATTATTAAAAGCAATTTTATGTTTTTAGGGGTGAAATGGAATTTTCCCCAGCCTTTTTCCAACCATTTTCTCGCGATGGGAGCGAAAAATCAGCTAGTTTTAACATTGTCCTTTTCCATATTATTCTAATTCACATACAATTTTTTCATCGTGATGGTTTATGAAGGCACAATTTTCTTGCGGGCTCTCGGGCTATCAATGCAGCGGGATACCTGCCTTTTTTTGACTAGGTATTCAAAACTGCATTCTAATTAATTTTTAGGTCCATTAAATTTACTGCCTTACCAGGGTTTTTTCAACGCTGGTCAACATTTCATTTCTTCTAGAAGGTCGTTATAACACAATTTACTATATTTATTTTCAATTAAATAAATTGTTTATTGAAACCGGAGATCTGCTCTAAAATTAAGGCTCCGCTTTTAATTTAATGGATGTTCAGACATTGATATTACACTAAGTTTTTTAAATGTTATTATATGAAAACCTATACTTTTCAAGATCTACCTAAGCTTGGCGTAATTTAAAGAGAAACTAGATATAAACATTATACTATTCGCTAGATTATTGAAGTTTCTATATAATTATTGAACCTTGTAATACTATAATTCTTCGCAATTTTTTTAAAGTAAGTTGATTCTCTATTTGCTATACATACAATTTTAATCATCACCCGATGATGCCGTCTTGATTGACGAAGCGTTCATCGGAATACTATGCAGTATTTTTGTGTTTGTAGAATCTTATCGTAGGTTAAAACATTGTTCATGTGCTTCTTTTTCCTGAAAATGTGTCATAACTTTTATATTTACTGATCGATTTTTTCAAAAGCAATGGGGTTGTTCCTCTAGCTAACACTAACTGACTGTCCAAATTTTACTTCAATTGGACTTTTCTGTCTTAAGTTGTCGTGCTTACAAGAAACGTGACGGACGGACACACAGACGGGCATTTTGAAAGTCGTTCAGAATTCGATTACTAACATTATGATATAAAATTTGTTTCTCTAAGAGCAATATCTACAGTTTTAGAAATGTACCTGTCGTAGTGGTTTGATGAAATACGTCATTTCGTGAAAAGCCTAGGCAGTACATGAACTTCCGGCATATCATGCAAATTCTTGAGGTTGCACAATCTGCCTAGGCATTTGGTGAAACGCCGTGGCCGTCTCGGCATTTGATGTTTAAAGTCATTCTACACGATCTGCCGCAAATTAGACCGGCAGATTGTGTTCTATTACTTGCTGCCTATTTGTTTTGTTTATTATTGAATGTAAGAGTAAAAGATACTTGTCCAATGGTCATTACAAAGAGTACTATGAAGCAAATCTGAACAAATGACCGTATACCATCAGAAAATTAAACGAAGTGCGAAAAATATTTAATTAATTTTGAATTTAGTTTAGGTCACAGATATATACCAGATCCGTCACTTCTTTGATCTATCAAAAATGCCGCCAATAACCTTGGGATGCAGACGAAGTTGCCAGACTGTGCAGTAATATGGCAGTTTCAAAAAAGAGATGTTGCCAATTTATAACTTACTAAATAATATGTGTTTTTAAAGGAGAAATATGATTGCTTTAAACATCGAGAAATGTTGAAAGTATGAGAAAAAAACAAAAAAAAAACCTTTCTATTATAGTTTTTGACAAAAAATTTTTTTACAAACCCTCATTTTCTTTTAAACAATTTTAAAGGAGGGATAGATGAGTATATAAGAAAGTACTGTTACTTGATCTTGACAGTTATTTGTTACAGATTTTCTTCCTCAGTGAACCGAAAAAAATGCAAATCCTGTCTCTTGTTTTCTTTCTTACACTTTCGGTAATTGCTTTTACAGTCTTTGTACATACAATTCATTTTTTTCCACTCAAAACACAAATAAACACTATAACCGCACAACACAATCAGAATACAGTTCAGTAAATAATATTGAAATAGTCAACATGTTTATGCTAAGATTGACTATCCTCGGCGTGCCTCGGTTAATCTCGTAACTGAGATTAGCCCAGGTATGCCTATTTTCTCTTCTGAAAAATCTTAATTTAATCTTATTAAAACAACATTCTCTAAATAAGCTGCAAATTACAATTATTTTAATTATATTGGGTAATAATACATTAACTGTATACATCTCTTCATGACACCGAAATATCAATCTTAACATGTATCCTTTCCGAAACACGCAAACATCGGGACGTGTCGAGACCACGAATTTCCACGAAGGGCCCTTTAACTGGGAAGAGGGTAATCCTTGTCTTACAATGTTCTTCTCTCTTTCTCAGTGCCGCATCTGGTATATATCTGTGTTTAGATAAGATGTTATATTCGTAATCTAAAACCTGAAACCTACCAAATAGATCTAAACCTAACCATCTCTCTCTTTGAAACGATCACTGAACAAGTCTTTTTCGTTCTTAATTTCCATAATAAACAAAACAAACAGCTCAACATGGCTTCCGGCAAATAAATCGATCGAAACGGCAACTAACCTAACCTCAAACACACAACCCAACACAATCTGCTGGGTATCAGTCACTTCATGAACAGTCAACATCTAATTTGCGGCAGATCGTGTAGAACGACTTTAAACATCATGTGCAGAAACGATCAAGGCGTTTCACGAATTGCCTAGGCAGATTGTGCAACCTCAAGAATTTACATGATATGCCGGCAGTTCGTGTACTGCCTAGGCTTTTCACGAAATGACGTATTTTATCAAGACTACGACATATCGATTAAATGCAATATGATCTTAGTTTTCGTATTTGCGAAGAATATAATAAGTTTCTGAGTTAGAGTACTCATTTTAGAGTAAAGTCTTTTGCAGAATATAAAAAGAATTTGCTGCTTCTTTTACTACTGTTATCGTTTACTATTCACTGTCATAAAAAAGTTACTACAAAGCTAGCGACAAGGGTGGCATTTGTAGCACCGCAAATATCCCTTATATTTTACAAAAGGCTTTACTATATGCTCATCTGTTTGTCCGTTTGAAATGTCTGGTTGCTTCCAGATATGCTAGAAACTTGGAAGAAATCGGGACTAACCCTCAGACAATTATGAAAATTCAAAGTGGCGGCCTCAAATTGAGTCGACATATGATTTTTTTTTTGACATTTCCAAACGTGAAAAATTACAGATGGCCATTATTTTAATAGTTTGTTTTTGTCATACAAATCTGTCTAGTATTTGCGAGAGACGGCCGTTAGTTAACTTAGCGAACCTTTATCGGAGCATAAGAATTTTTCTAGTTATGTATTCAGGGTTGGCAAAAATCACTTAAAAAAAAGAAGTGGACAAAATTGGAAAAAATCGCAAAAATGGAAAAACTGTTGGTCAAACTTCTTTATGCAACTTATTATACAGAGGGTTTTATGCTCACAATGCCTTAGATTTTTGTTATGCTTATTATGTTTATTTTAATCCCAGTATTCATGTTACCTACGGGTCTAAACGTTCACTGGCTATAGTTCTGTGGATTCGTGATATCCCAGAAATACAATTTGATAGTACGTGATTGCCACTGTGCCAAGGCATTTTCTTGAGCATGTAAAACAAATATTACTAAACACATTTCCTCAAAAAAACCGTAAAAGTAGTGTGAAGTGTGAGTGGCTGTAGTGATAGTGACAGGCAATGCTAATGGAAGTGATGTAACATACTCTTGAGGAAACTAGATAATCCACTTTTTAGACAGTTTTTGCTAAAGTATAACAATGGTCAGGTGCCATTGAAGTCAACACTAAATGTTCGATCTTTGACAATACATTTTTAAGTTATCAGAAGAAATTGCTGAGTCAGTAAGACAAAAATTCAAAACTGTTTTAAAAAGCAGCCCCGGTTTTCTTACCATGTCAAGTATAATAGGCCTTCCTACACCAGACGTAAATATAACAACTTTGTGAAAGTTCAGATTTCATAAGTATGTGCCATCTGTTTACTTTCAGCGGTCTTTCTCACAATATAAATGGATTTTCAACGAAAGGCGCCAAAGTTTAACTTCAAAACATTTAGAACAGATTTTAGTAATATACTTTTATTCCGGTAGGTAGTGAAAAAAACTTATATGTGTTAATTTAGTGTACATTCCCCAATACTCCCGTTCTCTTCGATTAAGTGCTATAATAAATTAACTTTAATAACTTTAAATATTACGGAATTTACTAAAAAATTATGGTATGATACATGTATAAAAATCTTTCCACGCGGACACATAACCTAAAGCCAATCCTGGTTTTGACGTCATAAATACTTAAATTCCGAGCTCTGCTCGTTATACAGAGGTTTGTTTTATACTTACAATACAAATTTTTGTTGAATATGTATATTTATTTCAATCACACTGTTCATATTTTGGACATATTTTTCACCTACTCCTATGGGAAAGTTTGTCAGAGTTGAACCGAATGATTGTTTATTATTTGATAGTTATTAAGAATATTTGTTTTAAGTCTATGTACTGTACAATAACTGCGCGTTTTTTGCATTTATATATTTATTATGATTGAGTTTTGGTAATAAATGCTTTAAAACATAATTACATTTTGAATCTATGAAAAGAAAATCTTAAAGTGGAAAAAAACACTTTTTTTTTATTTTGACCAGTCCACAAAAAACCTGTTAAAACCACCCGGTATTACCAGCCAATCCTGTGTATATGATATGAAAAATGCAAGTCTTAGAAAGAGCGATGACAGAAAGTTTCTGGTGTATCATGTATTTTTCTGTTTGTACTGTATGATGGGGATTTAGTTGCCAATATGCTGGATGCCTTTAAGCCTTTGAAGGAAGAAACGTGTTTTTAATTATTATAGTTTCCCTTTACCTGTTAGTTAAGTAATTGGTCAACTGTATCTGCACTCAACTCTTGCTATTTTGTACTATGTATATACTTAATAGCATTAAATACTTCCGTTTTTGTAAATAATTCTCTACTCTAATAGATTTTTTTAATAGCTTGTAATTACCGTGGTAATTGATTATATGCTATTTTTATTACTATTATTATTATTGAAGGCAGGTTATCGGCAGAAAAATGCGGATATGCATTTAGGACTTAAAGATAATTTTTAAAATCGTTTTAAAATCGTAAATATAACTCTTAGAGAAGAGTTTTCATATCATTGTGTTAGTAAAATAATTCTGAATAACCTTCAAGTTGCCCGCCTGTCTATCGGTCTGCCCCTGCATCATGTTTCTTGTAAGCACGAAATTTTGACAGTAAGTTGTTAATGTTCGCCATAGGAATGAACAGAAAATACAAATCCTGTGAAATGTTATTTCCTATCATTTGTTTATATATTTTACTAATATACATTTCATTATATAACAACCCAGTCGTTGGTATGATCTTCATGTTGATAAATTATATTAAAGTTCACGGATGCGAAATTGAGGAATAGTGATGGTGTAAGTTGTTATACTTTTGACTCGAAATTGAAGAGTCGCGGGTTCAAGACACAAATAGCTTGGACATAATTTTTTTTTATCTTATTTTCTACTGACCAGTGCTCCATCGACTAAGTTGGTGTCATAAAATTAAACAAGCCTAACATTATTTACAAAAAAAATCCGCGAAGGGTATCCTATAGAATGTACAACAATTATATTAAAAGTTCAATAAATCCGCCGAAGTGTATAATGTGTACTCTAGTTGTTTTTTAAATTTGTGGTTAATTTGTTATATAAACAATTTGCCAACAGTGAAGGAGTGGTACTATTGGAGAGAGAAGACAAGATAAAATGATGGAAAGAATATATGCAAAATTTATTTAATGACGAAAAACATGGAAATCTAGTAGCAATTAATTGCAATACCGGACCAACAATCACTCATGTACAGTTTTCTCCAAAACAGCTCATCTTGGAAAAAAAACTTTCAAGTAAAGAAGTTACGCCCTTCCCTTACCTTCATTTCTCTCGATATAATTGGTACCTAGTTCAAAACATAAGAACATTTTTCGCTTGCTATTTATCCTATTGCAAATTTTCACATTTTGTCGGCTTTATAAAAAAAACGTATTTTCTACTCTTATTAAGGTTTGACCTTTATATTAATAATTGTTGCGCATCCATGGTATCCGGGGAAACCCACTACACATTCATTGCACTCAAGGAAAACTTCTGCGCATCCATATTCATATCATATTCGTATTTTTCAAATATAATACATTTAAAATATGAATATGAATTTTCTACTCTTGACCATAGTACTCGGGGAAACCCACTGCGCATCCATTGTACTCGAGGAAGCCCACTCCGCATCCGTAATACACGAGGAAACCCACTGCACATTCATTACATTCAAGGAAATCCACTGCGCATCCATTGCACTCGAGGAAACTCACTGCGTATCCATTGTACTCGAGGAAACCTACTGCGCATCCCTAGTACTCGAGGCAACCCACTGCGCATCGCAATTTGATAACAATGCATTATTCTATTTTTGTGTTAGAGCGAGTTAAACGAAAAAATAATTATTTTAATCGGCAATAGAGCACATGGGCGGGTATGTGTCAAATTTCATGCTTAAAAAACATCCCTCTCCCTATTCACCTATTCGGGGGATCTCTTTTTGAAAACCGTCGAATACGTGTCTCCTTATTTCCTCAGAAGATCCCATCGCTGGAATATCGCGTTTCTGACTTACGCGATTTCAGAGATTCGGGCACCCTTTAGACCATCCGTTTTCACCCCTTCAAAAGTGAAAATCGAAATTTTGTCTTACTCGTGTTTAATAGATTTCAATAAAGAGTGTTTCTGCCAAATTTCCGAAAAGCTTAAAAACCCTCCCCTCCTCGTTCAACCGTTCGGGGTCCCTTTTTTAAAACCGTCGAATACGCGTATCCTTTTTTCCTCAGAAGAGTCCATGGCTCGAATAATCACGTTTCTGACTTACGCAATTTCAAAAATATGGGTACCCTTCAGACCATCTACCACCCCCGTTTTCACCCCTTCAAAAAGTGAAAATCGAAATTTCGTCTTACACGTATCTAATAGATTTCAACAAAAAATATTTCTACCCAATTTCATTTCTAAAATTTCAACCCCCTTTTTAACACTTTTGGGGGTCGAATTTCGAAAAATCCTTTCGAGGAACACAGTTTTTCTTAGTTTTCAATCAAGAGTTTGAAGTATTCTGTGTTGAATTAATTGTATACTATTAACATAATAAACAAGGTCCTTCGAAGTATTATTTCTATTCTTAACATTCCTATGCAAAATTTGAAGTTTCTAGACCGAGCGGTTTGAGCTGTGCGTTGATAGATCAGTCAGTCTGTCAGGGTATTCTTTTATACATATAGATTTGGTGTTGAATATTCTATTTGCCTGATGAACTGATTCTGGAACATGAAACAACCATCTCTCAAGACCACCCCAGGGTCCTTCAAGGACTGACCTAAGACTGAATTTTATTTGTTATGTTAAATTTGAAAAACGTTTAAAAACGTTTCATCCAAACGTAGAAAGGAACGATCATTTTATATTTTAAAGCTGTATAACCGCTGATTCAAAAGATACATCAAAGAAACTTGAAAGTTCTTAACTCTTTTTTCACCCATTATAGGTCGATTATCGCACTACCCCGCCTTGTCTCATGTCTAACTGCTGAAGGGATTCTTCACACAATATTTCAAATTTCTAGGTTCAGAGATTTCGAGGATTACGGAAATGAATTCATTTTTATATAGTTTTGAAAAACTTTTCACTTGAACAACTTTTCAAAAAATGATTAAAAAATTATCTATGGATTAACTATTATTAGTTTCTCAAACCAAAGTTTTTTAACTGTATTTAATTACTTTCTTTTCAAACAGTAATAGTATTTAATATGCACATTTTCGCGAGCCACTGCAATCCTGGATATGAAACCTCCATCCACCATTTCCTTCCGGGTCAGATATTTACTCATTAACTTTTCTTTTAATTTCGTGGTTTTGATTCGATATTGTTTTGAAGCTGAAAAGTTCGCAAGCGTAAACATTAATTAAGACGCGCCCCAACAAACTTCTACAAGAATGTTTACGAAGATCTAATCAATCCTTAATCGGTAAAAAATGCCTCTTTCCGTCGAATGGAATCCGTTTGAGTCAAGTAACATTATCGCATTTTTTAAAATAAGTAGCACCAACATGGAATTCACTTAATCTAAAAACTGAAAAGCAATTATCTAGCTAATTACAGTAGTATTTCTTCTTTATTCAAATTATTGGATTTTGAGTAGGTTGTTTAATAGCTTCAGATTAAACTTCGACAGGTGACAAATTGAGCTTTGATTTAAAAATATGTTATTTAGCTTAGCCTCCAACGCCTCACTCTTTTTTCATTTGAATTGGAAATTACTTTAGCTTTAGTCACAGCTCCCTGTGCCCTACATAACATGACATGGCATAACGACAGAGCCGGACAGCCTGAGATTTCCCTGGTGCGCCAAATTGTGTTCGCCGGCAGCCGGATAAAATTAATTTTAATAAAATATTAGAGATAAAAATGGAAATGTGCGGATTTTATAAAATTCCACAATATTTGTGTAGGTAAATAGTCAAATAAGAAACTTGTATCTAATAAAGTTACAACATTTCCTCAAAGTGTTGTTTTAAATAACAAGTTTTCCGAATGCATTGCTTTAAGTAAGGGTGTGCCTCAGGGTAGTATATTAGGACCCTTACAGTTTTCCCTCTATACTACAGATCTATACAAGCATTTAAAATTCTGTCAATCGCATCAATACGCTGATAATACGCAAGTATATTACTCCTTCATTTATGATCAGCTAAGTTCAGCCATTCTTCATATCAACTCAGATTTAGACACGATTGGTAGATATTCATGTGCACTTGGGTTAATCCGTAATGAGAGAAAGACGCAGGTTTTGGTGTTTGGTCGAAGTCGTGACTACTGCCAATCATCCCTTGTTTAAAATTGTTCTTAACAATGTTGAGCTTGAACCAGTCAAAAATTGTAAAAATCTCGGTCTTAACATGGATGTTCACCTTAGATTTACTTCTCATATATCAAATATAATTCAAACTTCAATTAATAAATTAAAAATGTCGTGTATGTATAAGGATATTTTTAGTACCGAGGTCAGGTTGAGATTAACTAATTCTTTGATACTCCCGAATCTTGAATATTGTAATATTGTATATTGGCTAGCTTTACCGCAGAGAGATAAGAATAGCCTTCAGAAAATACAAAATATGTGCATTAAGTTTAGTTATAATATTAGATAATTCGATGATATATCCGGGGCATTGAAGGATTCTAAGTGGTTCTAGCTCGAAGAACGCTTTGAAATTCACATGACCTGCTTAATCTACAAAATAGATAATCTTAAGCTAACTCAATACCTTCACAATAAACTTATTAAAGGTAGTGACACTCAAGAGCGTGTTACACGACATCAAGAATTATTCACTGTTTCTAGACGCAATTCGGCTATGTTCCAGTGTAGCTTTTCTTAAAACTCTGTAAAAGTAGGTCATTCTATACCGGACGACATCAAGGCAGCTTCCAACACTGTTGTTTTTTGGAATAAATTTAGAACATATAATTACAACAAACGAGATCTGACGTAATGGACCACTCCCTTGTTTAGTTAGTAAGAGTTCGCATTTGTTATTATTTAAATAGTGGCTTCTATGTATTAACTTACAATGGTTATGAGCAGCTCTGTTGGATAACGTCACTTCCCATCATATATTCTCTTGTTGTTACTTTTTGCAGCTGATAAATAAAGACATTATTGTTATTATTATAATTATTATTATTAAACACAGCTTATAGATTGTTTAAGGGTTCGCTTGGCCCTAAATTGGCCTTTCTTCACCTCGGCCTAAAAGATGTTTTGTGAATTACCCTACAACTGTTTGTAGCCTAGGATTCCAAGACGTTTTACAATTATGATTTTCCAGGGGACTAATTTCCCTATGTCTTCAGGCGTTAATTCTGCCTGTTCCTGATACTTTAGCCTAATGCGGGTTAATACCTTGCACTCGCAGAAGATATGTTCCGCAGTCTCAGTTGCAGTATCGCAGTATCTGTATTTATCATCTTCTGCCAGCCCATGTTATTTAGATGGTATCTCAAGGGGCAATGACCAGTTAGAAGACCTGTGATCAGCTTTAGGTCGTACTTTCGAGTTCGAGAAACCTTCTGGAATTCTTTGTCTTTGGCCTGAAGTATTCCTCCAGTAGGACTTCTTCTGCTCCTTTTCGCATTTTTGGACCTCCTTCGTTATGTGTCCCTTAGATAAGCCACAAAACGGTTCGGGTCCTAAAAATGGAGCTTCAGCCCCTTTTCTTGCAAGGCTGTCAGCTATTCCCTCATGCCCTGGCACCTACATCAAGGTAACCTTGCTGTTTTTTTGCCAGTTGCTTCAGGGATTGTCTGCATTTCCAAGCAGTTTTCGACTCTAAGATATAGAACCTGAGAGTGTTTAGTGAAAATATATAAATCTTTGTCCGTCATATGCCTTTGTTAAGGCATTCCTGGGCAGTGGGCACACAGATCTATCGCATAGATTTCTGCCTGGAAGATGATCGGGGTGTTGCCAAGGGCTTTAGATAGCCTTCATTTGGGCCCCGCTACGTCCACACCTCGGCCATCTTAGATCAATCTGTATCTAGATGAGTGACTCTTTCTTCAACTTCAGTGCTTCGACCCTCCTCGCTTGATGGCTCTCAATCAGCACATCAAACGGGCAGTCAAAGTGATGCTTGATTGGCATTGACTCGGTGGATTCAAATTGCATTAGCTCCAGAATTCTTAAGTGACCAACCAAGTCGCCTGGTCTGAATTTAAGTGCCTGATGCAGCCTGAGGGCACTAAGTGCTGTTTCCTTTCTCACATGCAAATGCAGAGGAAGTAGGTCCAGCAATACCTCCATAGTTACTGTGGGACATGAACACATTGCTTCTGATGTCCGTGAGGCAGGCAAGGCGTTGCAATTTCTGCAACTTTCCTTGTGCTTGTTTTAACGCAGATATTCACACGTTATAAAACACTGATCTATTAAAAATTCATTACGAGATGTCGAAACGTGCATTCTGTGTGTTTATGGTAAGCGATTGAAGATTTTTAGTAATTCAGCAATTACTATGTGGTATATGAAAATTATTTTTCATCTAGTATATTATGCACATTTTTATTGCTGTTAAACTTGCCCTTATTATTAAATACATAAACATATAAATAAAAAATAATCAGAGTAGGGAGTGCCAGCTTCAAACACTTAAAAATATATTTACAACTATGCGTACACTCACTGTATATCTTAAAATTTGCATTTTTGCAAAAACACATTGTTTGATATGGTGGGCCATTCCGAAAAATAGGCTCCATACTAAAGACGAGATTCTACTTGTGGGTACTAGTCATCATGTTCCTC